>JAUIMM010000450.1:6637500-7237500 GCA_031769625.1 Taudactylus pleione
TTAACATCTACTAAAGGTGGTCAAGGGGAAATAAAGTTTAAAAAGGGGTATATTTACTAATGTGCAGGTTTTTAGAAATGTAGATGTTGCCCATAGCAACCAATTAGATTCTACTTAACATCTATCTAGCACCTTCTAGAAGGTAATAGCTAGAACCTCATTGGTTGCTATTGGCAACATCTCCACTTCTAAAAACCTGCACTTTAGTAAATATACCCCTAAGTGTGTCCACACGTGCTATGTGTTAGTCTGACATTTTTGACACTGTACTCCTAGAAAGGCCTCCTTCTACAATTTTCACATGAGTAGCAGTAAAAGTAAAGATGGTGACTTAGAAATTGAGGATGCTACTATGGAAGTTTAACAGGAGGAGGGGAATATTTCTGCATTTTACGCTAATGAGGATGTTGATGATGATGAGGATGTTGTATGTGTAAATGTAAGTCAGCCACCAGTGGTAGGAGTTCTTGCCTGTGATAAGAAGGCCATTGTCATGCCTGGGCATAAGGGTGGGTGTATTGCCTTCAGCAGTAGCAGCAGCATCTAACACACAACACAACCTCATTCACAGGCAGGCCTCTGTATCACTGGCTTCACTAAGAGGCATATCGGTGTCACTCAGGGATGTCATAGCAAAATGGCTTTCCCTGCTAGGACTCTCCTCAGGATTTGTCATTTCCGATATTGCAAGTAACATTGTGAGAGCATTACAACTGGTTGAATTTTAACATGTCCCATGTTTTGCCGACACAATACACTTGGTGGTTCATTTTTTTTTTTTTTTAAATGACAGGGGCATACAGTAGATACTGTCTGTGGCCCTAACAACTTCTGGACATTTTTGGCATTCAGCAACTGCATGTAGAAGATTGCAGCATTGTATTCATACTGAGTTCTCACTTCTCCCCCCAAAAAATAATGTTATAAACCATGGTATAAAGTGGATAAAGATGGAGGAGGGGAAGCACCAAAAAACAAAGGCGACAAGTACGCAAAAAATAGAATAAAAAAGGGGGGGGGGGAGAGGAAAAAAAACAAACACAACAACATCTTGCTCCCAGGGCCTGGATAAAAACGGGGAAGAGGGTGGAATGCTAGCAATGTAATAATTTAATCATCTTCAACTATAACTATTATAGAAATAATGTAGATAGTTAAAATTCACACCAATTCCAATACAACTTAAGGATTTTCTCCCCAATCAAAGTGAAATAAAAAAAACAAACAGAATAGTGTATTTAACATTGATACTGGATGATCAAAAGAATTAAAGGTCTAATAAATAATCAATGTGTTCACAATTTGCAGGTTACTTTATAGAAAATGACATTAGCTATAATTTTCAGGTCACTCATTTTAGATGGAACAGTGCTAATAATAATCCTGATTTAGGGGCATATTCAATTAGACAGTTAAAGTCCCGTACTTTTAGCATGATGGACTTTTCAGTGACATCGCTGGTTTTCCATGCGAAAAAGTATTGTGCGCGTTCCCGCTTATCCCCGTGTTCAATTAGAAATCAGCAAAAACGGGACCTGGCGAAACGCAAACAGGCGAAAAGTGCTGTCAGATTTGGGGAAATCAGCCTGACACCCCCAAAAGATGCGCTGACATTGGGGATCATTATAGATACCCCCGAATAGGCCTGCTGAAGGTATTTGGGGTACTTACATGATTTCAATAGCTGCTATTTAACGTGGTGAAGAATAACATTTTGTAGTGTTTATTGGTGAAAATAACTAGTCCCATCAAATTTGGGGTACATGAAAATGGGTGCTAGCATATTTTAAAGTTGCTAAAGTTACGTTTTAGAAAACTTTAAAAATCCATCTGCCGCAACCACCTGCAAACTTAAAAACACCTGGGGCATACTTGGGGGCCCCCCTGGAGCCTATTTCGCTAGTTTCTAAGTTTTTCCCCCAACTTTGGACTTTTTCACCCCCAAAATGAAAGTACTTTTTTGGGGTGATCTAAAGTATTTTTTAAACTTTTTTTTGATGCAGTCTATCTTTGGGGGACTGTCCCAAGGGTGCAGGGGTGTTTTCCGAGGTTTGAACCCCAAAACCCCAATTCTGTAAATTTTTTCGACACTTATTCGCAGGTTCCAATGTATTGAGTTTCCGCAACGGCGAAAAGTCTCCAGAATTGAATATGGAGGAAACGTTATTGCAGAAAATGTTTTTTCGCATCTAATTGAATACGGCCCTAAGTATCCACAAACACTAGATGTGCCATATTTGAAGTTGAACTGCCACATGTTTGTGTCACTGCTGTCGCTTGGCTTAGTCAGCCAGCTAGCTCACTGCAGCCTTTTGCTAATAGTGGTGAAAACAATATTATGAGCTGTTAGGTGGTCGAAATTTACTGAAATGATTAGAATTAATGTTTATTGTGGTTAATGGTACAATAGGAGCAAAAAACGTGATTTTAGCTGTTTTTTTTTAATATAAAATAAAAAAAACAAATCCTGATCCAAAACACTTGAGGATGGTTTTGCCAAACCCAAATTGCAACTATGAGTTAGAACCAAAACACCGGGGGTCTGTGCACCTCTCTATAATATATATATAAATATATATATATATATATATATATATATATATATATCTGTGTGTTTTTTTTTTATTTACACGATTTCTTTATTGGAGTTGCTTGTACAAACAAAAAGTATATACGTTTCATAAATCATAGCAACACTAGACAGTAAAAATAGGGTAACATGGCAGGATAAACATCAAACTCAATTGCATGATCGAAGTCTCATATTTCAAAGAAAAAGAATAGCACATATATCACATTATTATACAAAAGAACAAAACAGAATATGTGGCATCTTACATTGACTGGTATCATTATAGCACAGTGATGTGAGCGGATTATGTGGCCGGTGCATATTGTAATGAGTTGGTATACTGCAGTGGGTGCAGCTTAACAGAAGGTATTGCTACTGTACATGCAGTCTCATTAAACTATAATTCTTATGCAGGTAAAAACCTCTGGCAAATTACAAAGATGCCAGATGCCCATCTGGATCCTGTTGACATAGACCTAGGAGGGGTTAATAATGATGAGGGAGATGATATTGTGTGGCAGAAACAAGAATGCTCTCTGTATTGTATGCAGTCATAAGTATGCTGTGATTTGAATGGTGGTAACAAGAATGCTCTCTGTAATATATGGTGGTCATTAGGATGCTCTCTGTATTACATGGCAATCACTGGGATGCTCTGTATATTGTATGGTTGTCGCTAAGATGCTCTCTGTATTATATGGCAGCCAAAAAATTGTTCTCTGTATTGTGTGGTTGCCAATAGGAAGCTCTCTTTATTGCCTGGGGGTAAAAGAGTGCTCTCTGCATTGTATGGCGCTCACTGTGCTGACACCAACTATTTTAGTGCTGTTCCCGCAATGGTTGATTTGTTCCTGCCAACGTGAAGCCACTTTCACCATCTTCCAGGGCCACATCAAGTTCCCAATCCGCCTCTGTACGTATTATTCAGCTCAACTTGGCAAATCATTCTAAGAAATTTGCTCAGAGAGAGCTGATGTCATCTGCGTAGGTTGTGGGCTTGAATGCTTTATTGATCGACACACAGACTAAATCACTCTCATTGTACGGAGGTAATTCTCTTTGCGTTTTCCTTTTACTATTCCATCCTGTACCATCTTCACGATGGACTAGAAAACAGATGCGACCTCAGCTCCCAGGGGAACTGACTGCGTGGGAAGGTGGCAGGCAGACAATAGTGCTGTCACCTTGCTATACAAAAATAAATGTGTAAAACGTGCAATAAAATGAAGAGGCTGGGGGAACGTGTTCATACTCCCTCGCCTTTTGGCAGATAAATAATCCAATAATAAATTAGATTACATTTTTCTTTAAATATGCATTGTCTGAATTTGGAGTGGGCATATGCTCAGGTGGTTATGTCAAGCAGGCGGATTTTAGGGAGAATGGATTATAGAGAATACTTTATTTAAAATGCAAATGTTCTTGCCAGAAAAATGTCCATATTGTTTGTAGACCTTAAACTGATGAAGAGATATAATCCACCTGTGGCAAGTGAGGTAAGCATCATGGCAGCAAGGACTAGGTGATAACGGGTGGGGGGACCTAGGTATTTAAGAAGTGTGACATGAGGGTCCCGGGCCACTATAGCTGCAAGTGTGTGTTTGGGCTTAAGTCTGAAATCCTATAAAGCTAGTGTATCCCAACTAGAGCCCACACAAGTCTCGTGAAGGGTCTGAGTCAGCTGATTATGATGACTCCCATTGTGCACAGAAATGGTCGACACAATTCTTTTTATTTTTAAGGTTAGTGTCAGGCACTTAGCGGAGGGTTAAGCATTAGGAGGACTGGTTAGGGTTAGGCACTTACCCCAACGGTTAGGGTTAGGCATTAGGAGGACTGGTTAGGATTAGGCACCAAGGGGAGGGTTATGGTGAAGAATAGGATTAAAAAAATTAAAAAACATGTGTGAACCAATTCTGTGTCGACCGTTTCCATGTTGACCTTTGAACATGTCGACATTCTGTATGGTCTAACTTTTCGTGTCGACTTTTATCCATGTCGACCAAATTTGTGTGGACCTTTTTATTGTCACCCTTTTGTATCACACCCGTTGAGACAGAAAGCTGCAGGGCAAGGCCCAGGGGTGTAACTAGAACTTTGTGGGCTCCTTAGCAACATTTTGGAGGGGCCCCTCCAAAACACACATAGATACTAGAAGGGAGGGGTGCTTTTGCATAGGAGGGTCTACAATAATAAGTCATCCATCATTGTCACCCTAACACAGTAATACTATAGGCAAATCACTGTGTCAAGGGAGGGGGGCCATTAACCCTCTCACTGCCTGCTCACTTAGGATTGCTCAAGCCAATCATCGTTACCAAGACACCAATGGAGGAGGTGCACCTGGGAGCGATGGTGTAACACCCTTTGTCTGCACTCCATTATAATGGGACTGGGCTCAAAGAGTGGAACCCCTGCAGTCCTATCACAGTTTGCAATGAATGGAGACAGACAGGAGCTAAGAGGATCTGGGGCTACCCCCTAATATTAATTTAACATATACTTATATACAATACAAATGCAGAGCACATTCCAGTGACCGTCATGCAATGCACCAAGCATTCCAATGACAACCAAACATTAGATAGTGCTTTCCAATGACCAACAAGGAGTACACAGAGCAACCCTGTGACTGCCATACAATACACATAACATTCCAGTGACCGCCATGCAGTACACAGAGCATTCCAGTGACTGACATACAGTACACAGAGCATCCCAGTGACGACCTTTAGACAGAATATATATAAAACAACAACATAAATTCCATGACCTTTCAAGTAATCCCTAGATCTTGTTTCATCATTATGATAATTAATTACATTTTCCTTTTGCTGTTGTATAAAATTCATGCCAATATGCCCTCATCCTGTAAATCCTGATTTACCTACTAAAGGAAAACGGGAGGCAATCGGGAAGCCAACTGCCTAAATACCGGCATGTTTGAAATACCGCCATGTTTGAAATACCGATTATTATTTTTTACAAATATTGAAAAAAGAAAATACTTTTTTTTAATGAAATCATTTTGGATAAGTTCAAATACATGTTCTTCACCAAATTCACTGATAATAAAAAAGTGCCTACAATAACTGAGCGTTTTTTTAGAAAAAAAAAAAAAAAGACGTCAGTTAAGTGGTTATGTTTAAATTTCAGCGTACTTACCATTAAAATGTGTATTTGTCTATTTTTTGGGTCTGTGAAAAAATTGTTAACACAACAAACAAAATGTTTTGTAAAAACTTAGGTACCCCACTGGTATACTGGCTTTGTACAATGTTTCACACAATATATTTCAACAGAGAGAGAAAAAGTCTATTTTTGACAAACATTTTAATTGTATTTTTTATTTTTAAACAGTTGCTGGTGCAGATATCCATCTAGCACCTATGCTATGTGTGGTAACATCACTGTATTTTTTAGTGCTGTAATAACAAAACACACAGGAAACATTCGGTTTGTGGTCAGTTTGCAAACCGATGCTTAGTAAAATAGTCAATAGTTGATCCGATGTTCTATAGTTTTCTGTCAGTTTTGCTTTTAGTAAATGAGCGGATTGCAAAACTGACGGAAAATCGCCCCAAAAAAACAAAACTGACGCTTAGTAAATCTACCCACGAGGGGCATGTTAAAACAGGCATTATGGAAGAATTCAGCAAAATCTAAACCTCCCTAGGATATTCCGACTGTAAATGTAGCCCCCATAGGAAGACAGAGAGGAAAAAAACCCAGCAACGCTGACCACAGTAACTGGCTGAAAATACTAGTTTATGAAAAATGGGCCTGATTCAGGCGTGGACACTAATTCCATAGCAGCTGCGATCTCTCATGGATTCACAATTGCAAAAATTTGCTAATGAGCCACTCCAGGGCTCAAACTAGGGGGGGAAGCTAAGGGGGCACGTGACACAGGTGCCGGATTTGAGGGGGTGCCAGGGAGAGGCTACCGGGAGGCTAGGTTGCTGCTCTTGTGGGTTTGAAGCCGCATCCCGGCCTTGAGAGGCACAGAGATACCGTCAATCTAATGTGGTGCTAGTCGCAAGCCAATCAGTGCTCGTGGACCGGAAGCCAATTAGCTGAGGCTGCCGGTCCGTGATCTCCAATTAGTTTGCAAGCGGTGCCACATTACAATGACGGCAGTACTGACAGTTCCCCAGCGTGTGGCAGTCCCGTCCCGCGCCACCCCGAGCTCACCGACCGCACGGCCCTGGCAGTTAAGAGAAGGGAGATGGGGCTTTACTGTGGCATAATATAAAGGGGGCATTACTGTGGCATAATGTATAAGGGGCATTATTGTGGCTTAATGTAAAGGGGGCGTACTGTGGCATAATGTGTTATGAGGGGCATTACTGTGTGGCATAATGTGTTATAAAGGGCATTACTGTGTCACAAAACCACACACCCTTTTCGTCTTCATCCCTGGCCACTCACCATCCAGCGCTTAGAGATGCCCACTGCAAGCATCTCACATCTGCTGCTCACGCAAAAAAACAGAAACATCGGACACATGGAATGCAGATCAGGCGGCCATCAGCCTTCTGAGTAAGCCGGTCTCCAGACACGCAGAGGACTCTCCTGCTGCCAGCAAGGACACAGTGGCTAATTTATGGATGCCCAGAAAACAGTGTTTTAACGGTCAGACACGCCTGTGTTTCTCTAACCACCTCTCGTGACCTCCCCCAAATGCTGACTACCTGTCACTCACTTTGAGAGTGATTCCTCTGTGTGAGCATAATCGCAATTTAATCGCTGCGCGTGCTCAGTGCGTCTTACACGCATGCGCAATGGCTAACAATGGCTCAATATTCGTAAATATCGCCATTGCATCCACATCTGAATCAGGCCCAATATCTCTCTGAGGCAGATGAATGATACTCAGCTGCCTGGCAATACTGGCCTGGAGCAGTGTGGTTTACCTCGCTGCTTTGCTGGGCCAGTCTCATGTGCTAGCCGCAGTGGAACTGAAAGCCCAGTCTTGTACATGCACTGCTATGATGCTTATTAAATGGGGGGGAGGGGAGTTCATTTCCTGTGAAACCAAGATAATCTTATCACTGGGAGGGCACTTGTAGTATGGTGTGAACTGTGAAGTGTGAAGCCCTATTACTGGTGAAAAAAAACTGTTTTCCCTACGGTAAATATTTCTCTACATGATTCCTACATTCATATTTTGTAATGAGACAACCAACAATACTGTGCTAAAGATGAAGACTTAGGGGTCTATTTACTAAGCAGCGTTAGGAGACAGAGTGAAAAGTGATAAGATAGTGATAAGGTACCAGCCAATCAGCTCCCAAATGTCATTTTTCAAACAGCCTGTGAGATGACAGTTGGGACCTGATTGGCTGGCACCTTATCACTTTCTTATCACTTTTCACTCGGGCCCTGATTCAGAGCCGCTCGCAAAAAGCGAGCGCTCACTCTGAATCAGGATGGCTGCTTTTTTTAAAATAAAAAACGGCTTCCTGTCCGCTCGCTAAGCTGTGGGTGACCACCCACAGCTTATGTGAGCGGCCAGGTGATGGTCGCGATGATCGGGCTTGCGACGAGACCCTTGTGGTAGGGTCTCATTCACGCAAGCCCCAGTGAGCTTCCTGCTCTGATAGAGCAGGAAGCTCACTACTGACATCACAAGTGATGTCAGTAGGGCCACCCTCAAACGGCAGGCGTTCCTTCGGGAACGCCTCCGTTTGGCCAGCCACCCCCCCTCTCCGTCTACAAAACTGGGCGAGCTGTCGATCAACATCGACAGCCGCCCCGTTTGTAGCGAGCCTCGGAGCGAGTGAATTTTTCACTCGCTCCGGGGCTTGCACACGTGCATTGCGCACGCCGCGTGTGTGCAGTGCCCCACCATCGACCTGCTTGCAAGTGCATAGCGCTTGCGAGCGGGTCTGAATCAGGTCCTCTGTTTCCTAACACTGCTTAGTAAATAGACCCCTTAGGGCTCTATTATAAAAAAGTGGGTACAACAGTATAAAATGATCAGTCATCTTATTGCCGTAGTTACATGAAAACACATGCCGTTTCAGACCAAGCAGCGAGGACCTGTCCCGGCATGGAGAAAACTGTCCTACAGTGGGCTCTTTTTGCATTTACAAAAGCGGCAACATGGGTTAAGCCCAGTGCCTGTCCATGCATGCACTGTATTGTAGTAGGAGAAAGCAGGAAGAGAATCGTCTCACCTCTGCTGTTCTTCATAGCTAGTAGACACAGACCATCCAGATTTGGCGTTATGTTTTAAACAAAAAGATGAGACAAGCGAAATATAATTCAGTTCAACAAAAGTGACACCTCCCCAAAAAGTGTGTTCATTGGCAAGTGTAAGCAGCATGTAAATGCATAATGTACCTCCAAACATATTAAAAAGACAAAACAATGGCAGAACTGTGGGGTGTGCCAGGAGTACAGCTCCTAAGGCCAGTCTGAGAACCACCCAAGGCCCCGGGAGGTTAGAGAAGTATCACCAGGGCCCAGTTTTGCTATTCCTAGTTCCATCAATGAACCAAAAGCCTGACTGGCACAAAAGATCCACCCAAACCCCTTAATGATCTGACAAACTAGCCCACATACTGGCAAAACTATCCCCACTCACTGAGAAACCGCATCCCTTATGGGATCTGGGAATCCAAACTGTCCCACCAATATGTTGACTATTGGCTTCATACAAACAAGAATTAGGGACCTATTCATTAACACATAAAATTCAATGGAGGTAATTAGGTTTAGAACTCGCATGGAGTTCTACCTAATTACCGGAGGAAATCATCATTCCTCCTCCCCATAACTATCTATTCCAAAAAGCTGTCATTTTTGCGATGACAGCTTTTCGGGAAATAGATACTTTTCCCTACCTAGTCCTACCTTACCGCAGCTGTAATCAGTGCTGCGCATGCACCGGTACATCCGTAAAAGCAGCGCAGCACTGCCTACAGCTGTGGTAAGTGTGTGTCCCCCCTCTACCCCTTCCTCCCTCCACCCTCAGCTCATCTCCCCCCTGTCCCCCACTTATCTGGCCGCTGCAGCCGCCTCAGGCATCCATCTGCTGTGCTGACACTGTGTACTCCCGGCACAGCACATTAAAGTTTAGACAATAAAATTTTTTTTGTTTTTTTCTAAACTTTACTGTGTTCTGCCGGGAGAACACAGTGTCAGCACAGCAGACGGAGCCTGAGAAGCGACCAGAGTGTTGGAGGGAGCTGGCAGAGTACCTGCCCTGCTGACAGCAGGTAAGTATAACCTGCTATACGCCACCTGAGAGTGGCATATAGTAACACCATCAAATTCCCAAAAATACATAATTTTTGGAATTTGATGAATAGTATAATTTCCATATCCGCATACTAATGTACTAATGTATGGGGAGTGTGGAAATTAACGCAGGCGGACTTCACCAGGAGATATCAGTGATATCTCCTGTGTTAAGTGTCTTCATGAATACTAAAATAATGGTAATTAAGGAAAATGTCCTTAAAAACGTTATTTTAGGGTTGATGAATAGGCCCCTTAATTACAGTATCCACTCAGGTAATCTACCGGCAGCTGTCCGGTTTCCCCAGCACCACGTGTGGACCGTGATACACTCAGGCATCTTACTGTACGTGCCAGAGCATTGCCCTCACAAAATGTTGCAATTAACATAACAAGTTGGGAAGAGTATTTCATTATGCTTGATTGCTCATTATATAATTGAACAACTGTAATTCTCAGAGTCCTGGGGAGCAACACAAACAACTCCATAATGAGCACATTTATATAATTACAGTTATTAATACTTGTGACTTTCCTCTTAAGCACGGATATATTTTACGTTACTTTTTTAATGAGATAAGTAGAAAGGTTTACTTGGCACTATGCTTTGTTATATATTGATGTCTGAAATAATCCTGCAGGTTCCGAAATAGTCATTTGAGAATAAACTTTAAAGAAAAAGATTAATGAAATTTTTTTTTTTTTAAAAAGTGCTGGGAACATCATTGGATTGGAGCTTTTAGCCCCAGTAAAATACTATTATTATCTTTTATTTACATGGCGCCATAAGGGTTCTGTAGCATCGTACATAGGGGCTAATTCACTACCGTACACAACTGCGTATGCAATAGCGATTACACACAAAGTTCAACTGCGATAGTATGCTAATACATTGCGATCGCAATACCCTAGCAGCACTACACTTTACTGAGCACACATACGTACTGTTTACTGTCACATGGGTGAGCCCCCACCACCATCATCTGTCCACATAGGTGAGCCCCACCACCACCTGTCCACATAGGTATGATAATGGTGCTCCAGCCAATCAGCACCTAACTGTCCTGTGTTTGAAAAATGACAGTTAGGAGTTGATTGGCTAGAGCACCATTTAATATTCGCAACGAGTTTGTTGCGTATGATAAAATTCATTGATAAATGGGCCCCTTAATGCGATGGACCCCAGTGATCTGACAAGCGTGCCCTCCTGCGGTCCTTCCCCTCAACTTATTTTTTATTCCACATCGGAGAATTGGAAACAACACTAGCAAGCACCTCTTTAAAATGTTATTATAGCCTAGTTGTGACTTTTCAATATCAATGGTAATGCCTGCTGTCAAACAATGTTTATTAAAGCTCAAAATGTAATTGTGACAGAAATGTCACCGATACACTTTGTACATCATCTATTGATTCTTGCAGTCCAGCCAGCTGCATCAATTACGCAGAGGAAACAGCTAGAACGCCTGTAGTTACAGAGGTCTTTGTTCTGTATCTTTACGGCAGTACCGAATGCACCTGTATCACTGAGAGGACGCAGCTAACTTCACCGCAGGTTAAATGCTCTTGTGCTATTCTGTGCAATATCCCTTATTAGTACAGTGATATTGTTGTAGTTTGTAAATAAAATGTAAGCAAAGGCACATTTCACTATTAATTACCTATTAAGTGCAGTAGAGGAGCAAAAGATTCTGTATAGGCAGGGCTGCTGTGTGATATTCCCGCAGGGCTGGGCGGGAGTCACTTGCGTAGACGCCATGGGTGGAAGCACAGCTGCGGCAATCACCTGACGTGCTTCCCTGTGGCTCCACCCATGGCGTCGACATCACCACAGGGCAGCACACGTCAGATGACACTTCCTCCTAGTTTACTCTGCAGTACTGCAGCTAGGAGATAACCAAAATGAAGACAGCGAGCTATAGGTCGGAGACCACTGCCTTATTCTCTCTATAGAATCCGCACAGCGCTCCTACTTCTGTGAGCAGATTATGAACATTTTTTATGTCCAGTAATACAAATAGGTGATAGGTGACACCTTAGGTACTGCTATCGCCGTGCTCAAATTCTTTCTTTATGGTCAATAACAAAGTAGCCCCTGATATTTAAAAAAACATATGTAGACTATAAATGAACATTAAGTACTAGGGAGCTGATGCACAGTTGATCGCAAGTCAGTTTTGGGGATGAATCGAACACGTTTTCGCACTGCGCATACCTCCCAACATGACCCTCTCCAGGAGGGACACAATGCTCTGGTCCTGGACTTCCCTGGTAATTTATGATTGGTGGAGGCTCCAGGGGTGGGGCTGCAGCACAGTCCAAAATTCAAATAGGGGAGTCACACCAACTGCCAGTGAGTCCCAGCCAGTGATGTTTGGCAGCGTGTGAAATGACAGTTGGTGTGACTCCCCTATTTGAATTTTGAACTGAGCTGCAGCCCCACCTCTTACCAGGGAAGTCCAGGACCAGAGCATTGTGTCCCTCCTGGAGAGGGTCATGTTGGGAGGTATAACCACGGGCGATGCAGAATTTCACACCACTCAAATTCATATCCACTTTGAGCTGGAGAGGAGTACGTGGGTGGTAAGGGGCAAAGTTTAGTAAGTTTGTGCCGACAGCATTGTGCGCTATGTACTGTATAGTAGAGTGCAGTCGCATAAATGAGTACCACTCCTGCTTACGGGCAAATATTTGTATCTTACTCCGTGTACTTCATGCAGGTGTAATTTCAGACGCTTGTGTTCATTTCTGCTCCGAACTCTAGGGGGTATAATTACTAAAGTGCGAGTTTATAGAAGTGGAGATGTTGCCCTCAGCAACCAATCAGATTCTACTTATCATTTATCTAGCACCTTCTAGAAGATAATAACTAAAATCTGATTGGTTGCTATGGGCAACATCTCCACTTCTAAAAACCCGCACTGTAGTAAATATACTGCTAGAAGTTCATGGAAAATTCTTTCAAAAAGATAGAAGAAAATATACTGTTAGTCTCAATCTTGTTACTTGTGACCGTCACACTATATGGGCGGAATTCAATTGTTTTCGCGGCCCGCATCTCCCGTCTAAAGTGACAGGAGATCGCGGGCCGCTATACAATTGTCCAAGATTTTCGTGCCGATCGCGAAAATTGATGTTTGGGCACCCAAACATGTCACTTTTCGCACATTTCAGCTCTCATCCCCCAGGGGCTGCGAGCTGAAATGTAGCGCTGGCAGCTCATCGTGCCCGACAGGAGCAAGAATTGAATTGCTCCGTCGGGCGCGATAGGGGGTGGAAAGAATTGAATTCCACCCTATGAATGAGCAACAATTTGTGACATAAATGTACTTACTACAGTGCTTACATAAAGCAATTGTCTGTTGGAGATTAATGGCTGCAAGTTCTTATTTTTCTTTTGCTTGGTTTCCGAAAACGGTATGCAGTTGGGAAGCCCGCGAACCTAATCCCGACAGCCGGCTTCCCGACTGTCATATCCCGGCAAGGGTCTAAAGACAGGCATCGACATGCCGACGCTTGTCATTAGACATACGCCGGGAGCCCGACGCCCAGCATCCTGATCGAAGGGACGCCAGGCGCCGAGCATGGATAGCCGCGCGGGGGGGGGATTAGCTTTAGGGTTCCCGAGGGGGACTTAGGGTCAGGCACCCCCCCACGGGAGGTTAGGTTTAGGCGGCGGGGAAAGGGGGGTTAGGTTTAGGCACTTGGAGGGGGGGATTAGGGTTAGGCACTGGGGGGGGAGGTTAGGGTTAGGCACCCCTAAGGGAGGGTTAGGGGGTAGAAATAGGTTAGTATACACTTACCTGGGGACAATCGGGATTTCCTCCTCTATTGGGATGCCGCTGTCGGGATTCCAATCGCCGGGCATGGGTCCGGTGGTAAATCATACTGATTCCCCGAAAACAAGCAACTAGAATCTCCATGTAGAAATTCTGTGTTAGCTCCACTTTCAGTTTTTACACCTATGAGCTTGTACTGGTGCTGGTGCACCCATGACGTAGATTTACATTAATGAGACAAGCACTATGAGCAGTCCTGGGAGATGGTTGAAGAAGTGCTGGGTGGCCCTACTAATAATATATAGCACCTTCAGACAACAATAAAGACGTTTAGCTGCAGTAGCCAGACACCGTATTCTTCTACTGAGCTTATGATTTCTGTATTTCACCTGTGAGAATTCCCTACATGACTCGCCCCCTTTGTTTTGTCTCCCTGGGTCTGAGAGTAGAGTGTTGCAGGAAAAGTGCTGGAGAAAACAATTGAAGAGTGGATGCGATATAGAGACGACTGCTACCGATGGATGGCGAGAACGCCGTACACTCAAGGTTGGCCGCTTGGCTTCTCTGCTTTGTTGTACAACACAATGTAACGGGTCCATGATCACTTGACATGTATCTAATTATCACTTTATGTTTGCATGATATTCCTGGCACAGGGCTGCCCACACACAGAGGACCTTTCCTCACATACTGTATATATACATACCGTATATACACACACACGGATGGCCCATGAAATGCATCAAGACCAGTTGATTTTATACATCACCAATTATCTATCAGTGAAACATAGCTGGATCTGTGTACATTATTGAGATTGATAAAGGAGAATAACTCTATATAATTTAAAGATACTGCAAACTCCAAAATATGGTATAAACAATACAGTTTGAATTTCTTTTTCTGATACATCGGTGCCCAAAGGAGCTTTCCTCTACATATATATACACAGCATATTCTGGCTAGGGAGGTGCGGGAGCCTTTTTCATTTTCCCGGTTGTCGGGGACCACCGCCTGGAGCCTCCCGGCCATGCAAGTATACACTGTATCTGTGCTGTGATGGTGGGATTCGCCCACACAAGCTTAAAAAGGGGTGTGGCCACACCTGTACAGCTCAGGTGGAGGCCTGTGACCGTACCTTTAAGAAGCAGACAGGACTGAGACTCTGAACACACCAGGTGTCACCATCGAAGGGGGAGACACCAAAACAGCAGAGCTGCTGCTTAGAAATGGTTTTGTGTCATTTTACTTATTTTTTTTTCTGTGTTACTTGCAGGCATATTTATCATAATCCACATCTCAGATGCAGATGTGATAAATTCGCCCAATATCTCAATGCGATATTTCAATACATTTCAAAGATGTATGAAATATCGCATGCAGGGATAGAGCTTGTAAGAAAACTCTGTCCCTATGAATCTCTCCCCCGCACGTCTCAGTTTTCGAAAACAATACCCTGAGACTATACTGCACATGCACCACCAGCTACCCCTCCACTGTCCCCCTCACTTTCAGATCTCCCTACCAGTTCCCATTACAAAATAAATCAAATTAAACTTTACCTGCAGCAGGAATGGTGATCAGTGTCTCCTCCTGTGTGACCCGGTCAGTTGATCTGTGCAGTAGCCGGCTGAGATGCTGTCCCGACAGCTGAGGGTGCATAGTCACACAGAAGGAGACACTGGTCACCAATCCCTGGGTACAGGTAAGTTTTGTTTGATTTATTTTCTATTTGAACTATTTGTTTTGACAGTGATCAGCCTGTGGTCTATCAGACACACATGGCTGATTACAGAAGCCTACTTCAGGCTCTGCTTTCCCTGTCAGCAGGCTGTGAAGGCTGAGCTGGAGTAAGTGAAATAGGAGGAGGGAGGAAGGGGGACACTCTGCATAACTCCATCTCCAGATAGTGTTATTATCGCAGGGCCTTCTCCCGGCGTTTACTTTTACAATTTATTTTAGTAAATCTGAGACAGATCGCATTTCCCATTACAAGCATGGGAAATGCCATTTGCTTACTAAAAGAAAGCGAACTTAGGGGCTTGGAGTAGTTTTTTTTTACGGACTGTAAGTACGGACCACAGCATGGGTAGAAAGAAACATGAAGGGGATTGGTCCTTTCTGACCCCACTCCAGACCTGTTGTCTCTCTTCATAGGACTGCACTGCAACCGCACTTTTGACATGTACGTCTGTCTACCCGACGGAACCCCTGGAGCCATCACTAGTGTACCTTGTCCTTCTTATCTTCCATGGTTCCAGAAAGGTATTTTCCTCTTTTTCTGTTATTGTTGTTTCCTGGAAATACATTTGAAAAATATATATAATGCCGTATATTATATTATACCAGATCGCCTGTTGGCAGCGGAGGCAGCCATTTTGTGGATGACCATGCAGCCTATCAGTTAATATAGAATTAGTAACATCACTGGGGAATGACTGACATAACTCCCAACATTTTCAAATGCAAAATCAGAGCAAATTAGACCCCACCCGCCCCAATCCAGCCACAAATACCCACGTTTTAGGTAAGTAACACAGCTACAGAAGTAGCTGCGTTACTAACCATGAGGACAACAGCTTTTCGGAGCAGTTGTCCCCTCACCGGTGCAATGATGAATTACTCCGGTGTCACGTTTCCCCCGCTGCAAGTTGGATACTTAAGCTTTCCTTGCAGCGAGTTCTAAACATCATCATCGGAGACCATACGGCCTTCGATGATGAATAGGCCCCTGAGACTCTAACCATCCCTCGTTACCTCCCACAAACGCTGACTACCTGTCACTCACTTTGCGAGTGACTTCTCTGGGTGCGCACAGTGCGGCTTTCACGCATGCGCAATGGCTAACAATCGCTCAATCTGCGTAAATATCGGCATTGCGTGCTGATCAAAATGAGGCTTTAAGTCTGCATGTTGGATTTGCCAGTAAACTGGCCACCTTCATAGGCAAACGCAGGGGGGGTTTCCGTCTGCCTGGAAACCCCCCTCCCCAGCCCACACCATGACCACAATAGAAGTAGTAATATAATAGATTGTTACTAGTGCTGCATGTTCTTCTCAGTATCACAAATTAAATAATTAGCACCACCTGTGGATTTTTTAACAGTAATAAATAACCTGTGCACCAACTAGAACAGGGGTGGGGAACCTTTTTTCTGCCGAGGGCCATTTTGATATATATAACATTATTCGCGGGCCCGGTGCAGGCCACGCCCTCTCCGTGTTATGTCACAAGGGGATGGGGCCACAATCGCCAGTGATTACGGCAATGCCTTGAGTATCCTGAGGATGCTCTGGGGAGCTGTAAGGGCAGTGGTGTGAATGGCTGAAGTGTCCTTAGGACGCTCCAGGCAGCACTACTGTATCAATTCTGGCCGCAGGGTGACATTATAGGCACTCTGCTATCCAGATGAGGCTAGCAGAAAAAAGCTCAGAGGGCCAGACCAAATGACTCCGGGGGCCTTATACGCATACTTGCCTACCCTCCTGATTTGGTCGGGAGCCTCCCGAAAATCGGGTGCCGCTCCCGACCACCCAGAAGGAAAGGCAAGTCTCCCAGAACCAGCCGCAGCCATCCCGCACCCCCCGTTGCCGGCCACTTAGTATGCAGCCCGGGGAATCAGATAACGCGATTTGCGTTAAATCGCGTCATCGAAGCCCCGCCCCCTGCAGTACAGTGCCTGTATTACAGGCTCTGCACAGCGGGGGGCGGGGCCACGATGACGTGTTGAGTCGCCACGCCCCCCGCTCCGCCCACCTGCTGTGAAAAGAGTGTTGTCCAGGCTGTCCCCTCCCGGAAGGGACAGCCTAAAGGTAGGCAAGTCTGCTTATACGGCCCCTGGGCCTGAGGTTCCCCATCCCTGAACTAGAAGATCTGGAAAACATGCACTGTTAGAGATGCACTGCTATAGAGCCCAATATGTACATATACAGTATGTCCAGGGCAGTGCCAGGTTCTTCTGCTGCTCCCCCAGACTCCCGGACTTGCTCCAATAGTCTGGAATGGTGCCTACATCTAAAATAAATACATTCAGCTCAGGCAGGATGGCCTACTGGCGCATATAATTGCTTACTGTGATCGCTGGTCCTCTATATGCTGTATGCTGTAATTATTACACACACTACACTTTATATGACGCATATAATGGGTTACTGTGATCACTGGTCCTGTATATGCTGGAATTATGATACACACTACACCATGTATGACACATATAATGGGTTACTGTGATCTCTGGTCCTGTATATGCTGGAATTATGATACACACTACACCATGTATGACACATATAATGGGTTACTGTGATCTCTGGTCCTGTATATGCTGGAAGTATGACACACAATACACTATGTGTGACACATATAATGGGTTACTGTGATCGCTGGTCCTGTATATGCTGGAAGTATGACACACAATACACTATGTATGACACATATAATGGGTTAGTTACTGTGATCACTGGTCCTGTATATGCTGGAATTATGATACACACTACACCATGTATGACACATATAATGGGTTACTGTGATCACTGGTACTGTATATGCTGGAATTATGACACACAATACACTATGTATGACACATATAATGGGTTACTGTGATCGCTGGTCCTGTATATGCTGGAAGTATGACACACAATACACTATGTATGACACATATAATGGGTTACTGTGATCACTGGTCCTGTATATGCTGGAATTATGATACACAATACACTTTGTATGACACATATAATGGGTTACTGTGATCACTGGTCCTGTATATGCTGGAATTATGACACACAATACACTATGTATGACACATATAATGGGTTACTGTGATCGCTGGTCCTGTATATGCTGGAAGTATGACACACAATACACTATGTATGACACATATAATGGGTTACTGTGATCGCTGGTCCTGTATATGCTGTAATTATGACACACAATACACTTTGTATGACACATATAATGGGTTACTGTGATCGCTGGTCCTGTATATGCTGTAATTATGACACACAATACACTTTGTATGACGCATATAATGGGTTACTGTGATCACTGGTCCTGTATATGCTGGAATTATGATACACAATACACTATGTATGAGGCATATAATGGGTTACTGTGATCACTGGTCCTGTATATGCTGTAATTATGATACACAATACACTATGTATGAGGCATATAATGGGTTACTGTGATCACTGGTCCTGTATATGCTGTAATTATGATACACAATACACTATGTATGAGGCATATAATGGGTTACTGTGATCGCTGGTCCTGTATATGCTGTAATTATGATACACAATACACTATGTATGAGGCATATAATGGGTTACTGTGATCACTGGTCCTGTATATGCTGGAATTATGATACACAATACACTATGTATGAGGCATATAATGGGTTACTGTGATCACTGGTCCTGTATATGCTGTAATTATGATACACAATACACTATGTATGAGGCATATAATGGGTTACTGTGATCACTGGTCCTGTATATGCTGTAATTATGACACACAATACACTTTGTATGACACATATAATGGGTTACTGTGATCGCTGGTCCTGTATATGCTGTAATTATGACACACACTACACTATGTATGACACATATAATGGGTTACTGTGATCACTGGTCCTGTATATGCTGTAATTATGACACACAATACACTTTGTATGACACATATAATGGGTTACTGTGATCACTGGTCCTGTATATGCTGTAATTATGACACACAATACACTATGTATGACACATATAATGGGTTACTGTGATCACTGGTCCTGTATATGCTGTAATTATGATACACACACTACACTATGTATGACACATATAATGGGTTACTGTGATCACTGGTCCTGTATATGCTGTAATTATGACACACAATACACTTTGTATGACACATATAATGGGTTACTGTGATCACTGGTCCTGTATATGCTGTAATTATGACACACAATACACTATGTATGACACATATAATGGGTTACTGTGATCACTGGTCCTGTATATGCTGTAATTATGATACACAATACACTATGTATGAGGCATATAATGGGTTACTGTGATCACTGGTCCTGTATATGCTGGAATTATGATACACAATACACTATGTATGAGGCATATAATGGGTTACTGTGATCACTGGTCCTGTATATGCTGTAATTATGATACACAATACACTATGTATGAGGCATATAATGGGTTACTGTGATCGCTGGTCCTGTATATGCTGTAATTATGATACACAATACACTATGTATGAGGCATATAATGGGTTACTGTGATCGCTGGTCCTGTATATGCTGTAATTATGATACACAATACACTATGTATGAGGCATATAATGGGTTACTGTGATCACTGGTCCTGTATATGCTGGAATTATGATACACAATACACTATGTATGAGGCATATAATGGGTTACTGTGATCACTGGTCCTGTATATGCTGTAATTATGATACACAATACACTATGTATGAGGCATATAATGGGTTACTGTGATCACTGGTCCTGTATATGCTGTAATTATGACACACAATACACTTTGTATGACACATATAATGGGTTACTGTGATCGCTGGTCCTGTATATGCTGTAATTATGACACACACTACACTATGTATGACACATATAATGGGTTACTGTGATCACTGGTCCTGTATATGCTGTAATTATGACACACAATACACTTTGTATGACACATATAATGGGTTACTGTGATCACTGGTCCTGTATATGCTGTAATTATGACACACAATACACTATGTATGACACATATAATGGGTTACTGTGATCACTGGTCCTGTATATGCTGTAATTATGATACACACACTACACTATGTATGACACATATAATGGGTTACTGTGATCACTGGTCCTGTATATGCTGTAATTATGACACACAATACACTTTGTATGACACATATAATGGGTTACTGTGATCACTGGTCCTGTATATGCTGTAATTATGACACACAATACACTATGTATGACACATATAATGGGTTACTGTGATCACTGGTCCTGTATATGCTGTAATTATGATACACACAATACACTATGTATGACACATATAATGGGTTACTGTGATCGCTGGTCCTGTATATGCTGTAATTATGACACACACTACACTATGTATGACACATATAATGGGTTACTGTGATCACTGGTCCTGTATATGCTGTAATTATGACACACAATACACTTTGTATGACACATATAATGGGTTACTGTGATCACTGGTCCTGTATATGCTGTAATTATGACACACAATACACTTTGTATGACACATATAATGGGTTACTGTGATCACTGGTCCTGTATATGCTGTAATTATGACACACACTACACTATGTATGACACATATAATGGGTTACTGTGATCACTGGTCCTGTATATGCTGTAATTATGACACACACTACACTATGTATGATGCTTAATAAAGCTGGATAAGTACTAATTCTGCCCTCTTCATGGACTGACCACACTCGCTCTAAAATTAAGCATTTGGAAACCCCCCTCTGGAAATCCTGTGTTTGCCACTGACCTTCTGTGTTTGCAGATTGTAAGCATGTTTTGGTGGAATTAACTAAATGAGTGTTAGATAATGTGTTCATTAATGTGTTACTGTAATGTACAGAATGATAAGTGTATAATTAAATCCACAAATTGTGTAGGTAATATAATGTTGTAATTGTCAGGCAATCTACTTTTAAGGTCATTTGAAATAATCCAGTCACGGATTTGCACAAACAGATAAATCTTTTTATGCTTTGCCTTTTGTAAATGAGCGTTATTGTGCTACAAACCATTATTATAGAACATCAGTTCCCTTCCCAAAGTATAGCATCCCACTTGCACCCTCTAGTGGCGAAATAGAGGCATGCTGAGCCAGTAGTAATGCTGAGACAAAATGGTTTTATCGAATAATAGTTTCAGAATGGGTCACCGTCTACCCATCTACTGTTGCTACCTGTTAGACTTCTCTTCTCAAAGAGCGTTACCATTGTTTGCTTGACAACATAGAAAGTTGTTTAATCGGGTTGGGTTTGTTTTGTTGACATTCATCATGTCGATGTGGTGGTAATGTTGACATGTTCATAATGTTGGCATTCACCAGGTCGACATTGACCATGTCTACATGGAAAAAATGTGGTCATGATTACAATATTGACAAAATAGTCCCTGTGGTGCAGCAGCTTTTCTTGCTCCGGCAGTGTCTTGTTGTCCGGTGGGTCAGCTGACACGGAGTTCCAGCGGAGTCATCTGTGGTGAGTATGCTACCCCTATCTCTTCCCTGCAGCACCCTAACCCTAACTCTCACCTCCCGCATCCTAACCCTAAGCCTGCCCTTCTGCAGCCTATCTATAACCCTCCCTCCCACAGCCTAACCCTAAGCCTCCTCTGCCGCAGCCTAACCTTAACCCTCCTCTGCCGCAGCCTAACCTTAACCCTCCTCTGCCGCAGCCTAACCCTAAGCCTCCTCTGCCGCAGCCTAACCCTCCCTACTACAGCCTAACCTTAAGCCTCCTCTGCCGCAGCCTAACCCTAACCCTCTCTGCTACAGCCTAACCCTAAGCCTCCTCTGCCGCAGCCTAACCCTCCCTACTACAGCCTAACCTTAACCCTCTCTGCTACAGCCTAACCCTAAGCCTCCTCTGCCGCAGCCTAACCCTCCCTACTACTGCCTAACCTTAAGCCTCCTCTGCCGCAGCCTAACCCTAACCCTCTCTGCTACAGCCTAACCCTAAGCCTCCTCTGCCGCAGCCTAACCCTCCCTACTACTGCCTAACCTTAACCCTCCCCTGCCGCAGAATAACCCTAACCCTTCACCTCCCTCAACCGATCCCAAGCCATCCCCTGCAGCAGCCTAACCCTAACCATTCACGTCCCACAGCCGAAACCTAACCCTCACCAGTCATAGCCTATCCCTAACCCATTAACCCATACTTACCGACATTCTGGCAGCCCCCTCTGGGAGCTGTCAGGACGGTGCAGCAGGGGGTGAGGGAGCAGGTGAAGAGGGTGGTGCCGGCATGATTGCGTCATCACGGCTCCAGGAGACTTGTCTACTCTTGCGGGGTCAGGAGCGGCACACGATTTCGGGAGGCTCCCGGCAGTCCTGGGAAAATATGCGCGCTCCCCTGCTGCAGCCTAATCCTAACCCTCCCCTGCTGCAGCCTAACCGTAACCCTCACCTCCCGCAAGCTAACCATAACACAGGGTTGCCGATATTCCGGCTGCCCCTTCCGGGAGGGAGCAGCCAGATCGGCATTGCAGGGGGGCATGGCCGGCATATGGGGCATGGCCAGGCAGGTTTGCGGACAGAGAGGGGGCGATCGTGTCATTTTGGCTCCACCCCCGATACACAAAAATGACGTTTGGGAGGACTTGCCTGCCTTTCCGGGGGGCCGGGAGGGGCACCCAATTTCGGGAGGCTCCCGGCCGAATCGGGAGAGTAGGCAAGTATGCCGTTACTCTCCTCTCCCACAGCCTCACCCTTCCTCCTACAGCCTACCCTTAACCCTTCTTAGGAGTTCACATCAGCTTCTAGAAAGGAAGGGGTTATCTAGGAAAGGAAAAATAGGAAAATTCCGCGGCACACCACTGTAACCCAATAGGTGCTGCTATTCTATTTGTACATGAAATACAGGAGTCTCAGGGGCCTATTCATCATCGAAGGCCATATGGCTTCCGATGATAAAGTTTTGAACTAGCTGCAAGGGATACAGGGCCTGATTCAGAGTTGGGAATAGAGAGAGAGATTGCACTAAACTGTGTACTGTACCTGGACAAACCATGTTGCAATGCAAGGGGTGTAAATAAATAAATTTTATTTTACATGTAGGGTAAATACTGGCTGCTTTTACATGTAGCCCACAAATGCTGGACAGCTTTATTATTACTGTACAATATAGATGTCAGTTTGGAAACACTCCTCCCAAATCTAAATCTCTCTGCATTTTAAATCTGCCCCACCTGCAGTGCAGAATGGTTTCACCAGGATGATCAGTTGAAGGAGATATCTCTCTCTATTCCTAACTCTGACTCGGGCCCTCAGTGCTTAAGTATCCAACTTGCAGCGGGGGAAACGTGACACCGGAGCATTTCATCATTGCTCCGTTGAGGGGACAACTTCTACGTAAAGCAGTTGTCCCCGTGGTTAGTATCGCAGCTACTTCTGTAGCTGCGTTACTTACCTGCTCCCCGTCATCCCGGCTACGCATGTGTGACCTCAGGTCACGCATACGCAAAGCCGCCGGGGAGGTAGTGAGGAGGCGGCGGAGGGATCCACTCGGATCCCTCTTCGCATCCCCGAAACTCCTGCATGGTTACCGGGTCATTTATCGTTTGATGAATAGGACCCTCAGTTACACACATAGCATTCCAGGTCATCTCAGTCTCCTACTTCGAGCAGAGAGGTGTGAAGGCGTGGTATTATTTTGTCCCTTATCTTTCTTATAAAAAATGTTTGGATGTGTAGGCATAATCCTTAACAGTAGCAGGGGCGTATCTATAATGGGTGCAGGGTGTGCGGGGCACTGGCCCCGCACCACACACCCTGCACCCATAAAATACTTACCTCTCCAGAGTCCCACGTCAGCGCGGGAGTCTGGCGCTGTAAAAATGTTTGGAAAATGGCCGCAGCGGCCATTCTCCCATCGTTTGCGCTTGCGCATTACAGGGAAAATGGCCGCCACTGTGGCCATTTTCCCATCGTTTGCGCATGCGCAGTACAGGGAAAATGGCCGCTGCGGCCATTTTCCCGGTGACCTGTGCATGCGCTATAAACTCTGGGTACACTCTAGTGCCCAGAGTCTATAACTTCGGCGCTGGGCGCGCACAGCTCAGAGCTCTGCCGGCTGCCAAACGGAGAGGACGGGACCCGTGACGGAGACTGCACACGCGCCCCCTCCTCTTTAGAAACGCCCCTGGGCAGTAGTATCCACATTGGAAAGAGCGTCCCTACTTTAACCCGGATGGCTATTATACAGTAGGAGGCTGTATATCAGCAACACTGCGTGATGAATGCACAGAGGGCCTGATTCAGAGCCACTCGCTAGATGCGATCGCTCGCACGTTGTGTATGCAAATTGCATAGGCAGCGCTACCACACAGCAATGCATTAGCACTATTTCTTAGAGAGCGATCACATAGTGTATGCAGACACCCACCAGCCTGTTTTAAGACGCCCACTTGTGCACGTCATGTCCAGGAAGTGTATGCAACCATCGGTACATCGGATGCTATCGCAGCGCTTGAGGTTGACCATACCCTGCCGCAAGCACTATGAGCACTTCAGTGTAAAAACAAGCCAAGTGACGTGTACTATGATGCTGTCTTATAATTACGCACACCTCTAAAACGCCGGTGAGATGCTCAGGCACGCCTGCGTTTGCACCTCCCCTGGTTTTAAATAGCCAGCCCCTGTTACCACCTACAAACGGCTTCTCCTGTCACTCACTCTGCTGGGCTGTCTATGTGCAGCGAGCGAGTGTATTGTGAACTGTCGCTAAGGTATACGCACAATGCATACACACTGTATACCATCGGCAGCAGCGAGAGTATGTATCTTAGCCAGCGGGTCTGAATCAGGCCCAGAATTCAGAACCTGAACCAGATAAACAGATTCAGCATGTCCTGGGGTCATAGCTTAGAGATTACATCATACTTACCTACTTTTGAAAATACATTTCAGGGAGATTGTGAAAGAAACACCTATGAGAGAGCGGTAAAGTGGGCGTATACTGCTACATCTGAGAGGCGTGTCATAATACTGATTTGCATACAAAGGTAAATGAGCCCCAAAGCAGTTAGTAACATTTAATTGTTGATAAAAACACACTGATACTTTTCAGAAAATGCATGTAGCCATAGGGATCATTGTGCCTTATAACCAATGCAGGGAAATGATACTAATGATAACATTTGAATGTATATATCTCTGTTTTTTTTATATAACACCTTCATAATGGGGGTAAGGTGCAATCAGGGCAGGGGCTGGCTGACAACTTTTAGCCTGGGGGCAGTGCCCCAGTAATGCCTCTTATGTTGTGCCCCAGTAATGTCCTTAGTAGTACCCCTTATGCAGAGCCCCCAGTAATGCCCCTTTATGCAGAGCCCCCAGAAATGCCCCTTTATGCAGAGCTCCCAGTAATGCCCCTTTATGCAGAGCCCCCAGTAATGCCCTTAGTAGTGCCCCCAATAATGTTCCTTTATGCAGAGCCCCCATTAATGCCCCTTATTTTGTGCCCCAAGTAATGCCCCTTATGCTGTGCCCTCTCCCAGTATAGAACACTCCCCACTCACCTGTCTTTGCAGTACTTACCTTTCTTCATGACGGCCGCTGGGCACCGCTCCAGTCCATGCCGTCCCACATAGATGCTGCCGCTGACTGGATCTAATTAGATCCAGAGCGGCAGGCGCAGGCGCCTCTTGTCGCAGGTGACATCATGACGTCACCCACGCGCTGCATCACTGGGAACGCTGGCCTCTGAAGCGATCAGAGGCTTCTGATCGCTACAGAGACCACTGTTGCCAGCCTGTATTGCCCGAGCTCCGATCCCGGCAGCGGGCCAATGTAGGGACCGGCCCAGCAGGGACCGGCCCGGGGGGGGCAGATGGCACCCTGCCCCGCGGCCCAGCCTGTCACTGAATCAGTGAGATAGATAGTCTTTTCAGGTAGTCAGGGAGATTGCTACGATTTCAGGGAGTTTCCCTGACAATCAGGGTGAGTTGGCAAGTATGGATTATCTTTTACATTTTCCACTATGTATATGGGGGGAAAGTATGCCACTAGCTCATACTTGCCAACTCTCCCTGATTGTCAGGGAGACTGCCTGAAATAGCAGCAATCTCCCTGACTCCCTGAAGAGTTCAACAATCTCCCTGATTGCACCTTACCCCCATTATGTAGCTGTTATATACTTGGAAATATAGAGATATACACATTCATATGGGATCATCAGTGCCATTTCCTTGCATTAGTTATAAAGCACAGTAATCCCTATAGCTACATGCATTTTCATATAAGGTGTCTCGTGACCACTTATGTGGAACCACTTGTAAAAAAAAAATACAAGTAGATATTACTGACTGTTTTGGGGCTCATTCACATATGGAAGTAAACAAACAAATATAATTCAGGCGCATATAGATTACAATTATTTAAAAATATATATGGAGATTAACCAACTCTTCAGTGTTTTCAATTAACTGCTGCTCCTACAAAGTAAATCTAATATACTCCCAACACATATACCATAATTGCTATTTTTCAATAACAAGGAGGACATAAAGATATCATATAAAAACAATATTTAATGTAAAATACAACCATATACACATAGATAAAAAGTATAATAACAACAATATATCACACTATATATTAATGCACAATTTAAGAATATATTATAGTTTTCAGTGCTAATTAGTATGATATATGTTAATAAAAAATAAAACTCCGCCTAATGAATCCCAATTTAGGGAACAGCCAATTAATGCCTTTTAGCAAAACCAAATTCAATGGCTTTTAGTAAAACGTCTCCTTCTTAGCTCTGGACAAGTATATGTCGCCAGCTATATTATAAAGCTCCACTTTCCTTAAATTAGGGTTTTTGGTAGTGTCCAGATTAACAGCCCATAGTGTCCAGTGGCAGTGTAAGTCATGTGACGTTAGGAGACAAGGTAACAATCTCCTCAGTTGTAATCTTACCACTGCCGCTGTTTGTTAGCAGTAAGGGTTTCACCTCCACAGCTCCAGACCGCACGCAAGTGGTGAAAGAACAGGCTCGTTTTCACAGGAGGGAGTAACGTAAATGATCACACTTATCCAACTCCACAGCTCCAGACCGCACGCTTGCAGTGAAAGGACAAGCTCGTTTTCACAGGAGGGAGTATCGTTAATAATCACACTTATCCAACTCCACATCTCCAGACCGCACGCTTGCAGTGAAAGGACAAGCTCGTTTTCACAGGAGGGAGTAACGTAAATGATCACACTTATCCAACTCCACAGCTCCAGACCGCACACAAGTGGTGAAAGAACAAGATCGTTTTCACAGGAGGGAGTATCGTTAATAATCACACTTACCCAGCTGGTAGTAAAAATTATTATTATTGTTCCGGTAGTTGCAACATCAAAGGCGGCTGTTTAAAGACTGAAAGTCCATTATCCTTAACGCGTTTCTCTGCTATTAGGGGTAGCGGTTTCTTCAGAAGGTGGGAGAGATGTGACCCTTATGGTACTCCTGTCAGGTATATAAAGGACTTTTGTCTCAGCCAAGTGTTCAGCTAATTGTGTGCACCTGCAGTCAGGTGATTAGTGCAGCAGTTCTCAAACTGTGGGTCGCGACCCCAAAGTGGGTCGCGGCCATCTCAGCTTGGGGTCACAACTCACATGGGTTTCAAGGTGATGATTCCTCGGATCTCTCAGCCAGTTATCCGAGGAGTCTGAAACCAGTTGAGCTGTCTGTTACTTCAGACTAGGGATGTGCATGGACTTTTGTCCATGGAAGATGATGTTTGTCCATGAAAGATGACGTTTTGCCTCTTTCTGAGACCCGATTTTTGGAGGGAAAAATCCGAACTCTGTGTGCAAACTCGAACTTATCAAAGACTGCACATCCCTACTTAAGACTCCATGGATCATTGGCGCAGAGATCCGAATGGTTATCAGGCAGCTCCGTCCCCACCCCAGCGCTCAGCGTCTTCTACCCTCCCTTCCAGCAGCAGTCAGCAGCTCCGCCCCCACCCCAGTGTTCAGCATATTCCTGCCCAGCAGCAGTCAGCAGCCCTGCCCCATCCCGGTGCTCAGCAGCTCCTGCTCTGCCTTCCACCCTCTGTGGGGGTGGAAGGGGAGGAGCACCGCGGCTGCCAGGGTGAGGGCGACAGATTGTGCGATGATTGCTGTGGAGGGAGAAGAAATCGCAGCAGAGCAGCATGAGGAAGAGAGGAGAGGAGCACTCAGTGTGGCATTTGGAGTGGGAGCAAACAACCCCCACATTTTTTAGACACCCACTGGTGGTTCTTCTCACCTATTGCCACCACCCTTTCACCCACTGTCACCCACTGCTATCCTCTGCTACTCCCTGCCACCCACAGCCTCTCCATTACCCAGTGCCACCCTCTGCCTCTCTCTGTCACCCACTGCCATCTATGTCACCCTTTGCCTCCGACTGACTCCCTAGTCATTCACTGTCTATCAGGTCACCACCTGCCTCTCCCTGTCACACACTGCCTCCCCCCGTCTCCACCTGCCTCTCCCTGTCACCAACTGCTTCCCCCTGTCACCCACTGCCTCCTACATCACTCTTTGCCTCCCCAGTCACCCTCTGCCTCTCCCTGTCATCCTCTGCTTCCCCCCTGTCACCCTGTTTCTCCTTTCACCCACTGCTTCTCCCTGTTACTGCCTCCTACGTCACCCTTTGCCTTCCAGTAATCTACTGTCTTCCCAGTCACTTCCTGCCTCTCCTTGCAGGGACAGGGCTTTGAAAGGACCTGGACCCTGCGATATGCAAGAAATTAAGTGATCCCATTAGCGATCACTTCACTTCTGTTTTGTGCTCCCTCGGTGCTACTGTGCATGCATGGTCTGCATGCATGTGTGGCGCCCGTTCTACAGTAACTAAATGGGGTCCTGTAATAATTTTTATTGTTAGACTGGGCCCCAGAGCAAAAAAGTTTGAGAACCCCTGGATTAGTGTATACAGCTGAGATCAAAGTCTGTTTTTTATTAGGATTTCTTTTATAGTTCAGAAGAGTCTCAGTATATCTATGCTTTCTATTCACAAAATACAATTACCAGACAAATATATCATATACATAATACACAATAAGAGGCTCTGAACAATGGCATCAATAGAAACTAATACTCCTAAAAGTTTCATTGAAGTTAAAACTGCAGCATATTAGATTATAAGTATACTGAAAAATCCTCATACAATTAATGAGCCTCTGTCGCTCAGCAGGTTAATGCAACCAGCTACATCTTATGAGATCCCCGGTTCTAGTCCCAGGTAAGGAAGGAATTTGTTATTTACATATTATTATTTTTTCTTCTATACATTTTATATTTTACATATTAATGAAATTCAACACTTTAATAGTTTTTATTATAATGTATTCATTATATTTCATAGAAATAATCTTAGCCATTTTGAGTAGCCCTAATCAGATAACTACTTTTACTTTTATACTTTCTATTCTATGTACATTACATTTCCTAATTATTTTATCTTTATATATCAAATGAGTACCAGAGAGAATGGTGACAAAATAAATGTTTAAAGATAGAAGATCATACAATCAACTAGTACTGCATTTTACACATTTTACTAAAATAGTTGATCAATAAGTTATTCCAGATAGAGATTCTCAGACCAAAATACAGAAGAGAACTCTCAGATATCCATATAGTATATCAATTTTCGTATATGTTTAGTTCCATACATTCATAAATTTTTCCATTTAATTTGGAAAATAAAGTGGCAAGATAATTATCTGTTTTTAACATGTGATGTTGAATCGCTTTATACTAATATCCCTCATAAGAAAGGAATAAGTGCTTTGAAATATTATCTAGAAATGGATGATAAGCTAACACAGTCTCACATTAATTTTATTTTAGATTTGGTGAATTTTATTTTGACTCACAATTATTTCACCTTTAATAAACAGTACTATTTGCAAACACATGGGATTGCGATGGGCACCAAGTTTGCCCCAAGCCTTGCAAACCTCTACATGGGCTCATTTGAGGAGCAATACATCTGGGGAGGTCCATTTGGGGTGAACTTGGTGCTATACGGCAGATTTATAGATGATCTTTTTATAATTTGGAAAAGGGATTTAGACTCCACTACACATTTTGTGTCACATTTAAATAATAATGAGTATGGTTTGAAATTCACTAGTAACTGTCATCCATCAACTATAGTATTTCCAGATATAGCACTTTGCACTAAAGGTAAATATATTTCCACAACCACATACAGAAAACAAGTGGATTGTAACAATTATCTGAACTACAACAGCTGCCATTATAAACCCTGGTTGAACAACATTCCTAAGGGACAAAATCTAAGATTGAAAAGAAATTGTTTAAATAAATTACAATTTATCTTACAAGCAAATGAGCTAACAAATAGTCTCGTAGAACAAGGATATCCAATGGGACTTCTTGACACAGCATTCTATGAGGTAGAAAAAGGCCATATAAAGAGAACACTAAGCATTCACAAGAGATTCCACTCTTTATTTCAAAATTTAACTCTAGGTCTAAAGAGATCAAACATATTATAAAGAAGAACTATCCTCTGTTGAAATTAGACAAAACTCTAACTGAATATCTGGGTGAAGACCTAAGACTATCTTCAAAATGGCCACTATTCTTAAAGAACATCTAGCACCAAGTCATTTTCGAAATATTAATCTGGAGACACCAAATACATTTAATTGGCTTAACGACAAAGTTGTAGGATGTTTTAAATGTGGAAGAAATCATTGTATGACATGTGAACATTTTAAGAATAGAAGCAAAGAGTTCACTTCAACTTCTATGAAGACATCTTTCCATATTAAAAGTCTGATTAACTGTTAATCTTCCTTTGTGGTGTATCTACTTACTTGCAAGTGCGGTCTGCAATATGTAGGCCGCACGATTAGAACACTTAATACAAGATTTCTAGAACATAGTAGAAATGTTATTAAAGGCAATTTGAAACATAGTGTATCTAGACACGTCAAGAATAGTCATAACGGTGATGTAAATATGCTTAGTATTCAGGGTATTGAGGTGGTAAAACCAACAGAAAGAGGAGGCGATAGATTTGCTATTCTCTGCAAAAAAGAACATATTGGATATACTCTTTAGGAACATTGGGCCTGATTCAGAGCCGGACGCAATTAGCGCTCGCTCGTCCAGAAAATAGGGGTGGCTATTCAAATCAACTGTTCGCTCTTTGCGGTCTGTTCACGTCTCTAGGTCTGAACGAGCGAACAAAACTTGCGGTCGTTTTTTGGACAACTACGCCCCCTGGCCGCTCGCATCCTACATCATGTCCGCTATTTATTAGATTAATCGAGTACATCGACCAGGGTATGAGCTGCTCGCTATTCTTGGGGTTGGTTTTTGCTACCACAATTTTGCGAGCAGTTCTGGCTATAAAATAACCCAGTGACGTGGTCAATGACGCTGCTGTTTTAATTATGCACACCCATAAAACGCCTGTTTTGACCTTTAAGCACGCCTGTGTTCGGATCTCCACTCCCCGTTTTCAAGCACCTTCCCCCGTTACCACCCACATACGCCTACTCCTGTCACTCAAATTATCAGGCATTCGCTATTTTGCGAGCACATGAATTTTGGCCGTACTGACTGGTTCGCGCATGCGTATAACGATCCGTACGCATGCGCAGTTGGGCAAACATCGCTCGGAGCGAACGAGCGGCCGCTTACGAGCGGCTCTGAATCAGGCCCATTGTCACCTCTGGGACTGAATGAATGTATGGAATTAAACAATATATGAATATTGCTATACTATATGGAATCAAAATAGTACTGTTTATTAAAGGTGAAATAATTGTGAGTCAAAATAAAATTCACCAAATCTAAAATAAAATTAATGTGAGACTGTGTTAGCTCATCATCCATTTCTAGATAATATTTCAAAGCACTTATTCCTTTCTTATGAGGGATATTAGTATAAAGCGATTCAACATCACATGTTAAAAACAGATAATTATCTTGCCACTTTATTTTCCGAATTAAATGAAAACAATGGATGAATGTATGGAACTAAACAATATATGAAAATTGATATACTATATGGAAATCTAAGAGTTCTCTCCTTTATTTTGGTCTGAGAATCTCTATCTGGAATAACTTATTGATCAACTATTTTAGTAAAATTTGTAAAATGCAGTACTAGTTTATTGTATGATCTTCTATCTTTAAACATTTATTTTGTCACCATTCTCTCTGGTACTCATTTGATATATAAAGATAAAATAATTAGGAAATGTTGATTATCAATATTTGCATGTTGGCGAAGGTTATTATAGCTAGATCCTGGCTGGCAAGCACAGGTCCGGATTTCATATCTTGGAAGGCACTTGTTAATTCTACTGTGTCACATGAGAAATATATGTATATGGTACATGAGTCCGAGTCTAAGTTCGATAAGATTTGGCAGTGGTGGATTCAATCCAAATTTTATAGAGTATCTTGAGGTAAATAGTTGGGAATGTGGTTGTTAAAAAGAGAATATACAGGTATTGAATCCTCTACTATATATATTGTATGTTGCTTACGATATGTGTGCTGGCTTGTGGCGGGTGTGATACATTACATTAAATTAAATTTTTTATTTTTTTTATTTTGATGTTAGTTTTGTTAATTCAATTTTTTTTCTGATAAGTAGTATGTATATTGATGCATATTAAAAATGGAGAAGTGATATTAATATCGATATTTTGATAAAGTACATATGATATAGATGAGTATGTTAAAATATTATATAATATGCGAAGTATATCGGAAACGTATTGAAAGTACTTGAGATATATTTGTACACAAACATTCATTGATAATTTATTATGAGTAAAAAATATACTCTCCTTTTTGTTAATGTAAATTTAAATATGTTATGTATATGCTGTATGTATTGTTTGAAAACAATAAAAAATGTATGCAATTTAAAAAAAAATAATTAGGAAATGTAATGTACATAGGATAGAAAGTATAAAAGTAAATGTAGTTATCTGATTAGGGCTACTCAAAGTGGCTAAGATTATTTCTATGAAATATAAAGAATCAATGATAATAAAAACTATTAAAGTGTTGAATTTCATTAATATGTAAAATATAAAATGTATAGAAGAAAAAATAATAATAATATGTAAGATGTAGCTGGTTGCATTAACCTGCTGAGCGACAGAGGCTCATTAATTGTATGAGGATTTTTCAGTATACTTATAATCTAATATGCTGCAGTTTTAACTTCAATGAAACTCTTAGGAGTATTAGTTTCTATTGATGCCATTGTTCAGAGCCTCTTATTGTGTATTATGTATATGATATATTTGTCTGGTAATTGTATTTTGTGAATAGAAAGCATAGATATACTGAGACTCTTCTGAACTATAAAAGAAATCCTAATAAAAAACAGACTTTGATCTCAGCTGTATACACTAATCACCTGACTGCAGGTGCACACAATTAGCTGAACACTTGGATGGGACAAAAGTCCTTTATATACCTGACAGGAGTACCATAAGGGTCACATCTCTCACACCTTCTGAAGAAACCGCTACCCTTAATAGCGGAGAAACGCGTTAAGGATAAGGGACTTTCCGTCTTTAAACAGCCGCCTTTGATGTTGCAACTACCGGAACAATAATTATTTTTTTTACTACCAACTGGATAAGTGTGATTATTAACGATACTCCCTCCTGTGAAAACGAGCCTGTTCTTTCACCACTTGTGTGCGGTCTGGAGCTGTGGAGTTGGATAAGTGTGATTATTTACGTTACTCCCTCTTGTGAAAACGAGCTTGTTCTTTCACTGCAAGCGTGCGGTCTGGAGCTGTGGAGTTGGATAAGTGTGATTATTTACGTTACTCCCTCTTGTGAAAACGAGCTTGTTCTTTCACCACTTGTGTGCGGTCTGGAGCTGTGGAGTTGGATAAGTGTGATTATTTACGTTACTCCCTCTTGTGAAAACGAGCTTGTTCTTTCACTGCAAGCGTGCGGTCTGGAGCTGTGGAGTTGGATAAGTGTGATTATTTACGTTACTCCCTCTTGTGAAAACGAGCCTGTTCTTTCACTGCAAGCGTGCGGTCTGGAGCTGTGGAGTTGGATAAGTGTGATTATTTACGTTACTCCCTCTTGTGAAAACGAGCTTGTTCTTTCACCACTTGTGTGCGGTCTGGAGCTGTGGAGTTGGATAAGTGTGATCATTTACGTTACTCCCTCTTGTGAAAACGAGCTTGTTCTTTCACCACTTGTGTGCGGTCTGGAGCTGTGGAGTTGGATAAGTGTGATCATTTACGTTACTCCCTCTTGTGAAAACGAGCTTGTTCTTTCACTGCAAGCGTGCGGTCTGGAGCTGTGGAGTTGGATAAGTGTGATCATTTACGTTACTCCCTCTTGTGAAAACGAGCTTGTTCTTTCACCACTTGTGTGCGGTCTGGAGCTGTGGAGTTGGATAAGTGTGATCATTTACGTTACTCCCTCTTGTGAAAACGAGCTTGTTCTTTCACCACTTGTGTGCGGTCTGGAGCTGTGGAGTTGGATAAGTGTGATTATTTACGTTACTCCCTCTTGTGAAAACGAGCTTGTCCTTTCACTGCAAGCGTGCGGTCTGGAGCTGTGGAGTTGGATAAGTGTGATCATTTACGTTACTCCCTCCTGTGAAAACGAGCTTGTCCTTTCACTGCAAGCGTGCGGTCTGGAGCTGTGGAGTTGGATAAGTGTGATCATTTACGTTACTCCTTCCTGTGAAAACGAGCCTGTTCTTTCACCACTTGCGTGCGGTCTGGAGCTGTGGAGGTGAAACCCTTACTGCTAACAAACAGCGGCAGTGGTAAGATTACAACTGAGGAGATTGTTACCTTGTCTCCTAACGTCACATGACTTACACTGCCACTGGACACTATGGGCTGTTAATCTGGACACTACCAAAAACCCTAATTTAAGGAAAGTGGAGCTTTATAATATAGCTGGTGATATATACTTGTCCAGAGCTAAGAAGGAGACTTTTTACTAAAAGCCATTGAATTTGGTTTTGCTAAAAGGCATTAATTGGCTGTTCCCTAAATTGGGCTTTCATTAGGCAGTTTTATTTTTTATTAACATATATCCTACTAATTAGCACTGAAAACTATAATATATTCTAAAATTGTGCATTAATATATAGTGTGATATATTGTTATTTTTATTCTTTTTATCTATGTGTATATGGTTGTATTTTACATTAAATATTGTTTTTATATTATATCTTTATGCGCTCCTTGTTACTGAAAAATAGCAATTAAAGGTACATATGGAAGTAAGTACATTTTATGACATGCCTCTCGTATATAACAGTACACGCCCACATTACCGCCGCGCTCTTAGGTGTTGCTTTCACAATCTCCCTAAAATGCTTTTTTAAAAGTAGGCAAGTATGGACTAGGAAAAGGTCTAGAGGTATTAGGATTAAGGATAGTGGGGAAAATACTCACCGCAACTCCCTGCCAGAACTGATACTCACATGACCGCTTGGACCTGATAAAAGATGCTGGAGCCGAAGGGACAAGGTAAGACACCGCTAGGCCACCAAAAACCATTTGTCCATCATGTTGACATATAATCCATGTAGACATAATGAATGTTGACATGATAACTGCCGACAAATCGCATCCATCCTAGTGCAATCACAGCTCAGAATCATAATGATACGTGCACACTACTCAAACAGTGCCACCCAGTGGCCAAATTATTATGAAAATGAATCAATTGTTTGGCCTTAGGGTCTGATTCAGCAAGGATCGCAGTTGCTAATACGGACGCAATTGTTGCGTTCTGCGCATGCGTATGCTTGGCAGTGCGCGTGCGCAAACCGGCCACTGCGATGGGGACTGCGATCGCAGTGACTACGCAGACCCATCACAGAGTGATTGACAGGAAGTACCGTTTGTGGGTGGTGACGGGGGGGTTGGTCGGCGAAAGGCAGGCGTGCCAGAGCGTTTCAACGCCGTTGCATGGGCGTGCATAAATTAGTCACTGCGATGAGATACACAGCCTGAGGCCTGATAGCATGCGTGGAAATGTCTGAGTAAGGTCAGGGCTTGTGCAAGTGTGCGTGATGCTGTGATGGTACTCTATTGTACCGATGGTTTCGCAGTCTTGCTAAACATTACGGATGTGTGTACGGTAAAGTGGGCGTCCTTATGTAGTGCTGCAGCGGCATAGCCATTGGCATGGAGTAGCATACTATCGCAGTTGAACTGCGTGCGATTATGGAGCTGCGATCGCAATGGCAATTCTTACTGAATCAGGCCCTTAGTCACTAAAGCTTTGCTAAAGACAATATTTTTGATCAACCTCGTTTTATTTAGCAGATAAGCCATAGTATATAGATAAAAAGTTTTCTTTAAACTGTAGTCATGTTTGCACATTTCTCATTACAGTAGGCGAGCCGCAGTCCAGCATAATTGCTGCTGACATTGGGCCTTATTCAGAGATGAACGTCAACGCCATCACAGCTGCGATCTCTCAGGGATCGCAATTGTGAAAATATGCTAATGACTCACTTGCGGTCCAGTATTTAGAGACGCCCACTGACAGCATCTCACATCACGCCCAAAACTGGACACATAGAACGCAGGTCAGGCGCCCATCAGCCCTCTGAGTAAGTCTAAGCTGTCGCAGACACAGATGGTCTCCAGACACACAGAGGGCTCTCCTTCTGCCAGCAAGGATGCAGTGGCTAATTTATAGGCACCCAGAAAACGGTCAGGTCATGCCTGCGTTTCTCTAACCACCCCCCATTACCTCCCCCCAAATGCTGACTACCTGTCACTCACTTTCCTCTGTGTGAGCGCAATCACAAATTCAATCGCTGCACGTGCGCAGTGCGGCGTACACACATGCGCAATGGCTAAAAATCGCTCACTCTGCGTATATATCGGCATTGCGCCATATCTGAATTAGGGCCAGAGTCCTCACATCAGAAATGTGTGGTTAGTATGTCAGCAAATTGCTCTGGGGTGCATCAGTTTATGTCCTTTTGGTAAATACTGAGTATGTTGGCAGTAAAACATGGACTGGTTTCACGGCGCTGTGGGCTGAACGGCCGCTGGGAGATGATCAACGGGACACACCCTTGGATGAACTCATCACAGTGTGAGGATGAGATGGAGGTGACCAGTGACGAGGTAATGCCTACACCCTATAAAACTTTTTCCTCTGTAATGCACAGCAACCAATGAGCGGCTTGCTTTCATTAGCCTGGCATGAACTTGACTGTTCAAAGCTTTTCTCTGATTGGTTGCTATGGACAACACATTTTATTACTATCCATACCATTTTATTTGATAAGTTAATATACTGAATGCGATCAGTGCATTAATACTACGGTAGAGAATGTGGTTTCTGCGCTATTCTAACCAATTTAAATAAAAAAACAGAAATATGTGATAATCAAATGTTGTATTCTTACCAGAAGATTCAGCACTTGGCTTTAATTCATCATCTTCAGAAGTAATTCATATAAACCCCGTCCTTTATTTTTATCACAAAATCATTTAGGCCAGTGATAGACACAACCCCCGGAACACAGGGGCCTAATGGGCGGCCCCGTAACATTACCCTTAATATCAGAAATAAGTTAAAACAATTAATTGAATCAAAGAAAGTGACATCTATCTGTAATGACATATCAGCAGAGGCGTCACAAGGGGGATGTGGACCGCACTGGGTGTCACCCTCTGAGGGGGGTGACACCACATGCAGGCCCTTCCTCAGTGACAGGGAGCCGAGCACTGCACACTAACATGAAAGTGCAGAGCCCAGCTCCCGAGCAGGAGCCGCAGTGCAGGGAGAGTCTCCGAGGGTAGCCCGCCATCTCCAGGAGTGCTGGGCATGCTCCCAGAGTGATGAAACTGGGGTGAGCCGTGAGGTCATGTCCCTCCCAGTGAGGTCACGCCCACTTTCCATAGCAGCATATATAGAGAGAGAGAGTGTCAATATGTGGAAATCTGCACTTCACCCACTTCAATTAGTCCGGTGCAGGGTCAATATAATAAATACACTTCCATCCATAGCAGTGGGTTCCACCAGGGGCTCGGGTATAGATAAGACCAGCACACTTTCTTCCAAAACTATCAACTTTATCTTCAAGAAAATAGCTTCATAGCAACACAGTAGTTAGCAGCATATTCAGACATCTTCAGCATATCATACATTACATGTCAAAGCATGATTCATTAAACTGGGGTCCAACATCACACCCAGCTCTTAATCCAGTCCCAACAGCTGTATCGGTGTAGACCGTCATCAGGGGAGAAGCAGTTCTAAAGTGCATGTGCAGCCTGTAAATACATAAACCTATCAGTGCTCATAGTGCTCACTTGTCTGATCACTAGGGGTGGATATACTACACCGGGACGCGTGTAGTATAAAAATCCTTACATTATAATAGGAACATCATCATATGCCCCGCCGATAAGGGCGGGGGTGTTGTGGTGTTGAACACATCAGACTACATCAGTGAGGCAGTGAGACAGCTTTCAGATCAGAGTTGTTATAAAATACTTAAATTTGATCCAACAGAGAGCTTTAAAAGGGAGATAGATTCCATTATTCAGCTTGGGTTAACTAATTGTTGGCTTGACGAACAGACAGCACAATTTTTAAACCCAAGAATACCCTAGAATTCCGTTGCTATATACAGTATCTTGCCTAAGATCCACAAGCAGTTGGTCAAACCACGAGGGAGATCCATTATCCCTGCGATGGGTTCTCTTGGCCAACCGCTTTGCCAGTATGTGGATTATCACCTGCAGCCTGTGGTCCAGGAAACTCCTTATTACATCAAAGATACTTCTGATTTAAAAAGAAAAAAAAATGGCTAACTTTGGTGCACCTCCAGCAAGGTGTATACTGGTGACAATGGATGTCACCAGTTTGAACACAAATATTAAACACAGTGAGGGAATACAGTCAGTCAAAAGAGCCGTCATCACCAGTCCACAGTATATGGGTGCACCAGTTGATTTTTTGTTATTATTGATTGATGTTATTTTACTCAAAAATATTTATTGTTTGACAATTCTTTTTATGTACAGTTGATCGGAATGGCGATGGGGTCTAATATGGCCCCATTTTATGCTAATTTATTTATGTATGATTTTGAGAAAATACACATTGAGGCCGATCTTGAGTTTTCCAATTGTATTATTTTTTTTATATACGATTTATTGATGACCTGTTTATGTTGTAGACTGGTGGTGAGTATAAATTTAAGGTAGACAAGCACCAGGAAGACAATTATATCTGTGTACAGCTGAGTCTGTATATGAACCACAATGGAACTATTAATGAAAAAAGCTGTGGCAGCTACATTATAGCACTGCATATACACAATCAGGGACTCGGGACCTCATTCAGAGTCGGTCGAAGCGGCCGCACGGTCGTACGGGAAAAGGGGCCGGATATGCAAATGATTCCTTTGCAAGTTGCGTCCCTAAGTTCGGATCGATAGCTGGCCGACCAAGGGGAGGAAGCGGCCGGAAGACAAAAAAATACGCCCCCTTCTCGTACGCATTACACATCATCTCCGGCCGTATAAGGATTAATCGAGACCATCGGGAACCATCAGAACTGGTCGTAGAGCTTAAGGTTGACCATACCCTCTCTTAAGCTCTACGATCATGTCAGTGTAAAAACCTCCCATGTCACATGTGCCATGACGCTACTTTGTTAATTATGCACTCCCATAAACCGTATGCACTCCCATAAAACGCCGTTCGCATAATTAGGCACGCCTGCGTCCGGATCTCCACTCCCCCGTTTTCAAGCACCTTCTCCTGTTACCACCCACAAACGGCTCAATCTGTAACTCAAACTACCGACCTGGCTGTGTTCAAGGAGAGAGAAATTTCTGATCGTAGCGGCTAGTTTGCGCACGCGCAGTGCGGACTTTACGCATGCGCAGTATAGCGAACATCGGTGGCGTACGACCGTGCGGCCGCTTCGACCGACTCTGAATGAGGTCCTCAGTCACACGCAGATATGTACAGTCAGGTGCATAAATATTGGGACATTGACAGAATTTTCATATTTTGGACTCTATTCACCACCACAATGGCTTTGAAATTAAACAAACAAGATGTGCTTTAACTGCAGACTTTCAGATTTAATTTGAGGATAATTACATCCAAATCAGATGAACGGTGTAGGAATTACAACGGTTTCTATATGTGCCTCCCACTTTTTAAGGGGCCAAAAGTAATGGGACAAACTAAACAATCCTAAATCAAACTTTCACTTTTTAATACTTTGTTGCAAATCCTTTGCAGGCAATTACAGCCTGAAGTCTGGAACGCATAGACATCACCAGACGCTGGGTTTCATCCCTGGTGATGCTCTGCCAGGCCTCCACTGCAAATGTCTTCAGTTCCTGCTTGTTCTTGGGGCATTTTCCCTTCAGTTTTGTCTTCATCAAGTGAAATGCATGCTCAATCGGATTCATGTCAGGGGATTGACTTGGCCATTGCATAACATTCCACTTTTTAGCCTTAAAAAACTCTTTGGTTGCTTTTGCAGTATGCTTCGGGTCATTGTCCATCTGCACTATGAAGCACCATCCAATGAGTTCTGAAGTATTTGACTGAATATGAGCATATAATATTGCCCGAAACACTTCAGAATTCATTCTGCTGCTTTTGTCAGCAGTCACATCATCAAAATACAAGGGAACCAGTTCCATTGGCAGCCATACATGCCCAGGCCATGACACTACCACGACCATACTTCACTGATGAGGTGGTATGTTTTGGATCATGAGCAGTTCCTTTCCTTCTCCATACTCTTCTCTTCCCATAACTCTGGTACAACTTGATCTTTGTCTCATCTGTCCATAGGATGTTGTTCCAGAACTGTAATGGCTTTTTTAGATGTTGTTTGGCAAACTCTAATCTGGTCTTCCTGTTTTTGTGGCTCAGCAATGGTTTACATCTTGTGGTGAACCCTCTATATTCACTCTTGTGAAGTCTTCTCTTGATTGTTGACTTTGACACATATACACCTACCTCCTGGAGAGTGTTCTTGATTTGGCCAACTGTTGTGAAGGGGTTTTTCTTCACCAGGGAAATAATTCTTCTGTCATCCACCACAGTTGTTTTCCGTGGTCTTCCGGGTCTTTTGGTGTTGCTGAGCTCTCCGGTGTGTTCATTCTTTTTAAGAATGTTCCAAACAGTTGATTTGGCCACACCTAATGTTTTTGCTATCTCTCTGAAGGGTTTGTTTTGATTTTTCAGCCTAATGATGGCTTGCTTCACTGATAGTGACAGCTCTTTGGATCTCATATTGAGAGTCGACAGCAACTGATTCCAAATGCAAATGTCACACATAGAATCAACTCCAGACCTTTTACCTGCTTAATTGATAATGAAATAACGAGGGAATAGCCCACACCTGTCCATGAAATAGCTTTTGAGTTGATAGTCCCATTACTTTTGGCCCCTAAAAAAGTGGGAGGCACATATAGAAACCGTTGTAATTCCTACACCATTCACCTGATTTGGATGTAATTACCCTCAAATTAAATCTGAAAGTCTGCAGTTAAAGCACATCTTGTTTGTTTCATTTCAAAGCCATTGTGGTGGTGAATAGAGGCCAAAATATGAAAATTAGGGCAACTGCAACAAAGATGTGTAAGGACACATCTGTATATGACTGTTGTGAGATTATAAGAATCTGAGTAATGAGTAATAGTTTATGTCTGTGTGCTCTCAGGTGGGAACAAGGGACTTGTTGCTAAGCTTCAGAGCTCTGTACACTGTGGGCTATTCCGTGTCACTGATAGCACTCTTATCAGCCCTGATGATCCTCACCATGTGCAGGTAAGTACCCGAAACATTGAGAGACCAATAAAACTGCTAGTTACCTCAGACTGAGTGACCTTACCTGCTCCCTACACCTATCCCTGACTGGTAACACTCAGGGGTAAATTTACTAAGATTCGAGATGGCCCCGATTTTCAAAGTGATTTAACTCACTGGTACACGCCAAAACTTGGATGATTTAATCCCTTTTTTATTCCAAATTTACCAACAGGCGATTTGAGGCTAAACGAGTTTGCTGATGGTGAAGCAGAACGAGATATCTCTCCCGAGTAACTCGTTTTGAAGGAGATTACTCACCCGAGATTGCAGTGTTTTCTCTCTGCAAATCTCTCCCGAGCTAGCAGCCAGCACATATCAGTGAGATATGTGCTTGCTGCTTGTGTATTAATACTTGTAAAAAATAGATAAATGTTTAAAAAAAACACTAACCAGCCCCGGACATGCCAGCTAGTCCTGGTTCTTAACATTACAGGGAAAAAATGTGTATGGTTCCATTGTAATTTCAGAACCAGCACCAGGCAGCAGGGACAGAGCTGGTTTTTAATATACGGAGAAAAAAAATTTACATGAGGTCCCCCATTTATTTAAAACCAGCCCTGGACCCTTTCTAACGTGGGACTGATGCTACAGCCAGGAGTGCCCTTTCACCGAATGCCCTTTCACCCAGCCGCAGCATCAGCCCTGACCGTTAGTCAGCCCAGCCGCAGAAATGCCCTGCATGCTGGTACTTGTGGTTCTCCAAGTACCAGCATGCGGGGGAGGCTTGCTGGGACCTGTAGTTCCACTGTAAAGACGATGATGAATATTCAAATTTTTACACTACACCTAACACTATCAACCCTCCACCCACCGCCAGGGGTGGCGGGGATAGCCCCGGGCTATCAGCCTAGGCCAGGGGTGCCCTGGAGAGGGCTACCCCTTTTTTGGAGGGGTACTCAACTCCCCAGGGATCCCTGGCCTGGGCTGACTAGCAGTCAGGACTGATGCTGTGGCTGGTGGGCCCAGTGAAAGGGCACCCCTGGCTGTGGCATCAGCCCCCCGCTAGAAAGGGTCCAGGGCTGGTTTTAAATATACGTGGAACCTCACGTCATTTTTTTTTAACGTATATTTAAAACCAGCTCTGTCTCTGCTTCCTAGTGCTGGTTCGTAATTTACAGTGGAACCCTACACATTTTTTTCCCTGTAAATTAAGAACCAGGACAGGCTGTCAAGCCCGGGGCCCGGGGCCCGGCTCTTTTGGGGGGGGGAACCTCACTTTTTTTTTTTAATAATGAACCCTTGTTTAACCATTTACACAAAGAAACATACACAAATCACAATGATTTGTGTATGTTTCTGACCATCTCGCAGCTCAGGGGGTTGAGAGTTTGAAAAGTGATTTTGACAGAGTTTGCTCCTTTCTCACCCGAGCTTGTCATCCCAATTCTTGGTAAATTTGAGAGATGTATGTTTTAGGTGAAAAGTACTTCCGATTTGGCTCAATGGTGATTTGATTCAAGATTGCTATCTCACCCGAGTTTTACGAGTGAGATGAGAGAAATCTCTCTCTAACTCTCCCGACTTTACCTATAGTAAATCTGCAAGCAGGAAAAAAATTAATAAATCACCCGAGATGGTCATCTCGACCTATCTCGAATCTCAGTAAATTTACCCAATCACACTTATACACCTACCCCTGACTGATCACACTTATGCTCCTCACTACACCTACCCCTGACTGATCACTCTTATACTACTCACTACACCTACCCCTGACTGATCACTCTTATACTCCTCACTACACCTACCCCTGACTGATCACTCTTATACACCTCACTACACCTACCCCTGACTGATTACTCTTATACTCCTCACTACACCTACCCCTGACTGATCACTCTTATACTCCTCACTACACCTACCCCTGACTGATCACTCTTATACTACTCACTACACCTACCCCTGACTGATCACTCTTATACTCCTCACTACACCTACCCCTGACTGATCACTCTTATACTACTCACTACACCTAACCCTGACTGATCACTCTTATACTCCTCACTATACCTACCCCTGACTGATCACTCTTATACTCCTCACTACACCTACCCCTGACTGATCACACTTATACTCCTCACTACACCTACCCCTGACTGATCACTCTTATACTCCTCACTACACCTAACCCTGACTGATCACTCTTATACTCCTCACACACCTACCTCTGACTGATCACTCTTATACTCCTCACTATACCTACCCCTGACTGATCACTCTTATACTCCTCACTACACCTACCCCTGACTGATCACTCTTATACTCCTCACTACACCTACCCCTGACTGATCACTCTTATACTCCTCACTACACCTACCCCTGACTGATCACTCTTATACTCCTCACTACACCTACCCCTGACTGATCACTCTTATACTCCTCACTACACCTACCCCTGACTGATCACTCTTATACTCCTCACTACACCTACCCCTGACTGATCACTCTTATACTACTCACTACACCTACCCCTGACTGATCACTCTTATACTCCTCACTACACCTACCTCTAACTGATCACTCTTATACTCCTCACTACCCCTACCTCTGACTGATCACTCTTATACTCCTCGCTACACCTACCTCTGACTGATCACTCTTATACTCCTCGCTACACCTACCCATGACTGATCACTCTTATACTCCTCGCTACACCTACCTCTGACTGATCACTCTTATACTCCTCGCTACACCTACCCATGACTGATCACTCTTATACTCCTCGCTACACCTACCTCTGACTGATCACTCTTATACTCCTCGCTACATCTACCTCTGACTGATCACTCTTATACTCCTCGCTACACCTACCCCTGACTGATCACTCTTATACTCCTCGCTACACCTACCCCTGACTGATCACTCTTATACTCCTCGCTACACCTACCTCTGACTGATCACTCTTATACTCCTCGCTACACCTACCTCTGACTGATCACTCTTATACTCCTCGCTACACCTACCTCTGACTGATCACTCTTATACTCCTCGCTACACCTACCCCTGACTGATCACTCTTATACTCCTCGCTACACCTACCCCTGACTGATCACTCTTATACTCCTCACTACACCTACCCCTGACTGATCACTCTTATACTCCTCACTACACCTACCCCTCACTGATCACTCTTATACTCCTCACTACACCTACCCCTGACTGATCACTCATACTCCTCACTACACCTACCCCTGACTGATCACTCTTATACTCCTCACTACACCTACCCCTCACTGATCACTCTTATACTCCTCACTACACCTACCTCTGACTGATCACTCTTATACTCCTCTCTACACCTACCCCTGACTGATCACTCTTATACTCCTCACTACACCTACCCCTGACTGATCACTTTTATACTCCTCACTACACCTACCTCTGACTGATCACTCTTATACTCCTCACTACACCTACCCCTGACTGATCACTCTTATACTCCTCACTACACCTACCCCTGACTGATCACTCTTATACTCCTCACTACACCTACCTCTGACTGATCACTCTTATACTCCTCACTACACCTACCCCTGACTGATCACTCTTATACTCCTCACTACACCTACCTCTGACTGATCACTCTTATACTCCTCGCTACACCTACCCCTGACTGATCACTCTTATACTCCTCGCTACACCTACCCCTGACTGATCACTCTTATACTCCTCACTACACCTACCCCTGACTGATCACTCTTATACTCCTCACTACACCTACCCCTCACTGATCACTCTTATACTCCTCACTACACCTACCCCTGACTGATCACTCATACTCCTCACTACACCTACCCCTGACTGATCACTCTTATACTCCTCACTACACCTACCCCTCACTGATCACTCTTATACTCCTCACTACACCTACCTCTGACTGATCACTCTTATACTCCTCTCTACACCTACCCCTGACTGATCACTCTTATACTCCTCACTACACCTACCCCTGACTGATCACTCTTATACTCCTCGATACACCTACCCCTGACTGATCACTCTTATACTCCTCACTACACCTACCCCTGACTGATCACTCACTTACATTTCACTGTAAGGGGGCGAATTGCAGTTGCAACAGTGCAGAAACACCAGCAATGGCACCTCTTCTTGCCCCTTATGGGGCTGTGAACAAAAATCAGCGAGTCTGTAAGTATACTGTAAGTGCATATAGCCGCACGGACTCGCGGTGGCGAGCTAAATGAATCGACCCCTTATACTGCTTACTATACCAACACCACATCACTGATTACCAGAAAGACTGGTCTACCATATCTTCCCTTTCCAAAGAACACATCCCATAGCATCTCCACACTTCCCCAGCATCCGCCATCCTTACAAAGTGAGAGTGCTGTGTATTATCATCACTCTTAGCGCGTGATCAGACTAACTCTATTCCTTACCAATATACATGTACCAGACGGGCTGTCAGGATGCCGCTGTTCAGAATACCGACAGCAGCATCCCGACACCCATAGGAAGGCACGCAAGTATACCCCCTACCCTAACCCCCCCTTCCTAGTGCCTAAACCTAACCTTCCCCTCCCTGTACCCTAAACCTAAGACTCCCTCCACGGTACCTAACCCTAGCCCCCCCCAGTGCCTAAACCTAACCTCTCCCTCCCCGCACCCTAATCCTAACACTCCCTCCCCGGTGCCTAATCCTAACTCTCCCCCCTAGTGCCTAAACCTAACCTCTCCCACCCCGCACCCTAGTCCTAACACTCCCTCCCCGGTGCCTAACCCTAACCCTCCCCCCCTAGTGCCTAAACCTAACCTCCCCCTCCCCGCACCCTAATCCTAACACTGCCTCCCCGGTGCCTAACCCTCCCCCTAATGCCCAACCCTAACCCTGCTAGCTAACGATAACCTCCCCCTAATATCCCGATACTTACCTTTTGATGCCGACGATTGGGATATTGGTGCCGGGATCCCGACTGCATCCCGTATCAGACCTAGCGCTGTTTCTCTGCTCATTATTTTACACCTCATTTATCTCCTCTTTTTTCCCAGGAAGCTGCGTTGCACTAGGAACTACATCCACGCCAACCTATTCTTCTCCTTTGCTCTCCGTGGAATATCTGTCATTACTAAGGATATTTTGCTGGAGAAGAGATGGGGCATGCAGACCATTGAGGCCTCAGACTGGGAGATTCTCATTAGCAATGAGGTCAGCGTTATGGTGTTTTGCTTCCCATAATTGTGAGATTTTCTGTAGCTTTACAGAACTTTAGAAACTTGGAACTGTGGACCTCATTCAGAGTCTCTCGCAAGCGGCCGCTCGCTCGCATCCTACGTATGCATATTTTTCAAAGTGACACCATGGGAAGCAATCGCTCGCAAAGTGGGTGTGCCTATGCCTTGGCGAGCGATCGCTTCCCTTAGCGTCACTTTGAAAAATTAGCATACGCTGGATGCAAGCGAGCGGCCGCTTGTGAGAGACTCTGAATGAGACTCTGTGTATGCTGACACCCATTAGCCTATGTTGAGACGCCCACTTGCGCACGTCATCTCCAGGAAGTGTATTAAAACATTGGTACATCGAGCACCATCGGTACATATCGCAGCGCTTGTGGTTGCCTTACCCTGCCGCAAGCACTGCGAGGACTTCAGTGTAAAAAACAAGCATGTGACGTGTACTATGACGCTGCCTGTTAATTATGCACGCCTTAAAAACGGCGTTGCTACACTCAGGCACACCTCCACTGCCCCATTATTAGTGTCCTGCCCCTGTTACCACCCTCAAACGGTCTCTCCTGTCACTCATTTCACTGTGCTGTCTTTGCTGGGCGAGCGAGCGGGCTGCGCTCGCATAGAGTAGTTCGCGCACGCGCATAATGAAGCATGCGTGTTCGCAAACCATCGGGCAACTTGCGAATGCACAGCGCTTGCGAGAGACTCTGAATGAGGTCCAGTATGTCTTTAGCTTGCTTTGCCTTTCCTGTGGGAAGAACAAGTGTTGCCATTGCTCCCCAGTGGATAAAAGATTATGGGGCATATATATACTAATTATCAGGTCCTAGACTCGATAATTATAATTTCTTATTGCTGCGCCGCCGGGAGTACTATTAATCACATCCAATAGGAGCCCGTCCCTGCGCTGTGTAAAAGTAAAGCGATCGCATTTTCAATCACTTTACTGTCACTTCTTGGCGGCCTCCACACTGCTGCTGACGGAACTTGTGTGAGCTGAGAGTGCCGGGGAAGGATCCTACAGATCCCTATCCCAGTACTTTTTGCATTCTGTAGCCAATAGATTATAATGGCTGACGCCATCTTCACTCTATGGGGGCTGCAAAGCCGTCAGATTTACCAAGCTCACCCCATAGGATAACTCCATCTCCAGATAGCATTACCTTATATTACCCTATGGGCTACCATTTCACAAAAATGATTGGGATAGGGTTTTTCCGGCACGCTCCCCGATATAGAAGGGAAATTATTACTTTTGCGGTCATTTCTCTTCAGTACACATCACAGGGACGGGCTCTTTGTCGCTGCCCCTGTATGTGCTTTTAGTACATTCGGAGGAAAGTGAACGTATTATTGCCGTGAATATCCACGATAACAAATTCTAATAGTCGAGTCTGAAGCCCGATAATTTGCAAATATGCCCCTTAGAGTCAGCATTAATTCAAAACAATATAGCCCTGCAGGTGGCTGAAACGTGTGTGTGCGCTCCATGCAGAAAGCAGGATGTATTTTCCCTGTATGCAAAAATGAAATCTCATTTGCACCCCATACATTGCAACTTGGTATGTCCGGGTGCAAAGGGAGAAATGTATCACACCTTCTACAGAGTGGACAAGCAGAGACATTGCCCATAGCAATCAATCATTTATCAAGTACATCCTATAAAGTATGTAGAAGTTGATTGGTTGCTATGGGCAACTTCCCACTCTTTATAAGGCTTGTTACCTTTCCCCTTACATGGGGTCGCCAGTGTGTTTCATAAATTAGGTCCAGGCGTGACAATAATGCCATGGCAATAAGTACTAATATACTCTCTTTATCACAGGCTGCAATTGGATGCCGCACTGCGCAGGTTATTATGCAATACTGCATCCTGGCCAATCATTATTGGTTTGTGGTGGAGGCGGTCTACCTATACAAGCTCCTTATTGGTGCAGTGTTCTCTGAGAAGAACAATTACACTCTATACCTGTATCTCGGATGGGGTAAGTGAATATTGGGGATGACTAAGATTTACCCTGTAGAATAAGTTAAATTATGTTACCCTTGATGTTCCTCCAATTTTTACTGTTTTCAGTAAAAAAAACAGAAAACATATAAAATTATATTAAAATATATTATGTAAAAATCAGGGTAATATACATCTGTTGATGTACTGTATATGATGAGCTATATGGAGCGACTTAAGGAGCGTAAACACTAGACGATATGCTCCCTGAGCGATATCATCTAGTGTGTCCCCGGCAGGCTGTGCTCAATGTCGTTCATGACATCATTAATGATATCGTTCAGCGCTGGGCTCTCTCCCCCATTCCATAACATGCAGCAACCTGATGACATCGTCAGGTTGGCCTGCATATTAACCCGATGAACGATAATGACGAACGACCCGCGGGATCGCGCGTCGTCGTTATCGTTCATCGTTTTTGTGTTAAAAATGGACGATAAAGTGGACGACTGAACGATAACGATATCGTTATCGTTCAGTCGTCCACTTTAATCGCCCAGTGTGTACGCACCTACTGTAGATTAGCTAGTAATTTGTATTTTCTTGATGGGAGCTGCCAATAGGTTCACTTTCAAAATGGCAATATTCACCCTGACACCAAAAAAAACAATTACCTCCTACCAGTCATTTTTGGAAGTGCTTTGAAATGTAGTGGCGTTACCATAGGGGGGTCGGCCAAGGCACGACGGCACGCGCGGGGGGGGGCGACGAACACCGGGCCCCTGGGGGATGAGAGCTGAAATGTGCGAAAAGTGACATGTTGGGGCGCCCAAACATCACTTTTCGCGATCGCGCCCAGCACTTTGGTCGGGTTTAGCTGCTTTACGCGGCTAAACCTGACCACTTTGGGCACGATCAGCACGGAAATCTCGAACAATTGCATAGCGGCCCGCGATCTCCTGTCACTTTAGGCGGGAGATGCGGGCCGCAAAAACAATTGAATTCCGCCCATTTTCTCCGCCTCCCGGCTCCTGCATTGGGTGAATGGAGAGACGTCATGAAGTCTCTCCCATAGTGCTGACCGGAAGAAGCAGATGGAGCGGGGATTCGTGTAAGTATTGTGTTTTGTGTGTGTCTGTGTGTTATATATGTAAGGGGCACTGCATAAGGAGCACTACTGGGGACATTGTATACGAGTCACTACTGGGGGCACTGTATAAGGGGCACTGCATAAGGGGCACTACTACTGGGGGCATTAAGGTGCATATGGAATGGAATGTTCCCAGAGTGAGGAGAAGTGGTGGTGTGTCATGTTCACAAGTCCACATTTTCCAGTGGCTGCACCACTTGTGGCATGTGGTCATGCCCACCTACTTGGGGATGGGGGGGCTCTGTTTTTTTTACTTGCCCTGGGCTGCAAAAACCCTAGTTACGCCACTGATGAAATATGCTGAGCATGCATTTCCAAGGCAAGATTAGTTCTCCATCTCCCCATCTGCACATCACAGGCCCCAAAATGTCTGGAACAATGGATAATGCTGATATTGGTGACCTACAGTTGTGAATCATGTTGGCGAGGGTACAGCATAGTCCAATTTTTCACTTAGCATACATAATAGGAAAGTTTATTTTAGGATACTAGGAGGACTTAGTTTAGGATACTAGAAGGACTTAGTTTAGGATACTAGGATGACTTAGTTTAGGATACTAGGAGGACTTAGTTTAGGATATCAGGGGAGATTAGTATCAGGGCTTAGTTTAAGATACTAGGATGACTTAGTTTAGGATATTAGGAGGACTTAGTTTAGGATACTAGGAGGACTTAGTTTAGGATATTAGGGGAGATTAGTTTAAAATACCAGGAGGGTTTAGTTTAGAATTCTAGGAGGACTTTGTTTAGAATATTAGGATAGGTTAGTTTAGGATACTAGTAGGGCTTAGTTTAGGATATTAGGAGAGATTAGTTTAAGATATTAGGAGGGCTTAGTTTAGGATACTAGGAGGACTTTGTTTAGAATGTTAGGAGAGATTAGTTTAAGATACTAGGAGGGCTTAGTTTAGGATATCAGGGGAGATTAGTTTAAAATACCAGGAGGGCTTAGTTTACGATACTAGAAGGACTTAGTTTAGGATACTAGGAGGACTTAGTTTAGGATAATAGGAGGACTTAGTTTAGGATATTAGGATAGATTAGTTTAATATACTAGGAGGACTTGGTTTAGGATACTAGGATGACTTAGTTTAGGATACTAAGAGGACTTAGTTTAGGATATCAGGGGAGATTAGTATCAGGGCTTAGTTTAAGATACTAGGATGACTTAGTTTAGGATATTAGGAGGACTTAGTTTAGGATACTAGGAGGACTTAGTTTAGGATAATAGGAGGACTTAGTTTAGGATACTAGGAGGACTTAGTTTAGGATAATAGGAGGACTTAGTTTAGGATATTAGGATAGATTAGTTTAATATACTAGGAGGACTTGGTTTAGGATACTAGGAGGACTTAGTTTTGGATATCTGGGGAGATTAGTTTAAAATACCAGGAGGGCTTAGTTTAGAATATTAGGAGGAGAGATTAGTTTGGCCCCCGATGATTAAGTATTGGTCTGGCTGTGAGTATCCAACTCGCAGCGGGGGAAACTTTACACCGGAGCAATTCATCATTGCGCCGGTGTGGGGACAGCTGCTCCGAATAGCAGCTGTCCCCTCGGTTAGTATTGCAGCTACAGAAGTAGCTGCGTTACTTACCTCCTCCTGTCACCCCGGCTACGCATGCATGACCCGAGGCCGTGAACAATAATTGGTTATGGGCAACTTTTTTTTTTCAAGTTGTCCAATCCCTCGTTTTTAAAAATGCCCCCTCCCACTAGACTACACTTAAAAAAAATAACAAGTAGACCATAATTGTAGTGTCCACCACACTACAGTATGTCCATGTAACGTGTCAACATCACTGATAGATGCCTCTAAATTGGGTGTCATCGCCCGTCAAGTCATGGCTTGCCAGCTGCACAGGCTGTGTGCATCATTTATATTGGTGCTATGATGTCAGGAAGACTAAACAGAGACTTTGGGGGTGGAATTACTTATAGCCAAAAATAACATCATAACAACGGGAATGTCTCATCTCCTATAGCCTTGGATGCATGGAGGGAATATGTTCAAAAATTACCAATGCTCATGTTCTTCCTTCTCATTTCCCAGTCCTGGGTTATTTTATTTTTTTTATTTGAAAAAATATATCTAACACAATTAATTAAATGGAAAATCTGTAGAAAGAATGGGATCAGGCCACTATACTCTGGGTAAATTGATCTCAGAAAATTTGGGAGGAAGCGGGGTAAATACACAATGATTACGGACATTTACCGAAGATCCCCTCTATCTCTCTTACAGGGACTCCAGTTTTGTTTGTGGTTCCCTGGATAACACTGAAGTATCTGAAGGAAAACAAAGAGTGAGTGATAACTAGCAGTGATAAAACATAGATGATACCGCATTATAATGACCATTTCTTAAGGCGCATATTACACACTTAACGATATCGCTCATGGAGCAATCGTTAAGTGTTTGCCGGGCTCAACATCGTTAACAATATCGTTCAGTGACGTCACCGGCAGCATCCCTGAACGTGCACAACATGATGATATCGTCAGGTTGGCCGGCATGTTCAGGCGATGAAAGATATTGTTAACAATATGCGGGAGCACGCATCGCTAACGATAACTTGCATACACACTGGGCGATATTCTGAATGATATCGTTATCGTCAAATCATTCACAATATCGGCCAGTGTGTACGTGACATTACTTTCTAGTATTGAAACAATATGACTGGTCACAGATCATTTCTTGCTAGATGGAATAGAACTACAAGGAGCATGGCCTCCCCTGCAATACTGCCTCCTTTCACCTGGGCCTATGAGGCGTATTTTAAAAATTGTGGCCTGTTGATGACTCTCAGTATTATATTTGAAAGTCAGTTTCAGGCCTGGTGGGAGTATGTGTGCTATAACATATATGTCATGCACGTTGTACCTTCTGTCAGCCATCTTCTATTTACACCCTTACAGCCATCATTTATTTCTGATGTTGGCTCACGTGAGGTCACTCTTACACCATCTTTGATTGGCTGAAATCTCTCTGTTGCAGATGCTGGGCTCTGAATGACAACATGGCCTACTGGTGGATAATCCGGATCCCCATCCTGCTGGCCTCTGTGGTGAGCTGACAGCACACACGCACGTCCTCTTACACGTTACCATTTATTAAATGGCAGCCTTGGTTTTACTTCTGATAATCTAATTTGTATATTCATGGATGGATGGTACTGGACAGAGAACTGAGACATGTACTAAGCCTCGGAGAGAGATAAAGTGGATGGAGTTAAAGTACCAAACAATCAGCTCCTAACTGTCATGTCACAGGCTGTGTTTGAAAAATGACAGGAGCTGATCGGTTATGACTTTATCCCTGCTCACTTAATCTCCATACAAGGCTTAGTAAATAGACCCCTATATATCTCCATCCACTGTATCTCTCTCCAAGGCTTTAATGCTTAGACCCCATGTGGTAAACAGTGGCGGAACTACCGTGTGCGCAGGGGGAGTGACCTCTATGAGAGCGGGAGGAGAGGGAGTATTTTTGTAAGAATGAATTCCCGGTAACATAATTATTTTGTGACTCACAAGATAGGTTATTGTGGCTCAAAAAGTACTTGTAGCACAAATCTCTTTTTGAACATGAAATCAGTTCATCTCCTACATCCATTTTTAGAGGTGATGCAAAAATAACATTATGGGCAGGATGTACTAATGGCAGAAATGTGGTAAAACCCCCGCAAATGCAATTTTCTGCGATTTTACCGCATTTCTCAAACGTACTAATGCGATGCTTTTCGGTGCTTCGTCCCGGTGGGTAATGCCATCTTCAGATGGCGATACAAAAAAGAAGTCTATGGGCTTCTTTTCGGGATGCCCCCTGAGAGGGATCCAGTCGGATTCCTCCCAGATCCCCCCGTGGCACGCGTCTTTCTGAACAGTTTTTATCAGGAGAGCTGTGCTTTGCAATTTTAATCACATTTTTAAGTACATACCGGGGTAATTAACGCTGGTGTATACCCGATAGAGGCGCAATGTACCGAATCACCGATGCGATGCTTGGTACATCTCGTATGTAACCCAAAGCCAATGAAATGTTTTCTTCCATTCAAGTGACCTAGGCCAAATTAACCTAGAAAATATTTATGGCAGTGGTTCCCAAACTGGCTGTCGTGGCACATGCAAGGGTGCTACGGGTTGGTGGTCCAGTCAGGGCCAGATTAACAAGGGGTGGGTGGGACTACAGCCCCTGGTCTCGACATAAAAATAGGCCGATCATGATGCAGGACCAGCACCCAACTGGCCACATGGTCAACCATAAATCATAAGTATTAAAACTGTATTTCTGTTTTCCTCACAAAATTATTACATTTACTCTACCGTTCAAAATTTTGGGGTCACTTACAAATGTCCTTATTTTTGAAAGAAAAGCACTGTTTTTTGCAATGAAGATAACATTAAATTAATCAGAAACACACTCTATACATTGTGTAATGTGGTAAATGACTATACTAGCTGCAAACGTCTGTTTTTTAAAGAAATATCTACATAGGTGTATAGACCCTTGTCCAGCAACCATCACTCCAGTGTTCTAATGGTACAATGTGTTTGCTAAGTGAGTTAGAAGACTAATGGATGATTAGAAAAAACTTGAAAACCCTTGTGCAATTATGTTAGCACAGCTGAAAACAGGTTTGCTTGTTAGAGAATCTATAAAACTGGCCTTCCTTTGAGCTAGTTGAGTATCTGGAGCATCACATTTGTGGATTCGATTATACTCTCCAAATGGCCAGAAAAAGAGAACTTTCATGTGAAACTCAACAGCTAATTCTTGTTCTTAGAACTGAAGGCTATTCCATGTGAGAAATTGTCAAGAAACTGAACATTTCCTACAACGGTGTGTACTACTCCCTTCAGAGAACAGCACAAACAGGCTCTAACCAGAGTAGAAAGAGAAGTGGGAGGCCCCGGTGCACAACTGTGCAAGAAGACAAGTACATTAGAGTCTCTAGTTTGAGAAATACATGCCTCACAAGTCCATAACTGGCAGCTTCATTAAATGGTACCCGCAAAATGCCAGTGTCAACGTCTACAGTGAAGAGGCGACTCCGGGATGCTGGCCTACTAGGCAGAGTGGCAAAGAAAAGCCGTATCTGAGACTGGCCAATAAAAGGAAAAGCTTAATATGGGCAAAAGAACATAGACATTGGACAGAAGAAGATTGGAAAAAAGTGTTATGGACAGATGAATCGAAGTTTGAGGTGTTTGGAAAAGTGGGAAATTTATACAAGGTAAAAGGGATTTTGAATAAGGAAGGCAGGCAGCTGGTATTCTGTGTCACGGCCAGGATATTTCAGCATGGCGCTAGGCGGGTTTTACCTGTGAGGTCGTTGTGGCGCAGGCTGTCTGGTGGCGGAGCTGGTGTCTGGTGGGGGGCTTTGGCTGCGCTTGTTGTTGTGCGGGTCTGTTGTCACTCTGCGCTGGTAAGGCCTGGCGGCGTTTCCGTTCCGTTTGGCATGGGCGCCGCCATCTTGCCTCCTGGCCATGTGATGCGGCTGGCCAATCCTGGTGAGTCACATGTTCCCTCCAGCCAGTAACAGCACGGCATGGGGTATTTAGGAAGGGTCAGTGCCTTCCTTCTTTGCCAGTGCAACGTGTATCTCAGCCTAGCTGAGAGGGAGTTCTTTGTGCTTATCCTGTTCCTGTGAATTCGGTGTCTGCCAGTCTGCCTGTCAGCTCCTAGCTTCCGCTGGACTACCCCGCTTCCTCCATCACCCTTGCCCATACCTGAGTGCCTGAGCCTGCTGACATCCTGCTCATTTGCCTTAGTTCACTACCTGCATACCTGGCTTATTATTTCCTGCATCACTACCTGCATACCTGGCTATTATTTTCCTGCATCACTACCTGCATACCTGGTCATTTATTTTCAGTCCCACTACCTGCACACCTGGACAGCTCTAATTGTTTCTACTTGGACATTAACCCATTACTCCCACCACAGAACTCTTGTGCACATTTATATATTCCTGGACTTTTATTTACTGCCATAGTTTATGTCTACTCAAGCACTTATTAAAAAAAGTAGTTTTTTATTCAAATCCGTTTCTGTGATCGCTCCTGCTACCACCCCGGGTCCACAAACAACCCAGAACATAACATTCTGTCTGTAATGGAGTGGCCAGCACAGTCACCAGATCTCAAACCCATTGAGCTGTTCTAGGAGCAGTTTGACCGTGTGGTACGCAAGAAGTGCCCATCAAGCCAATCCAACTTGTGGGAGGTGCTTCAGGAAGCGTGGGGTGAAATTTCTTTGGATTACCTCAACAAATTAACAGCTAGAATGCCAAAGGTTTGCAATGCTGTAATTGCTGCAAAAGGAGCATTCTTTGACGAAAGCAGAGTTTGAAGGACAAAATTATTATTTCAAATAAAAATCATTATTTCTAACCTTGCCAATGTCTTGACTATATGTTCTATTCATTTTGCAACTCATTTGATAAATAAAAGTCAGTTTTCATGTAAAACACAAAATTATCTGGGTGACCCCAAACTTTTGAACGGTAGTGTATCTAGTTTTACTTATTTAGGAAGACTTTGGGCCTGAGTGCAGGGGGCGTACACACCGATATGACACTAGCCACACCCACACATCACTGGTCACACCCACATGGTACTGGCCACACCCACATGGCACTGGCCTCACCAACACAGCAGTGGTCACACCTCCGCTTCCCACAATAAGTTCATGGTCATATTCAGTCCCAGGCTCATGTGGCCCTTAATCCAGTCCTGGGTCCAGGACTAGATTAAAAATATTTATGGTCCATGTGATAGGCAAATCCAGTGCTGGTGGCAGCCCATCATAAAATATGTGGACAAGCAGAAACCCAACCCTGTCCAGGGGTGCTGTGAAAAAATGCTAATACTCAAGAAATTGCTGTGATTCAAGAAAGTTTGGGAACCACTGAGTCATTGCTCCATTCTTAGGGCCTGATTCAGCAAGGATCGCAACTGTGAATGCAATAGCGATTACGCCCGCAGTCTCACTGCAATAGCATGCCACTGCGATCTCTATGCCGTTGCAGCACTACATAAGGACGCCCACCTTACCTTACACACATCCGTAATGTTTAGCAAGACTGCAAAACCATCGGTAACATCGATTACCATCGCAGCCTCACGCACACCTGCACAAGCTCTGACCTTACTCAGAAATTGCTAACCTTGTTGCACTCTATGAGTACTCAGGATGTGTACGGCATCGCAGTGGATAATTTATGCACGCCCATGCAACGGCGTTCAAACGCACTGGCACACCCGCGTATCGCTGACCACTTCCCATCACCTCCCACAATTGGCACTTCCTGTCAATCACTCTGCGATGGGTCTGCGTAGCCACTGCAATTGCAGTCCCAATCGCAGTGGAGTGTTCGCACACGCGCAGTGCGATGCGTATGCATGCACAGTATGCAACAATCGTCCGATAGAGTTTGTAATCGCAGTTGTGATCCTTGCTGAATCAGGCCCTTTATCATTACATAATCCAGTAAATCGCTAGTTTTTAATGTGTCTACATCCGTCCATGTGACATATCCCTTATCCCTGCCTCTCTGTGCCATCCTCAGATTAACCTTCTAATCTTCATGAGGATCTTGAAAATGATATTGTCCAAGCTCAGAGCCAATCAGAAAGGGTATGCTGACTACAAGCTGAGGTGAGACCAATCAAAATCATCTAAGCCTGCATGTGCTACAGTACCTGTTGTACCTATATACAGTGCGTTACAGCTAGATGAAATTGGTAAATGTTAATGAGGATATTTTGTGTCTTGTAAAACCTCAGCAATTCTAGTCTATGAATCAATGAACTCACCCTTAATGGCTGCCTATCTATTAAGCAATGAAATCTGATGTACCTCAGATAAGTTTATTATAGCAAAAGACATATAGCAGCACCTGACACCACAGTGCAACATCGTAGAGAGGTGTAAGGGGACACAGGACATCAATCAGTAGCTAGTCATATAACATATCACATGATATAAGGGAACAGTGTGCAATCTAGCCCCCATAGTGTAGTGTTCAGTAACTGTGTCTCAAAAATAAATGTAAATATCTATAAAGTGTCAGGATTGGAGATGTTGGAAAATATATGTGCTGGTCTGAAACAACTGTGGCAAGCCCAGGAGTGAGAGGGGTGAGGAATGCAATAGACCACAGGTTCTCAACTCGGTCCTCCAGACCCGACACAGTGCATGTTTTCCAGGTCTCTTCACAGAATAGCAAGTGAAATAATTATAACCACCTGTGGACCTATTAAAATGTGTCAGTGAGTAATGAATACACCTGTGCTCCTGATAAGTGACCTGGAAAACGTGATCTGTGTGGGGTGTGAGAACCACTGCAATAGACATAACAGAATTACTAACACAAATGGTTTTCGTGTGGCAAAATGTTAACCTTATTTTATGTGAAATGTCATATTACATGTTCTACAGTATATACATAGCATACATATAATATACACACAACTATGGCATATACAAGTCCTGCCCTAGTATAGACTACAAGTTACACTGTACAATAATATTCAGTTTGCATGCAGTGACCCCTGGTGGTCATAAATGATACTGTAGCATTTTGTGTATTAATTATTCATAAGCTTGTGGCAATTTTATGCAACCGTTTTCTCCCTAAACACAATAATGAATAATGTACAGTTATACAAAATTATCCTTTACATAGCAGAAATTCATATATAAATATTTATATTTGTTATATTTATAATCAACATTGTTAAGTGGATGACAAACATATGCATATTTAATGTACAACTTAAAGTAGGCATTATTTAATGAGGTGAAATATATATATACCATCCAAGTTACCTAGCAATTAGGAATTGCTGAAGCACAAATTAATAATGAATATTGTTAGGATAGAAATCCCTGTGTGCATAAGAAGACTATGCAATCACCAAGGTAACGGTGACCTGGACAGTGATGTATACACATCTATACAGCCCTTCTCTGCAACCGCATACAGAATTCTGCCACATAAATGGGAGAGAAACAGAAGGATTATGGGTAATTAGCCGGACATTTTTATGAAAGCTTCATCAGAAGCTGCAGTGTGCTGTTGAGTAAAATGTAAATGCAATTTAATGAACATCGCTATAGTGTTCATTAGCTAGAATTGAAGAAATGTGATATTTTGTTATAATGCTCATTTTCTTCAGTTTTCATACACAGCATCAGTAAGGCTGTGCCGCAACACCTTAAAGGGACAGAGTATATGTGTATTTGATGAGTCTGTTCATTGGCCAGGCATACGATGGGAAGCTGTCTATTATTATTATTATTCAGGACCGTAACTAGGGTAGAGCGATCAGTGCCATGGCCAGGGGAGTAGCGAGGGTGGCTCCAGTGGAGCACCTGCTCCAGGCGCCTGCTCTGGCCAGGGCGCTGGAGAGCAGCCATTCCGACGAAGGGCAGAGCACCTGCGGAGCTAAGCATGAAACACATAAAGAGATCAGTGCTTCCAGAAAAGGGGCATGGTGTGGACGGAGCAGCGCCTATGGCTTTGCCCACACCACGCCCCCAACAAGGATGCACTGATCTCTGGCATAATGTGAATAAGGGGCACTACTATGGCATAATGTGAACTATGGACATTACTGTGGCATAATATGAAATGTGGGGATTACTGTTTAGCATAATGTGAATAATTGCCCAAACAGTGGGATAACGCAACTTAATGGGTACTAATGTGTGGCATAACGTGCATTGCGGTCATTATTTTGTAACAATGTGAATAAGGGGCACTACTGTGGCGTAACATTAATAAAAGACATTACTGTGTGGCATATGTGAATTGTGGGCACTACTGTGTGGTTTATTTTTACTTGGTGGAATTACTTTAGTGGGTTGGAATATATCTAGCCCTCTATCTCCCAGTTTGATGCTACCCCAAATGTTTATTTTTATTTTCTTTTATTTTGCCCCTACATGCTGGACATGTCCCCTACCTGGCACAGTTGGGGGCGCGGTAGCACACACATGCTCCGGTCTTCATGGCTAAACGCTACACCACTGGCCATGGCACAGGGCACCACAGGGCATGGGGCGCTGTTTGGGCCTGTCAATTTTGCTGTTTATTATCATTCTCACTTGTAGCTTCCTCATCTTTTATCCCCAGCATCTCCTGGCCTCCCCTATCTCTTCCCTGGCCCTTCCCCATGAGGCCATGGCCCTTTTTCAGGTGCTCTATCTTATGTCCCTATTTAAAAAATGGGGGGGCACCAATGCTCTCTCTGGCACAGAGCACCAAAAAGTCTAGTTACGGCTCTGTTATTATTATTATTATTTATGGCACCACAAAGTGTATGCAGTGCTGTACATAGGGTACACATAAAAACATTGTAATATAACAGCGCATACAAGCAAGAGTGCATTATGCAAACAGGCAGGTAACCATAGCATAGGTCAGTGGTTCCCAAACGGAGTGCCGCGGCACCCTGGGTGCCTCAGGGCACTTGCATGGGTGCCTCGGATTGGTGTTCCAGTCCCAAATAAAATTATTTTTAGTCAGTGTAATAGCCAAAACCAGTGCTAATGACTGCAAATCAAAACATATGTGGACAAAAAGAAGCGCAGCCCTGTCAGCCACCACATAACTGGATCTAAGGGTGACATAGAAGCACAATTTACTTCATTTAATTTTTTCTGAATTACTCAATAAGATACTTTTGGCCCAGGGGTGCCATGGAAAAAATGCTGATACTCTAGGGCGCCATGATTCAAAAAAGTTTGGGAACCACTGGCATAGGTACATACAGTAGGACTGGTAAAACATTACTATAACTTGACAAGCTGGGCAGGACAAGTAATAGCAGCATGAAGATGGCAATTCACTGTTGCTTTACAGAGCAAGCGGTGGTGAGTTGATGGAGGGGAGTTAATTAAGTACTTGATGAAGCGGTACCCACAGGGCTGCAGAGAGCAATGGCGGGCTTAGGGAACGGGAAAGGCCATGGACAAATCCTGGGAGTGTGGCCACGGTGGTTCGACAAAAACAAACAACTAAAACATCTATACACGGTGCCACACAGTGGCGTTGCATGCCAAGGAGGAGCACATTCTTACCCCTGCATAGCTGTCCCAGCCTCTGCTGGGCCCCTTAAACAAGCCCAAACCTGCGTAATTAGAACCCGCTCCCTTACCCTCTCAGCATCCCTGGGTATCCATCTTATGGGAGAACAATCAGTGTCAGAGCTGCTGAAGGGAGTGGGAGACAAGGTGGTGGAGCATTGGAGACATGGCAGTGGTGCAGAAAGTAGAAATGTGAGCAGAGCCGTAACTAGACTTTTTGGTGCTCTGTGACAGAAAGAGCATTGGCGCCCCCTTCATTTTTCAAAGGGACACAATGCACCCAAAAAAGGGCCATGGCTTCATGGGGAAGGGCCAGGGAAGAGAGAGGAGAGGCCAGGAGAGGCTGGGGATGAAATAAGAGGAAGCTACAAGCAAGAATGATATATACAGAAATTTGACAGGCCCAAACAGCGCCCCCTGACCTGTGGTGCCCTGTGCGATGGCACCGGCCGCACTACCCTAGCTATGGCCATGAATGTGAGTGATCCAAAGGCGCCACCTTTAAGATGATCCCTTCTAAGTTCAGATGTTGATAATACACCACTCTCAGAGAAGAAAAACAGCATACAATTAATCCACAGTCTGTATACGCTCTGTATTCAAGAACGGAGACCCTTTTTCCACTCACCTAATTACAGTGAGATGCGTTCCCTAAAACGTATCTGATATTCACCCCATATTTGCAGCAGGCATACAAATAGCACAACAGTAGCCCTTTTGGGAATAAGCTTACCTGGGTGCAGGTATAGATGTTCCTCAAAAGGTTTCTTTGTGCCACCAATCACATATCAAACAGGAAAAGTGACCTCATATTAGGAATTGATGAAACGGCATTCAAAGGTTAGAATATTCTCCATAAAAATGTATTGCACAAAATAAAAAAAACTTCATAAAAAATGCACAGGCAATACCAAAGGTAATCCCCCAGGTGGGATGCTCCACTAACAAATGGTCTCACAGTTCAATAGATGCTCCTCACCCGGAATGAGTGGATTAAAGATAAGTCCACCAGCTGGCAAGAGTCCATGTTGATAGAATATCCCCCTTCACCACCAACGCGTTTCTGACCAAATAGGTCCTTCCTCAGGGTATACAGGGATCTCCCAAAAGTAATTAAATACCCCTTCACTAGTTAATTTTCAAATGCAGGGAGGGTCTACGCCCAGGTGAACAATATAACCTGGATAATACATAAAATAAATCATCCCCGTATTTCTAATGACAATAACTCAAATAAAAGATTTGCAGATGATGTTAGGCTTTGCATGAATTTTATAAGAGCTAAACATGCATATTATTCATTAAAAAATACATATGTACTCATGTGATTATCCGAGGAGGTGACACCAAAATGACGGCTTCTCCTCAGTGACTGGGAGCGGGGTACGGCATTGTGACGTTAGTGTGCACAGCCCGGCTCCCGATCACTGAGGAGGAGCCAGCAGTGCAGAGAAAGTTTCTGGGTGCAGCCCGGCATCTCTGAGAGTGCTGCGCAAGCCCCCAGAGTGATTAAACCTTCCCAGTGAGGTCACGCCCCTTTTTGGACACAGGGGGTCTATTAGTCGCACCGGGTTTCACTGATCCCAGTGACACCGCAGGGCCCATATTCTGGTGACCACAGTACAGTGCATAGCCTATAGTCTGGTGACCACAGTACAGTGCATAGCCTATAGTCTGGTGACCACAGTACAGTGCATAGCCTATAGTCTGGTGACCACAGTACAGTGCATAGCCCATAGTCTGGTGACCACAGTACAGTGCATAGCCTATAGTCTGGTGACCACAGTACAGTGCATAGCCCATAGTCTGGTGACCACAGTACAGTGCATAGCCTATAGTCTGGTGACCACAGTACAGTGCATAGCCTATAGTCTGGTGACCACAGTACAGTGCATAGCCCATAGTCTGGTGACCACAGTACAGTGCATAGCCCATAGTCTGGTGACCACAGTACAGTGCATAGCCTATAGTCTGGTGACCACAGTACAGTGCATAGCCTATAGTCTGGTGACCACAGTACAGTGCATAGCCCATAGTCTGGTGACCACAGTACAGTGCATAGCCTATAGTCTGGTGAGCACAGTACAGTGCATAGCCTATAGTTTGGTGACCACAGTACAGTGCATAGCCTATAGTCTGGTGACCACAGTACAGTGTATAGCCTATAGTCTGGTGACCACAGTATAACGCAGCAGCACCATAGTCCATGGACTACAGTTTGAAAGGGGTATTAGAGTTATTTACTCTATGTGAGTACTGGTAACTTGACACTGTCTATCAATAGCTTTATTATATAATTGAAGAAAAGCACTGGCTTTATATTTGCAGGAGTCCGCTGCCTTCAGGGATAGACCTGAAAGGCCTGCAAGAGGAGGACAAGCGGATAGCGCGATTAATATGTACAACTATGAGGTTATATTGTGGTTTCCGCCTTTTCACGCCTCCTCTGGGAGATGTGGAGGAGTACAGCAAACAAGGAAAAATGACGCCTATATAATATTGTCCAACCTCCGTGTTGTGTGTATCATTTACCTTAGTTTGGATCTAATACAGGACAATGCATAGAGATCAGTTCATCTCTATTCTGCTTTATCCAGCAATATAATACTCAACAGACAGAGGGGGTGGATGGGAGGGGATGGGAAAAGGGGGTCTGATGCTTTTCCATCTGGCTCATAAGGGTCTACACTGTGCAATGCTCCTGATCCGGCACATGTTCATAATTCATGAGCAGGGCCTTCTGGGAGTAGATGGGACAGCACATATAGGCCCTCCTGAACCCCAGGCCATATAGAAGTTGTACTGTGCAGCTTCAGCGTTAATCAAATCCACAGCTCTTAACTATTTCAGAACCACTGTTGCTCAGATTACCTGGAAGTTCTCCTAGCCCCTCTAAACGTAACTATTTAGGGACACACAGGATTTGGATGGCCAAACTAATCTGTGCAGTTGGTAACACGTTAATGCTCTAATGCAGAGTTTCCCAAACTCCGCCATTACAGTCCAGGCTTTGGGGATATCCATGCTTGAGTCCAGATGGTTAAATCAAATTAACTGAGGTACTAATTAAGGAACCTGTGCTCGAACATGGATATCCTTAAAACGTGATATAGAATGGTGGAGTTTGGGAACCTCTGCTCTAATGGGTTTCTCTAGCTGCACCCACTAACTTCACCCCCTTCTCCTCTACTGTACATCTATAACCAGTTGGCTAGTGCTATAGGTGCTTTGCCTGACCCTGGTGAAATGCCCCTAAAACATCCTTAATATGATATACAGAATTAAGTTGAGTTACTACAAGTGGAAAATAGATAGGAAAGTAGAAAAAGAACATTATACATGTAATGAGATATATATGCTCCGTGGCATGTCATAAATCAAGGTATCCCAGCCAAGATCAACATTCCTCAAGCTCATTTATTCACTGGAAACAGGTGCAATTCTGATTACTTGTCTGTCAATGGAGGAAATGATCTCTTCCTCCCCCTTTTCCTATGAGTTAATTGTGCTATTAGTACTCCTCTGTGATTATGGTGCTATTTCTATATGACAGGTCCTGTCACAGCAGGTTGCATCTCATGGGCACCTATCTCTCATCACCTCTTCCAGAAGGGACAGCATAATAAATACCTTCATGGAATTGTTTGACATTCTTCCTTGAGATGCCCTGTAATTACTACGTCCTCCTAGATGCCTTTTGTACAATCTCAGCTGTAGACGTCTTACTGTAGGTGTCGGGAGACTGCTGGACCATGAGCACATAATAATCCAAACAGTGGCCACAAGTGATATTCAGTTCTATGATAATCAATGTTATCATTGTTTTACCCCAATACGTTATTGGCATATCAGTATTAAAAAGCAGGCTTCCACAGAGAGTTATGTTCCTGCGCTCAGCTATACTATTATACCCAGCGGTGTATGGCACTGTGATCTGGAACACATGTCTGTACTTTTTCAAGGTGGCTTGTGTTATACCACTTGTGTATTCACTATTCAGTCTCATTGTCTGTATGGGGTGAATCCAGAAACCTGACAAAAACATTGCTTGCCTGAGCAAGGTACTTTGTCTCTCAGTACTTCATCCTTGCTATGAAATATTGTGCATCCTGGCTGATCGCAATGTATTGTACCTTTAAAAAAGAATAAGTACAAAGCTACTGTCTAAAGGTGCAAGATAATATTACCAGGATGAGTCAAAGGAACTGCATTGCCAAAAAGGAGTAATCCAATGCCTTTTCATCCCTATCACCACACTACAAGGGTGAGAAGATAATCCCAAAGCATAGGCGCCGGAACAGAGGGGGAAAGGGGGCAACTCTCCCCCCCCCCCAAAAAAAAAAACATGGAGCTGGGCCCAGAGATAATCCCCTTTCTAGCTGCTCCACCTCCTCCCTCCACCTAGCTCCGACCCCTACAGTGGCTAGTAACTGCGGTCTGGCCCCTCCACTGGGACCAGCCCTGCACCTTTCTACCCTCCTACTTTATATTTCCTCCCCTCTTACCCCTTAGCTTCCTCTTCGTACTTTCTCTCTTCCTCCTTGGTCCCAAACGCCACCCCATTCGCGGCACCCCCAATTCCCACTGATTGTACCCTCGACCCATGCCCCTTGTGGCACCGTGCGTGTCACCCCCGACACCCTCATTGATGCTCATATAAATATATATCTAGGGGTGCCAAAATGAAATTGTTTTTCCTCTCCAAACTAAAAAATGTTGTGTCACCCCTGTCCCAGAGTAAGGGGTTTACATATGAATAATCACTGTACAATTCATATTGATGTGCTTATTTTATTTAATTATAGGTGATACGTATTAATATTCTCTTGCCGATGCAGCAGCTCCAATGAGAGGCTCTCCCAGTGTAAGATCTTGGCATTGAAGTAATAGTTATCGCTACCACTAGACTGCTGGTTATGACACTGCACATGCGTGGCAATGAGGAGGTGGACGACGACATAAGCTGCAAGAGAGGGATCGCAAGATAACTCTCCTGCGAGAATGCCTTCACGCAGGGACATCCACAATTTTTTCTTGGAGTGCCGAATTTAGAAAATAAAAAAGCGGGTCACCATTTTTTTTCACACAGTTAGACTCCCAGTAATTGGGTAAGGGGGTTCTCTACTGAGAAATACTTATTCTAAGAAACACTAAAATTAATTTTAAAAAAATCTTAAAATAAACGTATTTTGAAGGATTTTAGATTTCAATTTTGCTTACTGTGATAAGATGCATAATATGTCACACAGCAGTGTCTCAGCTTCATAGTATGCCACATGGTAATGCCCAATTTATAATATACCACACTGTAATGCTCCCAACTGGTAATATGCCACTCAGAATCTCTTCAGTCATGCCCCTTTCTATGCCAGCTGCAGAGCACACCCAGTCATGCCCCTTTAAATGCTCTGAGCCCCCTTAGTCATGCCCCTTTAAATGTCCTAAGCTCCTTCAGTCATGCCCCTTTATATGCTCTCAGAGCCCCTTCAGGCTCGGACACCCTAAGTTTTGCCCTTTTTTATGCCAGCCTCAGAGCCCCTTCAGTGAACCCCTTTATATGCACAGAGCACTCCCATGCCCTTATATACCAGCCCATGGCCCTCTTAATGACCTTGCCTTACCCTCACCACTGAAGTCCTCCTTTCCAACGATTGTCCATCTTTTCGGCCTGGCTCCCGTGAGGCTGCCCCACGACACTGACTCCAGTCACATGTGCAGGAGAGGCAGCCTTGGGATGCACTGAAGGCGGAGCCACCTCTGCTCCATAAGTACAAATTGGGTAACACCAACTTTTTGGGAACAAACTAAAAAAAAACAATGCTTTTTGGAGCTCGGCTCCCAGAGTCAGATTACAGACCTCATTGAGAATAATGGGGACTGCAGTCTGCAGTGCTAATTAGCCTTTTGCAGGAGATATCTCCTTCCTTAAGCTATTGCTACATAGCCCTGATACTCTAAATTATGTGGATAATGCAATTTCCTATGATTTAAGTAAAACAAAAGACGATACATACAGTAGTTCCCTAAATCTGGAAGGTGCTGTAACAAATAAAGAACCAAATAAAATATAAATGGTGAGAAATTGGGCACTGATTCACATTCATATAAATAAGGATATATACAAATAAAAGGTCATATAACAAATCAAAAGCAGGTCCTTGTGTGATACCCCCACAGAGGGGCGTCACTTAACAGCTGGATCCACGTCTTCCAACTCAGTGGCAGAGAAACACCCTAGCCTGATCGTGACAAGCTCTCACCTAGAGCCGGTTCTGCTCTAGGAGAGAGCTTGTCACGATCAGGCTAGGGTGTTCTCTGCCACTGAGTTGGAGAAGACGTGGATCCAACTTGAGGAGGGAACAGGAGACCTGGATAAGTGTCTTCCTCATCCACTAGTCCAGGATGTTGACGAGACCTGACCAAAGGCGCAGAGTCTAACTTACTGGGAGGTGTTCACCAGTGACCCCTCCAAGCGAGATTTGGACTTAAGCTTCACCCAGCAAGCAGGTCGTGGCCCTTTGGTCAGGTATCCGGCACAAGTGGGAACAAATGAAAGAACACTATCACAGGGAAACACGGGATAGATATGGGAGGTTTTGAATAAAATTATGTATAGAATACACACTTAATGGTTGTCAGACACAGAGCTGGCACTGGAGGAGGATGTAATGAGGTGGCACTTTATAAAGGGTAGAGATAGGCACCCTAATAGCCTATGGGGAGCTAGATGTTATTTAGTCTAAGAGTCCATATAACTCATTCCTTTTGTTATGGAAATAACAGTCTGGATTCTGAGGACGCTAGCGTAAATGTGTATGTACCTCATGGATATCATTGATTTGTCTAACGATGGAGCACTTCTCTAGTAAAAAGGGCCTTTCTGATGCACAGCAGCAGAACAGTTCCATTTTTTGGGGCGTGTGGGCCAACTTTCGTGCTCGATGGTAACTTGGGGACAGAGATGGGTCACCTGTTTCTGACTTATCTTTTGCACTCAGCATATCCAGATACCACTGTTGACGGCTATGGAGTAAAAAACAGTGGGCGAGATGGGCTTCCACATGCATACGTTTGGATCATTGGTATACCGACATCCAAATCCTGAAAAGGGACTTAAGATAGGCGTCGAAATACCGATGCCTATCTCAATCCCGACACCGAAACGCCAAAGGATGCCAGCCCGAATGAGGTAAGTCCAGGGCGCCCTTAGCGTTAGCCGCGCGGGGGGTGTGTTTAGGTTTAGGGAGCATAATGGGGTTAGGTTTTGGGGGGTTAGGGTTAGGCACCCCTAGGGGGCGGATTAGGGTTAGGCACCCCCGAGGGGAGGTTAGGGTGAAGGCACCCCCCTGAGAGGGTTAGGTTAGGGTGCGGTAAGGGGGGAGGTTAGGGTTAGGCACCCAAGGGGGGAGGTTAGGGTTAGGCACCCCCCTGAGAGGGTTAGGTTTAGGGTGTGGTAAGGGGGGTTATGGTTAGGCACCCACGGGGGGAGGTTAGGGTTAGGCACCCCCGAGTGGGTTAGGTTTAGGGTGCGGTAAGGGGGGAGGTTAGGGTTAGGCACTAGGGGGGAGGGGAGGATAGGGTTAGGCACCACTAAGGGAGGGTTAGGGGGGGAGAGTGGTAGGGATAGAGTACTTACCTGCCCTGTCGGGATCTTCTCCCTTCAGGCTGCCGGCGTCAGGATATGAACTGGCGGCTATTCAGCGGGACTCCATACCCATTCCATGCAAAGGAAGTAGGATGCCGCGGGCGTAAGGAAAAAAGGCTGCAGATGTGTCCGACTCTAAACCTATATATATACCTCTTACTATTATTTGGCTGTTGATACAGTTCATTTGTATTATTTCATTTCCGACTTTCTAATGTAATAATGACTATAGGCCTGATGCAGTGTTGAATGAGAATCCGGCCTTTCTGCTCCTGATCTGCTCCTGGATATAAATGCGTATATTCCCCACGTATGCAGGGTTGTGCGCATCTTGCAGTGTAACCTCCCCAATGTGTGCGCCTGGTTTTCTACTGGCCATCATCATCATCATTGCGCACTTGCAATTTTGCTATACTGAGCATGGTATGAAAAGTTGACATGTAACAAGCAATATGTCGGCATTCACAAATGCTTTGTTAATATATCAACATGCCGACAACATTTTTGCATATTTTCGCCTAACCCTTAAATTAACACAAAAATTTACTGTCAACATTTTGCTGTCGACATGTTAAATGGCACATTATGAACATGTCGACATTTTAGCCATGTCGAAATTTGTGAATTTTTATATTTTCCTTGTCGACCTTATGTCCATGACAACATTATGAACCTGTTGACGTTCTGACTGTGAACATTCTGGATGGATACCGCTATATTAGGCGCAAAAGATGAATCTGGAGACAGGCGTGCTCACATCCAGCTCTGCATAGCCCGCAGCTGTGGGTAGGTGGGATTGAATGTGTTCAACGTTGCATCTCCCATACATTTCCCTGTGCCCACTCCCAGACAATAGGCAGAAAACACGGAGGGTACTGTATGCTGTGCCAACAGGCTTACATTCAACACAGCATAAGATATGGTGGCCATACTTAAGGTGAATCCCTTATCCCTTATACCAAATCATTTTTGGGGATTAGCCAACATTAAAAAAAAAAAAAAGTTAGAAAATTGACAGATGAAGCAATAACAGCAAAATATATTTATAATAAACCAGGCCTGATGCTGTAACCATTAGACAATATGTTGTTTTGGGATGCGGTCACTATCCTGACCATGGGATTCCGATGCTGAGAATGCCGGCACCGGAATCCCAAAGGTAGGTAGCGGGTTGGGGGGAGGGTTGGCGTTAGGGGTTAGGCACTAGGGGGAGGGTTAGGATTAGGCACTAAGGGGGGAGGGTTAGGTATGGGGAGGGGGAGGTTAGGTTTAGGCACTAGGGAGGGAGGTTAGAGTCAGGCACCGGGGAGGGAGGGGTAGGGGGAGGGTTAGAATACTAACCGACATGTGTCGGTATTCTAACCCTGTCGGAATGCCGGCATCGGGATTCTGACCGCCGGGATCCCGTGCACCGGCATCCCATCCCCTTGTTTTCAACGTGATGTGTTACAAATACTCACTGTTTCTCATTTGTAGTCGCTGCTATATAGAAATATTTTATTTGTATTAACTTGTAAATTCTACGTCTATTGTGTTTTTCTTTGGTATTTTATGATCATTGCGGCACTGCTGTATAGATTCTGGCTGCCGGGTGCCATTCTAGGCACTCTGGTAGCCAGATGAGGCTAGCAGAAAAAAGCTCAGAGGGCCAGACCAAATGATTCTGCGGACCTTATACGGCCCAAGGGCCTGAGGTTCCCCATCCCTGCCTTAGACTATAATCTCTTACGAGCAGGGCCCTCTTCCCTCACATGCTTCTCCTTTCCCTTACTTATACTATCATCTACTCCAGGGGTGTCAAACTCATGGCCATCCAGCTGCTGTGGGACTACATATCCCAGCATGCCTTGCCACAGTTTCTTAGCATGCCCTAATAGCTAAACTGTGGCAGCGAATGCTGGAATGTGTATTTCCACTGCAGCTGGTGGGCCACTGATCTACTCCATACTCCTCACAACGGCACCTAACACTTGGTTGCTGCTGCCCTGCTGCTTATTCTGAGTATTACGACCGCTGATGCAGCATGGTCTATTAACCATGTACTCGTCCTGCAGTGTCTTGTACTGTAAGTCACTGTTTTCTTGTTTTTACTTAATAGTTTATGTACTATGTAAGGCATGCAGAACCCTTGTGGTGCCATATAAATAGAGGGTAATAATAATACCATATAGGCACTCTGCCATTATTGAAGTACCCCTCTAGTAGTCCTGCATACGCTGGGCCTTAATCGGCTTGGTTTGATATTTGTTTCCGAATAAATACAACTTATTGCAGAGATTTGCACTTTCATTCGCTTTCCGTAGCGCTTCTCAGACTTATTATGCACGGTCACATTGTGTTCGTAACTTGTTCATCCTTTGTGATAAGTCCTTTAGGTTTCTTAAATCCAGTTATCTGGGTATCGCTTAGACCAGAGGTTCTCAAACTCGGTCCTCAGGACCCTACACAGGTCACGTTTTCCAGGTCACCCAGCAGGAGCGCAGGTGTACTCATTACTCACTGACACATTTTAAAAGATCCACAGGCAGAGCTAATGATTTCACTTGTGATTATGTGAGGAAACCTGGAAAACATGCACTGTTTGGGGTCCTGAGGACTGAGTTTGAGAACCTGTGGCTTAGACTGTTCCGTGATTAGCAGCACCTTCATTCTATATTTCCATGACTGGTAGGTCTGGCTCGCCATCTCATTCCTCCGCTGCAGCCGCTACTATAGGGTTAAGACTCACTTTTGCCGGAGGCTAGACACAGGCCCGGTGCTACCATTAGGCAACCTTAAGGAAGCCGCCTAAGGGCGCCGGCCACTGGAGGGCGCCAATGGGTCCACAAAGAAAAAAAATGAATGGCATAATTCATGGCTGAGTGGCATATAATGAATTTGTGGCACAGCTGTGTGGTATATTATGAATTGGCACCAGTGTTATGAGGTACATTATGATTTTGGTGCTGATGAATTGGAGGGAGCAGGGGTGGTTGGTGAAATGTTGCCTAGGGCGCCTGGAAACCTTGCACCGGCCCTGGCTAGACAGGAGAGAAGGCTGTAGGTGAAGCATAAAATACTACCTAGATATTCCCTCTGGTGTCCTCTTTGCTGTTAGCTGGAGGCAGGCAGTCCCGGGCAAGAATTTATTTGCCATTAGGTGTTTCTACTTACGGCTTACCTGCATGTTGGACTCTGTTGGCAGCATAGACAATGGCTGGTCCCAGTGCACGAATGGGCAAGTGGCTGTACTGCAACATCTGGGAGGCGCGCCATAAAACTGACTTACATCCTAAAATTATACACAAGTGAAAGGTCTGTGTGTCCTCGTTAGGTCCAATGTTTGCACTGTGGTGAGACACTTCTCTTATGTACAGGGCCGGTGCTACCATTAGGCAGCTGCCTAAGGGTGCAGGCTCCTGAGGGGCACTATTGAGGCGACTTAGGTCACCAGCACAAAAATGAAAGGACATCCTTTTGCTATTTAGTACTGACAGCAGAATAGAGGATTATATAGACAGTTGCTGCCCCTGTACTTTTCCCCTGCTCTTCTATTCATGTATAACATGCCTGGCTGGTTCAGTATTGCAGGCTGGTAGCCGTGTCCGTCCTCTTTCCCTCTCCCCCTCTGAAACTACACAGTTGACCTGAGGTATTAATAAATATTTGTGGTATATCCAGCCCAAACTACAGTCAGACACTTTCTGTGGCAGCTCACACAGGATGTAGAATAGTATTATTACAAATGTTGCATTGAATATTGGATGGATCATAACTTCATGATCAATGAAACGGGTCTGTTCACTAAGCCTTGGAGAGAGATAAAGTGGAGAAAGAAAAGTCCCAGCCAATCAGCTCCTGTCATTTTTCAAACACAGCCTGTAAACTGACAGTTAGGAGCTGATTGGCTGGGACTTCTCTTTCTCCAAGGCTTAGTGAATAGACCCCTAATAATCATTATGAACTATGGCGCTGATGCGGTGTTGAATATACTCCTGTTTAGCATGTGTGCATTTACCCTGTGTCTGTTTAAAAAATTAGCATTCGCAATAGCGGTCGTGCACTTTGGACCCTTATCACCAAATAGATGGAACTGGGAGTGTGGGTGAGGGGGGGAGGGAAGTGATGGGGGTGACGCTAGGCTGAAGTTATGCCGAGGGTGCCAAGAAACCTTGCACCGGCCCTGCTTATGTAACATATGGCAATATGTCTCTCTGCCCTCTTAGGCTGGCTAAAGCAACCCTGACACTTATTCCACTATTTGGCATTCATGAGGTCGTGTTCATCTTCGCCACAGACGAGCAGACGTCAGGAATTCTGCGCTACATGAAGGTCTTCTTCAACCTCTTTTTCAGCTCCTTCCAGGTGAGACCTACACTGGTTACCAGCGAGAAGACGCACTGATTAATTCTAGCACTAAGGGGGTCTGGGCCGGAGGGAAGTGCCCCATTCTCCTGGAGGCCCATTATGCCCCTTTTTTTATCCAGAATTAGACGCTGATCCAGCTTGAATAGAACAAAATAGGTAAATTGGCTCTGTGCATGCTGAGACAGCCGGCCACTTGCAGATGCTGCTGGAGTCTGGGGAGGGAAGGGGCGGGTACAGTAGGGGTACATTCCTGTAATTGCCAACAGATGCAGACCACCACACTGATGCATATAAGCCTGGCACAGCCATATCCTTGGGTAGGTGCAAGAACTCGCTTTTGGCAATGGTCGACAGCACTAGGTAACCACTTCTGATTGCGGATTCACCAACAAAGCAGATAGATGCTCTTTTTTATATTTTTATGCATTATTCGTGCCCATGATATTATGAGTGTCTTCAGGGTCCATTCAGCAATGACGGAGATATTGGCACAAATATTTTTGACCAACAGCGACATGATTATTTTCAACCTCTCCACAAAGTATTCCCCACTATTCAGCAATAAACTGCCCAGGAACAGTGGTTGCGTTAACACGCTGTCTCTGCCAAATCGGTTGTCCGAAAAGTCTGTCCTGCTCTCCCATGCCCCATCTCCTTACAATATATTTCAAAGTCCTAAAGCTGCATGCACACACACACAACGATTGAGTTAATGAACGATTTTAGTAAACGATTTTCTACCTTGAAAAAAATGAACTAAAATCGTTTACTAAAGTTGTTAATTTACTATGTTCATTTAAATGTAATGAACGAATTTTATGAACTACAAACGATTTTTGCATATTAACTTAATGAAAATCGTTGAGTTGACAAGTCTGACTGAACTACAAACGTGAACGCACATGAACAACAATCGTTCGTTTGACTCAGAAAGTGAATAATCGTTAGAATTATAGTGATAATCGTTAAAAAAACCGTTGTGTGTATGCACCTTAAGACCTTTTCATCAGGTCTGTCAACATGCATGTTTACAGGCCGGGAACAGTGGCAGTGGGCGGAGCTTTAGCCAGCTGCAGGGACCAACCGGACGGTAGGCATATGTCTATATGTCCCTGCAGTTTTCAGCAGAAGGATTTTCCTCATATACTGTAATACCATTCTCAGATGCTGCTATATAAGATAAGCCTTTAAGGATTTATTTTTTTTTACGTCTCCCTGCTACTTGAACAGCAAAAAAACGTTAAATGCTGTGGAGAGTATGGACTTGCTCTCTACAATGTGACGCTGCAGGAGTCGGGCATTAACAGAGAAGATAGTTGCGTTATCTTCTCTGTTAGCCCGTTCCTGCAAATCTGGGATACGTAAATCATAAGGAAAGTCGTTTCTGCATGATTTAAGTAAAATGTTGCTTGCTGAATAGAGCCCTTAGCGTGTTTTATATTTTTCTTTTTAAATTGTACACAGGGAGTTCTACCTGCTGTATTCAAGAAGTTTTGTTCCTTTTATTCAGACAAAACTGCCAATGCCTATTTCACTATAAAAATAAATGTTTCCAACAAAGTGCATGCCTGACATAACCATCCGCATGTGTTACTGGGGCATTTCTACTGTCTTCTGATTGATACAACTTTGCACAAGCAGAACATTTTATTTGATTGAACTCCCTTCACACCTGCGATCTTGGAGGAGACTGCATTCAAACACTGCATCCTGCTCACTCCTGTGTTAGTAAATGTTGTAATATACTATACATTCCTAGTCCACTTGAAGATTGAATTGGATCAGTCCTTGTCATTTAGTTTACAGACTACCTTTGTGTTACAAGTTAGGAGACTGCTAGAAAATAAATTGGCAATTTCCTGAAGGAACCAGTGTAGATGCTGCACTCTGATGTTAGAGTGACACAATAGGAGCCATCAAAGGTCACTAACTCCTGTTACTTTCTCTCTTCCAGGGATTTCTGGTTGCAGTGCTGTACTGCTTTGCTAATAAAGAGGTGAGTTTATCAGATTTGCATTGTCTTTAAGGGGTGATGCTTGGCCCATTACACCAGCAGCTTGTGTTCTGGGGTTCCAGGATATATTTTTCCCTCCTTATGTAGGGTAAAATACCTCTATACAATCCATTAAGAGATTTTTTTTTTAATACATATTAAAATAATCTTACTGGGCAAGTTACAGAAATAGTGATTTCTTCCAATCAAGGTCAGGATCGTTACATGGGAACTATAAACCTAGTCACTGGAATAACAGGGCCAGCAGGACTTCTTCACAGTGATAATGGCCTGGCTGATGCCCAGTCATCAGTAGCCCATTTGTTGGATGTTGAAAAAGGAGAGTTATGGCAGACTTACCTTTGTTAACTCTCTTTCTTCGAAGTCCATAGGGTCCACAGGGGAGACAATGCGGTATAGGTGGTGGTTAGGAGGACTGGACACTTACAGTTAAAGCTTTTCTGTCCCAGGATGCTCTGGTCCTTTACCACCCTATAATCCACCCACAGCCTGAGGCAATTCAGTTTTGTCAACAAGTCCAAGGCAGGAGCAGGATAGGAGACAAGGAAGACTGCTACACTTAAGAATCACACTCTCGGGACTTCCGGTGGGCGGGGCATCAAGCATGGCCGCTTTTTAGTTCAGCTCCTCTCTGAAGGCTTAGGATCCAGTGCCATCCTGCAAAGCCTCTCGATTTATGGGCTTCTCCTGATAACACCATTAATTTGGAGACCCTGGAGATACCTTCATTGCCAAGGAGCGCCATTTGATTGCACCGGAGTCCGGCCACCAACTTAGATGGCCTGCATGAACGCTGGCAGCCTGTTTGGCGCGAAACACATCTGAGAGCTGGCGGCTCTCCCAGCGGAGTTTCCTGCATCTACCCTCCGGCCCTGTCTAGGAGGAAACACTTACCTGCTACCTGTCGGCGACCCCAGACATCCTGCATCGGACACGCGCGGGTGTGCTGTGTAAACCTGGCGCCGGCGGGCTCCCTTCTAACCGTCAGGTCCCTGGAGATAACGAGATAACTGCTGGATCTGGCTGCAGGGAGATTTTACCTTCCGGCGGCGGGAGATGTACTCACCTGATAGCTTGCTGTGAAGCTGAAGACGTGGTTCCCTGCTCTCCCCGGTGATCGCGCTGTTTGTCGGATGCTGGACGGGCTCCTGTGTACCTGAGGGGCGTTTGTGTGAGTACCGTTGGGGAGCGCTGCTACTATCTCGGAACATATCGCATAAACGACTGTGCTGGGGGAGACTCACATCAGGCATTTTGCCTTTCATTGTCTCTAACTGTGGGATCTAATTAAGAAAGGCTGAGAGTACTGCCGCTGTGACTTCCTTCAGACAGTCACATAATTGAGAAGCGGCCAAAGTTTACTGCCCTGATACTTACCTGGGGCTCGTCACGGCTGTGACTTTCGACTCTGACCCCTGGCTATTCAGCTTTACAAAAAGATACTGAGCCCTACCAGCCGAAAAATTTGGCTATTATAAAACAGTCTGGAATGCCAGTGTCTGCTGTTTGACCTATTGATCTTACTGGTTGGTGACCAATCGTAATAACTATCCGACTCCCCCTGCTTCTCCCCCAACGCCGGTTGCCAGCCAAGGTGTCAATTTTATCCCCATACCGCTGTCTCTGCGAGCTGAGGAGGATTCGCTGGTTCTGACCCTGGACTGCTGATGACCGGACTTTCTATTTTTGCTATCCTGGGAGAGGGTGGAGGCCGGGGTGCTTGGCTTGCTACACTTGGCTAATAATCCGGCTGATCCTGATCCTGGACTTTGTTGTATCGTACTGAAAATCTGATAAGTAACACAGCTAAATATATATACTTGCTGTTTTTCTTTATGTGAGCTTTTAGTATATTGTACTTTGAACAGTGAAGATATAATTGCGGCTATTATCTGTATTATATCTGATCTAATATTAGTACGTGGCTGCCATCTACTGGTCACAGTGACAAACAACAGTATCTAAATCTAGCCTCTAAGCTGATGGACATTTCACAAACTATCTATACAGCATTGTTACCACATACTAGCAGTAACGGAAGCAAATTTTGTTAGTTTTACTTTATAAGAACACGGTGTATCATGGAACCATATTAGGGCTTCATTATATAGAGGAATGTAGTTCAATTACTATTGTTCAGAATATAAGACATGGGTGTTCGACAGAGTGATGCATATTTTTGAATCTTCATAACATGTCTACAATTTAGGGGTGGTTGATGCACATCTACTCCTGTACCGTGCTTTACCTCTTGTTAATCTAGTGTCCTGTTGAGGAATTTGGAAATTATCTGACCTTATTAACTGCGAAGGATCTACTTTGAGTAGAATTTTCAAGGGATCTCTCGTTAGGTTATGGACAGATACGTCCGTAAATCTACTCCCGCTACATCTTCACAAGGGTCGACAAGTAAAATGGGCAAAGTAACAGACTCCAGCTAAAGTTGTTCCTCCTTCTCCATCACGTAGTGACACTGCTGATGTGGAACCTGAGAAAGCTGCAAATTTCAGTCATCATTCTCAGGGTCCTTCATCGGTTGCTGAAACTGCTCAGGAAATTTCTAAAATACTAATGCCTCTAATAGATAAGAAACTGGATTCCCTCCAGTCATCTTTTGACGCTGCACTTGCCAAAATAGATTCAAACACCTCCAGACTCGCTACCTTAGAGCAGCGAGTTAGTGATGTAGAGGATCGCTCCCGTGATGTGCAACAAATTGTAGGTACGCAAGCAGAAAGCGTTCAATCGCTTTTAGTCAAAATTGATGATATGGAAAATCGGCTTCGAAGAAGTAATTTGAGGTTTATTGGGGTACCTGAGCAAATAACTGGTCAGGCTCTGGTTCAACTGGTAGCCCACAAAATTCCTGCAGCCCTAAATTTGTCAGAGGATTCCATTTTGCCCCACGTAGAGAGGGTTCATAGAATAGGTCCAGAAAGACCAGCGCCTAATTCACGATCCAGACCGGTGATTGCAAAGTATCTAGACTTTCGAATGAAGGAAAGGATACTTGCTGAATATAGGAAGACACCCACACTAATGGTAGATGGTTTTAAGGTGCTCATATTCCAGGATTTTTCAGCAGCGGTAACACAGAAAAGACGGGAATTTTCAGATGTGTGCAAATTACTGTATGAGCGTAACACTAGATTTGCTTTATTATACCCTGCCAGACTAAGAGTGGAGGATGGGGATCAAACATTATATTTTTCAGACCCTAAGATTGCTAAACGTCATTTTGGTGTGGGTATAGACAGGGAGCGCTCACCGCAACAATCACCAAACAGATGATTGGATAACTGATATAACACTAATTAAGGGTTTGGCTCTAATTTCTAAATAACCACGATCATCCCTGAGAGTAGATTATGCATTTATATTTGCTATTATTTTATTAAATGTGACACTAATGTTGAATACCATAACGTCTAATTGACATGAAGGAGCATTCCTCGTTTTGGTGAAGATTTTCTACTGTACTGATATACGTTTTGTTTGCTACTTTATAAGTGATATTGAGTAGTTTAGGTGTGAATCACAGGTTGCAAGTGATGAACACCACATTGAAATGTTGGAGAGAAAATAAAGGAAAAGGGTGTAAGAGACATTGCGCAGAAGTGTATAGTGCATCTATTTTTTCATGGTTTGTTTTTCATTTTTATTATTTTTATTTACATTTTTTATTTTGTTGGTTCTCTCTCGTTTTCTCTCTCCCCCCCTGGGGGACTCCGGGGCCAGAAGGCTCGCATTCTTCAAAAATGGTGGTCTCCGCTTGCTGGGACGGAGTGCCACGTTTTAACTTAATTTTGTTCTTAGACTGTTTTGTCCCACGGCAAGGTATTGGATAAGACATGTCTAACGATATGAGTACCGGTAACACTGGGTCACAGGTTGATAAGTTAAAATTTTTATCCTGGAACATTGGGGGTTTGAACTCAACTATTAAACGCAAAAGAGTAGTAACTCATTTAAAAAAATTTAAGTCTGACGTAATGTTCTTGCAGGAAACGCATTGGGCAGAGGGAGATATTTCCACTTTGAGGGCCCCATGGATAGGGGAATGTATTAAGGCTAGCTGCAGTAGAAAGATCAGGGGGGTGGCCACAATATTTCAAAGGAATCTGCAATATTCTATTATAAATACCATTGCGGATCCCAATGGAAGATTTTTGATTATTGACGTAGAGATTCAGGGAACCTGTTATACTCTGGTAAACTTGTATGCACCGAATGTTTCACCTCAAGAATTCATAGGAAGGGTGATGGACATCTTGGCGCAACGTACTAACTATGCATTGATAGTGGCGGGTGATTTCAATTCAGTGGAGGATCCCTCATTAGACAGACAACTGACTCCCCAATCATCTAATATGGCAATATGGAGACAATTCCAATCTTTTAAAGCAAATCATCAACTTACAGATGTTTGGAGACTATTGAACCCTACAGATAAATCATACACCTTTTACTCTGCAGTCCATAGATCTTGGTCGCGAATCGATTTGTTTCTGGTCTCAGATAGCTTGGTATCTTGCATACAGGATTCCAGATTGCATTCAATACTAATATCTGATCATGCGCCCATTACAATTTCTTTGAGTTTAACGCAGTCATCAAGGGGCTTGAAACATTGGAGGTTTCCGTCCTATATGTACAAATCCACTAAATTTAAAGATCACCTACTAGTACAGTGGATGAATTATCAAGACGATAATATAGAGGCATGGGATACACCAGCAATCTTTTGGGGTGCATCGAAGGCTGTAATGCGGGGACAGATCATAGCTTTTGTCTCTTCCCAATGGAAGGCAGAAGCTGCTGTGTATAAATCAATGTCAGAGGCCCTAACTTTAGCGTTACAAAATTATATAGCAGACCCTACTGATGTTTCTAGGGAAACGTATGTTCAGACAAAACAACTCTTAGAATCGCACCTTTTATCCCAAGCTAAAAAGGATGTACTGTTCACTAAGCATAAATTTTACAGGTGGGGGAACAAAGCTGGAAAGTTGCTTGCTAACATGTCTAAGCCCTGGCGTAGAAAAACGTATATCACAGCCATTAATGATCCGCATACCAATGCTTTACTCACAACGAATAATGAAATTATAAATAAGTTTGAAGAGTACTATAAGGACTTGTGTAGAGATCTTCCTTTTGATCAGTTTCGGTATGAAGCTTTGATCCCTGATGACTTGTTGCCTTTATTAACTATAGAACAACAGGAGGCACTTTCTGGGAAAATAACACCAGATGAAGTGCTGTCGGCTATTTCACAGTTACAACTCGGGAAATCACCGGGCCCAGATGGTTATTCAAATGAGTATTATAAATTATTGCGGCACCAGGTAGCCCCGATTTTAGTGGATTTGTTTAATGACATGATAGACAACAATTCTCCATTCCCATATTTTACAAATACAACTACAATATTGATCCCTAAACCTCAAAAGGATGTACAAAAATTAGAATCGTACCGACCTATCAGTTTGTTAAATACAGACGCGAAGTTGTTAGCTAAAATTATGGCAAGTCGCTTACAAACTATTTTGCCAGAATTACTAACTCCTCATCAATTGGGTTTTGTAAAAGGGCGTCATTCAGTTCGAGGAGTTAGAGCGGCTATTGCTGCAGTGGCAGTGTCAGCTGGGGCATCTTCAATTTCTACTAACACTCTATTAAGTTTAGATACGACAAAGGCTTTTGACACAGTGTTATGGCCCCATCTATTTAATGTATTACAAATGCGTGGGTTCAACTCTTCATTTATCGGATTGATCAAATATCTTTACTTATCCCCAACGACGTCCCTAATGATAAATGGTTGTACTAGTGCACCTATAGAGATGTTCAGAGGTACTAGACAAGGGTGTCCTCTTTCACCCCTCTTATTTGATCTAGCTATAGATCCGCTGATTAGAATACTGGAGAAGGACGATCATTTTAAGGGAATAAAGATTGGTTCTAAAACAATAAAATTAACAGCATTTGCAGATGATATAATGCTTTACATTGCAAATCCTCATGACTACCTAACGCATATACTGGGGCTTTTGAAAAGTTTTGAAGAAATATCAGGGTTCGCGGTGAACATAGGTAAATCAGAGGCACTTTATTTGGGTTCGCGCAATTCATTGCCACGTCTGCCTAGTGATGTTCCACTTAAATGGGCCAAAGACAGGATTACATACTTAGGTATTGTGCTTCCTAGCAATTTGGCAAATTTATATCCTTTTAATTATAGACCCATTATAAAAAAAATTTCGGACGAATTGGATGGCTGGAGGAATATCACTCTGTCATATATGGGTCGCGCGAGCTTAATCAAAATGATTTCATTTCCAAGATTAATGTACACGCTCCAAATCCTACCTTTGCTCATTACAGTTAAGGATCTGAGTCTTTTAAATAAAATATTTAGGTCCTTTATATGGAATGGTAAGCGGTCTAAGATTAGTTTGTTAAAATTGCAACAAACCAAATTGAATGGTGGAATAAGCTTTCCAGATATCAGATTATATAATAAAGCAGCTATGATCCGTTATTTGTCGGATTGGATAAATGGATCAGAGAATTATGCTAATACCTCACTTGAGCGAGAAAATTTAGACCAGGGCGATTTGATTACGTTTCTTCACTCCCGTGACCAGGAGATACCAATCGCAATTAAAAATAATCCTTTATTGTGGAATACAAAACGAGTATGGCACTTGATAAGACAAGAGGCGGGCCTTAACTCACACAAATCATTATTTCTTCCTCTAGTAAAAAATCCACATTTTCAGTCGGGGCAGGCGACATATCCATTCACAATATGGTGTGTGGTTGGCATTCAGAGAATAGGCTGTTTGGTAGATAAAGAAGCATGTCGGGTTTTATCTTTTAGCGAAGCGGCAGAACAGTATAATGCTTTGTAGGGGTTCCCCATGGCCTTCCTGCAGGCACAGCATTATATCAACTCAGTAATCCAGGTGTTTGTGGCGGAAGATTGGAATAATCCAGTAGATGACCTTCTTTCCAGGCCTCCAATACTCAAGAAAGCAATTTCTAATTATTATCAGTATTTTAAAATATCTTTGGATCACGCGTCCAATGCTAGGGGACTTTCGCAGTGGGTTCAAAAATTTCCTCTGTATACACCGGAAGAGTTATTGACTGCCCTTAATTATTCCTGTAAAACTTTAACATCAACAATATATGTGGAGATGTTTCTAAACATTTTTCACAGAGCTTATTTGTCTCCGCATAGAAGTTTTTTAATGGGACGTTCGGCTTCTCATTCCTGTTATAGGTGCGGAGAAGATAATGCGGACTTATATAATTGTTTTTGGTCGTGCCCAATAGTCCGAGGATTTTGGTTACGGATCAAACGATATGCGGAGTCAGCTTTACTCAATTATGTCCCTTTCATTCCAGAGTGGGCTATTTTGGCATTATACCTACAGATACAAGAGCTAGCAAAGGAAGCAGAAAACTGTTATTGGCAATTAGCGCAGCTGCTCGTAAAACATTATTGCAGGAGTGGATTTCGACCACATCCCCATCTTTTGTGTTATATAAGACAAAGTTATATAACATATTTCGAATGGATTGGGTAGAGGTGGTCTTAGAGAAGGAAAAGAAAGTGGAGAAATTTTTTGATATGTGGGAATCATATATATCTACATTATCCCTCGACGTGAGACGCCAAATATATTATGGTGTGAAGGATACATCTTGGTTTTTACTCCAGACTGTTGGAAATAATACACCAATAGACATCAACTCTGCCACGACCTAATGTGTTTTCATCAGATACAGATGATTATGGATCCTTTGGGGGTGGGGGGGGAGGATTGGGAGAGAGCTCTTTTTTTTTTTTTTTTTTTGTAGTATTATTTATTTGTTTTTGGTTGTATTAGTCAGATGTTGAAAGTTTTAAACATTATCTGATATACATTATGTTCTGATAACTAGGACATATGCAGTGTTTATATGGTGGAGTACTGCTATCATGAGCTATATATATATATATATATATATATATATATATATATATATGTCTATGTGGTTTTTGACTTTTTTTTTTTTTTTGGGGGGGGGGGGGTTTCTTTTCTTCTTTGGTAGACACACTGTTGCTATATTATGTTCACAACAATTATGATCTGTATGTCTACTGTACTCTATGTATATTTATACTTTGCATGATTGTTATTTTGATGTATCTGATTGTGCTTATGTGCGGTGTCTCAATAAAAGAAATTGTTTAAAAAAAAGAATCACACTCTCACTTAATAGAGAAGGAAACCGGTGACCAAGACAAGAAACCCATATAAGCCGGGTGCGTCAGGTCGGGCCCCCTGTGGACCCTATGGACTTCGAAGTAAGAGAGTTAAAGGAAAGTCTACCAAAACTCTCCTTTTCTTCTTCAGGGTCCATATGGCTGCACAGGGAAGACAATGGGGATGTCTCAAAGCAGTTGTTCAAGGACGGGGACGCTCCTGAGCTGAGAGGAGAATCCGACTTCCAAAGGAAGCATCCTGAGGCAAATGTATCAAAGGCATAGAACCTAAGAAAGGTGTGGACAGAAGACCACGTTGCCGCATTGCATAGTTGTTCGGCAGATGCGTCATGGCAGGCTGCCCACAAGGACCCAGAGCGAGTAGAATGAGCAGATACTGTATGCGGCACAGGAAGGCCAGCCTGCGTGTAAGCCTGTGAAATAGTCATGCAAAGCCATCTGGCCAGAGTCTGTTTGTTATCTGGTCAGCCCTTCTTGTGGAATCCATATAGGACAAAGAGGAAATCTATTTTCCTGATGGAACCAGTACGGTCCACGTATATCCTCAGAGCACGGACCCCATCTAAGTAGGCCTCATCTGCCGAGAGGTCTGGTGATTGGAAGACCGGAACTACAATTTCCTCATGAATGAGGAAATGAGACCACCTTGGGAAGGAAGCCAGGGCGAGTTCGAAGAACAGTCCTGTCCTGATGAAAGTTTAGAAATGGAGAGCGACAGGAGAGCACCCCCAAATCTGACACCCTACAGGCAGATGCGATAGCCAGAAGAAAAAGTGTCTCTGCAGTGAGCCATTTGACATCTACTGAGTCCAGGGGTTCAAACAGGGGACCCTGAAGTGCATAGAGAACCACTGACAAATCCCATGGAGCAACAGGAGGGACAAAGGGAGGTTATATACAGAGGACACCCTGAAGGAAGGCGTGAACACCAGGCAGGGGTGCAATTCTGCGCTGGACCCAGATGGACAGAGCAAAGACGTGCACCTTCAGAGAGGCCAGGCGGAGCGAAGATCCAATCCAGCTTGAAGAAAGGCAAGGATCCGAGAAACCCAAAACACCCGAGGGTCATAGCTTCTGGTAGCATACCACTGGAAGTATGTATGCCACACCCGGTGATAGATCGAGACGAAGGCCGGCTTACGTGCTCTGAGCATGGTCTGGACCACGGAGCTAGAAAACCCTTCGGACCTTAGGAGGGATGTCTCAAGAGCCACACCATCAAAGACAGACGAGCCAGGTCCAGATGTTGAAGTTGGAAAGGACCGTCTATGGAAAGAATTTGTTTGAAGATCAGAGTACCAATGGCATCTGGGCCAAGCCAGAACCGTGTCTCCTACTTGCTTGAATTTCCGAAGGACCCGAGGAAGAAGGGAGACTGGAGGGAAGAGGTACGCCAAATGGAAGGTCCACTTCACTGACAAGGCGTCCACGAAGGCTGCTTCGGGGTCCTTTGTCCTGGACCCGTACACTGGAAGCTTGTGGTTGTGTCGCGAGGCCATGAGGTCCATGTCCGGTATACCCCATCTGTCCACCAGGAGCTGAAAGATCTCTGGTTGTAGAGACCACTCCCCGATGTGCATGTCGTGACGGCTGAGTAAATCCACTTCCCAATTGAGAATCACCAGAATGAACATCGTGGAGATGGCCGGGAGATGACGTTCGGCCCACGTGAGAATGCGTGTCACTTCTGCCATTGCCGACGATGACTGTGAGTGCCTCCCTGGTGATCGAGGTATGACACTGCCGTGGCGTTGTCAGACTGTACTTGTACTAGCCTGCTCTGAAGAATGTCCTGAGCTAGATTGAGGGCTCTGTAGATGGCTCGAAGCTCCAGGACGTTGATTGGTAGGAACCCCTCGGTGGGAGTCCAACGACCCTGGAAAGAGTTCTGGCCGATCACTGCACCCCACCCGCGGAGGCTTGCGTTCGTGGTGAGGAGCACCCAATCTGAGATCCAGAAGGAGCGACCCTTGTTTAGGTGGGACATCTGTACCCACCAGGAGAGGGATAGACAAACTTCTGGAGAGAGGACCATCGTCTGGGATCTGATCAGATGGGGCAACCCATTCCACCTGGAGAGGATTAGGTGTTGTAGGGGCCTGTAGTGGAACTGAGCGAACTCCATCATGTCGAAGGTGGATACCATGGACCCCAAGGTCTGTACTGCTGAGTGAATTGACTGTGGAGTAACCTGCGCACTCGTTGCTGTAGTACGGAGATTTTGTCTGCTGTCAAGAAGATTTTCTGAACTTGAGGATCCAGAAGAGCTCCTAGATATAACATCCTTTGAGAGGGGGTCAGGGAAGATTTTTTCCAGTTGATCAACCAGTCGTGTTTTTTTAGAAAGGCCATGTTTATCGGACGATGGCAGTGAAGGACCTCTGGAGAGTGTGCTAACAGCAAGAGGCCGTCTAAGTATGGAAGTAGTCTTACTCCCTGACGATTAAGGTGGGCCACCGTAACTGCCATGATCTCAAAAGGCAGTGCTTGAAATTGGAAATGTTGCTGTAGGATAGAAAACTGGAGATATCGCTGGTGAGAGGGCGCTATAGGAACATGTAGGTAAGCGTCCTGAATGTGCAGAGACCCCATAAAGTCCCCAGGTTCCAAAGCTAGGACACTAGAGCGGAGGGTTTCCATAAACACCTGGGCCACTCCGATAAACTTATTCAGAGACTTGAGATTGAGGATAGGCCGATGAGACCCATTGGGCTTTTGAACCAAGAAAAGGGTAGAGTAATAACCGGTCCCTCCCTGTGACAACGGGACCGGAATTATCACCCCCAAGTGCAGCAAGGACTGAATGGTCGTCTTGGAGAGCCTGTATAAAAGAACTGCTGGGGAAGGGGGAGGTCTCAGGAATGAGAGGGCATACCCGTAAGAGACCACTTCTTGTACCCAAGCATCTGTGGTGGTCTGACGCCAAAACTGGGTCAACTGAAAAAGCTGGCTTCCCACCATGGGCTTCCCCCAGGGGGAGGCCTACCCAGTCAGGCCTAAGGCTTGTCCTCAGATTTGGCAGCTGGATGTCTAGTAGCCCAGGCCTGCTTGGTCATGGGATTGGAGGCCTTTGTGGAAGCAGACTGCAGTGGAACGGACTGACCTTTAGCTTTCCGCTTGGGACAAAAGGACATAAAGGATGACATCCGAAGCCTTGGTGTAGATGCTGAGGGCAGGAAAGCCATCTTAGAAGCTGCCAAGGTAGCCACAATCTTGTCCAACTGGTCCAAACAGGATCTCCCCAGTGTAAGGCAGTGATTCCAAGGCCTTCTTACAGTCCATGTCAGCCTTCCATGAACAAAGTCAAATGATAAGACAGGCTATCACGGAAGTAGCAGATGCCTTGGAAGCTAGGAGACCAGTATCCAAAGCCGCTTCTCCTAAATAGGAGGCTGACCCTGATGTGCGAGATGTAGGACAGCTGTTCCCAAGAAGCATCAGAGGGAAATGAGTTCTCTAGAGCATCTGCCCAGCTCTCAATGGCTTTGGCCAGCCAGGCAGTAGCCATGGCTGAAAGAGTAATAGCTCCTGTAAGAGAATACACAGATTTGAGACAAGCTTCAATCCTTCTATCCGTCGACTCCTTTAAAAAGGTTGCCGTAGGGATAGGTAAAGTAGAACTTTTAACTAGACGTGTCCCGTGGGAATCCACCGCTGGGGAAACTTCCCATTTAGCGCAATAAGCTGCTGGAATAGGAAAAAAAGAAACAAGGCGTTTTGGCAGCTGGAATAGGGAAAATGTTTATAAACTTCCATTATCTTTTCCTGGAGCAGTACATGGCACTTGTTCTAAAGTATAAACTTTGTAAGCTAAAGGTAGGAGGCATAAAAATGGATTTAAATGGGGCCCATTAGTTAACTAAATCCTGTTGTTCACTCACTGTCCACTCCAGGGACAGAAAACACAGGAAGGAAGAAAACCGGTTCATATTTTCTACTAAAATGTAAACCCACTCACATATATAAAATTATTAAAGTCAAAATAAATCTCTCACCTTTAACCTGCCTTCCACCCAGGTACGGACTGGGGAGATGTACTAAGCCTTGAAGAGTGATAAAGTGTAGAGAGAAATAAAGGGGTCTATTTAACAAGCCTTGGATGGAGATAAAGTACCAACCAATCAGTTCCTGTCATTTTTCAAACACAGCCAGTGACAAGTCAGGAGCTGATTGGCTGGTACTTACCTCTGTTCACTTTATCTCCATCCAAAGCTTAGCAAATAGACCCCATAGTATCAACCAATCAGCTCCTAACTGTCACTTTACAGGCTGTGTTTGAAAAATGAGTTAGATAAAGCACCAACCAATCAGCTCCTATCACTTTCCAAGGCTTAGTACATCCCTCCTGAGACTGTACTAAGCCTTGTTATGCCTCACAGAGGGGTGTCGCGGATCACTCCTCCATCGTACTTCATGCCGGTTGAGCAGAGCACCAGGAGACAGAGCTGCTCGTCCAGGCCTGTGGGCCGGACCCGCCCATCTGACATTTGCCAGGAGTGCCAGATGGCCAGTCCGGCCCTGCTTCCACCGTCACTAGATAAGCTGAAATTTCAGTCAGTTAAGCTGCTGTGACCCGGCCCCAAGCTCATTCACACTGTGCATGTCCTTTACCTTTATTTTCAAACCTTTGCAGCATTTCAAGTCAACTCTGGGAACAGGTTTGCGGAGAATGTATACAGGGGCTGATTCAGAGTTGGGAATAGAGAGAGAGATAGCACTTAACTGTGAACCTGGACAAACCATGTTGCAATGCAAGGGGTGTAAATACATACATTGTTTTGCATGTAGTGTAAATACTGGCTGCTTTTACATGTAGCCCACAAATACTGCACAGCTTTATTATTACTCTACAATTTAGATGTCAGTTTGGAAACACTTCTACCAAATCTAAATCTCTCTGCACATTTTAAATCTGCCCCACCTGCAGTGCAGCATGGTTTCACCTAGATGATCAGTTGAGAGAGATATCTCTCTTTATTCCCAACTCTGAATCCTTCCCCATAGTATGCTGGTTGTCTGGCAAGGAATAGTAAATAAAACCCTGCTTGAGGATGTAATATAATAAATCATTTCCAAAATGGCAAAGTAGAAAAAAAATAAAAATAAAAATACCAGGTTAGCAAAATGTTATTTCACTGTTCTTTTTACTGCTGGCCTTGGCTGATATTATTTTGCTAACAAGTATCCCATAGAAAATAAGCAATATTGTTCATAGACCCAAAACTGCATAGAATTTGCAAGTGACATTTTTATGCAATAAATCTACTTGTGTTAGTATCGCTGCTCCTTCCACGTTGATGCAGGTCAATAGTCAGTTGGGGAAAAGTTATAAAGGACTTAAGTTAAAAGCCATAGATCTGCCCCACTGGTTGTAGCAGTATAGCTGTATATGCCGCAATAGCACATCTGTAATAACTGTGATAGAAGCACTGGAGAAGTCTGGGATGGCACATATGTGTGTCCCAGATTCCTATCATATGTGTTTTAAAAACCCCAGGAAAAGTCTGTTATGCCAAACAGACCAGGAGTGTCGGCTTTTGGTAAAAGCCGAGTATTGGGTCCTAGGGGTGTGGATGTGAGAAGAGAAGGGATGGCTCCATCCACAGGCCATTTCAGGTGTTGGGCCTTTCAGTCTGAGAGCAGGCTGATTAGTAGTTGCACCTGCAAGTGGTTCATTTAGCTATGTTAATGTTTTGGTTCAGTGGCTCACATACCCAGACACTGAGGTTTGTTCACAGACACGGTGATATTTGAAAGTGCTGTGTTTGTGTTTGTTGTAAGGCAGTAGGCCCTGTCACTTGTAGAGAGGGAATAACCTGTTAGTGCCCAGACGGGCTAGGATTTATTATTATGTTTTGTTTATTTTGTGATTTATATTGCACAATAAAAACTGGTTCTGACCAGCTTGCACGAAAACCCTGGACTGGTGTGCTGTTTCCTGGCTGCTGTGTGTAAAGGAGGTGTCCATCTACCCCAGGAGAGGGACCCCTATCCCGACTATATCATATAACACAAAAGTGACTTGTGCTACACAGCTGCGCTAATTCTAATTCTGAGCATTTTGCCCCTCTCTCAGGTGAAGTATGAGGTCCAGAAGAGATGGCAGATATGGAAAATGGACAGGACGGCCGAGCTGTGCCACCGATGACCTAACCTGGGGTCAGCCACTGGACTCTTTATATGAGCCTATCAGAATGGAGCTCTGGGCTGCGACACCTCATCTTGTTGCCTATACACCTCATTGTTTTTCTGCTGGTAGGAGGTCAAAATGCAACTTCTATAAGAAGTCGACTACACATCGTGACACCTCAAAGCTGTCACACCAGACAGGACAGCCCAGGGTTCATTGATCAAAGTGACAGACTGGTAATCATGAATATGTACAAACCAATGAAGTTCTACCTTAAAACTTGCTCAAATATAATAATAGGATATGCCTGGGCTTATTGCCTTTGCCTACGCCTATGTGAAAACGAAGCGCTCGGACATAATAAATAGGACTGAGCCGGAAACCTGTACACATTTTATTGTGAGTACATAAAAAGCCAGCTGTGTCGCTTCTTTAAAATCTGCCATAGGCAGAATATCAATTACCCATTCCACTACTGCAGGTTTCACTCAACATCATTTGAAACCAGTATTAAAAAACACAGCGCTGGTTAATAACCCTTCCACCAATATGGACCAGTGGATCATCCCAACTACATCTCCTGCTAGGATGCATAACGTTTGTCAGCCTTCCCCGCTGCAACTTCTGCCATGGAGCTCCATAGGTAAATCACCAAGAGTGCAGCAGTCTGCCTCTGACACCGTCAGCCCAGAGACCAGCAGGCCCCCCTTGCCAATGCTCCCCCTCACCCACCAGAGCTGAGGAAGAGAGGGGCTCCTGTCGGCACCACCTCTGGGTTTGGACATCTTCGGGGTGGAACATTTCACCCACCGTCTGAGTATGAAGAAAATGGTTCCTGGGAAACCGTGGAAAGACCAGATTAGTAACAAAGTTAAAACAAGGGGAGAACCAAAATGAAAAAAACAAACAAAACCAAGGGTGTCCCCATTTTCATTATATTGTAAAGGGTATGAGAGCATCTTTCAATCACTGCCGAAATACGCTATGGGGTACATTGCTTAGGAGTGCTGACCAGGAAACACAAGATCACAGTTTCTATAAAATAGGCAATGGAATGTTCACCGCAGAAGTGACTACTTACTGTATCTGCTAGGACAGTTTCCCAAACTCCGCCATTACAGTCCAGATTTTTAAGCATATCCATGCTTTAGTCCAGATGGTTAAATCATATTGACCAAGATACTAATTAAGGTCACCTGGATATCCTTGGAACCTGGCCTGTAATGGCAGAGTTTGGAAAACACTGTGCTAGGAGATGGATCGGACTTGATCAAAGCAAATCTGTTGGAGACATTAGATTCTGTACCCCTCTGTCGGCACAAAGCTGGCAGTAGCGTGACCTCTAAAGGTGGTGTAAAAGTCCCAGCTGTTATCTTCCACCACAACGTAAGATATTCTGTGCTAGATTAAATGATTACTGAAAAAAGTATCAACACTGTTGACAATGGCTGAATTTAGAGCTTTAATGGACAGCATCCGGTTTAAGGGCCTCAGCTGTCACCTTTGGTCACTTATAATTACAGAGAAGCGCTGAAGATTTATTGATGGACATTGAACAGACTCCTGTTAAGGTTGCAGCCCTATAAACATGTCTTTGTCGGAACCTAACGCTAGTACAACGCAGACTATTCTGGCAGGAAAACCTTGCTATTTTTCACACACGTCCCATGGAGGTGCAAACAAAAAACAAGCAGGGTTCTCCTCCTATACTAAGCCGATATATCACAGTCAGACCACCCTGGCTAATGGCATCTGCCCCAATGTGTGAGAAGACACCACCATCACGTTACAGAACAGCCTATGTAAATACAAACCGTTCCATTAATTAATATAACAACCACTGTGAGATCACACACAATCGTATTCTCCTATAGATCATCTGTTACACTCCTATACAGATCTGAGACTATTATCCCATGTTTTCAAAGTCGTACTTCCCAGTATGCTAATCAGTTTATTAAATTATTAACTAAAAATGCTGATAAAAATAGGCTCCTGAATTGGTCAGGGGACATGACAGAACCTCCGTCCAGACACAGATTGTATTACTGGCTCACGGCATTCATGGAACAGTATTAGAACTCCAGACATCCTTTGCACTGATCGCTGGTACATTGAGAAAGTTGAAGTGGAACAGGCGGCTTACTGCTGTGTGATGGGCAATGTAAAAGGAAGCAGGAACCATCATTCACTGATTGCTTACCCTAATGCTCAGGGATCCGGCCACTTATGCCTTCCTTTATCCGATGATCTCGTCTTTTCCAGGTTTTCTTGTACAGCCCTCAATAGCTTTTCTGTAAAAACATGGTGATAAAACAACGGCCAATAAGTCATCAGTGCAACAGTTATATTATATAAAGGCATAAAATAAAAATAAAGATTTATTTTGGAGCTTTCAAACGGACTCTATGTCTTCATGGGGTCTTCTTCAGTATCTATAAATAGTAGTTTACTACTAGTTTACGTACGTATTACGCACATGCAGCATCTCAGAAGTCTACTGACATAACCCAAGTACCGAGTACCTCAGAAGTCACCTGACATAGTCCAAGTGTGCAGTACATGACGTGACATAATCTAAGTGTGCAGTACATGACGTGACATAATCTAAGTGTGCAGTACATGACGTGACATAATCTAAGTGTGCAGTACATGACGTGACATAATCCAAGTGTGCAGTACATGACGTGACATAATCTAAGTGTGCAGTACATCACCTGACATAATCTAAGTGTGCAGTACATGACGTGACATAATCTAAGTGTGCAGTACATGACGTGACATAATCTAAGTGTGCAGTACATGACGTGACATAATCTAAGTGTGCAGTACATGACGTGACATAATCTAAGTGTGCAGTACATGACGTGACATAATCTAAGTGTGCAGTACATGACGTGACATATGCAGTACATCACGTGACATAATCTAAGTGTGCAGTACATCACCTGACATAATCTAAGTGTGCAGTACATCACCTGACATAATCTAAGTGTGCAGTACATCACCTGACATAATCTAAGTGTGCAGTACATGACGTGACATAATCTAAGTGTGCAGTACATCACCTGACATAATCTAAGTGAGCAGTACATCACCTGACATAATCTAAGTGTGCAGTACATCACCTGACATAATCTAAGTGTGCAGTACATCACCTGACATAAACTAAGTGTGCAGTACATCACCTGACATAATCTAAGTGTGCAGTACATGACGTGACATAATCTAAGTGTGCAGTACATCACGTGACATATGCAGTACATCACCTGACATAATCTAAGTGTGCAGTACATGACGTGACATAATCTAAGTGTGCAGTACATCACCTGACATAATCTAAGTGTGCAGTACATCACCTGACATAATCTAAGTGTGCAGTACATGACGTGACATAATCTAAGTGTGCAGTACATCACCTGACATAATCTAAGTGTGCAGTACATCACCTGACATAATCTAAGTGTGCAGTACATCACCTGACATAATCTAAGTGTGCAGTACATCACCTGACATAATCTAAGTGTGCAGTACATCACCTGACATAATCTAAGTGTGCAGTACATCACCTGACATATGCAGTACATCACCTGACATAATCTAAGTGTGCAGTACATGACGTGACATAATCTAAGTGTGCAGTACATCACCTGACATAATCTAAGTGTGCAGTACATCACGTGACATATGCAGTACATCACCTGACATAATCTAAGTGTGCAGTACATCACGTGACATATGCAGTACATCACCTGACATAATCTAAGTGTGCAGTACATGACCTGACATAATCTAAGTGTGCAGTACATCACCTGACATAATCTAAGTGTGCAGTACATCACGTGACATATGCAGTACATCACCTGACATAATCTAAGTGTGCAGTACATGACGTGACATAATCTAAGTGTGCAGTACATCACCTGACATAATCTAAGTGTGCAGTACATCACGTGACATATGCAGTACATCACCTGACATAATCTAAGTGTGCAGTACATGACGTGACATAATCTAAGTGTGCAGTACATCACCTGACATAATCTAAGTGTGCAGTACATCACGTGACATATGCAGTACATGACGTGACATAATCTAAGTGTGCAGTACATGACGTGACATAATCTAAGTGTGCAGTACATCACGTGACATATGCAGTACATCACCTGACATAATCTAAGTGTGCAGTACATGACGTGACATAATCTAAGTGTGCAGTACATCACCTGACATAATCTAAGTGTGCAGTACATCACCTGACATAATCTAAATGTGCAGTACATGACGTGACATAATCTAAGTGTGCAGTACATGACGTGACATAATCTAAGTGTGCAGTACATGACGTGACATAATCTAAGTGTGCAGTACATCACCTGACATAATCTAAGTGTGCAGTACATCACCTGACATAATCTAAGTGTGCAGTACATGACGTGACATAATCTAAGTGTGCAGTACATGACGTGACATAATCTAAATGTGCAGTACATCACCTGACATAATCTAAGTGTGCAGTACATCACCTGACATAATCTAAGTGTGCAGTACATCACCTGACATAATCTAAGTGTGCAGTACATCACGTGACATATGCAGTACATGACGTGACATAATCTAAGTGTGCAGTACATGACGTGACATAATCTAAGTGTGCAGTACATCACCTGACATAATCTAAGTGTGCAGTACATCACCTGACATAATCTAAGTGTGCAGTACATGACGTGACATAATCTAAGTGTGCAGTACATGACGTGACATAATCTAAGTGTGCAGTACATGACGTGACATAATCTAAGTGTGCAGTACATCACGTGACATATGCAGTACATCACCTGACATAATCTAAGTGTGCAGTACATGACGTGACATAATCGAAGTGTGCAGTACATGACGTGACATATGCAGTACATGACGTGACATAATCTAAGTGTGCAGTACATCACCTGACATATGCAGTACATCACGTGACATATGGAGTACATCACCTGACATAATCTGAGTGTGCAGTACATCTCCTGACATAATCTAAGTGTGCAGTACATCACGTGACATATGCAGTACATGATGTGACATAATCTAAGTGTGCAGTACATCACCTGACATAATCTAAGTGTGCAGTACATCACCTAACATAATCTAAGTGTGCAGTACATGACGTGACATAATCTAAGTGTGCAGTACATCACCTGACATATGCAGTACATCACGTGACATATGCAGTACATCACCTGACATAATCTAAGTGTGCAGTACATCACCTAACATAATCTAAGTGTGCAGTACATGACGTGACATAATCTAAGTGTGCAGTACATCACCTGACATATGCAGTACATCACGTGACATATGCAGTACATCACCTGACATAATCTAAGTGTGCAGTACATGACGTGACATAATCTAAGTGTGCAGTACATGACGTGACATAATCGAAGTGTGCAGTACATGACGTGACATAATCGAAGTGTGCAGTACATGACGTGACATAATCTAAGTGTGCAGTACATGACGTGACATAATCTAAGTGTGCAGTACATGACGTGACAATCTAAGTGTGCAGTACATGACGTGACATAATCTAAGTGTGCAGTACATGACGTGACATAATCTAAGTGTGCAGTACATGACGTGACATAATCTAAGTGTGCAGTACATGACGTGACATAATCTAAGTGTGCAGTACATGACGTGACATAATCTAAGTGTGCAGTACATCACCTGACATAATCTAAGTGTGCAGTACATCACCTGACATAATCTAAGTGTGCAGTACATCACGTGACATAATCTAAGTGTGCAGTACATCACCTGACATATGCAGTACATCACGTGACATATGCAGTACATCACCAGACATAATCTAAGTGTGCAGTACATGACGTGACATAATCTAAGTGTGCAGTACATGACGTGACATAATCTAACTGTGCAGTACATGACGTGACATAATCTAAGTGTGCAGTACATGACGTGACATAATCTAAGTGTGCAGTACATGACGTGACATAATCTAAGTGTGCAGTACATGACGTGACATAATCTAAGTGTGCAGTACATGACGTGACATAATCTAAGTGTGCAGTACATGACGTGACATAATCTAAGTGTGCAGTACATCACCTGACATAATCTAAGTGTGCAGTACATCACCGGACATAATCTAAGTGTGCAGTACATCACCGGACATAATCTAAGTGTGCAGTACATCACCTGACATAATCTAAGTGTGCAGTACATCACCTGACATAATCTAAGTGTGCAATACATCACGTGACATATGCAGTACATCACCTGACATAATCTAAGTGTGCAGTACATGATGTGACATAATCTAAGTGTGCAGTACATGACGTGACATATGCAGTACATCACCTGACAATTTAAGTGTGCAGTACATCACGTGACATATGCAGTACATCACCTGACATAATCGAAGTGTGCAGTACATGACGTGACATAATCGAAGTGTGCAGTACATGACGTGACATAATCTAAGTGTGCAGTACATGACGTGACATAATCTAAGTGTGCAGTACATGACGTGACAATCTAAGTGTGCAGTACATGACGTGACATATGCAGTACATGGCGTGACATAACCTAAGCGTGCAGTACATCACCTGACATAATCTAAGTGTGCAGTACATCACCTGACATAATCTAAGTGTGCAGTACATCACCTGACATAATCTAAGTGTGCAGTACATCACCTGACATAATCTAAGTGTGCAGTACATGACGTGACATAATCTAAGTGTGCAGTACATCACCTGACATATGCAGTACATCACCTGACAATCTAAGTGTGCAGTACATGACGTGACATAATCTAAGTGTGCAGTACATGACGTGACATAATCTAAGTGTGCAGTACATCACCTGACATAATCTAAGTGTGCAGTACATCACCTGACATAATCTAAGTGTGCAGTACATCACCTGACATAATCTAAGTGTGCAATACATCACGTGACATATGCAGTACATCACCTGACATAATCTAAGTGTGCAGTACATGATGTGACATAATCTAAGTGTGCAGTACATGACGTGACATAATCTAAGTGTGCAGTACATCACCTGACATATGCAGTACATCACCTGACATAATCTAAGTGTGCAGTACATCACCTGACATAATCTAAGTTTGCAGTACATGACGTGACATAATCTAAGTGTGCAGTACATCACCTGACATAATCTAAGTGTGCAGTACATCACCTGACCTAATCTAAGTGTGCAGTACATGACGTGACCTAATCTAAGTGTGCAGTACATCACCTGACATAATCTAAGTGTGCAGTACATCACGTGACATATGCAGTACATCACCTGACCTAATCTAAGTGTGCAGTACATGACGTGACATAATCTAAGTGTGCAGTACATGACGTGACATAATCTAAGTGTGCAGTACATCACCTGACATATGCAGTACATCACCTGACATAATCTAAGTGTGCAGTACATCACCTGACATAATCTAAGTGTGCAGTACATCACGTGACATATGCAGTACATCACCTGACATAATCTAAGTGTGCAGTACATGACGTGACATAATCTAAGTGTGCAGTACATGACGTGACATAATCTAAGTGTGCAGTACATGACGTGACATAATCTAAGTGTGCAGTACATGACGTGACATAATCTAAGTGTGCAGTACATGACGTGACATAATCTAAGTGTGCAGTACATGACGTGACATAATCTAAGTGTGCAGTACATGACGTGACATAATCTAAGTGTGCAGTACATGACGTGACATAATCTAAGTGTGCAGTACATGACGTGACATAATCTAAGTGTGCAGTACATCACCTGACATAATCTAAGTGTGCAGTACATCACCTGACATAATCTAAGTGTGCAGTACATCACCTGACATAATCTAAGTGTGCAGTACATGACGTGACATAATCTAAGTGTGCAGTACATGACGTGACATAATCTAAGTGTGCAGTACATGACGTGACATAATCTAAGTGTGCAGTACATCACCTGACATAATCTAAGTGTGCAGTACATCACCTGACATAATCTAAGTGTACAGTACATCACCTGACATAATCTAAGTGTGCAGTACATCACCTGACATAATCTAAGTGTGCAGTACATCACCTGACATATGCAGTACATCACCTGACATAATCTAAGTGTGCAGTACATCACCTGACATATGCAGTACATCACGTGACATATGCAGTACATCACCTGACATAATCTAAGTGTGCAGTACATCACCTGACATAATCTAAGTGTGCAGTACATCACCTGACATATGCAGTACATCACGTGACATATGCAGTACATCACCTGACATAATCTAAGTGTGCAGTACATGACGTGACATAATCTAAGTGTGCAGTACATCACCTGACATAATCTAAGTGTGCAGTACATCACCTGACATAATCTAAGTGTGCAGTACATGATGTGACATAATCTAAGTGTGCAGTACATCACCTGACATAATCTTAAGTGTGCAGTACATCACCTGACATAATCTAAGTGTACAGTACATCACCTGACATAATCTAAGTGTGCAGTACATGACGTGACAATCTAAGTGTGCAGTACATCACCTGACATATGCAGTACATCACGTGACATATGCAGTACATCACCTGACATAATCTAAGTGTGCAGTACATCACCTGACATAATCTAAGTGTGCAGTACATCACCTGACATAATCTAAGTATGCAGTACATGACCTGACATAATCTAAGTGTGCAGTACATGACGTGACAATCTAAGTGTGCAGTACATCACCTGACATATGCAGTACATCACGTGACATATGCAGTACATCACCTGACATAATCTAAGTGTGCAGTACATGACGTGACATAATCTAAGTGTGCAGTACATCACCTGACATAATCTAAGTGTGCAGTACATCACCTGACATAATCTAAGTGTGCAGTACATCACCTGACATAATCTAAGTGTGCAGTACATGACGTGACAATCTAAGTGTGCAGTACATCACCTGACATATGCAGTACATCACGTGACATATGCAGTACATGACGTGACAATCTAAGTGTGCAGTACATCACCTGACATATGCAGTACATCACGTGACATATGCAGTACATCACCTGACATAATCTAAGTGTGCAGTACATCACCTGACATATGCAGTACATCACGTGACATATGCAGTACATCACCTGACACAATCTAATTGTGCAGTACATCACCTGACATATGCAGTACATCACGTGACATATGCAGTACATCACCTGACATAATCTAAGTGTGCAGTACATCACCTGACATATGCAGTACATCACGTGACATATGCAGTACATCACCTGACACAATCTAATTGTGCAGTACATCACCTGACATATGCAGTACATCACGTGACATATGCAGTACATCACCTGACATAATCTAAGTGTGCAGTACATCACCTGACATAATCTAAGTGTGCAGTACATCACCTGACATAATCTAAGTGTGCAGTACATCACCTGACATAATCTAAGTGTGCAGTACATCACCTGACATAATCTAAGTGTGCAGTACATCGCCTGACATAATCTAAGTGTGCAGTACATCGCCTGACATAATCTAAGTGTGCAGTACATCACCTGACATAATCTAAGTGTGCAGTACATCACCTGACATAATCTAAGTGTGCAGTACATGACGTAACAGATGCAGTACATCACGTGACATATGCAGTACATCACCTGACATAATCTAAGTGTGCAGTACATCACCTGACATAATCTAAGTGTGCAGTACATGATGTGACATAATCTAAGTGTGCAGTACATCACCTGACATAATCTTAAATGTGCAGTACATGACGTGACATAATCTAAGTATGCAGTACATAACCTGACATAATCTAAGTGTGCAGTACATGACGTGACAATCTAAGTGTGCAGTACATCACCTGACATATGCAGTACATCACGTGACATATGCAGTACATCACCTGACATAATCTAAGTGTGCAGTACATCACCTGACATATGCAGTACATCACCTGACATATGCAGTACATCACCTGACACAATCTAATTGTGCAGTACATCACCTGACATATGCAGTACATCACGTGACATATGCAGTACATCACCTGACACAATCTAATTGTGCAGTACATCACCTGACATATGCAGTACATCACGTGACATACGCAGTACATCACCTGACATAATCTAAGTGTGCAGTACATCACCTGACATATGCAGTACATCACGTGACATATGCAGTACATCACCTGACACAATCTAATTGTGCAGTACATCACCTGACATATGCAGTACATCACGTGACATATGCAGTACATCGCCTGACATAATCTAAGTGTGCAGTACATCACCTGACATAATCTAAGTGTGCAGTACATCACCTGACATAATCTAAGTGTGCAGTACATGACGTAACAGATGCAGTACATCACGTGACATATGCAGTACATCACCTGACATAATCTAAGTGTGCAGTACATCACCTGACATAATCTAAGTGTGCAGTACATCACCGGACATAATCTAAGTGTGCAGTACATCACTTGACATATGCAGTACATCACCTGACATAATCTAAGTGTGCAGTACATCACGTGGCATAATCTAAGTGTGCAGTACATCACGTGACATATGCAGTACATCACCTGACATAATCTAAGTGTGCAGTACATGACGTGACATAATCTAAGTGTGCAGTACAATGACAATGGAAGGGGTAGATCCAATGTAAGCGCATTAATTAAAAGGCTGATTGATTGGCTGCTTGCATTTTATTGAATCCACCCCTAAAAGGTGCATACACACACACGATTTTTTGAATGATTATCGATAACGATATCGTTCAAAAAATCGTTCACTTTCTGAGTTAAAACAATGAACGATTATCGTTCATGCGCGTTCACGTTTGTAGTTCAGTCAGACTGACCAACTCAACGATTTTCAGTAAGGGAATATGCAAAAATCGTTTGTAGTTCAAAAAAATCGTTCATTACATTTAGTAAATGAACGATTTTAGTAAACGATTATCGTTCATTTTTCCCTTATAAAAATGAACGAAAATAGTTTACTAAAATCGTTCATTTACTAAATCGTTGTGTGTGTGTATGCAGCTTTAGTGTTAGGAGAATATTCTATATAACATTTACCAGCCTGGTTCCATTATTAGGCCACTCACTTGTCTCTGAATCAAGGTTAATATGACAGCAAGTAGGGTAGACATATTTAAACAATGTAATTAGCTTCCAATGCTGCAACAATGAAAGTATAGACATATGGAGGTAACAAATTCAATATAAAAAAGCACTATGTGATCACAGAGCGGTCCAAGTCCGATGTCCATATAACCACAAGGTGGCCATTGCTTACCTAGTACCACAGTGCTTTCCTCCAGGGAGGCCGAGAGCTCCTGCATGTTTGTGGACTTCAGTGTTGCATCATTATTCCTAGGAGATCCTAACAAAGGAACACCCATAATAAGTTCACTGTTAGCCAAACGCATCTTGGAAAATACACTAAGACAATGGCCAAATAGAATGTTCTGTGCTTGCTCCTGGATCAGTGTACACCACACGTACGACAGGGAAGAAACGGTCATTACAGAGATGAGAGAGAGTCACCCAGGTGCATCTTCAACTATTGCTCAACACAGGCAAAATAAAAACAACATCATACAGTTATTGCTGAAGCGCATTGTGTTTGACTGTGCTCAGGATCAATGTGTGCTCCCCTTCTTCCACCCGCTCGTACCTGGTTGCATGAAGACAGGTGCCCCAGTTCTTGCCGTGTTCATTTTGCCCACCCAATGTGACAGCTCTTCCTGGCAGTTCCTATGACAAAAGACAGAAGTAGAAGATGATAAAGACTTTAAACTGAAACAGCCTGGAGACATAGACTGAGCGGCCAAATTATTATGACCACCAGGAACAGTAATTATTCCGCAGATAATGCGGAGTTAGGAGGTCTGACTCTGTATAAGAGCGGACAGGCGGAGGTATGCAGAGACTAATGAAGCGTATGACATAATAGGTAAATGACGCAATCTGATGGACTTTGAACGTGACATGATTGTTTAGCGGTGTGAGCAGTATGAAAAGGGCTGCACTGGTGCATTGTCTGAGGGCACAACTTGTTAATGTAAAGAGAGTGGCCCAGTAGGCAAAAAACTGGGTCTGAGCGCCATTCTCTGTTACACTTGAGCGGCATGGGGAGTGGGCAGACTTGTTCAGTCCCACAGATGGGCCACAAATTACGGATAATCTGAGTCAGAGAGCAATTCAGATGACCTCTCAACAAACAGCATGCCGCACATTACATAGTATGGGCTACAGAAGCAGACGGCCTGCCCGTACGCCATTGTTATTTGCTGCAACCAGGTTGAAACGCCTCCAGCTTGCTCAGGAACACAGGAATTGGACAGTAAATGATTGGAAATGGGTCATGTGGTCACGTTTTCAATTTACACCATGCAGATGGTACGGCGAGGATATGGCGACAACAAGATGAAAGCATGGATCCTCCCTGCATTGTCACAACTCTTCAGGCTGGCGGAGGAAACTTTATGTGGGTTCCAGTCAATAGATAGACAGTAAAAAGGTTGATAATGTCTAGATAGGCAATAGGTCGACAGGGACAAACGGTCGACATGGATGAAGGTCGACAAATCAAAATATCAACAAAAAAAGGTTGACACAAAAATGTCCGACATATGTTTTTGTTTGTTTTTTTAGGGTTAGGCACTTACCGGAGGGTTGGCGTTAGGCACTAGATGGGACGGATAATGGGGATGTAGTTATATTACTGGTGGCCAGAATCCCAATGTGTCAGAAGCCCGACCCGAGACTAAAGATAGGTGTTGAAATCCCAACGCCTATCTTTAGCCAGACGCCAAAATCCTGACAGCCGGCATCCTGATCTAAGGTAAGCGAGGCTTGTTAGGTCTTAGCCGTGGGGGAAGGGGAGGAGGGTTAGGTTTAGGCACCCCAGGGGGACTTAGGGTTAGGCAACCCCCGGGGAAGGTTAGGCTACGGGGAGGGGGGTAGTTAGGCACCCCCGGGGGAGGTTAGGGTTAGGCACCTCCCCTGGGATGGTTATGTTTAGGGTGCGGGAAGAGGGGGCTAGGGTTAGGCACCATCAGGGTAGGTTAGGGTTAGGCACAAGGGGGGGAGGGGGTTAGAGTTAGGCTCCATCAGGGGGAGGTTAGTGTTAGGCACAAGGGGGGGGAGGGGGTTAGGCTCCACTAAGGGTGGATTAGGGGGGGGGGTGATAGCATACTTACCACCCCTGTCGGGATCTTCATCCATCGGGATGCCGCTGTTGGGATTTGAACCCCGATTAAGCACTTACCCCAACGATTAGGGTTGGGCACCAGGAAGGAGGGTTGGGGGGGGGGGGGGGGGGGGGAGTGTCTGCCATTTTTTTTGTCTTGGCCTTGACCCTGTTGACCTATTGCCTATCTAACATCTGTTGTCTGTCTAGACATTGTCTATCTAATTCCTGTCTATCTTTTATACCAAACTCACTTTATGTTATGGGGCATGTTTTAATGGACCCTTTGGTTCGTGTGGACAGTTAGCAGAACCCATGCCTGGAAGAATTCAAGCTGTAATAAGGGCAAAAGGTGGCCATACAAGGTACCACCACTGTGGTCAAAAACATTTGTTATGATGATCATATTACTTAATACCAGAGAGAAATGTTCTGTTCAAATATCGTTGCTCGATAAGGCCAAACTAGTATCTGGCAACCTCCCTGGCAGTTTCCCCATTTATATATTTAATTCTTCCATTTCTTCAATTTGCATTATGCTGAAGATCTCAGAGCTTCTTACACACTATGCTGAATACCTGAGATGTTCCACTGCACGTTGGGCATCAGCAGCCAGGTTGCACGTGGCCTCCAGCTGGCTGCGAGTGGCCCTCCACTTTGTGTCCTGCTCCATCAGGCAGCTCTCAGCCACGGCTCTGAGCTCTCTCTCCTGGGCCACTTGTCCTTTCAGAAGCTCCGTCTCCTCACATTTCTGTGCGGAAAAGAGACCAATCGATTTTACATTTCAAACAAAATGAGAAGAACAGAAAATAGAAAATTATGACCTTTACCTATCAAGAACAAAAAGACAGACATAGGTCCCGATACAGGGCTTTGAGTACATACAGTACGTCTGCAATTTTCCACCTGGGCCATAAGTGTGCAGACAAACTTAAGCATTGAGAGGTGGACCCGGTATTTGTATGCTGCATGCCCCCAGCCACTTGTGTCTAGTGGGAGAGGGGAGAAACTTACCTCGTCCTACTCATCCTGTGCGTGGTCCAGCGCTGCTGCCCACCAACAGCACAAGTGACCTGTACCCTCCCCTCCCCCCACATGAAAGCCCACATTGGGAATGGGTGGTCCTAGGCCAGCTTCTAGCACACACTGTATGGGTGACCTTGTCAAAATTAGAAAAATAAATGCAGATTGAAGGCTCCCAGTGGCAGCACCAACAAATACACCCATTCCTGTATGAACTATAAAGAAACATGAGGCTTCCTGCAGAGAAAGAACATGGAGGCGAGTATTTTGCAGATTATTTAATGTGCCAAACACCTGGTCCCAGCCCTCTATACACATGGCATGCAGGGCACTTTTGCACAGTTGAGCTGGCTTTGCTCCCAATTCTGTATGATGCATCGCATACCTCTTACCTTATGCAGCTGTATGGCCAGTTCCTGCATCTCCGCTTCCAGGCGGTCTGCATAGGCCTGTTCCAGAGTGCCTCCTGGAGGACGGGCAGAACTGTGCCAGCGAGCAATAGCCGAAGTCATTTTCCTCTTTGGTCCAAATAAACTGTGAGATAGTAACAAAGTACTTACAAATCAGAGGAGACTAAGGGGCATGAAGAGAGAGGGCGATGTATTGCTTAAAATATTTCCCAAAAACATGACCCAATTAAGTCTTTATAGGTAATTATTTATGAAGTGACCCAGTGTATTTTATATTTAGGGTCACTGGGGTGACTTTGAAATGAAAAGGCCACATGGGCGATAAATTTAAAAAAAAAAAAAAAGCAATTCAGTCATTTACATCTTACACCACATAATATTCATAAAAAGAGATCCAAACTAACCCCCTAATCCAATGCACGACGGCCACCCTCCTTCATGTAACTTTTTATAGAGAAAAACACACACACAGCTGTAATTGCCCCTCTAGACTATTGTAACAGTGACCATCACCGCACCACCAGGCTCTGCACTCACGTGATTCCTACTTCCCGCAGGTCAGTCTCCGTTAGAGTTAGGAAGATACTGAGATTGACGTCCTGCTCCTGGAAGATAGGCAGGTACTTGGAGCATCCTATCTGTTCTAGCAGCTCTGCAAGGTCCTAAATGGGGAAAAGGGAACAAAATTACGGAGATCAATAAAAGGTGATCAATCTCTTCCCACAGAAGTAACAAACACAACCTTTTAACCTTGTTAACCCAAAAGACCGGTTCAGCAACCTGGAAAAATGGTTTCTGATGCTCCAGCCAGAAGCTTCAGGTTACTTAAGAGGTTCCTGTGAACACCATTGTTATAGGGGAACTTCTCATGATCATTTAGAGGAGCTACTGAGGACTAGAAGGACATTTATCCTGGTGGATAGACTGGAATACCGATCGTCAAACATAGACATGTCATAATGGTCAGACTGAAGACCTGACCACCGGTGTAGCTACCGACAAGCTGGCCGGAGGGTCACTCCAACACTCAACTTCACCCAAAACTAAAATTTTGCTCAGGGTGGAGTTGTAGTTAAACTAGCGAACAGAATTTCACCAAAATCAAAAGCTTACATACATGCAAAGCACTTTTTGCTAGTGCTCCATGGGCTGTAACAGTCCTGTGCCGCACCACTCCTCTTCATGAGAGTGCCGAGGACCCTCCCCCATGACCATTCTATTCACGCAGGCATCTACGAACTCTCAGCCTATTTGAAACAGGAGCAACTAAGTAAGCGTAGAGAATAGCGCCGTGAGAGTCCATTACAGCCATTGGCAGCCCCTGGTGAACCAGCTAAAGCCAAGTATGGAATTACATTTTTAGTTCAACTCTGCCCAAAAGTAAATTTTTGGTTTTGCGTGGAATTTCTTTAGAACAAGGTTAAATTATTTCTCCAGTCATTTGTAACACATCTGACAGGCAATCGGTGTCACCGACAAGTAAATCTAATCCATTCAACATAATAGCTTTGCGGTACGGTTTTTAGTTCTGCCACTCACATCACAAGACGCTGTGGAATCCATCTCTGGTCCGCGATTTATAGTCCAACACTATGAGCATTGTGGTGGTTTGCATATATATGATACAGATTAAAAGCACCAGTTGCCGTAGTAAGTGACTGATGAAAACTCCAGAGCAGAGGCAGACCGGGTGTTTGACATCCTAGCAAAATAGTATTGTACAGAGCCAAAGTCTACCTTGGGCCCGGAGTAAGGTGGAACCTCCGGATCGGTCATGGAGTTGGTGACCCTGCAATGTGAGAGCCCTGGAGTGGTGTGGACGTCCCCGTTACGCTGCCTGCCTTTGCAGAATGATTTCGTGGGTTTCCTGTTGGCAGGTTCCAATGATGGGTCGGAGTCCTGAAGAGAAAAATAAAAGTTTTTCTAAAGTACAACTTGTGCTGGAAGGCAATAACCCTGCGTGACAGGAAGTAATGTACAGAACACTGCAAATGACAAGAAATTTGGACCTGTATTCAATTTGGAGCGAAAAGCCGTTTTCGCATGTTTTTGGCGAAAACTTTTCGACGATGGCGTAATTTTCGCCTGTTTTGATTTTTCTCCGTATTCAATTTGAAAGACTTTCCGCCTAGGCGGAAAGACAATGCAATGTAATAGGCGAGCAGGCGGAAAAAAGTGCAGAATTGGGGTTTTGGGGTGCAACGTTGCGGGAACCCCCGTGCAGCCTTCAGTCAGTCTCCCAAAGGTAAACGGTGTCAAAAAAAAAAAAAAAAAAAAAAAAAACACTTAAGGACACCCCAAAAAATCACTATGAATTTGGGGGCGAGGAAAAAAAAAAGTTGGGGGACAAAGTTAAAAACTAGCGAACTTGACTCTGGGGGGGGGGGGGGGGTGTCCCCAAGTATGCCCCAGGTGTTTTTTTGATTGCAGGTGCTCGCGGCAGGTGGATTTTTCACGATTTTTTCAACTTCACTTTAGCAACTTTAAAATATGCTGACTCCAATTTTCAAGTCCCCCAAATTTGCTGGGATAAGTTATTTTCTGCAAAAAATACTCCAGAATACTATTCTGCACCACGCATACAAAAACGCTATTTAGCAGCTATTGAGCCCGTTTAAAAACACCAAATACCTTCAGCTAGCCAAATCGGGGGGGGGGCGGGGGGTATCATAGGGAACCCCCATGTCAGAGCATCTTTTGGGGGGTGTCAGGCTGATTTCCCCAAACCTGACAGGACTTTCCGCTTGTTTCAGTTTTGCCGGGTCCCGTTTTCGCCTACTTTCAAATTGAATACGGCGATACGCGGGCACAGGCGCAATACTTTTCCGCCTGCAAAACATGTGATGTAGGCGAAAAGTCCGGGAGGCGAACAAGTATCGCGGCTCGGCTCAAATTGAATACGGGCCTTGGCGCTTAACAGGAGGATAAACATTAATGTATCAAAACCGCGTGCTGCTCTCCAATCACAGACTGACATGGAGAGGCTTGTGTACATCATGAATGAAAGTATATACATATGTAGGAGCAGGATGAAAAAGGAAAAGACCTTTCAACATGACATGGTTAAAATATCTAAAAGAAAATATCTAGGGAGAGATTTATCGAACCTTTAAAAGGGAACATGTAGATGTGTTGCCCATAGCAACCAGATTCTAGCAATCATTCAGCTAGTACATTTTATAAAATGACAGATAGAACCTGATTGGTTGGAAGTCCCCAACTAGCAGAAGCAATGAGGCCCATGTCCAGGAGACAATGCTTGGGAGAAGCTGATGCCGGTTGGTGGACATACAGATCATGGAGATCCTGTTACAACAGTCAGAATTTTGAGTCATTCAGTATAGGTCCCTTCTGCATTTACTAATATAACTGAGAAAAGCTATGATGCACTTGTCTGCAGTATATGATATATACCTATATGCTTCAGAACAGCAGAAAATGTAACCCTGTTGCCGTACCGAAGCAGTGAGTGTTGGCGTGCTCGCCATGCATGCCATGCGTACCTCGTTACTTTCCAGGGAGGCCTCGCTGCTGACCCCCGTGTTGATGCAAATCCCCTCGCTGCTACTGCTCCGCGGTCTAAAAGTGTCCCCTTCCTCTGCAAAACAGGATCCCATCCTACTGATAAGCATGTATAATATAGGTGAGGCATCACATCAAATCATAATTAGAGCCCTGACCGTCCACACCTCTGCTGCTTCCATTGCTTTCCACATCCCGCTCATTGATGGGGGAGGTGACATCGCGATAATGCAGCTCATCAGACTCGGCAGTATCATAATCAAGTTCATTGAAAGTAACATATCCCTGAGCAGGAACTTGACCTAAAACAAAACACAAACACACAAAAATATAAAACACACCACAAAGAAATGACATACTGACAGACCAAATCTAAGTAGTCATATGTAGAACGGGAGGTAGTCATCATCCTGGCGTGCGGGATACAGACTGACAAAAAAGCGGCGTCCGGATCCCAGGTCCAGAATCCCGACAGCCGGCAAATCCCGAAGGTAAGTATCACAGGTTAGGTGGAGGGTTAGGTTTAGGGTTGGGAAATAGGTGGAGGGTCAGGGTTAGGCACTAAGAGGGGAGGGTTAGGTTTATGGTGCGGGGAGGTTCAGTTTAGGTACTGGGGGGGGGGGGGAAGGTTAGGTTCAGGCAGCGGGGAGGGAGGGTTAGGGGTAAAGGTAAGGGTTAGCGTTAGGGTACTTAACTAATGGTGTCGGAATTCTGACTGTCGGGATGCCGCTGACGGTATTCTGACCGGCACCCTCCAGACCACCGGGAATCCATACCCAACCCATTTAAAACACCCTCATCATTTTCAGTAACCACCGTGATTCTAAGGGGTATATTTACTGAAGTGAGAGTTTTTAGAAGTGGAGATGTTGCTCATAGCAACCAATCAGATTCTAGCTATTATCTTCTAGAAGGTGCTAGTTAAATGTTAAGTAGAATCTGATTGGTTGCTATGGGCAACATCTCCACTTCTAAAAAAAATGTCACTTTAGTAAATAATCCCAAATCCAAACTCTCTTATAGTGGTAGGAGTATTAATTACCTGTAATATCGGTTTGGAACGGCCTCTTTCAGATAAATTGGCCCCTATCTCTCCATGGCCGCATGTGGATGTTTGCCAATTGTGTCTCAAAGTCACCAGTTATCTCGGAGATTCTCTTTAATTAAGTAGCACTGGATTGTTTTCAGGGAAAATTTTATTATATCTGCACAGTATGGAACCTACCCCTGCTTAGATTGTACCTGCATTAACACTAAGATGAAGAGTAGTTCCGTTCAACATTCCCCTTAAAGGAAAGGGAGATAGGAGATTAGAGCTTATCACACGTCTGTCATCCTATATTTATACTGTATGATCCAGTGTCTGTGTTGCCTGGTACATATTGGGGCACTATTTGAAAAGTGAAAGACCACAATGAATCTTCTAGAATCTAGTAATTCAGCCGCACAACTAAAGTATATAGTCATTTTCCCCAACACTGTGGCCCCTGTACTCACCATGGCTGGGTTGGCCAATCCCTCCCCCTCCGCCTGTTATCTTGGCCAAAGCCTGAGGACCATCGTGAATGCTGGGGCCTTTGGCCTTGCGCTGGTGCCTGGGCCTATGGGGGGTAGCAGTGGATTCATCCGATGAGCTCTGCTCTTCATGTTGCACTGGAAGAATTAAGATTTAATTTCATATCGGAAACGTGGACAATGCTGAAACGCTAGCGGGTGCCGGTATTAATGACCTCACCACGCAACTGCACAGACTCTGGCAAAGGACAGTCACCTAAACATAAACAGCATAAATAAAATGTAAAAAAAAACCGCACAGTGCAACTTGTCATAAGGAATTTTTAACAACTTTTAGAAAATCTCTAACCCTACATCTCATTCATATGCCATGGGGGACACTGTACCATGGGGTATAGAGGTTCCACCAGGACTCTGGCACATACAGATGTGTCCTCTTGCATCTTTGCTGCGTATGCGGAAAATCGCTCCACGCATGGCGCGAGGCGTGCGTTTGCGAGCGGATACGCGCACTGCATTTGCACCCGTGAGTCCAAGGATTGCATGGTGCGATCGCAGTGCGCGCCGTAGCGTCCCGTAGCGTATGCTGCTGCGTGTAATTGCATAGCCCGATGTGTGCACACATTTGTAGTGCGATCGGCGAGGATGTAATAGGACACGTCTTTAAAAGTGTGTTCTCAAAGCTTTAGCGCCTCCGTCCTTTATACCCCACATTTTGCAGGGACTCAGCAATTCAGCAGTCATCAGTACCTGGGAACCTACTCTGGAGGCAGGGTCAGGTGGGGCACCCCATCGTAGGAGGCCCCACACTAGGCAGGGACAAGCCTGGTCCAAATGGAAAGGGAGCTCCAGGTTTCTTACAGATTACAGACTTTTAACCTTTTTTTGTGTTTTCTTAAAAAAGGGGACACAAAAATGGGAGTATCTGTCTAAGGTGGACTCTCCCATAGATCACTTGTCTAAAGCCACCACATTAACCATTTCAGAATGCTGCAGTACAGATATGAGGATTGAGACTATTCTAAAGTCCACCTATGTAGTGACTAGTGCTAAAGTCCACCTATGTAGCGACTAGTGCCTCTTGAAGACCCAATTCCGCTACTGCCCAGATCAATCAGGTGGCTAAAAAATGGTCTGGACATTTCTGGAGGGATTTCTCCCTGATGTGGTAGACAAGTACTAGAGATATAAGGCCTTGGATGCTGGGTTGGATCCAGAATTTTGGCTACAGTGGTACATGCGCTGTATCCTCTGATTTAAGGCCTGGGAGAAGTGGCCGAAGCATCCAGACGACATTGGAGTATTTGCCTTTTTTTTTTTTTTTTTTACTTTAGGTGATATCCTGTTCAACCAGGAATTGGACAAGATCACTAGCCAAGCGATGGGTGGGACATGCTTTTTTTCTACCGACGATTGTACCTAAAATGAGGGGTCCTCAGTTTCCTTCCTTTCATGACCCCAGATAGGGAAAATAAAATAATCAGGTGCCAAGATGCCAATTCTGTGCTGCTCTTGTCTAACATTACAATCTGCATGATGGACAATCAATCCACCAGGGCTGCGATGAGGTGAGAGCCCATCTGTTTCTTTGTTAGGATCAGTGGCTCCAACACATTGAAGATTCCTAGCTAAGTGGCTTCGTGGATCAGGGACAATTCATTGATCTCCTGAAAAGCCACCCAGCTGTTTCACTCACAACCAGTTTCCTAATAGCACAAAAGAAGCATCAGGCGTTACAAGACACCACTACCACAATTCTGGTGGCCACAGATACCACAATGTTTCCATTCATTCTCAAATGACTGTCCACAGGCGTCCAAATTCTGTTTAGAGAGGAGCAGGGTTCTAATCAAACCTGTTCTTGGCCCCAAAGCCAAATGGTTTATTTTGGTCTATTCCCTGAAAAATCATGTTCTGATGGACAAGTTCAAGATGGAATTGATGAGTTCTATCACCAGTAACATGGAACAGGATGAGTTCCCAGTATCCATGAATGACAAGGCTGTTTACCTAGATGATCCAACCATGAAAGGCCACCATGCCTTCTCAGATGTATGGTTTGGTACCATAACTTTCAGTTTCGGATTCCTCCCTTCGGAATGGTAACTGCCCCCAGAGGATAGTTACAAAGGTCAAGGTGTTTATTGCTGCACTCTGTATCAGGAACATTACTGGGAAGGTGCACAAACTCTGGAGGCCCAAGGTAGGATGTATCTTTATTCCCAGCGACAAGACAGATGCTTTGCAAAAACCAGACAGACTTCAGTTTGTTTCTGCTGGAAAGTTATGGGGAATATGGTCTAAAATGCCAAAGCCATGCAGCTTGCAAGGTTTTATACCAAGGCGTCCCAGATCTAATCCCTTTTGAAATGGAACAAATCACACTGGTTGGACAGAAAAATCATCTGTCTATCTGCACGCACACGTCGGTACCTCCTTTGGCGGCTGAGGAACAACAATCTCATTCAAGGTCGGACCTTTATCATGTGAAATTGGACAACGGTGACAACAGGTGTCAAATGGCAGGGTTGTTACCCTTTATTGCCACATTCAGTGTCCTGCGGCACCAAATGCTCTAGTTCATGGAAAACACACAAAGATTTAGACCAACACCACCACAACTATGGGGGGCCACAAACACCAGGATGCTTCCATATGGGATTTAACAAGATAATGAACGTTACTGTGCTGCTCATATGGGATTCTAAGAATACACCATTTTTTTACATATAAATATATATTACACACACTGCAAATACAACTTATGCAAACAGTATTTTATTAATAAAACAAGGAGGGAAGGGAAGAGGCAATATAGGGCAAGATGAGGGAGGGGGAAGAGTGTTGGGGTATTAGATTGTCCAAACAAAAGTTATAGTGTTACCTGATCCTCTGCTGTGTGTCCGGGATCCCCTGACGCGGTGCGAGTCCAATAGAGACACTATCCTGGAATGACCGTATCTTGATGCTAGCGTTCGGGCAGTATCTCCGTTCCGGTCTGTCTCAGTCACCTTGACCCCCTAACAAGAGAGAAGCTGTCAGCCAGAGATCCAGATGGCAGCCCAGCTTCCAGGAACAGTATACTGAAAGGGTTATCCCCATGGTTACTTGCGAACATTGCTCAAAAAGTAATTTGTGCGAATCTTTAGCATTCATTGTCTACCTCGTTCTAGGAACATAACCGCTAATTGCTTATGGCTTGTTTGGGAGTAGTGCAGATTTACATCCTTCAGCAATGATCATAAATAACTTAACTGTTCTGCATAGTTAGCACCACAAATTATTCCTCCACTTTTCTTATATTCTATTACGGAAGTAGATAGGATTATTTTCCTTGTTTTTATGATGACAAAAATCATACCTTAGATAACTCTTTCTTCGAGGTCCATAGGGTCCACAGAATCTACCTTGGGGTATGTAGTCAGAGAGATCCATTGCACCAAACAGCTACAGCTTTAAAGCTCCCAGCATGCACTGGGTCCTCCTCCCTATATACCCTGCCTCCAGCCACAGGCATTCAGTTTGTAAACAAGCCTAACGGCAAGAGACGGAAAGTGGAGAAGGAAGTACAATGTACCCAAGAAACACTCTCACAGTACGAAGAGTGAATCAGTGATACAAAAAAGCAAAGAACAGATCCCAACTGAGGCCAGGTACGTCAGGGTGGGTGCTCTGTGGACCCTATGGACCTTGAAGAAAAAGAGTTATCATCTAAGGCAGTGGTTCCCAAACTTTTTAGAATCGTGGCGCCCTAGACTATCAGCATTTTTTCCACGGCACCCCTAGGCCAAATGTTTCTTATTGAGAAATTCAGAAAAAAATTAAATGAAGTAAATTGTGCTTTTATGTCACCCTTAGGTTCAGTTATGTGGTCAGGACTGCGCTTCTTTTTGTCCACATATTCTTTGATTGGCAGTCATTAGCACTGGTTTTACCTATCACACTGACTAAAATTTATTTAATTTGCTACTGGGCAACCAACCCGAGGTACCCCTGCAAGTGCACTGAGGCACCCCAGGGTGCCATGGCACACAGTCTGGGAACCACTGATCTAAGGTATGTTATACCAGAACTCTGATTTTCTTCTTCAGGGTCCATAGAATCTACCTTGGGGACGCCCTAAAGCAGTTCCCTTAAGGGTGGAGATGCGCATCCTGAGCAGAGAGGAGAATCCGACGCCCAAAGGAAGCATCCTGGGAGGCAAAAGTATCAAAATGCGTTGAATTTGATAAAAGGTATGGACGGAAGAACAAGTGGCTGCCTTGCACAGCTGTTCAGCCGAGGCGCCATGTCTAACTACCCACGACGGTCCAACAGAGTAGAATGTGCTGTCACCTCGTTAGGAACAGGGAGATCAGCCTGTATATAGACTTGAGCAATAGTCGTATGCAGCCAGCGAGCCAAGGTTTGTTTGTTAGCTGGCCATCCTCGTTTGTGAAACCCATATAACACAAAGAGCAAATCCAATTTCCTGATGTAGCGGGTACGATCCACGTAGATACGAAGGGCTCGAACCACATCCAGGGAAGCTTCACCTGTAGACAGGTTTGAAGACTGAAAAGCAAGGACTACAATTTCCTCATTTATATGGAAACGGGATACTACCTTCGGAAGGTAACCCGCCATAGTACAAGGGACAGCTCTATTTTGATGAGAAATCAAATATGGAGAGACATTGACAGTGCTGCCAAGTCAGAAACTCTACGAGCTGAGGAGATAGCAAGGAGAAGAAGTGTCTTCACTGTCAACCATCTTAAGTCCACCTTATCCAAGGGTTCAAAGGGGGGAGCTTGCAGCTCCTTGAGAAACAAGGATAAAACTCATGGTGCCACCGGAGGGACATACGGAGGTTGCAGTCGTAGAACCCCCTGCAAAAATGTTCTTACATCTGCCAGGGGCGCAATACTGCGCTGAAACAAAACTGACAAAGCAGAAGCTTGAACCCTCAAGGTAGCCAGGCGCAGACCTAAGTCTTACCCAGCCTGCAGAAAAGCAAGTACTCTTGAAACCTTAGGGTCATATTTTGTTTGGGAACACCAACGAAAATATGAATGCCAAATTCTGTGATAGATGCGGTCTGAAGCAGGCTTCCTTGCCCTCATCCTCGTCTGGATCACAGAAGCAAAGAAACCTTTGGCCTTTAAGACGGAAGCCTCAATAGCCACACCATCAAAGCAAGCCAAGGTAAATCCGGATATAGGCAGGGACCCTGCACTAGCAAATCCGGTTGTAGAGGCAGTGGAAGTGGCCTGTCTATGGATAGACACGTCAGATCGGTGAACCAATGTATCCTGGATCAGGCAGGAGCTATTAGTATTAACCTGCCGCCTTCCTGCTTGAACTTTCTGACGACTCTTGGGAGGAGGGATATCGGAGGAAACCGGTATGCCAACCTGAAGTTCTACCTCACCGCCAGAGCGTCCATGAAGGTGGCTGTGGGGTCCCTCGTTCGGGAGCCGTACCTGGGGACCTTGTGGTTGTGGCGTGACGCCAGAAGGTCTATGTCTGGTAGTCCCTACCTGTCCACCAGACGTCCGGCTGAAGAGCCCATTCTCCGGTGTGTATGTCCTGACGACTTAGAAAGTCCGCTTCCCAGTTGAGGACGTCTGGGATGAATATTGCGGAGATTGCTGGAAGATGGCAGAATTGTCGCCACTTCCCTCATGGCTGCCAGACTTCGTGTGCCTCCCTGATGGCTGATGTAGGTCACTGTGGTCGCGTTGTCTGGTTTGAATCTGGACAGGCCTGCCATGAAGAAGGTCCTGGGCCAGACCGAGCGCTGTGTGCACTGCAAGAAGCTCCAAGATATTTATCGGTGGGTGACTTTCCTGAGTCGTCCACCTTCCCTGAAAGGTGTGACGCCCTGTCACCGCTCCCCATTCTCGCAGACTTGCATCCGTGGTGAGGAGTACCCAATCTGTGACCCATAACGGACGACCCTTGTCTAAATGAGTCGTCTCCAGGCATCAAGTGAGATAGAGCCGAACCTCTGGCAAGATGCAGATCATCTGAGACGTTATCCGATGATACTGATCATCCCATTGAGACAGAATCCATTGCTGCAGTGACCTGGAATGGAACTGGGCATACGCCACCATATCGAATGTGGATACCATGGACCCCAGCACCTGTATTGCCAGGTGAACTGACACACTTTGTTTGCAGAGTAGACTGTGCACAAGAGACTGTAGTGCCGCAATCTTGTCCTCTGGTAGGCGAATCCACTGGGCCAGAGAGTCCAGCAGTATCCCCAAGTGCACTATCCGCTGAGTTGGAGAAAGAGGACTTTTTCCAATTTATTACCCAGCCGTGCTCTTTTAAGCAGACAATGGTCATCTGCAGATGACATTGTAACAACTCCTGTGATTGTGCCAATATCAGGAGGTTGTCCAAATATGGCAGTAGCCTGACCCCTTGTCGTCTGAGATGAGCCGTCATCACTGCCATTATTTTGGTAAATACCCGAGGTGCTGTGGCCAACCCGAAGGTTAGCGCCTGAAATTGGTAATGTTGCTGATCTACCGTCAATCTGAGAAATCAGAGGTATACAGGGAGACAGACCAGACCTCTGAGACAACCCGCCTGCAGCAGTACGCACAACTGCGAGCATCTCATACACGAGGTGGTCAGAAGTAACAACCCAGAGGCTGGAATCCGTAACCAGAAGTTGTGTCTGGGTCGGGGGAGGAGCTGCCGGGAGAGCGCCTATCTCCCCTAAGCTGCGATTGTGACGGCACGGGTATGCTGGCCTCACAGTAGTAGACGCTAACTAGTGCGCTCTAGTGCGTCTACTACCCATCCCTGGCGACAGACGATATGGCCCAGGCCGCCTTAGTGAGTACACGTTACACGAGGTCTTCACCCGCAGCCACCTCTGGTGCGTCTCCTACATTGGAGGCCTGGACTGCGTCACACACGATTCCCCTCATGAGGAATCGCTTGCCTACCATCTCCGTGAATCCAATCGCAGTCCGGACCCCAGCGACGCCGCTAGCTAAGCTTCTCCGAGGCCCGCCGAAATCCCCCGGGCATATAGTGGCACTGGCATTTTGGCATCGGCGGAGGTAGATGGAGTCGCAGAACCTGCGTCCTATTCGGCGCCGAGTACTGCTCTACTCAGAAGTTCACAAAACTAAGGTAAATCATAAAAGAAAAAGCTTGGCAGTCCTGCTGTTAAACAGGTGCGTCTGGATACTTACCGCGCACCAAACAAAAAACTGAATACCTGTGGCTGGAGGCGGGGTATATAGGGAGGAGGACCAGTGCATGCTGGGAGCTTTAAAGCTGTAGCTGTTTGGTGCAATGGATCTCTCCAACTACATACCCCAAGGTAGATTCTGTGGACCCTATGAACCCTGAAGAAGAAAGATCTACAGGTGTGGGCAACTTTCCATTTAAATAAAAATATCTACTTATAAAAGACATGAATAAAATACATGTATTAACCATTTTCCACCTCAACCAATGTATTTTCATAGACGCTGCCACGCTTTTTTTTTTTTATTTTATTTTTATTACTGGTATAATGCTCCTAATCAAGCAGCACCCTAGAAGAGGAGAGGAAACTCACGTGGCTCAGTAAATGTTGCACTATAAACTCGTGGCCGGACGCTGCGGCTTCCATGAGAGGCGTGAACCCGTACACCGGCTCCCTGTAACGAATAAATGGAAATCCCCAGTTAATGGTCAGTATTATCACCGGTAACCTCTCATTTACCTTAGCTTATAATCAGCAATAAGTTGTGTATATATCCTCTCTACAGTACGCCACCATAAACCAGGTTAGTTATTACATAGTGTTACTGGGGGAGATGTACTAAGCCTTGGAGAGAGATAAAGTGGACGGAGATAAAGAACCAACCAATCAGCTCCTAAATGCCATTTTTCAAACTCAGCCTGTAAAGTGACAGTTAGGAGTTGATTATTTGGTACTTTGGGGCAGATGTATTAGAACTTTAAGGGGATATGCGGAAAATGGGGATGTTATGTGCCACAGACAACGCAAGCCCGGATGTAGGAAGGGCGCGGTGTGAGCAGCATAGCAGAGGCGCTAAGGGCTCCTGTGTTTATCGGCGCTTCTATCTATCAGATAGAAACGCAGGTAGGTGAAGCTATGTATGTATGAACGTTCTTTAGAAGAGATCATAAGGTAAAATACCTTTAATTGATTTCACCTGGCTGGTCAGGTGCTGGCAGTCTCCATACTGTTTTTTTTTTGCTTTGAATAAACTTTATTGAGCATTGAAATTTTTGTCTATGTCCCTCAGTGACCACCACGCATGCATACTGCCGATGAGCCCCCCTGGGAATCAGCCGACCGGCGCATGCGTAAAGGAACCGCTGGTCGGGTGATTCCCAGGCGGCTCAGCGGCAGTATGCAGTGTAGTGCCCAAGATGACAGCTGTGCACAGATCACCAGACAGTCACTGATTTTGTGCACATCTTTTTCAATAATGACCAGAATAATACATCCGGCCGATAGCTGCACCCGCTTCACCGCGAACCGGCGGTGAAGCGGGACCTGACAAATACCGCCTGAGATCTCCGCTTAATACATCTCCCCCCCTTCCTCTCTTACAAACCGTGCATGAACCATTTTGTGGGCTGAGCCACTGTAACTAGGGCTTCGGTGAGGTCACCGGCTGCTAGAGGATGCTCAGGCTGCTATCTCATCGCTACTGGCTCAGCCCACAAAGCTGCTGCTTCCGCTCTACAGGAAACAGTCACATGACACAGAAGGGTGTGAACTGAATACTTAACGACAGACCAATAGGGAAATCACAATTTCCGCGGGTGTGTAACCTATGGGCAAAGACCTCACAACAGAGTTTTGGGTCCCCTGATCATTAGATACGGAATATATTTCATTAGGAATCACCTCCAATGGCACTGTGAAACTTTGACCCGCAGCTCAAGATAAAACATCCATTTATAAAGCTCGGCTCGCTTACTTGACTTCTGCGTTGGCACCGTGCTCTAGCAGGAACCGCAGCATCCGCTGGTGCCCGGCACTGGTGCAGTGGAACAGAGCGGTCCAGCCGCGGGCATCTCTCGCCTCCATCTTGGCTCCTTGCTGTAGCGATGAGAGAAGAATGGACATGTCTTTAGCTGGTTTACGTCTGGCACAGAGAAGAGGCATAATGCCATCATCCAAATCCATGTGAGCTTCTATCACCTGAAGAAGTTACATAACTCCAAGGAGCAGGTCAGTCCGTTTTCCTCTAGAACCCTACTTCTTGGGGCTCAACACAGGCACTAAAGATTTATCCAATTACCCTCTTACTGGATATTATATATAACAAGCAAAGTGGAGCATGCCAATTATCATCAGCAGATCCTGCATCTACAAACTGAATAAAACGGTGGTAAAAGGGGGAGGGGGGGGGGGGGGTCATAATATACTTATTTTTATATTTATCCCTAGTTTACAAATTCATTAACTGTTCACAGGGTGGATACAGGAACACTCTGGAGGAATAAGTTGGACACGTCTGGGCACAGTAAATTGTTAGCACAGATGTAAAGTCTAGAGCAGGGATGTCAAACTCGTGGGCATCCAGCTGCTAAGGGACTACATATTCCAGCATGCCCTGCCACTGTTTTAGCATGCCCTAAGAGCAAAACTGTGGCAGTGCATGCTGGGATGTGTAGTTCCACTGCAGCTGGATGGCCCCAGTTTGACACCACTGGTCTAGAGCCTAGGTAAAGTGCGGTGAAGGCTATGATGCTCAGCTATTACCAGAGGGGAAACAGGGGGCAGATTTAGTGATGCTCAGCTATTAGCAGAGGGGAAACAGGGAGTAGTGCCTGCATATAATCAGGAGTAAATTAAGATGGAACCAGGCTGTCATGAAAGGGGCAGCGGGGTGTAGCTGGTGTTAAGAAATGATCATTAAGTTGAAGGTGGTCCCCACCCCAAGTGCCCATGTTTAGCAAGGCCGCAGAGGCTGCAGCAGGACGCCATACCTGTATTAGGAAATATGCCACACTTTCATTCCCACAGCTGGCTGCCAGCATAAGAGGAGTTTGTCCACTGGGCGTCCTACAATTCACATCCACCCCAGCTTCTAGTAGCAGGTTAACCACAGCATCATGTCCAATATAAGAGGCGTACATTAGTGGGGTCCATCCACCCAGGTTCTGCTGGTTCAGGTCTACATCCCTCCTGCAGAAAGACAACAGTGGCTATAGTAACCCTGCATGGATACACTGAGGCAGGGGTAAATTTTATACATGACATGGACCTGTGCTGCTTTAGAAACAATGAAATGAGCTTACCAGTAGATTGCCAAGCTGGGTCCATCGCCTCGCCAGCAACCATCTACGGAACATGTTTTACATTCAGACTTTGCTGCCCTTTTTGCCCTGGATATGCAATGGGTGCCAGCCGATAGTTACCGCCCAAACAATAGGGGATTCATTCACAAAAACAAATGCCCCCCCTAAGAATAGATTGCAGGTTTTGTTTTTGCTTTTTAGCAAAATGCCCCCACAAATAGCAAAGTGACAAAACATGCTAAACTAATACTAAAAATATTATTGTAACATTAGCAGGTTGGATACTGGTCGATTGGTCAACAATAAAAAGGCTGACATGGTCATTAGGGTTAAATGGTTGACAATCAAAAAAATCATCATTGAACATGTCAACACTAAAATGTTAACACATTGTTTTTTCACGGTTTGTAGAGTTAGGTTTGGGGTTAAGCTTAAAAACAAAAATGTGGCAACATTTTAGTGTCGACATGTTAAATGACTACCTTTTTACTGTGTCGACCTAAAGACATGTTGACAGAATGATGGTCAACCTAATGACCATGGCAACCTTTTTACTGTAGACATTCAAAACCGGTTGACGTTCTGAACATCGACCTTTATACTGTTGAACCTTTTAAACCACACCTAGCAGGATTACACAGTCCCAGAGCCTATCTTACATTGTCATCTAACGCAATGCGACCTAATGTCCTTTCTCATCGGGAATGTTTGCCATTGACATATTCCCTGGAACATCCAGCAATGTATTACTTACAGCGGGTGGGGAAGCTTTTTAATCCCGATGCCATTTGGATACTTATAACATCATTTGCGGGCCCTGTGCAGGCCACACCCCCTCCATGTTTCATCACATGGAGGGGTCGGGCCACAAGCGCTAGTGATTACAGCAATGCCCGGAGCATCCTGCAGATGCTCCGGGGAGCTGCAAGGGCAGCGGTGTGACCATCTGAAGTGTCCGAAGGATACTCCGGGCGGCACTGCTGCATAGAATCTAGCTGCACGGTGCCATTCTAGGCACCCTGCTAGCCAGATGAGGCTAGCAGAAAAAAGCTCCTAGAATTATTGAATTCCGAGTGCCACCTGCGGTTCCCTTGGCAGGGCCAAACCAAATGATTTTGTGGGCCTTATACAGCCCGCGGGCCGGACGTTCCCCACCCCTGAGTTACAGGATGCCTGGGAGATATAGAAACTATATGTCTGCCCCATACTGAATGAATGAAACCATACCTCAAACATATTCTTGGTGAGACGCTTCCTTAACTTTTGCATACAGAAATGTGATTATTAGAGGCTGTATTATAGAACATAGGTTGCATTTCTGGCATAATTGTACGTTATGTAATGGAGTCATGCCCAGTGTTTTATTTTTTTTCCCAATTCAAAAATAATTGGAAACTGAAAAGTCATCATGCAGTAAAAACGCATATTATTACCTTTGTACACAGCACTGAACAACCTCGTACTGTCCAATAGAGGCCGCAGTGTGAAGGTCCAGCGGCAACTCTTGTCCATCCAACGGTTCTCCGTACCACATGGACAGACTGCGGCCAAGCATCTCGGTCTCGCTGGACTCATCACTGAGCTCTGCCATGTTGATGATAATGGTCTCAATGCACTAGATGAGGGAATCGGCTGGTTACCAATCAGAGTCATGCCAAGCAGTGCCCACAGACACCCGCAGGATGGCCCCAACACAGGCAAAATAGAGCATACAAAAAACAGGGACATACGAGGCAGACACAATAAATGTAGACATGAAAACAAAAAAACGGGTAGGCTAGGCCCATAGGAGTGCTTCAGAGACTGGGACTGTGGTGAAAGTCCACCAGTAACAGCGGTATAGGTGGGAGTTTTCCGTGAGGTTTATAGGCACAGATCAGAGTCAGGTCTGGGAGGGCATGGGAGTATGTACGAGGGGGTGATGTTATTGAGGGATTTGCAACAAGTATTCCAATAACACGTGTTCCACCTAGTGGTGATTATAAAGCATTATACGAGGGTGGTTCAATAAGTAAGGTAACAAGACCTCTCACGTGTGTAATGTTCTCTATTTCTTTCTAATTTCCCACCAGACCAGAGCAGGTAGACCTCTGCTTCCCCTCACGGCCATTAGACTGCGCCTCATATCAGTCATGCTGGCCCAACATCAGGTGTAAGATGGTGGGACTGGGGGGGAACATGGTCACACATTGAGGTGCGTAGTGTGATCAGATTTCTACATCTAAAGGGCGCATCAGCAGCTGAGATTCATCGCCAACTTGTTGAAGTGATGACATCATGTCACGGAAGTAGGTTTGGGCTTGGTGCACTGCCTTTGATAACGCCAGGCCACACGTAGCCTACCGCACACATGAGTTGTTATGGCACTACCACTGAGAGGTACTAGACCATCCTCCCTACAGCCCTGACCTGGCACAGAGTGATTTCCATCTCTTTGAACTATTAAAGAAGCACCTGGGTGGAAGGCGATTTGCAACCAACAGTGAAGTTCAGCAACCCGTCATGACCTGGCTTCAGGCGCTTGACACCGATTTCTTCTATGCCGGGATAGATGCCTTGGTGTACCCTCGGAACAAATGCTTAGACAAGTACGGGGACTATGTGGAAAAATAATCTGTACCAAGGCCATAGTATTGAATGAATGAATATATATATATATATATATATATATATATATATATATATATATATACACACACATAATGAATACATTTACACAATGAGATGTCTTGTTACCTTATTTATTGAACCACCCTCGTACATTGCAATGAATAGCTGCCAGTCTACCAACTTTATAAAAGGATACTGGTATTGGTCTCTCCAACGGGATGCAGTTTATAGACCAGTGGACTAAATGCCGCCGGTCTATATCCTGACAGGAGAAGCCCGACGGGAGACTTCAGATAGGTATCAAAATACCGACGCCTATCTGAATCCCAACGCCGAAAAGCCGAAGGACGACAGCCCGAATGAGGTAAGTCTGGGGCGTCCTTAGTGTTAGCTGCGGGGAAGGAAGGTAGCGGTGTTAGGGTTAGGTTTGGGGGGGGAAGGTAAGGGTCAGGGTTAGGAACCCCAGGGGGTAGGTTATGGCTAGGCACCCCCCGGGAGGGTTAGATTTAGGGTGCAGGAAGGGGTGGTTAGGGTTAGGCACCACCCCAGGAGTTTTAAGGTAATGAACCCCCCCCCCAGGAGGGTTAGGTTTAAGGTGCGGGAAGGAAGGGGGACTTAGGGTTAGGCACCACCCCGGGAGTTTTAGGGTTAGGCACCCCTAAGGGAGGGTTAGAGTTAGGAGGGGGAGAGGGGAGGGTTAGGGTACTTACCAGCCGGCGTCGGGATCTCCTGCTGTCAGGCTTCTCGTGTTGGGATTTCAACAGTCGCCGGTATTACATACTGATTCCTCTCCAACAGTCAAGTAATTGTGATGTAATTCTCCCCTTTATTTAAATATTGTGGACATAATACAGTGCAGCATACAATTAAAGGAGGTAGATTTAGTTTATGGTGACAAAACAGGATACATACTGTACTGTTAGAATGTAAGAGGGACCTCATAGAATTTACACTCTAAAAGAAAATCACAGTGCTGTTACGTGATGCGCCATTGGGTAACCCAGTTGTTAAATAAAAAGTAAAACTATTCATAGCGCAGTTATGGGTACCTAGAACTAATAAGATTAGTTAGTTATATTGCTGTGTGATCTGGAGCAAGCCGGACAGAGAGCATAGCACATAAACAGCCCTCGAGTAACAGCTTTATCCCAGGCTGAAGCTACAATATCTGGATTTTTTGGCTAGCTTAAATTTTATTGTTAAAAAAACAAAACAATTATTTTGTAATGGTCAATTTATAAATATATGTTTTAGGCAGAATGTGTACATTTCTGTTTAGTAATGAAAATATAAGCCTGAAAAATACAGAGCATCAGCTTTATCAGTAAATTTATGTTTAAAATGACTAAGGGCCTGACTCAGACCCGGTCGCTAGATGCGTTCACTCGCTCCCAGCGTATGCAAATCCGGCTAAGTGACGGCATGGAAGGCGATCGCACGGCAAGGCATAAGCACGCCCACTATGTCTTGGCGTGCAATCACTTTGTGTATGTAGACGCCCATCAGCGCGTCTTAAGACGCCCACTAGTGCATGTCATCTCCAGGAAGTGTCTGCACCCATCGGTACATCGATGACCATCGGAAGCGAACGCAGTGCTTGTGGTTGCCTCTACCCTACCGCAAGCACTGCGAGCACTTCAGTGTAAAATACAACCAAGTGACGTGTACAATGACGCATATATGCTAATTATGCACACCCATAAAACTCCGTCTTTACAGCCAAACACGCCTGCGTTCGCACCACTCCTTCATTCACAAGCACCTTCCCCTGTTACCACCCACAAACGGCTCATTCTGTCACTCAAAGTGGGGGCCAGTCTGTGTACAACAAGTGCACGATTCCCGATCGCAGTGACTGGCTTGCGCACATGCATTGCGACTTATACGCATGCACAGATGGGCGACTATCGGCCACAGCGAGCGTCTGCAGCTTAGCGCCAGGGTCTGAATCAGGCCCTAAGCTTCTAAGCTATCTGTAAGACATTGTCCTGTGCAAACTAGCCCTTAGATCAGTAGTTCCCAAACAGGGTGCTACGGAACGCTTGCAGGGGTGCCACCAGGTTGGAGATCCAGGTCGAAATAAATGATTTATGGTCCATGAGATTGGCAGCAACTATCGCTGGTTTTGCCTATCATAAAATATGTGGACAAGCAGAAGCACAACCCTGTCCACCACCACATAACTGAATGATAAATACAATTTACTTAAATACTTTCTGCTGATTTTCTCAATAAGAAACTTTTGGCCTCAGGGTGCTGTGAAAAATATGCCGATACTCTAGGATGCTGTGATTCAAGAAAGCTTGGGAACCACTGCCTTAGATAACAGATCACTTACATTTTTAATTTAGAGACCAGAAATATCGCATACAGACATTTATTATGAACTCTTTTCACATACTTCGCTCCAATTCAAAGACTTCTCCTCCTCGCACCCTACCTTACACACAGAGCCCCCCTACTCTCGCACTCCACCTTAAACAAGGGCTTCCCTCCTGTCGCATAACACCTTACACAGAGGGTTCCCCCCTCTCGAATGCTACCTTACGCACAGGGTTCCCCATCTCCCGCTCTACCTTACGCACAGGGTTCCCCATCTCCCGCTCTACCTTACACACAGGGTACCCCCATCTCACGCACAGGGTTCCACCTCTCCCGTACAGGGATCCCCATATCATACACAGGGCACCGCCTCTACTGTCTTACCTCACACACAGGATTCCCCCCTCACTTTACAAACAGAGATGCCCCCTCTCTCACCTTACCTTATGCACAAGGTCCCCCCCCCGTTTCCCACCCTACCTTATGCACAGGGTTCCCCCCTCTCCCCCTAACGTACACACAGGGTACCTCCCTCTCTCACTCTACTGTACACGCAGGGTTCCCCTCTCTCCCACCCTACCGTACATGCAGGGTTCTCCCCTCGCCCACCCTACCGTACACGCAGGGTACCCCCCTCTCCCACCCTCCTTATACACAGGGTTCCCCCTCTCCCACCCTCGTTGTATACAGAGTTCCCCCTCTCCCACCCTCCTTGTACACAGGGTTACCCCTCTCCCACCCTCCTTATACACAGGGTTACCCCTCTCCCACCCTCCTTGTACACAGGGTTACCCCTCTCCCACCCTCCTTGTACACAGGGTTACCCCTCTCCCACACTCCTTGTACACAGGGTTACCCCTCTCCCACACTCCTTATTCACAGAGTTCCCCCTCTCCTACACCCAGGGGTCCCCCATTTCCCTCCCTCTTTAAACACAGCATAGTAATACAGAGGCTCAGGACACAGACCTCTCATCACCTAGAAATGAAACAAGTATAGAGAGCAGAAGGTAAATACCTTTCCTCCTCCTCCACCACCTCCTACTAGTACAGAGACTTTCACTACAGACTTTAGCCTCCCTGCAGCAATCTCCCCCCCTCTATCGCAGGACTCTGGAATTTGTAGTTCTATGTAGCCAGCAGCCTCTCAGCTGAGATTCTCGCCCAACTACATCTCCCAAAGTGCTTTGCAACACGCCCCGCCTCTCCGATGATTGACAGTCATGTTAAATAATGAAATCGTCCAGTCACTGGAAAATCAACCAATAGAAACGAAGGAATGAATGTCCTTCCTGCTGAGTAGTTGGTGACATTTTAAACAGGAAGGTAATATATACATATATCATTCTGTGACAGGAAATTATATGACAGTGCTTTTTTTTAATACTAGATTTCAATTCAGTCTTAGCTCTCAATGAATGGGATGGTGAAATATATAAATGTAGTAATCTTCATAGTCACTCTATCTGTCAGGACCTGTGGAAGCAGCCAGCATGTGTGTTGCCTGGGAGACCAAGAGCTTGAGAGACGCGAAAGAACGCTTAAGGGCTGTGGCTAGGATATGGGCGTGGCGTTCTAACCTGTTACTCCGCCCCAATAGGATAGGTTCAATTCCAAGTGAGCGTGGCATCGTATTCAGCTGTGATCAACTGGAGCTAGCGAGCACGTTGGGCGTGGCTGTGGCGGCATGTGGGCGTGGCAAAGGATTGCACCTGTGTACAGTGGACGGTAACCACAGAGCAGTTGGGCGTGGCTGTGCGGCGTGTGGGCGGGGCAGGCACCGGGTGGCAGCAGCACCGCACTAGGTGACAGCCGGTTGGTCTCGGTGTCCCGGGATCCCAGGTACATGCTTTTTGGGTAGACATAATTTCCATGGAAACAGGTACGCGGACAGATACCAGTACTATACTCTACAGCCCCTGTCACACAGCAACTGCATTTATATGTACACAGCACTATTATAGACCTGGTTCTGCTGGGACTTGTAGTTCCACAACATCTGGAGAACCCCAGTCTCTTTCATAGTGCATCGATAACGGGGGCAGAGTGTGTGGAGCACACGGGCCCCTAGGCTCAGAGGGGGGCTCACACTGCACCCATAGACTATACTGGGCTTCAGGCCAGATTTAGGGGTCAGGTCGCCCATAGGCACAACAGTAATGGCCGCCCCCCTTTGCCCAATTTTATTATTTTTATTGTTTGGTTATAAAACCTCATTTAATGATAGGCAATTTAATATAATAGTAAAAAAGACTTGAACTGTGATATTTTGTTTTATTTTTTAATTATGTATCCATATTTAATAAGTAGGACGGCTTACAGGGACAGTCTGCGCATTAAGGTACAATGGAAATATTTCAAAGTTACTGGTAAATTTCAGACTGATAGTATTAAAACAAGAATTCACTTGCCGTCCCCCAACAAGAGGCGCCTCACGTGCCTAATGAGAAATTTACCGCTGCTTTCCTGACACAGAAAAGTCCTGCAGATATTCATATGCGCACTAGAGAAATAACCAGGAAAATGGCGCCACTGTTATTTTGACGGAGATATGTGCATACCCAGCGTACCCTGGCACAGAAGCCCAACAAGGACTACTGTATTTTTAAGCTAAAAAGACGCATTTTAAAAAAATGTTTGACACAAGATATGGTGGGATCTTAAGCCCTATCTGTGGAACGGAATGTAGTCAGGAAGCCGGTTTTCGAAATGCCTACCGCCGGCTTCCCGACAGTGAAATCCCGGCATGGGACTAATGATAGGTGTCTAAATACCGACGCCTATCATTAGCCCCACGCCGAAATCCGATCGTGGATAAGCCGGGCGTCGGGAGCAGATAGCCGCGGGGGGTGGGGTAAGGTTTAGGATCTCCAGGAGAGACTTAGGGTTAGGCATCCCCCCAGGAGGGTTAGGGTTAGACTAGGGGAAGGGGGGTTTAGGGTCAGACACCCCTGGGGGGAGTTTAGGGTTATGCACCCCCTGGGAGATTTAGGGTGTGGGGAGGGGGGTTAGGTTTAGGCATCCCTGGGAGGAGGTTAGGGTTAGGCACCCCTAAGGGAGGGTTAGGGATAGCCTACTTACCTCCCCTGTCGGGATCTTCATCTGCCGGCCTTCCGGTGTCGGTATTTCATCCGCCGGGCTGACGTCCGGCGGTAATACATACCGATTCCCGGTGGAAAATTATATTTATTTTTGTATATTGTTTCAGTCATTGTCTGGTGAGACAAACACTACTAAGGGCCCCCCCAAGTGTTTGCCGGCTAGTATGCCTTCCCCAAGCAATGGAAAACATAATTTTTTCATAGTGCAGGTTGATATAGCGCCTGATTCAGCAAGGATCGCTATTGCAATCGCAATAGCGATTACACATGCAGTCTCACTGCGAAGATAGGCTAATGATTGCAATCTCAATGCCATACGTAGTCTCTCATATAAAGGACGCCCCCCTTACCTTACACACATCCGTAATACTTAGCAAGACTGCATAACTATCGGTAACATTGAGTACAATCAGAGCCTCACGCACACTTGCACAAGGTCAGACCTTTCTCAGAAATTGCTAACCTCATCGCACACAGTGAAAGCCCAAGCTGTGTATGGCATTGCAGTGGCTAAATTATGCACGCCCCTGCAACACCGACCACCCTCCTGTCACCACCCCCAAACGGTACTTCCTGTCAATCACTCTGCGATAGGTCTGCGTAGTGACTGCAATCGCAGTCCAATCGCAATGCGAGGAATGCGCATAGAACGCAACAATTGGCCGATTGCATGCGTGATCACAATAGCGATCCTTGCTGAATCAGACACATTTTCTGGTGATCACAAGTGGTGCTGCTATGCAGCTACATCCTTTGAAAGAAGGGAAACACCTAATTTCAATTGTAAGTGCTCCTAAACATGGACATGGCTAGAACATGTCAGAGTTCAGAGCTTATTTTATCCTGAATTTGCCCTGCAATTAATAAAATAATAAAGTACAGTAATTAGGACCAATTATGTGTATGGTTGTCCTTTCCTCCAGGCATATAACCTACTCCTGCATGTTCACAAAATGGATTCCAAGCAAATCACACAAGAGGCTTCTACTTCCCAGCCTAAGTGGCGTGGAGCCTATAACTGGGAATCCGTCCTCTCCACAGTGTCAGCGCCATGTCTGGACTCCGATGAAGGATCCCTGGTAAGTATATAGAACTCAACCTCTTAGTTTCCTTTTGGGGTCTTTATATGACACTATTTCAGTAGCACAAGTGCCACCCTAATATGCCCCCGTTATCCAGTGTTAGATTAACAACAGGACGAGCGCCCAGGAAGCCCATGCTCAAGTAGGGGCCCCTGCAAGTTATACCCCTTTTATGCCACAGCTGAATCCCACGTTATTGCAGTATAACCCGGGTTGCTGCTAGGTGTAAAAGGGGACAGGGTTGGATTCCTGAGTCAAGTGACCCAGCAATCCAACCCAGGTAGCTTGCAGGGTTTAACACGGGAACGAGCTGTGCAACCCTGCAGTGTAAACGGTAACCTGGGTCGTCCGTTCCGTGTCCCATTTACAGCATGGGAACTTCCTGGTTTCTCGCAACTTTGAGATGTCTCCAAGCGCTGGGAGAAGTCTTGCAGTGTGAACGGTGCTGATCCGGGAATAACCCAGATCAGTGCCGCAATGTTAAAGGGATCTGTCCTGGGTATGACCCGTTTTGGAACTGTTGTGGAGCTCATTCAGACCCGCTCGCTAGATGCGTACGCTCGCTCCCAGTGTATGCAAATTTGGCTAAGTGACGTCATGGCAGGTGATCGCATGGCAAGGCATAAGCACGCCCACTATGTCTTGGCGTGCGATCGCTTTGTGTATGTAGACGCCCACCTGCCTGTCTTAAGACGCCCACTAGCGTCTCCAGGAAGTGTATGCAAGTGTATGCAAGCATCGGTACATCGGGTGCCATCGGCAGGGAACGCAGCGCTTAAGGTTGCCTATACCCTGCCGCAAGCACTGCGATCACTTCAGAATGAAATCCCAACAAGTGACGTGTACTATGACACTGCCTTTAATTATGCACGCCTCTGGAACGGCACGCCTGCGTTCGCACCTCCACTCCCCCATTTCCAGTGGTCAGCCCCTATCACCACCCACAAACGGCCTCTCCTGTCACTCACTCTACTGGGCAGTCTATGCGCAGCAAGCGAACACATCCTTATCTCTCGCATTGGTTCGCGCTCGCGCATTACGATGCATGCGCAGATAGCGACTATCGGCCAGCTACGAGCGTTCGCATCATAGCGAACAGGTCTGAATTAGCCCCTGTGCCCACAAACCTTATTCTGGCCCTGCCGTTATCTGTACAATCACATTTCTGTTTGAAAGAAACCTGAACACCTCAGCACTGGAATGGGTATTCAGTATATCTGCAGCTGTGGTGGAACTACATTTCCCAGCAAAGATGACAGGGAATATTAGACATTCAATTCACAACAGACGTGACAGGTTTCCTATCTCTAGCTTAATGTCATATTAAGTTTCACATCTTTTGCCTGGCTACCTACTAAAGAGTCCAGGAAACAATCTGTAAGTACTATTTTCTTCAGTTATGTGCCAGCCAGGCTGGCAGAACATGCTGGGACATGTAGTCCAGCAGCATTTGCAGAGCTGCAGGGTATCTACGTCTGATTAATGTAATTTTTTAATCATATGATCCCTTTCACACCAAAATCCCGGGACCGACCCGGGTTATTAAACACAGTTTCAACCCGTGTCACAGTTGCTCAGGCCCCTTTTTACACTGCACCTTGGACCTGGGTGATTCCCGGGTCGTCCCCGTTCACACTGCACCCGTGTTTGCCCTGGTCGTTTTTTTAGGCTCACAGAGATGAGGTCATAAAAAGTTGGTGGTGCCTGCTCACTGCATTGCATTAATTGTGGCCTGATCCTCCAAGGCTCCTTTTTGCCTGACTCGGGTTGGATTACCCAGGTTGCACCTTACATATCGCATTGTACCCGGGCCAGTCCCAGGTTTGACCCTGGTTGTGACCATGGTCGAAGTCCCAGGAGGACATACAACCTGGGTTGACCCTTTTAAACCAAGCAAGGACCTGGGTTGCGCCAGGAATATCCCGGGTCAGAAGTTTGGTGTGAAATGGGTATAAGGAAAAAACAATGTGTAGGCACAATTAATTTAATGGTGTAAGGTCTGATTTTGCAGCTGTATAAATGTACATGTTATATAGTTTACACACCTTTACTGGAATTGCAGTTTTTTTTTGATGTAACACCCAAAATCGGATAAAAAATTCAAGTAGATAAACAAATACAAAAGTTTTAGGAAAAAGAAGTCAAATACAAAACCTACTATACGCTGGTTGCATAAGTGTGCACACTCTGGGTCTCATTCAGACCCGGTCGCAAGCGCCGATGCGCTCGCAACCGGGTCGATGGTCCCCACAGAGTATGCGCACGACGGAGCCGGCTCCGTTGTGCACAAGCGCGAGACCCGGCTAGCGACGGGCGCTCCGTCGCTAGGGGTCTCGTAGCAGACGGGGCGAGCTGTCGATGTTGAGTGACAGCTCGCCCCGTTTGCTGGGCGGACCGGGGGCGTGCCCAGCCAAACGGAGGCGTTCCAGTCGGAACGCTTGCCATTTGGGGGCGGCCCCACATGACATCATTGATGATGTCAGTGGGGAACTTCTTGCTCAAACAGAGCAGGAAGTTCCCTGGGGCTTACGAGAGCCCAGACCCAACCTTAGGGTCTGCTCATAAGCCCCGATGGTCACGATGGTGATGACCATCGCGACCATCACCCTGATCGCGAAAAGTAAGTGGCCACCCTCATTCAGAGCGATCGCTTGCAGCAAGCGATCGACTCTGAATGAGGTCCTCTTTCCTAATGACGATGCCAGTTAACTAATCACATTCAAAATCCTGTTCAAAGCAATTAGCATACACCAGCCAGCAGTGACAGCGATTGTGAGTAACCCCAAATAAAGATCAGCTGTTCCTGTAGGGTTCTTAAACTTTGTTAATTGCATCCTATTGGGGAATCCATGGACCGCAATTTGCTTTCCCAACATCTACGGGATCTCATCGTTGAAAGGTACCAATCAGGAAAGAGGGGTTAAATAGCTTCAAAGGCATTAAGGTCACCATGGAACACTGAGGACTGTCATCAATATGTGGAGAAGATGTAACACAACAGAGACATTGCCAAGATCACGAGGCCGCTACATTTAATCACCCAAACCATGTGGGAAAATTTCTTATTGTCTCATTAGATCAAGATTGAACATTTCAGACTTTATTCCGAGAGATATGTTTGGAGTGAAGACAACGGAGCTCGTTTCCCTAGAAATACCATGCCTTCTGTGACGCCTTGGTGCTACTTCTCCTTAGCTGGGACAGGGGCTCTATCAAGGAAAGAGGGAATAATGGATAGGTCAGAAAGCTGAGGAGGAATTTCGCCATCAGACATGACAACGATCCAGAGCGCACATCCAAGTCACCCAAGGAATGGGTTCAGGAAAGGAAGATCTTAATCTTGGATTGGCCTAGTCCGAGCCCAGACTTCAATCACATGAAAACCTGTGGAATGACCTAAGGAGCACTCTGCACAGGAGATCCCACAATCTGATGGACCCTGAGCTTTTTGGCGGGGAAGAGTGGGATAGAGTTGCAGAGTACATGTGTGCGATGTTCATAGAGACTAATTAAATAAAACTCACCGTTATATTAAAAGCAAAAGGTGCTTCCGCAAAGTAGTTTAGGGTTGTGCATCCACGGGATTTTATGTAGTTTTACTTTTACTTACATTTCCTAAAAACTGACTCATAGTTTGTTGATGTCAAGGTCACATTAAATGTGGGTAAAGGTGTGACATTATTTTTCTTGATTTAATAGGCTGCATCACAAAAACCTGCAATTTCAATAAAGGTGTGTGCTTATTTCGAGATGGGTACGGTATACCGGCGTTCAGGATCCCGGCATCCAGAATCCAGAGGCCGGCATCCCGACAGGGTTAGGATACCGACACCTGACGGTAGGTATCCTAACCCTTCTTCCTCTCCCTACCTAATCTCACTCCCTGGTGCCTGAACCTAACCTCCCCCCTAGTGCCTAAACATAACCTTTCCCTCCCCGCACCCTAAACCTAACCTTCCCCCCTCAGTGCCTAACCCTCCCCCTAGTGCCTAAGCCCCATCACTAACCCTCCCTCTAACCCCGCTACTTACCTTCAGGATTCCGGTGGTCGGGATTCTGACAGGTGTCGAGACACCGGTGCCGGCATTCTCACCGTTGAATCCCCGTGGTTGTGATATTGACCGCATCCCCTTTATATCCACTGTTTCCCCCCTACAGTGGCACAAAATACATATATTCTTACCTCAGTGACACAGAATAGATGTGTTCTAGATATATCCTTGTTCAGTGACACAGATTAGATGTGTTCTAGATATATCCCCACCTAAGTGACACAGAATAGATGTGTTCTTGAGAATAGCTGTGTTCTAGATATATCCTTGCCTCAGCGACACAGATTAGATGTGTTCTAGATATATCCTTGCCTTAGTAACACAGAATATATGTGTTCACTTACAAGGATTAGTTGTGTTCTAGATATAGCTTTGCTTCAGTGACACAGACTAGATGTGTTCTAGATATAACCTTGCCTCAGTGACACAGAATAGATGTGTTTTAAATATATAGCCTTTCCTCAGTGACACAAAATAGATATGTTCTAGATATATCCTTGCCTCAGTGACACAGAATATATGTGTTATAGCTATCGCTCCTCAGTGACACAGATTAGATGTGTTCTAGATATATCCCCTCCTATTTGACACAGAATAGATGTGTTCTAGATATATCCCCTCCTAAGTGACACAGAATAGATGTGTTCTTGAGAATAGCTGTGTTCTAGATATATCCTTGCTTCAGCGACACAGAATATATGTAACAACTGTGCACTTAACCACAGATATGTGGACAAGCGGTAGTGGGCAAACTAAAGATTACATGACTGTGACAGCCCACTGGGTGGGTGAATCGCAGCAGAAGCAGTATCTAACAAACAACACCAGCTCATTCAGAGGCAGGCTACTCTATGTATCACCTGATTCAATAAGAGGCATACCGCTGACAACCTCTAATGTCATAGAAACATGGCTTACCACACTTGGACTCTCATAAGGATTTGTGATTTCTGATAACGCCACAAATATTGTAAAAGCATTACAGCTGGGTGAATTTCAACACAACCCCTGTTTTGCTCACACGATCAACTTAGTGGTGCAGGGTTTTTTAAAAAATAACAGGGATTTGTAGGAGATGCTGTTAGTGGGCTGACATTTTCTACATTCAGCAACAGCACCTGCTAGAGCAGTTTAATTTGCCCTGCCTTCAACTGAAGCAAGAGGTGGTAACAAGGTGGAACTCCACCCTTTATATGCTTCAGATGATAGAGGAACAGCAAAAAGCCCATAGCTATACAATAAGCCATTACATTGGGAGAGGAGGGGGACTGTACCTTTGCCCAACACAGTGAAGAGTACTTTCTGTCTTGTGCAAAGTGCTGAAACCATTTGAAGTAGCCACATGTGAAGTGAGTGCTGACACTGCTAGCTTGAGTAAGGTGATTTCCCTAATTAGGCTTTTGGAAAATCCGCTGGAGAAACTGAAGAAGGAGATTAACCAAAGCAAATCCACAAAGTATGCCGGTCTTGTAGATCAAGTCCTTTATTCGCTTCACCAGGATCCACTGGTGGCCATGATCTTGAAATCTGATCACTACAGCTTAGCACCATGCTTGATCCCAGGTTTAAGTCATATGCTGTGTCTTTCTTTCCAACTGACCCAGATCTTAAAAGATGCAAACAGCTACTGGTGAGCAAGTTGGCAAGCATCACAAGCACTACGACGTCTCCTTCAATTTCTTCAGCAGCAGCCAGAAAAAAAAATCAGCTTTCCCAAAAGACCCAGTGGGTCTAAAATAATTGCCCAACATTAGTGACACCTCTACCATAACTCCATCTGATACGATCACCATCCAAAGAATGGTGGAGGATTATTTTCATGATACCATACAAATAGTCATGTCACAGAGTCCCTTCGAGTACTGGAAGGAAAAAAAGGCAATTTGGAGGCATTTGTATGAACTGGCTTTGCAATACTTAAGCTGCCCACACTCCAGTGTGTTCTCGGAGAGAGTTTTCAGCACGAACGGCATAGGAGGCTACTTCCTCAAAATGTGGAAAAGATTATGTTCATAAAAATGAACTGGAAATTCCATGAGGACGACCTTTCCCGGCAACTACGTCACAGTACAGAGTCTTCTGTAATGGTGGATTCCAGAGTGGATGAATTAATATTGTGTGAGGATGATGTACAAACTGATGAGGGTGAGGATGGCAATGACGGTGACATCTTGCCAATGTAGAGCTGTTGCCTTAAGCCAATGTGTAGCTTGTTTTTTGGGGGCTCAAACAAACCAAGCACTTCAGCCCCAAAAGTGGCAGCCCCTGTCGCTGAAATGCTTGGTTTGTTAAAGTGTGCATGTCCTTTTTAATATCCAACATAAAGGTGGGTGGGAGGGCCCAAGGACAATTCCATCTTGCACTACCTTTCATTTCTGCCACTGCTGTGTGGCAATGCGTCACAAATGTGCTTTATGGTGCATACACACGGTCAGATAAAAAGGATGAGTTAAACGATAACTATATTGTTTGATCATTTATATCGTCCTTTTTTTTTATAGCCCCCTCCAACGACCAAACGACCATCGATGCGCGGGCACAGGTGGCCGATATCAACCATCGCCCGTACATGCAGGCCAACCTGGTCGATATCGACCAGGTTAGCCTGTTTACTATAGGGACCCGCGATCGTTGATCGCGGGTCGTTCAGTCATTTGGGGTTTGGTGCATTTTGCTGTATGTTTGATATCGAACATCCAGCACATGCAGGACAATCAGACAACGATATCTGATCATCCCGTATGTACGGACCATTAAACTGTGGTGTGTGTCCCCTTACCAACCAGCCAGCTCACTGCAGTCTTTGGCCAATAATGGTGAAAATAATATTGTAAGGTGGTCTAGATTGACTGTAAAGTACTTCAAATTAATGTTATTGAGGTTAATAATACTCTAGGAACAATAAAAAGCCCAATTTATGTGATTTTAGCTTTTTTTTTTGTCAATTTTAGTAAAAAATCAAATCCAAAACCAGTCACGGCAGGTTTGCAAATACAAAGCCGGATGACGAATAAGAGCCAAATCCATATCCCAGCAAAAGATGGTCTGGTTCATATCCCTATTGTAGATATATCCTTGCCTCTTTGGAATCCCGCGGTTGTGATATTGACAGCATCCCATTATCCACTGTTTCCCCTCTACAGTGGCACAAAATACATATACAGTCAGGTCCATAAATATTGGGACATTGACAGAATTTTCAGATTTTGGCCTCTATTCACCACCACAATGGTTTTGAAATGAAACAAACAAGATGTGCTTTAACTGCAGACTTTCAGATTTAATTTGAGGGTAATTACATCCAAATCGGGTGAACGGTGTAGGAATTACAACAGTTTCAATATGTGCCTCCCACTTTTTAAGGGGCCAAAAGTAATGGGACTATCAACTCAAAAGCTATTTCATGGATAGGTGTGGCCTATTCCCTCGTTATTTCATTATCAATTAAGCAGGTAAAAGGTCTGGAGTTAATTCTAGGTGTGACATTTGCATTTGGAATCAGTTGCTGTCAACTCTCAATATGAGATCCAAAGAGCTATCATTATCAGTGAAGCAAGCCATCATTAGGCTGAAAAATCAAAACAAACCCATCAGAGAGATAGCAAAAACATTAGGTGTGGCCGAATCAACTGTTTGGAACATTCTTAAAAAGAAAGAACGCACCGGAGAGCTCAGCAACACCAAAAGACCCGGAAGACCATGGAAAACAACTGTGGTGGATGACAAAAGAATTATTTCCCTGGTGAAGAAAAACCCCTTCACAACAGTTGGCCAAATCAAGAACACTCTCCAGGAGGTAGATGTATATGTGTCAAAGTCAACAATCAAGAGAAGACTTCACAAGAGTGAATATAGAGGGTTCACCACAAGATGCAAACCATTGGTGAGCCACAAAAACAGGAAGACCAGATTAGAGATTGCCAAACAACATCTAAAAAAGCCATTACAGTTCTGGAACAACATCCTATTGACAGATGAGACAAAGATCAACTTGTACCAGAGTGATGGGAAGAGAAGAGAAGGAAAGGAACTGCTCATGATCCAAAACATACCAACTCATCAGTGAAGCATGGTGGTGGTAGTTTCATGGTGTGGGCATGTATGGCTGCCAATGGAACGGGTTCCCTTGTATTTATTGATGATGTGACTGCTGACAAAAGCAGCAGAATGAATTCTGAAGTGTTTTGGGCAATATTATATGCTCATATTCAGTCAAATGCTTCAGAACTCATTGGACGGCGCTTCACAGTGCAGATGGACAATGACCCGAAGCATACAACCAAAGAGTTTTTTAAGGCTAAAAAGTGGAATGTTATGCAATGGCCAAGTCAATCCCCTGACCTGAATCCGATTGAGCATGCATTTCACTTGATGAAGACAAAACTGAAGGGAAAATGCCCCAAGAACAAGCAGGAACTGAAGACATTTGCAGTAGAGGCCTGGCAGAGCATCACCAGGGATGAAACCCAGCGTCTGGTGATGTCTATGCGTTCCAGACTTCAGGCTGTAATTGCCTGCAAAGGATTTGCAACAAAGTATTAAAAAGTGAAAGTTAGGGGGCGTGGCCTAACTGGCAGAGTGGACAGACGTGGCTTTATACAGCTCCTGCCTTACCTGTCCTTTATAGAGAAGAGCCTGCGTCTTACCCACTTGACACATCGCTGCTCAGACACCTGTGGGAGCCCACACCACCCTGGCTCCATAGCCCGGACTATTGGAGCGATTTGAGCCCCCTGCTCGATTGAGGCCTACTTCTCCCCCTGAAGCCGCGGCCTCGAGTTTGGAGCCTCCGTGGTCCGCGGGTTGTGCCTCCGCTAACGTTGCCGCTCCTGACCCCAGCTATCTTCCGGGGTGTGCCGCTACCTTCCTCCGTGGGGATCCTCCGGTGAGTGCCTCTCCCACTCCGTCTTATAAGCCCCCTGGACACCGCTTTAAGGAGCGCTGTTTTAATCGCGGCTGCCGCCGCCGCTGGCTCCTGCTGGGCCCCGTGAAGTGACACATCAGCCCACAGCTCTTTCCCCTTTGAAGAGGCTTTAACACTGGGCTCTGCCCCACCGCCCTCCTTGGTGACCATTTAAGGGGGTCTTGCAAAGCCCTGCAGGCCGCACGGATGTGTCCCCCTGGCTACATGTACACAGCCTCCAGCCCCAACTGAAACCTATAACACCCCTCCCAGTCCATACTCACTATAAGTGTGGGTTGTTGTCTCCAGGGAGTCGTCTGCCTTAAGGAACATTCTGATGACTGGGCCTTCTTTCTCTGTATAACCCTCTGTGGTGTCCGTTATCCTGTTTAACTTGTGCTGGACTCAGTAATTATTCTCCATTACAGTGTTCTCTGATCCAGTGATACTGGTGCTCCCCCCGGTGGTCATAGCTTTTATTGCATGCCATAACAGCACTTGGCAGTAGATTTATATTTTTCACCTTTGTCGACAACACTTTTGAGCGATATTTATGTAAAAAAGGCTCTTAACCACAATGACTGTCTCTAACATACTACCATGAAACAAGGCGTTATACATCCATAATGGCTATATAATAATCCCCTGGCCTCTGGGGGTTGGTGATCGACTGCCTCAACTTTTCATATGACATCGTAACATTTAAACGAACGTTTACTGCCTATCATTAACCTACATTTTCAGCTACCTATATGCCATGGGCAAAACCGGGAAATCTGCTCACAAGAAAGAGACTCCTCATCCTAGAACAGAACCATCTCAATCTGACCTACGTCCATTTCTCTTGCCAACTCCTGCTAAACAAGACTCTATCTCTGACTCAATAGCATCTTCACCAGATCCATCAAATCCTCCTAGCCCTATGTCAATGGAGACCCCAGCAATGCAATCCTCTGCGAAGTCCAACAATGACATACAAGAACTTCTGACATACGTCAAGACATTACCGACAAAGTCAGACATCCAAAATACTCTTCGTCAGGAATTGGCGTCTGTTAAGCAAGATCTTTCTTTACTGTCGGACCGCCTTACGTCCCTAGAAGATAGTCAAGAACACACAGATTCCTCTTTGTCTAAGTTGACAACAATAGTTGCCCAACAATCAAGGGAACTACTCTCGCTTAAAACCAGAATGGAAGACTTGGACAATCGTGGCCGAAGAAATAACATACGCGTCAGGGGCTTGCCTGAGGATGTCCTCCCCTCAAACTTAATCGATGCTTTAACAAAGATTTTCAATGAAATTCTCGGCAATAACCCAAACGACAAGCTACAATTTGACCGAGTACATCGAGCTTTGCGGCCGCGTGGCTCCTCATCCGACCGCCCGAGAGATGTAATCTGCCGATTACACTACTTTGCCCAAAAAGAGGAAATAATGCGGAAAGTCAGGCAACTAGATGGTGTGGATTTTAATGGCGATGTTATTCACATCTTTCAGGACTTATCGTGGCACACTCTGCAACAGCGCCGAGCTCTACGCCCACTGACTGATGAGTTGCGCAAACGCCAATTAAAGTACAGATGGGGATTCCCCTTCCACCTGCAGGTGACTCTCTCGGGCAAATCGCACACTCTCTATAACCCCTCTGACCTATTATCCTTTTGTTCTGCTCTGGGCCTTCCGAAAATTGAAACTCCTGATTGGAAAGAACCATTAGCTCAATGGGACTTGCCCTCAACTGAATCACGGCCTTCCTCTTGGCAGACGGTCAGGAATCCTCAACGTCGAAACAGGTTTTCCCCAGATCATTCCGCAGCAGAAGTTACCTGATTGTGTATTTCCATTTCCCTTTTCTAGGATAGTGTTCACTATAGAGAGCTAATTTATATTTAATATTGACAGTGTTATATTTTCCCATAATGTAATGTTCACTAAACTTTAATATGTCTTGATGTTTATATCTAGAGTTTTATACCTTGCTAACCTTTTGAGGTTGAAGTTGACACCAATCCCCTGTGCCCCCTCACCCGCTTAATGTATATTACTACTGAGACTTCGGACCATAATTGTTGTTCCGTGGTTTCAGTCGCGGGTTTTTCAGTATTGTTTATCTTGCATATCTTGTTAATGTCTGTTTTTCAATGTTGTTTTCTTTTTTTTTTCTTTATTTGTTTTTTCTTTTTTTTCCCTTGGGTCTTTGAATGCCATTATTTTTTTGCCATCCATAATGTCCCTGCCTACTAAAATTTTAATCTCCTCCGTCAATGCCCGAGGATTAAATTCTCCAGAAAAGCGTTCTCAAATGTTGCGCGCTCTATGGGCAAATAGAGTTGATGTAGCACTGGTTCAGGAAACACATTTTAAAATTGCAGCGCGCCCTCAGTCTTTGTGTGATAGACATTATTCTGCTGCCTATTATAATAATAACCCAGAGGGGAAGTCGAAAGGCGTCGCAATTATTTTCTCACGCAAACTCCCCATTTCTGATGTAAACATACATAGATTGATTCCGGGTAGACTCCTCTTACTTACATGCCACATATATAATCAGGTCTTCACTTTCATCAATATTTATGCCCCCAACAAGGGCCAATATGATTTTCTCCGGTCTGCAATGGATATGGTTGACCCCCTACTTCAGGGTATTGTTCTTTTGGGAGGAGATCTTAACTGGTCCTTAGACCCCTCACTAGATATATCTAAGGATGCGCCTAGGTATCCCCTTGCTAAGTACAAAAAAGTCAAGACTTTGTTTCATAATTACCAACTGGCAGACTCCTGGAGGACATTATATCCCACGGGCCGTAACTACTCCTTTTATTCCCATCCTCACAACACATACTCTCGCCTGGACTATCTATTCCTCAGCCATAGACACCTCCACATGCTCGCTGAAGCTGACATTGGGCCAATAACATGGTCAGATCACGCTCCGGTCTCATTGACGTTGATCCTTCCACATTTTTCCTCTAAACAATGGACGTGGCGATTAAATGAATCCCTCTTACAGGACACATACTGTAAAGCCGAAATCGATACTGCGCTATCTGACTATATTACCCACAACGACTTACCAGAAACTTCCCCAATCTCAATATGGGAAGCGCACAAGTGCGTTATCCGTGGTAAGCTTATACAATTGGGCTCCTATATTAAAAAACAAAAATCCGCACAGATTTCGACCCTTTTACAACAAATTAAATTACTAGAGGCGTCGCATAAACAAACCATGTCTAAAGAGGACTATCATAAGCTTATGGAATCTCGTAATATTCTTAGCAAATTACTTTCGAACAACATACAGTTGTCCGTTAAAAAGTGTAGAAGTCGCTTTTATCACTGGGGTAATAAGCCGGGACGTCTTTTGGCTAGAGCGCTGAGAGCCCAGCGAGCATGTGGATTCATACACACACTTAAGGATAGTGGGGGAAGGCCTCAAGTTGAAACCTCTAAACTTGCAGAATGCTTCCAACAATATTATTCTTCTCTTTATAACCTACCTAATACTAATCCTGTATCCTCTAATCCTCTTACTTCACAAAACGTTCTTGATTATTTGGCTTCCATTTCCTTTCCTACTATCTCACCTCTAGATAAGCTGGCGTTGGAGGTTCCATTCTCTGTGCGTGAGCTAGAGTTAGCATTAGCCTCTTCACCTACGGGAAAGTGCCCTGGCCCTGACGGCTTAACCATAGGTTATTACAAGAGTTTCCAGAATAAACTAATCCCTATGATGTTGAAGGCTTTCAACCATATCTCAGTGGAATCGCAATTTTCTAAACAATTCCTAGAGGCACACATCTCAGTCATCCCCAAAGCTGGTAAGGACCCCTCCCTGTGTTCGAGCTACAGACCCATTTCATTATTAAATATGGACCTTAAATTATATGCCAAGCTAATAGCTAATAGGCTAAACCCCCTCATTCCTCAGCTGATACATACTGACCAAGTCGGATTTGTTAAGGGACGGGAGGCACATGATAATACCACAAAAGTCCTCAATTTGGTACACTTTGCTACTACTCAATCAAAGATCCCTATTATCCTACTCTCCACCGACGCTGAAAAAGCGTTTGATAGAATTAATTGGTCTTTTATGAGGTCTGTGCTGGTACACATGGGATTGGGTCCCGTGACACTGCATAGAATTCTGGCCCTTTATTCCTGTCCTTCGGCGAGGGTGAGGGTCAATGGTGAGCTGTCTGGATCTTTCTCCATACACAATGGCACGCGACAAGGCTGCCCTCTGTCGCCATTGATTTTCATCCTTTGCATGGAGGCTCTGGCCGGATCTATACGCGCCAATCCACTTATTTCTGGGATTATGGTAGGTGAACAGGAACACAAACTGGCTCTTTTTGCGGATGACCTATTGGCTACTGTTTCCCACCCGGTGACGTCTCTGCCTCACTTGATGCATGAGTTTGACCGTTTTGGAAAGTTGTCCAACTTTAAAATTAACTTCACAAAATCTTGGGCCTTAAATCTGTCTGCGCATGCTTCTGTAGTTTCGGGTTTGCAGTCGGCTTTCCCATTCCCTTGGCACCCTTCTCATATTACCTATCTAGGGGTTAAAATTCCTAAAAACATGTCGCATCTCTTTAATATTAATTTTTCTCCCATCCTCTCCTCCATTCGAATGGACTATTCCCATTGGCATTTGAAACAACTTTCTTGGCTGGGTAGAATAAGCGTGGTGAAGATGAATACGCTTCCTAAATTGCTTTACCTCTTTCAGTCTTTGCCCATTCAGATTCCAGATTCCTGGTTCCGTTCGCTAAATGTCTTAATTCAGCAATTTATTTGGTCTAGGAAACAACCTAGGATTAAACGTACTCTTCTAACTCGACCAAAACAACTGGGTGGTCTCCAACTCCCAGATATCAAAGCATACTATCACACTATCCACCTTAATAGAATTCTTGAGTGGACTAGATATAGAGAGGTGAAGCAATGGGTTGCCCTTGAAGGTCGCTTCATGAAATTTCCCCCTGAAATAACACCTTGGCTTCCTTCCATTCCTAAACTAGATTTCCATCATCCAACAATTTCTCCTTCCCTTTCGGTGTGGAATTCTTTATGAAATCTCCCTTATATTTCTTCACGCTTTGGACCTCTTACTTCTTTTTTGGCTAACCCGGATTTTCCCCCTGGTATTGATTTTAATCAATTCCCTAACTGGGTGCGGGAAGGCCTTTTTCGGACTGGCCAGCTGGTGACTAAGTCAGGTATCAAAGCATTTCTTGATATCCAGGAAAGGTGGTCAATACCTCATTCAGATTTTTGGAAATACCTGCAAGTTCGCCATTACCTGTCCTCTGCGGGTAGAATGAATGTTTCTAGTCGAGATCTCACTGCTTTCGAAAAACTTTGCATTTCACCAACCGATCCATCCCACACAATTTCTGCTATCTACCAGATACTCCTTAACAACCCTTCCTGTATCATACCTCCTTGGGCTAAAAAATGGGAATTAGATTTAGGCATTACCCTCACAGAGCAAGAATGGCAAACAATATTTCTCAAGGCACACTGCAGCTCAACTTGCTCAATTATCAAGGAAACGCAATACAAAATTTTGATGAGATGGTATAGACACCCTACACTATTACATGCCATGTTCCCAACAAAATCCAACTGTTGCTGGAGATGTCTTAGGGCTCCAGGGTCATTACTACATATATGGTGGGACTGTCCACAGCTATCTAAATATTGGTTGGAGGTCATTTCCGTTTCACAACAAATTTTAGGCGCGCCTGTCCCCACTGATCCAGCATTTTGGTTAATAAATTTTTCTGAGTCCTCACTGGGATACTACAAAAAGTCCTTGCTGCGCCATTTGAGTAATGCCGCAAGAGCTGTCATTCCAATTCTTTGGAACTCTTGTAACCCGCCCACACGTAGGGACTGGTTCCAAAGACTCGATTACTACATGTCAATGGAAGACTCTTCAACCCTCTCCATCAATAGCCCTTTTATTCTCACTAATACTTGGCTTCCATGGTTGGAATACAAAAACTCTATGGAATATAGAAATTATATGTTTCCAGCCGTAATTACCCCGTAATATAGACTGCAGCTTCTTTATATTGGCTAACCACTTACTTTTAAAACATGAAGACCCTTCCCTGTTCCCCCATTTTTTGTTACTTAGTATATAGTTTTTCTTTTTACTTTACCTTCTTTATACTGTGTGATGTGTTTATTGAAATGTAAAAAAGTGGTTTCTAATTTGCGTACATTTGGACACGTACACGTTGATAATGTTTTGCTTCTGTATGATGTACGTTCTTTGTTTGAAACCTCTAATAAAAACAGAATGCAAAAAAAAAAAAAAAAGTGAAAGTTAGATTTAGGATTGTTTAGTTTGTCCCATTACTTTTGGCCCCTTAAAAAGTGGGAGGCACATATAGAAACCGTTGTAATTCCTACACCATTCACCTGATTTGGATGTAATTACCCTCAAATTAAATCTGAAAGTCTGCAGTTAAAGCACATCTTGTTTGTTTCATTTCAAAGCCATTGTGGTGGTGAATAGAGGACAAAATATGAAAATTCTGTCAATGTCCCAATATTTATGGACCTGACTGTATCCTTGCCACAGTGACACAGAATAGATGTGTTCTAGATATATCCCCTCCTAAGTGACACAGAATAGATTTGTTTGTGTTATAGATATATTATTGCCTCAGTGACGCAGAAAAAATGTGTTCTAGATATATCTGTGCCTCAGTGACACAGAATATGTGTTCTAGACATATTCTTACCTGAGTTACAATGATTAGTTGTGTTCTAGATATATCCGTGCCTCAGTGACACAGACTAGATGTGTTCTAGATATATCATTGCCTCAGTGACACAGAATAGATGTGTTCTAGATATATCATTGCCTCAGTGACACAGAATAGATGTGTTCTAGATATAACCTTGCCTCAGTGACACAGAATAGATGTGTTTTAATTATATAGCCTTTCGGGGATTCCGGCGGGTGGGGCACCAAGCATCTGCTTTTTAGCTCATCTCCTGCAAGAGGATCTAGAAATCCATTCCAATCCACCGTATTTGGGGCTTTTTCAACTCCACAAACCTGCCTCTCATATTGCCCTGGTGGAGAGGACTCCCATGATATTTATATTTCCTCTGAGGGATACATTTTTCCACCGGAGTCTGGCGCGCAGGTTCTGGACTCATCTACAGCATTCTGGACTCATCTACAGCAGCTTAGGATAGTCCTCTAGTGCCAAATAAGTGGGACCCTTTATGCTTTGAATTATCAAGCCCCTTCTTCGAAGTGTCAATCCATTAACATTGTCCTGTGAACGGACATCATCAGTATCCAGAATCAGGCTTGTGTGCTTTTGTTTCATCAATCTCTTATAACACAGTATTTGTTATTATAATAATAGTACATTTGAGCTTGCTATCAAAGTTTGTACTTTTCATTCACATCGCTTTGCAAAATCTGTATTATATAATTTTACGTGGGTGATTCTAATATTGTATGCTGTATTACTGCCACCTAGTGATGCACATAACATATTACATCTAATAGTAGCATTCCCGCTAGGCTGTTTTAGCGGGGCGCGGCGCCCTGCCCTCCTTCTGGAAGGCAAAAGCGCCCTGCCCTCCAGAAGGAGGGCAAAAAGCACCCTGCCCTAACAGCCTGCGGGAGCCGTCTTCACCCGCGGGTCGCAGTGTCCCGCGGGTGAAGAAATGTGCGGTGACCCAGTCACCGCCGGAGAATAGACGCCGGGCGCATGCGCCCGGCATCTATTCTCACTGTCTGCAGGGTTTGGGGGCTGCCCGGCGTGTCCGTAAGTGCCGGGCACGCCCCCAAGAGTGACGAAAAGGGGACGCATCTTATAGACACGCCCCCTTTTCAATGACCACGCCCCCTTCTCGGACGCGCGTGTGCAATATCGTGCCCTCTCTAGCTCCGGTGCCCTGCCTCGCGCCGGAGCTAGAATGAACACTATAATAGTGATCTATTTTTCTAAGTCACGCCCTGTTCAGCTTGATTTATTCTGTGTACCAACATGTCACTGTTTGATACTACTTTAATGGCTAGAGCTATTACTGCCCGAATTAGATAAATGATTTGATCGCTTAATGTAATCTTTTGATCGTGTCCTGACCCCGTCATCTGACCATCTAACCTGCTCTGATATACAGGAACAGGGGGTAGATGATTCCAAGATTTTGTTTGTTCCTCAACATGACCCAGACCTGGCATTTGCTTATATTGCAGATGAAGGTACTGATAAAGGCACCGAACCCAATAACTTATAGTCACCACTTTCTCCTCACCTTGTTACTGCAAGACATGTGGAGGCTTCCACTTGTGAGCTGGGGCAAATTTTGTATAACCCACTCTTCTCCTCATTAACCCAAATCTCAGCCCTTTATTGGGGGTCGGAAACACTGCGGGAGAACAAATCCCTTTTATTACTCACTTGGGATGTGGGGGGACATGATGGTATTGGCCTTGTCCAAGCCCAATTCTTGAGATTCCCAGCTAACAGTGTGAATACACTTCTGCACAAACATCAATGGTACCTACTTGTTGCAGAACACACTGTTTTGATGCTCAGCCTTTTTGTTTCCCAAGCCTTCCACTGTATATTACATTATTGTTTCTGAACACCGTTGGCTTTGTGACATGAATAATTGTGTAAACAATTTGTTCTATTGGCCTGCCTACCGGGGAACGATCTCGGCACGATCTCTCAAACGATCCTATGATTTTAATATATTACAGCTTATCTCGGTTGTGTTTCTTATTTAAACAAGATGGTCTTGTCTGGCGCTTATTATTTTGTTGTTTGGATTGCTCCTTTCCCCTCCAGAACCTTTTTCTTTTTTTTCCTCTATTCTTGGTACTGCTATTCTTATTGTATATAATATATTAGTGAATACTTTTCAGTTTCTTATGGTGCGTACACACTGGGCGATTAAAGTGAACGACTGAACGATAACGATATCGTTATCGTTCAGTCGTCCACTTTATCGTCCATTTTTAACACAAAAAAGATGAACGATGACGACGACGCGCGTTCCCGCGGGTCGTTCGTCATCCTCGTTCATCGGGCTGACATGCAGGCCAACCTGACGACCTCGTCAGGTTGCTGCATGTCAGGGAATGGGTGAGAGAGCCCGGCGCTGAACGATATCGCTAATGATATTGTTCAGCGGCTGTGCTCAATGTCATGAACGACATTGAGCACAGCCTGCCGGGGACACACTAGACGATATCGCTCAGGGAGCATATCGTCTAGTGTGTATGCACCTTAAGTCCAGTATTTTCCAGATATCACTTTCATTATTTCTAGGCAGTGTCTACATTCACATCGCAACAATATTACTGTTTTATTATATTTCAACAGATGGCAGCTTCAATATTTTCTAGCAGCATTATCTATCCATATTCACTAGTTGAACTGAATAACTAATATTGCCTCTTGTAAGGTCTCAAGGGATGGAGACTGCTTCCCATATTTTTGTTGGTTGGATAAATTAGGAATAGTAGTGGTGAGGCTGAGCTAAGTGTAGTCATTATTTTGTAGAATTTGGATTTTTCTCAATGGAATTCCTTATTGTGTCTAGCATTGTGTTTTCTTTTTCTCATATATGGTTTTTATTATATGACCTGTTACTACATTGTATTATTGTAATTAATATACGCCTGTAAATCTGTTACATATGTAGTATCTACTATTTGTAGTGTCTGTAACTGCTGCTTATGCCTCAATAAGAATATTTAAAAAAATGATATATGTATATATAGATAGAGTCTTTCCTCAGTGACACAGAATAAATATGTTCTAGATATATCATTGGCTCAGTGACACAGAATATATGTTATAGCTATATCCGCTCCTCAGTGACACAGAATATACAGTATGTGTTATAGCTATATCCGCTCCTCAGTGACACAGAATATACAGTATGTGTTATAGCTATATCCGCTCCTCAGTGACACAGAGTAGTTGTGTTGTAGATATATCCTTGCCTCTTTGGAATCCCTGCAGTCGTCATATTGACCGCACCCCTTTATATCCACTGTATTCCCTCTACAGTGGCACAAAATACATATATCCTTGCCGTAGTTCAGTGACACAGAATAGATATGTTCTAGATAAATGCTTGCCTCAGTGACACAGAATAGATGTATTATAGCTATATCCACTCCTCAGTGTCACAGAATAGATGTGTTGTAGATATATCCTGGCCTCTTTGACAGAATAGGTGTTCTAGATATAGCCTTGCCCGTGTGTTCTAGATATAGCCTTGCCTCAGTGACACAGAATAGATGTATTCTAGATACAGTCAGGTGCATAAATAATTGGGACATTGACAGAATTTTCATATTTTGGCCTCTATTCACCACCACAATGGCTTTGAAATGAAACAAACAAGATGTGCTTTAACTGCAGACTTTCAGATTTAATTTGAGGGTAATTACATCCAAATAGGTGAACGGTGTAGGAATTACACGGTTTCTATATGTGCCTCCCACTTTTTAAGGGGCCAAAAGTAATGGGACTATCAACTCAAAAGCTATTTCATGGACAGGTGTGGGCTATTCCCTCGTTATTTCATTATCAATTAAGCAGGTAAAAGGTCTGGAGTTGATTCTAGGTGTGACATTTGCATTTGGAATCAGTTGCTGTCGACTCTCAATATGAGATCCAAAGAGCTGTCACTATCAGTGAAGCAAGCCATCATTAGGCTGAAAAATCAAAACAAACCCATCAGAGAGATAGCAAAAACATTAGGTGTGGCCAAATCAACTGTTTGGAACATTCTTAAAAAGAAAGAACGCACCGGAGAGCTCAGCAACACCAAAAGACCCGGAAGACTACGGAAAACAACTGTGGTGGATGACCGTAGAATTATTTCCCTGGTGAAGAAAAACCCCTTCACAACAGTTGGCCAAATCAAGAACACTCTCCAGGAGGTAGGTGGATATGTGTCAAAGTCAACAATCAAGAGATGACTTCACAAGAGTGAATATAGAGGGTTCACCACAAGATGTAAACCATTGGTGAGCCACAAAAACAGGAAGACCAGATTAGAGTTTGCCAAACAACATCTAAAAAATCCATTACAGTTCTGGAACAACATCCTATGGACAGATGAGACAAAGATCAACTTGTACCACAGTGATGGGAAGAGAAGAGAAGGAAAGGAACTGCTCATGATCCAAAACATACCACCTCATCAGTGAAGCATGGTGATGGTAGTATCATGGCGTGGGCATGTATGGCTGCCAATGGAACTGGTTCCCTTGTATTTATTGATGATGTGACTGCTGACAAAAGCAGCAAAATGAATTCGGAAGTGTTTCGGGCAATATTATATGCTCATATTCAGTCAAATGCTTCAGAACTCATTGGAGGGCGCTTCACAGTGCAGATGGACAATGGCCCGAAGCATACTGCAAAAACAACCAAAGAGTTTTTTAAGGATAAAAAGTGGAATGTTATGCAATGGCCAAGTCAATCCCCTGACCTGAATCTGATTGAGCATGCATTTCTCTTGATGAAGACAAAACTGAAGTGAAAATGCCCCAAGAACAAGCAGGAACTGAAGACATTTGCAGTAGAGGCCTGGCAGAGCATCACCAGGGATGAAACCCAGCGTCTGGTGATGTCTATGCGTTCCAGACTTCAGTCTGTAATTGCCTGCAAAGGATTTGCAACAAAGTATTAAAAAGTGAAAGTTAGATTTAGGATTGTTTAGTTTGTCCCATTACTTTTGGCCCCTTAAAAAGTGAGAGGCACATATAGAAACCGTTGTAATTCCTACACCGTTCACCTGATTTGGATGTAATTACCCTCAAATTAAATCTGAAAGTCTGCAGTTAAAGCACATCTTGTTTGTTTCATTTCAAAGCCATTGTGGTGGTGAATAGAGGCCAAAATATGAAAATTCTGCCAATGTCCCAATATTTATGCACCTGACTGTATACTCTCTTACCTCAGTGACACAGAATAGATGTGTTGTAGATATATCCTGGCCTCTTTGACAGAATAGATGTTCTAGATATAGCCTTGCCCATGTCTTCTAGATATATCCTTGCCTCAGTGACACAGAATAGATTTATTCTAGATATATTCTCTTACCTCAGTGACACAGAATGGATGTGTTCTAGATATATCCTTGCCTCAGTGACACAGAGTAGATCTGTTTTAGATATATTCTCACCTAAGTGACACAGAATAGATGTGATTGTGTTCTAGCTATATTCTCACCTCAGTGACACAGAATAGATGTGTTTTAAATATATAGACATGACTGTGACAGCCCACTGGGTGGGTGAATCGCAGCAGAAGCAGTATCTAACAAACAACACCAGCTCATTCAGAGGCAGGCTACTCTATGTATCACTGGATTCAATAAGAGGCATACCGCTGACAACCTCTTAGAAAAACTAATGTCATAGAAACATGGCTTACCACACTTGGACTCTCATCAGGATTTGTGATTTCTGATAACGCCACAAATATTGTAAAAGCTGGGTGAATTTCAACACAACTCCTGTTTTGCTCACACGATCAACTTAGTGGTGCAGGGTTTTTTAAAAAATAACAGGGATTTGCAGGAGATGCTGTTAGTGGGCCGACATTTTCGACATTCAGCAACAGCACCTGCTAGAGCAGTTTAATTTGCCCTGCCATCAACTGAAGCAAGGGGTGGTAGCAAGGTGGAACTCCACCCTTTATATGCTTCAGATGATGGAGGAACAGCAAAAAGCCGTGTATAGCTATACAACAAGCCATTACATTGGGAGAGGAGGGGGAATGTACCTTAGCCCAACACAGTGAAGAGTACTTTCTGTCTTGTTCAAGGTGCTGAAACCATTTGAAGTAGCCACATGTGAAGTGAGTGCTGACACTGCTAGCTTGAGTAAGGTGATTTCCCTAATTAGGCTTTTGGAAAATCAGCTGGAGAAATTGAAGGAGGAGATTAAACAAAGTAAATCCACAAAGTATGCCGGTCTTGTAGATCAAGTCCTTTATTCGCTTCACCAGGATCCACTGGTGGCCATGATCTTGAAATCTGATCACTACAGCTTAGCAACCATGCTTGATCCCAGGTTTAAGTCATATGCTGTGTCTTTCATTCCAACTGACCCAGATCTTAAAAGATGCAAACAGCTACTGGTGAGCAAGTTGGCAAGCATCACAAGCACTATGACGTCTCCTTCAATTTCTTCAGCAGCAGCCAGAAAAAAAATCAGCTTTCCCAAAAGACCCAGTAGGTCTAAAATAATTGCCAAACATTAGTGACACCTCTACCATAACTCCATCTGATACAATCACCATCCAAAGAATGGTGGAGGATTATTTTCATGATACCATACAAATAGTCATGTCACAGAGTCCCTTCGAGTACTGGAAGGAAAAAAAGGCAATTTGGAGGCACTTGTATGAACTGGCTTTGCATTACTTAAGCTGCCCACACTCCAGTGTGTTCTCGGAGAGAGTTTTCAGCACGAACGGCATAGGAGGTTACTTCCTCAAAATGTGGAAAAGATTATGTTCATCAAAATGAACTGGAAATTCCACGAGGAAGACCTTTCCCGGCAACTACGTCACAGTACAGAGTATTCTGTAATGGTGGATTCCAGCGTGGATGAATTAATATTGTGTGAGGATGATGTACACACTGATAAGGGTGAGGATGGCAATGACGGTGACATCTTGCCAATGTAGAGCTGTTGCCTTAAGCCAATGTGTAGCTTGTTTTTTTTGGGCTCAAACAAACCAAGCACTTCAGCCCCAAAAGTGGCAGCCCCTGTCGCTGAAATGCTTGGTTTGTTAAAGTGTGCATGTCCTTTTTAATATCCAACATAAAGATGGGTGGGAGGGCCCAAGGACAATTCCATCTTGCACTACCTTTCATTTCTGCCACTGCTGTGTGGCAATGTGTCATAAATGTGCTTTATGGTGCATACACACAGTCAGATAAAAAGGATGAGTTAAACGATAACTATATTGTTTGATCATTTATATCGTCCTTTTTTATAGCCCCCTCCAACGACCATCGATGCGCGGGCACGGATGGCCGATATCAATCATCGCCCATGCATGCAGGCCAACCTGGTCGATATTGACCAGGTTAGCCTGTTTACTATAGGGACCCGCGATCGTTGATCGCGGGTCGTTAAGTCATTTGGGGTTTGGTGCATTTTGCTGGATGTTCGATATCGAACATCCAGCACATGCAGGACAATCGGACAACGATATCTGATCATCCCGGGTGTAAGGGCCATTAAACTGTGGTGTGTGTCCCCTTACCAACCAGCCAGCTCACTGCAGTCTTTGGCCAATAATGGTGAAAATAATATTGTAAGGTGGTCTAAATTGACTGTAAATTACTTCAAATTAATGTTATTGAGGTTAATAATACTCTAGGAACAATAAAAAGCCCAATTTATGTGATTTTTAGCTTTTTTTTTGTCAATTTTAGTAAAAAATCAAATCCAAAACCAGTCACGGCAGGTTTGCAAATCCAAAGCCAGATGACGAATAAGAGCCAAATCCATATCCAGCAAAAGATGGTCTGGCGCATATGCCTATTGTAGATATATCCTTGCCTCTTTGGAATCCCGCGGTCGTGATATTGACAGCATCCCCTTATCCACTGTTTCCCCTCTACAGTGGCACAAAATACATATATCCTTGCCACAGTGACAGAATAGATGTGTTCTAGATATATCCCCTCCTAAGTGACACAGAATAGATTTGTTTGTGTTATAGATATATTATTGCCTCAGTGACACAGAATATGTGTTCTAGAAATATTCTTGCCTCAGTGACACAGAATATATTTGTTCTAGAAATATTCTTGCCTGAGTTACAAGGATTAGTTGTGTTCTAGATATATCTGTGCCTCAGAGACACAGAATAGTTGTGTTCTAGATATGTCCTTGCCTCAGTGACACAGAATAGATGTGTTCTAGATATTTCCTTGCCTCAGTGACACGGAATATATGTGTTCTAGAAATATTCTTGCCTGAGTTACAAGGATTAGTTGTGTTCTAGATATATCCTTGCCTCAGTGACACAGAATAGATGTGTTCTAGATATTTCCTTGCCTCAGTGACACAGAATATATGTGTTCTAGAAATATTCTTGCCTGAGTTTTAAGGATTAGTTGTGTTCTAGATATATCTGTGCCTCAGAGACACAGAATAGATGTGTTCTAGATATGTCCTTGCCTCAGTGACACAGAATAGATGTGTTCTAGATATTTCCTTGCCTCAATGACACGGAATATATGTGTTCTAGAAATATTCTTGCCTGAGTTACAAGGATTAGTTGTGTTCTAGATATATCCTTGCCTCAGTGACACAGAATAGATGTGTTCTAGATATTTCCTTGCCTCAGTGACACGGAATATATGTGTTCTAGAAATATTCTTGCCTGAGTTACAAGGATTAGTTGTGTTCTAGATATATCTGTGCCTCAGTGACACAGAATAGATGTGTTCTAGATATGTCCTTGCCTCAGTGACACAGAATAGATGTGTTCTAGATATATCCTTGCCTCAGTGATAGAGAATATATGTGTTCTAGATATAACCTTGCCTCAGTGACACAGAATAGATGTGTTCTAGATATATCCTTCCCTCAGTGACACAGACTAGATGTGTTCTAGATATATCATTGCCTCAGTGACACAGAATAGATGTGTTCTAGATATATCCTTGCCTCAGTGATAGAGAATAGATGTGTTCTAGATATAACCTTGTCTCAGTGACACAGACTAGATGTGTTCTAGATATATCCTTCCCTCAGTGACACAGACTAGATGTGTTCTAGATATATCATTGCCTCAGTGACACAGAATAGATGTGTTCTAGATATATCCTTGCCTCAGTGACACAGAATAGATGTGTTCTAGATATAACCTTGCCTCAGTGACACAGAATAGATGTATTTTAATTATATAGCCTTTCGGGGATTCCGGCGGGCGGGGCACCTAGCATCTGCCTTTTAGCTCATCTCCTGCAAGAGGATCTAGAAATCCATTCCAATCCACCGTATTTGGGGCTTTTTCAACTCCACAAACCTGCCTCTCATATTGCCCTGGTGGAGAGGACTCCCATGATATTTATATTTCCTCTGAGGGATAAATTTTTCCACCGGAGTCTGGCGCGCAGATTCTGGACTCATCTACAGCATTCTGGACTCATCTACAGCAGCTTAGGATAGTCCTCTAGTGCCAAATAAGAGGGACCCTTTATGCTTTGAATTTTCAAGCCCCTTCTTTGAAGTGTCAATCCATTAACATTGTCCTGTGAACGGACATCATCAGTATCCAGAATCAGGCTTGTGTGCTTTTGTTTCATCAATCTCTTAGTATTTGTTATTATAATAATAGTATATTTGAGCTTGCTTTCAAAGTTTGTACTTTTCATTCATTCACATCGCTTTGCAAAATCTGTATTATATAATTTTACGTGGGTGATTCTAATATTGTATGCTGTATTACTGCCACCTAGTGATGCACATAACATATTACATCTAATAGTAGCATTCCCACTAGGCTGTTTTAGCGGGGCGCGGCGCCCTGCCCTCCTTCTGGAAGGCAAAAAGCGCCCTGCCCTCCAGAAGGAGGGCAAAAAGCACCCTGCCCTAACAGCCTGCGGGAGCCGTCTTCACCCGCGGGTCGCAGTGTCCCGCGGGTGAAGAAATGTGCGGTGACCCAGTCACCGCCGGAGAATAGACGCCGGGTGCATGCGCCCGGCATCTATTCTTACTGTCTGCAGGGTTTGGGGGCTGCCCGGCGTGTCCGTAAGTGCCGGGCACGCCCCCTAGATAGACACGCCCCTTTTCAATGACCACGCCCCCTTCTCGGACGCGCACGCGCGCAATATCGTGCCCTCTCTAGCTTCGGCGCCCTGCCTCGCGCCGGAGCTAGAATGAACACTATAATAGTGATCTATTTTTCTAAGTCACTCACTGTTCAGCTTGATTTATTCTGTGTACCAACATGTCACTGTTTGATACTACTTTAATGGCTTGAGCTATTACTGCCCGAATTAGATAAACGATTTGATCGCTTAATGTCCTCTTTTGATCGTGTCCTGACCCCGTCATCTGACCATCTAACCTGCTCTGATATACAGGAACAGGGGGTAGATGATTCCAAGATTTTGTTTGTTCCTCAACATGACCCAGACCTGCACCTGACTGTATCTAGAATACATCTATTCTGTGTCACTGAGGCAAGGATATATCTAGAACACACGGGCAAGGCTATATCTAGAACACCTATTCTGTCAAAGAGGCCAGGATATATCTACAACACATCTATTCTGTGACACTGAGGAGTGGATATAGCTATAATACATCTATTCTGTGTCACTGAGGCAAGCATTTATGTAGAACATATCTATTCTTTGTCACTGAACTACGGCAAGGATATATGTATTTTGTGCCACTGTAGAGGGAATACAGTGGATATAAAGGGGTGCGGTCAATATGACGACTGCAGGGATTCCAAAGAGGCAAGGATATATCTACAACACATCTACTCTGTGTCACTGTTTTGCACACCGTTGCAAACAGGATGCACAACCAGCTTCTGCTGATTAAAATGGTTATCGACATGTGTGCGACTGCGGGTGTATCTGCATGTGAATGCTACATTACAGTATCAGCAGGAATAAGTTACTACAGGGGTGAGTGAGGGTAATGTGTTACTACAGATGTGAGGGAGGGGAATGTTGAATGTGTTACAACACAGGTGAGGGAGGGACATGTGTTACTACAGAGGTGAGGGAGTGGAATCCTTTAGCACACAGGTGAGGGAGGGTAATGTCTTACTATATCTGCGAGGGAGGGGATGCATTACTATTGAGGTGAAGGATTAATGTGTTATTGGTGTGGTTATCTATGGTTACCCGGGTGAAACCGGGTACATCAGCTAGTTCTAGATGTAAACACAGAATAGATTGTGTTCTAGATATCCCTTCCTAAGTGACGCTGAATAGATGTGTTCTTGATATATCACCTCCACGGTTATAACAAATAGAGGTGTTCTAGATATATACCTTCCTCAGTGACACTGAATAGATGTGTTCTAGATATATCCCATTTTCTGTGGCACTGAATAGATGTCTTCTAAATATCATTTATCCCTTCCTCAGTGACACCGAATAGGTGTGCTTTAGATATATCTCCATCTCAGTGACACTGTAGAACTCCGTCACATAAGGATGGGCTTAATTTCCAGTAAAAAATTTAGACCATCTCTTTCTGCAGTCTGACTGTGAGTTGGAAGATGTGAAGATCTTCCAGAGAGAGGACTGTCCTATGCTTGATGTACCCGAAGAACTCTTGTATGAAGAACAGGAATGTATGAATAAGGTGAGAGACATTTTTCCCTCTTTCTACAATGTACAGTGACTTTTCAGTGCACCCTCATAATATGGTCACACCTCTGCGATGAGTGTATTTAAGATAACGGCTCCAAAGTCATGTAGGATTCCCAGTTGATCCCTTCCTTGTTCTGATGGTGATCTTCTGTCTGTTACCTTTTAGGGTGTGGCTGTACCAATCACTTCCCAGACAGGGGGCTACTTAGTGACACAGTGCAGTATTAAATCCCAGGTGACATCAGGTGATGTTTCCAGAAGTATAACAGATTGCGAAGCCAGTCCAACTACATCACATCATGAAGACGCAGCCGAAGTAGTTCCATCACAGAGAAATCAGGTTGATGAATGTGATCACTTGCATAGACCAAAGCCATCAATGATTGATCATTCTACCGAGCAGTATGATGTTCTGATTGAAATAGGATCTGGTGACCAGCATGGAAGACCGATGAATGGTCACCTGGATTTGGGCCCGATCCAGCCCCCATCGCTGTCCCTAAAGGTGCGTTTATTGCTTCCTTATTTCTCCTCGGCCTCACTTGTGAAATGTTATGGTGTACTTTAATACACATTCAAATTATGCGGTGAAGCAAATTACCACATTTATTAGGTTTTTTGTTAAGCACTTTATTCACACTATTAGCTAAAGGAATAAAACGGAAAAGCACCCTGCGCTACAGTGTTCCTACTGTAAGTAATCATTTTATATGGGATTATTTTTTTATATATACATTTTGCTTTCTGCTGCTCTGTTTTGGAAAATTAAAATAACTATTTTAAATGTGTACCACCCCCTTCCTATTGCAATCACTCACCCTGCGTTATGTGGTAAAGCCCAAGCTTTACGAGGCAATCAGGAATGATTCGATTGATTTAGGTTCCGGCAATGTAATTTTGCTTAAGGCTGTGATGTGTAAAGAATGTGTGCAGACAGGTTTAATAAGGTGTGGTAATGTCACTATCTCTTTTTCTTCACATTATCTGTTGGCGACCTCTGCCTTGTCCTGGTCTATGAAACTTGCAGCCTGTCCTGACCATTGTTCTGATTTTTGACCTGGCATTGCCTGGTGACTTTACACGTTGCTGTCTGTTTATAATTTACCTGGGTAAACGCTATGACGTATCGTACAATATATCGTTCTGACGCGGAACGATATATCGTACACATCGAATAGTGTCGTTTATCACATCGTCTAAGCTGCTGTTCTGCACGGCAGATGGGATGGTGCAATGAACGACACAGTGCTGTTACCTGCTGCATATAACGATACATCGCGCCATCGTACGCCATATGGTTTTCAGTGTATACGGCACTCGCGATGTACCATTACATCGCTCGCCTCAGTGCTGGGTCGCACCATTGTTTGGGTGTGTACCCAGCTTAAGGTAGTGTTTCCCGACTCCAATCCTCCGGAACCCATACACTTCATGTTTTAAAGATCTCCCAGTTGGTACACAGGTGTATCCATTACTGGCTGACACATTTTAAAAGATACACAGGAGGAGCTCATTATTTCCCTTGTGATACTGAGCAGATCTGTAAAACCTGTACTGTTAGGGGTCCCTGAGGGCTGGAGTTGGGAACATTTACTATGACGTGCTCTTCATCCGTCGCAGCCACTGACGTTAAAGGGGCAATTACATTAATATAAAAACCAGTCATGTTTTGTATTGAATATAATTGCCCCTTTAGATCCAGTGGGCGAAATTGCTGAATGCACAGCGGCTTTGAAAAGTATATTTATCCTTAGAACACATTGGTTACTACAGACTGAAAACTCATTAAGGGATTCTGGGCCTGATTCAGACCCGGTCGCAAGCACTGAGCGCTCGCAACGGGGTCGATGGTGGCCCAGAGCGCATGCGCAAGGCGGAGCCAGCTCCGTCGTGCGCATGCGCGAGACCCGGATAGCGACGGACAATCAGTCGCTCCGGGTCTCGCACCAAAGGGGGCGTGCTGTCGATGTTGAGTGGGGCCGGGGGGGTGGCTGCCCAGACGGAGGCGTTCCCATGAGAACGCCTACCGTCTGGAGGCGGTACCGTCTGGAGACGGCCAAGCCGTCGCTATTGGTCTCACACCAAAGGGGGCGTACTGTCGATGGTGAGTGACAGCACGCCCCCTTTGGGGGGCGTGCCGGGGGCGTTGCTGCCCAGACGGAGGCGTTCCCATGGGAACGCCTACCGTCTGGGTCCGGCCCCACTGACATCACTAGTGATGTCAGTGGGAGTGCTTTTGGCTCTGATAGGGCCAAAAACACTCCTGGGCTTGCGGCAGCGAGACCCTACCGCAGGGTCTCGTCGCAAGCCCGATGGTCTTGACCATCGCGACCATCTTTTTGGCCGCTCGCATAAGCTGTGCGTGGTCACCCGCAGCTATGCGAGCGGCCAGGAGGCCGCTCCAATTTTAGGTAGGAGGGCGCTGATTCAGAGCGAGCGCTCTTGTCAGAGCGTCCGGCTCTGAATCAGACCCTCTGTTAGTCCTGAAGCGTTCTGTTCTTATAGTCATTCCATGTACAGTACCTCAGTATACTATGTGTACAGTATGTTTCCTATTTCGTTAGATTGTAGGATCTCGGCAGCAGGGCCCTCAATTTCTAGCGTTTCATGCTGTTCTCTTTTGCTCATGTTCCTATCATTACTCTGTACAGCACAGTGGAATATGTTATTGCTGTATGAATATAAGGTAATAATAAATACAATGCAAAGATGTCACCAATCTCATTTCAGCTGACAGAACAGTGGGACCTGGACTTGCTCCTTCAGCAAATGACATATGAGGGAATAGTGTCAGAAGGCGGAATAGACCCGGGTGAGCTCAGTATACATCACCATCATGTAGCTATGCTTCCATCCCTTATACCATGCGCATCGTTATTCAAATCAAATTCCATTCAACAAAGATATTCCCTGAGTAGACACCTGTGTTCCAAGAGGAGCATCCTCCCCCAAAGGCATAATGACCTTATTGCAGGAAGTGCAGCTACCAGCAAGGCCCTCAGCTGTGCGGCCGTATGTGTTTATGTGAAGTCACCATAGGTTAGTACATAGGGCCCTTATGGGCCCCCCCTCTCGTCAGCAATATTATGTAATGGTGTGTTACATTGTGAGCGTTTAATGTAAATGTCAGTGGGTGTTAGGGGTCAGTTGTAGCTCATTAACGGGCTGCGCTCAGCAGTTTGGAATCGGATTTTGTACTATGATTATGTTTGTTTTTTTTCAAATTCCAGTTTGTTTTTTCTTTTTTTTTTTTTCTTTTAATAAAAACTAATACATAGAGTTACCAGTTACATAAAATAATCATCTTCATGTAGATAAGACCAATACTACTAACAGCGTGTACCCAATCGTTCCCAGAAGAGTTACACGAAATGACCCTGTCTCAGACATATTTAGGACAATTTGGTCTCTGCCCTTCGCTAAGCCTCATTAATCTAAGGGGCTGAAATACACCCTATGGAGAATAATTGTTTGTATCTGTTAAACTTTCAATGACGTAGTGGCTTTGCAGGAACTTTCCATCATCTGTGGCCATTCCCCATCGGAGAGGTCTCCTTTCCATTTGTCTGTAATTTTGGAGGGCCGCCTACCCCAAAGTAGAAACAAATACTATACAAGTGGTGCAAATGTTCTTGGCCCCAGTGCCTGGAGAAGTTTCTATACAGGAGTCTACATCAAAAGGTTTCTTGTTATTACTTGTGTTCCGGCAATGCACCTGCTCTGGGGGAAGCCCAGCATCTGCCATTGTCCTCTCTCCTGCTGGCAGAGTATTGTTAATGAACAACACGTTTACTAAGTGCCAGGGTTGGTGGGAGAACAAGTTCCCCTGACTGCAGATAAATGATATTTCCCATTGATGTGTAACTTATGGAGGTTATCCTGTAGTGATAAAACTCTCTTTTGCCTCCACAGTAGTAAAGGAGCCACTCTCCGTGCTGCCTATGGAGAACAGTTCTAGGAAGCGGCAAGCTCAGGTCATGGAGCAGCTGATGGAATTAAGTGTTAGACAGTCACAGACCTTGTCTCCTGGTCAAGGTCTGACAGAAGGGCGCAGGGAACCAGTCTGCAGTGAGAGACCTAACAGGTACCTGGTGCATGGTATGGATGGCAGGGTTTGGTAAATGCTAAGAATTACTGAAAAATGTAATGTTTCCAGCACATAAAGGATTTATTAGTGGTTACCTAATGAGTAGAAGTTCTATTAAAAAAGTATTTACTGTTAACTGAGAAATGAAAGAAGATCTTATGGTAAGAAGAGAAAATGCATATCGTAAAGTTATTTGAAATAGACACGTTTTTATCTCTTCAGCCCTCTCTCTCTCCCCACCTATCTCTCTCTTTCTCTCTCTCTCCCCACCTATCTCTCTCTCTCCCCATCTATCTCTCTCTTTCTCTCTGTCTCTCCCCACCTATCTCTCTCTCTCTCCCCACCTATCTCTCTCTGTCTCTCCCCACCTCTCTCTCCCCACCTATCTCTCTCTTTCTCTCTCTCTCCCCACCTCTCTCTCTCCCCACCTATCTCTGTCTCTCCCCACCTATCTCTCTCTTTCTCTTTGTGTCTTCTCATCCCCCCCTCTCTTTCTCTCTCTCTCTCACACTCCCCACCTCTCTCTCTTCTTCTCTGTCTCTCTCCCCACCTATCTCTCTCTTTCTCTGTTTCTCTTTGTCTCTTCATCTCCTTCCTCTCTTTCTTTCCCTTCCGCCCTCCCTATCTCTCTCTCTCTCTCTCTCTCCCCCACCTCTCTTTCTCTCCCCACCTATCTCTCTCTTTCTCTTTGTGTCTTCTCATCCCCCCTCTCTTTCTCTTTGTGTCTTCTCATCCCCCCACTCTCTCTCTCTCTCTCTCTCTCTCTCTCTCTCTCTCACACACTCCCCACCTCTCTCTCTCTCTGTGTCTCTCTCCCCACCTATATCTCTCTGTCTCTCTCTCCCCACCTCTCTCTCTCTCACACTCCCCACCTCTCTCTCTCTCTCTGACTCTCTCCCCACCTATCTCTCTCTGTCTCTCTCTCCCCACCAATCTCTCTTTCTCTGTTTCTCTTTGTCTCTTCATCCCCCTTCATCTCTTTCTTTCCCTCCCCCCTCCGGATCTCTCTCTCTCTCCCCCCACCTATCTCTCTTTCTTTCTCTATCCCCACATATCTCTTTCTCTCTCTCTCCTCACGTATCTCTCTTTCTCTGTTTCTCTTTGTGTCTCTTCACCCCCCTCCCTCTCTATTTCCCTCCCCCTCTCTCTCTTTCCCTCCCCCTCTCTTTCTTTCCCTCCTCCCCCCCCTCTCTCTCTCCCTCCTCTTTCTTTTTTTCTTTCTCTTTCTTTTTTTATTCTTTCTTTCTTTTTAATCTTTCTTTCTTTTTACTCTTTCTTTCTTTTCTTTTTTTTAACTTTCTTTCTCCTATTTCTCTCTCGCCCCCTTCCCTCTATCCCCCCCTCTTTTTGTTTCTCTCTGTTTCTCACCTTGTCCCATACGTGTAGGAGATGTATTATTTCTGGATTTATTATCTAGCCTGAACAGGACATTGTAGGTTTGTTTTCCTATCTGTGATTCCCTATACCATAAATATACATATAGGTCACATGAATATGAGGTTTATACTAAGAGAACCCCCTACAGCCCCAGTGGGATGTTATTTAGAATTAATCCCTGTGTGTACATTGGAATGGAAGCTGCCTATTGAATTTCCTAAATGAATCCAGCCCTGATAATTGCTGGGGAAACAGTTCATAGAACATTATATAAGATGTCACCTCTTTGGAGAATGTTATTCCTTTGGGACTCAAATAAGTCACCATGTCTGTTTTATCAGTTTCTGCATAACACATGTCCCTACCATCTATTCACCCCACCCACATTATGTTTTACAGGATATTCAGTCACAGAGCAGGTCTACGCCAAGCAGAAACAAATCTGTGTCATAGTAACAGACACTCAGAAAATACCCCCACTGTCGTCATAGACCTGAGACCTACATCATCTAATACAAGCTTAAAGCCTGGAGCAGGCAACAAGTCAGAGACACCAGCACAGGAGGATCTGGAACCGAAAGACTTGCCACAGGATAGGTATGATGGAGTTAGTGCTTACTGATTTTCTACCACTAGATGGCAGCAGAACCCATGCTTCTGGAATCTGGAAAAACATTGTAGCTATGATTCAGAAATTGGTAAAACTGACAAAAAGGGTAATTTCTGACCAAAGGGCCTGATTTAGAGATGTACGCTATGGACACAGCAGCGATCGGTCACAATGTTTGCAGCATCGGCCATCTGAGTAAAGCTGGGTACACACTATACGATGTATCGTACGATATGTCGTTCCAACATAGATCGGAAATATATATCATGCATCCAATCTGTTGTTGCCAGCCTTTGTTCATGGAATTGTCCCATCTGATGTGCTGCACAGCAGATGGAGCAATTCACTGAACAACGCGGTGACGTTACATGCAGAATGCAACAATACATTGTGCAGTATCGTTCAGTGTGTACGGCGAGCGTGATTTATTGTTACATTGCTCGCCGGATCGCTGGGTCACACCATCACATGGTGTGTACCCAGTTTAAGCTACTTAGATTGGCCGCCTCATCTGCGCTGCCGATGCTAGTAAATCTGTGTTGAAAGACGCCGACACTGGCCTCCGAACTCTCAGAAATCGGGGACGATGCATTTTCAGGAACGTCACCCTCTGTTTTCCCCCAAATGGCTTATGGGGCACTGTGAGCAATCTCGTAGGATTTTTGTGTGCACATGGAATGAGCAAATTGCAGCTCATTAGCAGTATGGAGATGAGAGGAGAGATCATAGACCTCAGCAGGGAGAAAAGGACTGTACACCCTCCTGCAAAGCAGGACATGACCTACGTACCCCTGCAATTCTTTATTGCTTTAGTCCACTGGTCGCCAACCGTAATTGGGATGTGAGCTACTTTAGTAAAATGAAACCTCCTGAAGAGCTACTAAAATTGTAGAAAAAAAATCTGGCTAATAACCGAACAATTGAAGGTCATTTAATGAAAATTGTAAATGTTTCATAGAAAACAATAATGCATTTAATTATTACAGTGATATTTTGTAGTTTGTAAATAAAATGTAAGCACAGGCACATGTTAATTACCGGTTACAAGGAGGTACGTGCAGTAGAGGAACAAAAGGGGATGTAGTCAGGAAGCCGATGGTCTAAATGCTGACCGCCGGCTTCCCGACTGTTTAATCCCGGCAATGTACTAAACCCGACGCCTGTCATTAGACCGACGCCTGTCACACCGAATGAAGGTAAGCCAGGCGCCTGGGAGCGGACAGCCGTGGGGGCGGGGCGGGGGGTTAGTTGTCAGAGTTCTCGGGGGGGGGGGGTCAGGCACCCCCCCGGGAGGGTTAGGTATATGCTAGGGGAAGGGGGGGTTAGGGTTAGGCACCCCTGGGAGGAGGTTAGCGTTAGGCACCTCCCAGGAGACTTAGGTTTAGGCTGCAGGGACGGGGGGGGGTTAGGTTTAGGCATTTAGAGGGGGGGTTAGGATTAGGCACTTGGAGGGGAGGTTAGGGTTAGGCACCCCTAAAGGAGGGTTAGGGGGTAGAATAGGGTTAGTATACTTACCTACTCAGCAATCGGGATCTTCACCTCTGCCGGGCTTCCGCTGACGGGATTTGAACTGCCGGCCATGTTTGGCCGGCAGTATTACTTACTACACCCGAGCAAAAGTTATAGGCAAGGCTGCTGTGTGATTTTCCGGCAGGGCTGGGTGGGAGTCACTCGCTCCGCAATAGCGTAGACGCCATGGGTGGAACCACAGGGAAGCACGCAGGTGATTGCTGTAGAGGCTGCGGAAATCACCTAATGTGTTTCCCTGTGGCTCCACCCATGGCATCGACACCACGGGGGAGCACACGCCAGAGGTCACTTCCTCCTAGTTGGCTCGGCAGTACTGCAGCTAGGTGAGCTACCAAAATTAACACCGCGAGCTACAGGTTGGAGACCACTGCTTTATTCCATAATGTCTCCTCCCATCAGTGGCTGCAGATGTCTTCACCCCTGGAGATCCCATCTTCTTAACTCGCCAATCCATAATGCTAGGCAAACTTGCTTGAAACAGCCATGTGAAGGGGAATCGGTATGGGATGCCAGCAGTCGGGATCCCGGCTGTCAGAATCCTGACACCGGCATCCTGACAGGGCTGGCATACCGACACGTGTTGTTCGGTATGCTAACCCTCTCCCTACCCTAACCCTCCCTCTTTAGTGCCTAACCTGAACCTCCCCACCAGTGTCTGAACCTAACACCCTCCCCTAGTGCTTAACCCCACACCCTAACCCCCCCCCCATCCTGCTACTTACTTTCTGTATCCTGGCGGTCTGGATGTCGGTACTGGGATTGTGATAGGCGGTGGGATTCCGGCACCGGTAATATCAGCGCCGCTTCGCGGCCGCCGCAATCCTGACTGTGGGCTTGATTCAGAGCCGCTATTTGCGCTCGCTCGTTCAGAAAATAGGGGTGGCTATTCAAATGAACCGTTCGCTCTTTGCGGTCTGTTCACGCCTCTATGTCTGAACGAGCGAACAAAACTTGCGGTCGTTTTTTGAAATAAAACGCCCCCTGGCCGCTCGCATCCTACGTCATGTCCGCTATTTATTAGATTAATCGAGTACATCGACCAGGGTATGAACTGCTCGCTATTCTTGTGGTTGGTTTTTGCTACCACAATTTTGCGAGCAGCTCTGGCTATAAAATAACCCAGTGACGTGGTCAATGACGCTGCTGTATTAATTATGCACACCCTTAAAACGCCCGTTTTGACCTTTAAGCACGCCTGCGTTCGGATCTCCACTCCCCGTTTTCAAGCACCTTCCCCTGTTACCACCCACATACGCCTCATTCTGTCACTCAAAATAGCAGGCATTCGCTATTTAGCGAACAAACGATTTTCGGCCGCACTGACTGGTTCGCGCATGCGTATTAAAATCCGTACGCATGCGCAGTTGGGCAAACATCGCTCGGAGCGAATGAGCGGCCGCTTACGAGCGGCTCTGAATCAGGCCCTGTATCCCATGTGAAGGCACCTTCAGTTTAACACTTTTTCGGGTATTAAATGATCCTTTGTTACACTTTAGCATATTTTTATATAACATTGCATCAACTGAGGATATTAGGAAGCGCAAAATCAGCATTGGTTACGCCATGCTCTGCGGTTTGTGCAAGCGCGCCTACGTTTCCGTCAGAGTACAAGGATTGCACAGCAAGAGGGCAGTGTGTCACCAGGAGACAGAGGGGAAGAGCCGGGTGGCACAGTGGGCGATCCTAGCCAAGCATGGAGTAGGTCCTTCCTGCAGAGCAGCGCAAATACAAGATTTCATTTTGCAGTGGGAGATTATTATAATGGGAGAAAGAGATGACTAGGGACATCCCTTGCTGGCTGGAGAGACACTCCGCCATTTCTAGTGTGCAAACAGACTTGAATTTTGCAGCAGTAGATCTCGTCCTGCCCTTACAATTGGACCAGTCTCCACCTTTATGTTGTACTTGGCCGGGAAGCTCATTTATAGGTGAACTCCGAACAATGTAGTAAAAAGCCTTAAATAAACAAAGTGCCACATATAATACAACGTCCCGATGCCCTTCCGCCAGATGGTTGGGTTAAGTCATAAATGAGGCTACCTCGAATTGTATTACAGGAGATAAACAGACAATCTAATGTAATGAAAGGGATTTTCCTAGAAGTAGTCTGAGGTAAGACCCGGATGTGACGCTTACACTTCTGTCCACTATTCTTGTCCGTCCCTAGAGGTTGGTGCACTTGCAGTTTGCAGAGGTGTCTCCCGGGAGAGAGAGTGGGGTCACCGTCATGTGCGCTGGGTGGACCGTATAGTCACATGTAGCAAAATGAAGGTGTTTTCCAGTGCACAATAAGCGTGCTTCGTGAATGAGGTCACATGAGAGGCCTTCTAGTAGGCCACACCCAGGATGCCCTGTACTGAGAGCATCATGGGAGCAAGGAACTAAGAAGAATAGAAGCCACTGATTACATACACTGGGGGCATCCATTTTATGGGCTGAGCTAATGTTCTTGTCACTGGTTCCTCGTAAATTAATAGGCTGCTTCCTCCATTGCTTATTGGTTTACCCCAGATATTGGGTGCTCCCATTGTGCGCAGGGGACACTTTATGCACTTTAATGCATACCTCCCAACATGACCCTCTCCAGGAGGGACACAATGCTCTGGTCCTGGACTTCCATGGTAATTTATGATTGGTGGAGACTCCAGGGGTGGGGCTGCAGTACAGTCCAACATTCAAATAGGGGAGTCACACCAACTGCCAGTGAGTCCCAGCCAGTGATGTTTGGCAGTGTGTGAAATGACAGTTGGTGTGGTTCCCCTATTTGAATTTTGAACTGTGCTGCAGCCCCACCTCCTACCAGGGAAGTCCAGGACCGGAGCATTGTGTCTCTCCTGGAGAGGGTCATGTTGGGAGGTATGTTAATGGGTTACAGAATATTCTGAATTAGTATGAGAGAAGAGTCCAGCAAATATGACACCCCTATATGCTATTCATACAGACCGTATTTGTGGCAAATAGGCACCAATAGGCTTCAGATGACAGTGGTTCCATTTATGTCTTCTATCATCTGACTAAGGGGCGAATTCATTTAGCCGCAATAAAAAATTTTTTATTATCACGTGTTAATTTAACTGGCATATCGGGCAGTAATTTTACTTAACGCACCTATGTGCGCTCTCATTTAATGCGAAATTCAATTAGAAAATGCTTATTCTGGCGTTAGTGCGGTAATTCTTGCTGGTAATACCCGCGTTAAGTGAGGGTGAAAATGGAGAAATCAACCTGTACCCCAAAAACAATGCAAACTATTATTAGATAACAGTATATAAGTCTGTTAGTGGCCAAAAGCAATGTATTTGGGGTCCAAATGAGTCACATGGCTATTATATACATTTTTCAAAAACAGTGAAAAAATTATAGCAAGTGTTTTTCGGCAAAGTAAATGCTCTAGGTAAATTTGGGATACATAATATTACCCGTAAGAAGATATTTGTGTAATTTTACGCCACTTTTAAAACTGTGTTAAAAATCATCTGTAACTCCGACGTGCAAACTTAAAAACACCATTCATACAGCACCCTTATATCTGTCCAATATCCTGTAACCCATTAGTCTGCATTTTGCAGAGTTTCACCCCCCCAAAATGTAATTATTGGCCAAATTAAGCTAATTAAAAAAATCTAAGTGCCTACTTAATCACTAAGGAGGGTGTCCCAGTGGTTCTGAACCAAGGGCCTGATTCACACCCGCTCGCAAGCACATAGCGCTCTCAAGCGGGTCGATGGTGGCCCAGTGCGCGCACGAGCCCCTTAGCGAGTGAGAACTGTTGATCGACAGCTCGCCCCGTTTTGTAGGCGGGTGGGGGGGGTGGCTGCACAAACGGAGGCGTTCCCCTGCCGTTTGTGGGCGGCCCTACTGACCTCACTCGTGAAGTCAGTAGTGGACTTCCTGCTCTATTAGAGCAGGAAGTCCACTCGGCATTGCGAGTGCTGAGACCCTACCACAGGGTCTCCTCGCAATGCCGATGGTCGCAATAATCACCACCATCTCCAGCCCGCTCGCACAAGCTGTGGATGGGCACCCACAGCTTAGCGAGCAGGCAGGAAAAAAAAAAAACTCCGCCCTGATTCTGAGCGAGCCATCACAAACAGCGAGCAGCTCTGAATCAGGCCCCAAGTCCCCACATTTGTACCTTCAAATAAGGATTTTCCCCAACTTTTCACCTGCCCAGGAAGTCCCGAAAAAAAAAAAAAGCATATTTAACTCCTATGGAGAATAAACGCACATTATAATTGCACAGCTTCAGATTCTGTAAAAAGTCACATTTACACTCAATAATGGATTATCGCGGCTAATTGAATTCTGCCCTAAGTATTCATTTATGCTGAAATCTCCATCTTCTTAAACACTTAGGGGTCAATTCAGGGGCTGGCTGGCAACTTTTAGCTTGGGGGGCAAATGCATGCAGGCGGCCCTGGCAGAGGAGTAGCGTGTAGCCAGGGTGCCCGAAGAATGTGCGTGCTACGGCCCCCCCCCCTCTCAAGTGTAAGGTAAAATAAAGATTAGGGGCAGCCCCCTGTCGTAGTGCCCATATGCAGTGCCCCTGTGTGCCACAGGAGAGAACACCCTTATGCAGGCCTCCAGTAGTGCCCCCAGTAGTGATCCCCCTATGCAGTGCCCCTTATACAGTGCCCCCAGTAGTGGTCCCCCCTGTGCAGTGCCCCTTGTGCCCCCAGTAGTAAGCCCCTTATATAGTGCCCCTAATAGTGGTACCCCCTATGCAGTGCCCCTTATATAGTGCCCCCAGTAGCAGTCCACCCCCCATGCAGTGCCCCCAATAGTGGTAACCCTTATGCAATGCCCCTTAAATAGTGACCCCAGTTGTAGTCTCCCCCCTATGCAGTACCCCCAGTATTGCCCTTTATATAGAGTCCCCAGCAGTGGTCCTTCGATGCAGTCCCCCCAGTGGTAGTCCCCTCCCCATATGTAGTGCCCCTAGTAGTAGTCCCCTCCCCCCTATGCAGTGCCCCTAGTAGTAGTCCCCTCCCCTTGTATTGCACACCTAGTAGTAGTCCCCCCCTTGTAGTCCTCCCTCTTGTAGTGTCCCCAGTAGTAGTAGTCCCCCACCCCCCTTGTATTGCCCCCAGTAGTAGTAGTCCCCCACCCCCCTTGTAGTGCCCCCAGTAGTAGTAGTCCCCTTGTAGTGCCCCCAGTAGTAGTAGTCCCCCCCTTGTAATGCCCCCATTAGTAGTAGTCCCCCCTTGCAGTGCCTCCAGTAGTGGTTCCCCCCTTGTGGTGCCCCCAGTAGTGGTCTCCCTCTTGTAGTTCCAGCCTCCCCCCCAGTAGACACACACAGTAAAAAAAAAAAAAAACACTTACCTGAATCCCCGCTCCCGCCGTCGCCATCCGCTCCTCTGTCTGTCCTTCCCTGGCCGGGCCGCTCTGCATTATGGGAGAGACGTCATATGACGTCATGACGCCTCTCCCATTACCCACTGCGGGAGCCGGAAGATGGAGCGGCTCCTGCAGTGGGCGCAGCAGCAGCTAATGAGAGTCTGACAGACTCTCATTGGCTGCTGATCAAAGCAAACACACAGCTGCCGGAGCCGGCGGCTGTGTGTTTGCCACTTGGGTAGTGCTGACCGAACTCCGTCCGGTCAGCGCTACACACGCGGTGCAGTCTGTGTCACAGTGACACAGACTGCCCGCAGCCCGCATGCCGCTGCGGCCCGGGGGGCACATGGCACCCTGCCCCCTGGCCCAGCCCGCCACTGGGTCAATTCAACTGGGAGCGAGTTGGGTGCTGTGAGCTGTTTTCACTGTGAATTCCAAAGTTTTTGTGCACACCAATCAGCAGTTGAAAAGTTAGAGTTAGTCTTTATTTAAGGGTAAAAATGTTCAGAACCTCTGGTACATCTCAATATAAAATCACACACTTGTAGCGGTTTAAATAGCATAATTTGACCAATAAAGATTTAATAAGGTATAAATGATGTGGGACATGTAATTAAAGGTGTAAATGATGTGGGACTTGTAGGTAAAGGTGTAAATGATGTGGGACTTGTAGGTAAAGGTGTAAATGATGTGGGACTTGTAGGTAAAGGTGTAAATGATGTGGGACTTGTAGGTAAAGGTGTAAATGATGTGGGACTTGTAGGTAAAGGTGTAAATGATGTGGGACATGTAGGTAAAGGTGTAAATGATGTGGGACATGTAGGTAAAGGTGTAATAGATGTGGGACATGTAGGTAAAGGTGTAAATGATGTGGGACATGTAGGTAAAGGTGTAATAGATGTGGGACATGTAGGTAAAGGTGTAAATGATGTGGGACATGTAAGTAAAGGTGTAAATGATGTGGGACATGTAGGTAAAGGTGTAAATGATGTGGGACATGTAGGTAAAGGTGTAAATGATGTGGGACATGTAGGTAAAGGTGTAAATGATGTGGGACATGTAGGTAAAGGTGTAAATGATGTAGGACATGTAGGTAAAGGTGTAATAGATGTGGGACATGTAGGTAAAGGTGTAAATGATGTGGGACTTGTAGGTAAAGGTCTAAATGATGTGGGACATGTAGGTAAAGGTCTAAATGATGTGGGACATGTAGGTAAAGGTGTAAATGATGTGGAACATGTAGGTAAAGGTGTAAATGATGTGGGACATGTAGGTAAAGGTGTAATAGATGTGGGACATGTAGGTAAAGGTGTAAATGATGTGGAACATGTAGGTAAAGGTGTAAATGATGTGGGACATGTGGGTAAAGGTGTAAATGATGTAGGACATGTAGGTATATGTGTAATAGATGTGGGACATGTGGGTATGTATGTATAGAAATATTTAGGCGTGTATGTATGCGTGTATATATGTATAATATATATATATATATATATATATATATATATATATTAGTTTTTTGTTTTTTTTCCCGAGATTGGGGATTTGGAAACCCCCCTTTAAATATCCTGCGTTTGCCCCTGTAAAGGTGTAATGGATGTGGGACATGTAGGTAAAGGTGTAAATGATGTGGGACATGTAGGTAAAGGTGTAAATGATGTGGGACATGTGGGTAAAGGTGTAATAGATGTGGGACATGTAGGTAAAGGTGTAAATGATGTGGGACATGTAGGTAAAGGTGTAAATGATGTAGGACATGTAGGTAAAGGTGTAATAGATGTGGGACATGTGGGTAAAGGTGTAATAGATGTGGGACATGTAGGTAAAGGTGTAAATGATGTGGGACATGTAAGTAAAGGTGTAAATGATGTGGGACATGTAGGTAAAGGTGTAATAGATGTGGGACATGTAGGTAAAAGTGTAATAGATGTGGGACATGTAGGTAATGGTGTAAATGATGTGGGACATGTAGGTAAAGGTGTAAATGATGTAGGACATATGGGTAGAGGTGTAAATGATGTAGGACATGTAAGTAAAGGTGTAAATGATGTAGGACATGTAAGTAAAGGTGTAAATGATGTGGGACATGTAGGTAAAGGTGTAATAGATGTGGGACATGTAGGTAATGGTGTAAATGATGTGGGACATGTAGGTAAAGGTGTAAATGATGTAGGATATATGGGTAGAGGTGTTGTATTGATGGGAGATGCAGATGGGAGCTAAAGTGTTTTTTGAAGTTACAGAAAAATGTCTGTAAATACTGAAATTGGATGAAAAACACTTGTTGCTTATAATTTTTTCGACCGTTAATAAAAAAAGTGCAAAATCAGTAATTTCACACCTTTTAAGAACCTCCAATACCTTATTGCTGCGATGTTGCGAGTTTTGAATTGACCTTTAGTGACTCATGAATCTGTCTATAAATATTGCACTGTCTAAGCCCCGTCACCCGTGCCAGCACACACGCCCCACCACCTGTGCCACCACACACGCCCCACCACCTGTGCCACCACACACACACCACCACCTGTGCCACCACACACCTGTATACTTGCCTACACTAAGTGATGATACCCTGGCTGTCATAGGCTTTCATTATAAATAACTAGCGAGCTAGGTTTTTAATCTACCATCCAGTCTTTCTCTGTGGACATGTTGATGTTACCGCACAGGTCAGAACATACCGGTAAAAGTATTTTACTGCGCCAGCTTCGCCACATCAAGACGCCGCCATGTTCAAACCCTCCAGACCACAGTGCTCAACAGCCCATCAACGGTGGGAGTGAACATAGGGGCACTACTCCCCATCCAACCAGAAGGATACGGAGACTGAGGAACAGGATGAATGTCAGTCGGGGCACCCCCATAACTGAGGGCTGTCTTACAGAACAAGAGAAACCAGGGGATCATAGACAAAGCACCCAGGACTCCACAAGCAAAGTACAGAACAACCGCAGGTAACAATTTGCAGTTCTCTTGTCTGATTTCATGTAAATATCTGGTAATAATAGTCACACACCCTGAATACAATAATAATATCTATGTGAATTTAGAGAAACATTGAGAACACTGCCTCACCAGTTCTGTATAGCATTGTCCTGAGCATTAAACAACCCCTAAACCTCAATATTAAATATCTTTAATAATTTTGGCTAATACTGTAATCACAGTTGTGCAGGGCTTTAGCCAGAATCCCTGCTGGAGAAGCTCTATAATCTGAGCAGCTATGTGCCCAATGCGCTTGCTCCTGTCAGTACATTGCTTCATACTGTCATTATTAGGAACATTTCTAGCTATGCCGTAGATGGCTGTCTGCATACTGACATATTACTATTATTATTATTATTAATAACCGTTTCTTATATAGGGCAGCATATTCTATTTATCTTCATTTCAAAGGCGAGTGTAAAATAAATTCGGCCGCATTTGCACTCACGCTGTGTGTACAGGACTAAATGTGGCTAATCACCCGTATGCTGAGTTGAACACATCGGTGCTACCGCACCTCCACTATCTGTGCGCTTAGTCAGATCACCTTCATCATTATCAGCGCACAATTGCAACAGTTATCTCTGTGTCTGAAATCCGATTGTTCTCTGCATTTGCGCAACTCGACATAATCCGATACAGCGCCCTGATACAGCCAATCAGCCGCAAGTGGCGATGCGACAGAGGTGCGTACACTCAGCTAAGGAGCCTGTGCAGTGCTAAAAATCGCTACAGGGACTCTGCATAAACCCCTTCGTCTGTAACACGCAGGCTCATTATGCTGTTGTGTGATATCCGTCTTCTTTTGTACAGATACTGGTTAAAATAAGGTTAGTACCATTGTAGTGTGATTGTTGTATTCAGGGCCCTAGCTTAGGGTAGTGTGGCCGGTGCCATCGCACAGGGCACCACAGGTCAGGGGGCGCTGTTTGGGACTGTCAAATTTCTGTTTATTATCATTCTCACTTGTAGCTTCCTCTTATTTCATCCCCAGCATCTCCTGGCCTCTCCTATCTCTTCCCTGGCCCTTCCCCATGAAGCCATGGCCCTTTTTTGGCATTGCATTATGTCCCTTTGAAAAATGAGGGGGGCGCCAATGCTCTTTCTGGCACAGGGCACCAAAAAGTCTAGTTACTGATTGTCTTTATAAATAACGTTTTTGAGCGTTACAGTACAACACACAGCTGTTGTTCTGACGAGGCATCAAAGTTTCTGTCTAATGCAGAAGTTAAGGGCAGATGTAAGTAGCAGTCTCCTCTGATATTGCAGCATAGGTGAGCAGGCCCAGAAGGACAAGCAGGAGAAGGAGAGGAAGAGGAGACAGAGCATGCACTCCCAACTGGACGGCATGAAACCTCGAAGCTCAGTCACCGGCCGGCAACCAATGGCAGAACAAACACCAGTTATGTTTCATCCGGTAAGATTGAGGCGCTCTGTAATTGGGTAGGCAATGGTGAGAAAACCTCACCGTACAACCGTTAATATATCTCAGCACAGGCTGTGCGAATGGATGATGCGAACTCTTTAGTGTCATATTAAATCAAGGTCTCCAATGGGAGACCTTGATTGTGGTCAGTAGGGCGAGAGGTAAATGTCATGGGGTGTCTTTGTTACCCACCACTGTCTAAGGTCTGTGGTTTGCGTCTTTAGAATATAATGGTCTATACAGCTAGTGGATCATTAGGTGTGGAACCACAAGTGATACAGTAACAAGATTCAAACCCACATTCTTCTTCTGAACCTTGTGTTGTTTATAACAACTATTTATTTCCCCTCAACTCAATCATGGTCCAACATATGTACTGTATACCTTGCCCAATGTAAATCAGAGACCTGTATGTATTGCTGTTGGACACCTCGGCCTGGTAGTACTTCAGAGTGATGTCTAACATGAACCATTAATAACGCAGGTCACAGATTAAGAAGGGGGTATGTTTACTACTAGATTGTAAACTAAGCTGTAACTAAGAAGTTAATTGTACCAAGTAAAATGGATTTGCTGTTATACCAACTGTTTAGAAGACAGACCAAAGCTGGCAATTTATTGAGGGTGGTGTGATGTTATTGCATTAGATATGCCTAATGTTTGTAGACACTCCCTAACTGTATGTGAAAGCCTGGATCTTCAGTGACGGTCCCTAGGACCATGGGCAATGCTGGGAAGTGGGTGTAGTCTTGTGTACAGTATGTCTATAGTTTGCAAATGGCTGAATAAAGAGCATAGCAGTTGAAACCCATGCATCAGTGTCCATATGAATGCATATACAAGCATACAAACAAAACAGGTGGCTGTTGTCTTATAATGACTCGTCATACATTTTGAATAGAATAAAAAAATTGTGGATATAATATACCTGGTAATAAGATATTTTATATGGGGCAGAGTAATGAGTAATTCTAGTGTATGGAACAGAGATTAGTAGGGGGCGAGTGGCCAGCATCTGTGAATGACCAGCATTGTATACTCCTGTACAGGAAGCTTCGTACTGTCCAGAGATAGACTCCTTACCGGAGAGACGTGGGGTAGAGAAGCTGCTCCTCGCCGTACGCCTGTCCAGCTGTGGTCAGGTTATTATACCAGGACAACACAGCGGTCGCTGTCCAGTGTCCAAACTCTCCGTGGCCAATACCTATCACGCTTTGCTTGCCTGGTTACTCTCCTTGGTGAGTAAAACTCCTGTGCTCACAGTCTTCATCGCTAACATGAGATGCTCTCTAATAGCCCTCACCATTTCTTGTGTCTTATCTCAGGTGTCGCCATTAAACCCTCATGAAGAGAGTGTTGCCCCATTCCAAGTACTGGGGCTTCAACAAGTGTGGCGAGAGGAAGGACTGGCATTGTACGCCTGTATCTCTCCCCATGGTGTAGCAGTGCAGAGTACTCCCAAGGCCCGAAAACACAAGGTGAGAGAAACATACATGATTAACGTCAAGGACAATGGAGTCCATGCAAAGCACATTAGTACGACTCATCATTGATGCCAAATGAATGTTTTGCTTTGTATCTGATCTGACCTAATGCCGGACACTTTTCAAGCTCCAGTGTGACCCAGCACCTGAGCAAGTTACTGCATTATTCTGGTGCCAGCCCTGACCTTATTAAACAGCTCTTGTCCATATTGTTACTTCTCTCACATATATCATGATTGTGGAGTCTTTCAGATATTGGAGGTATCTCTATATTTCATTACTACATTTAAAAGACAACTAAACCTAAAATACAAGTTAAATAACGTAAACGAGTACTAATGACAATTAGAAAGGACAGGAAGTCTGCTGTGCATAGGGAGAACTCTTCACCCATTATAACCACTTCACCTTAAACATCTGTATGTCCCATAACCTTCTGAAATAATGTCATACACATATTCAGCTGTTATTTGAGCTCTTCGATACAAGGTCATTTCTACAGTATTTCAGGTTTTGTGATCTTTTTTAATAGTTGAGTAATAAATAAATGGTGGTGTGATGTTGCGGTGTGTTATTTGACTGACTGACTCAGGGCAAAGAAGACCGCCGAGGGACATCAAGTTTTTACAAGCAGACGTCTCTGTTCCTGTCACACAACACCCTGCACAGCATCACCTGGTGGAGTGAGGCGGTAACACAGCAGCTGCAGGGGCAGCTCTTCACGTTGAACCTGGAGGTTCCAGCCATCAGACTGAACAGCATAATAATGTTGAATCCTGACCCACAGGTAAATGAGTCCACGTGCTATGCCTCTGAATACACAGACATAACTGGGGACCGTTATAAAGTATTGGATGTAACTGTGAAGACATGTTCTGACTGTCATTTCTCTATGATGATAGTATGACACCTTTCGGGTCGGTTGCTATGAGTAATATATTTTTCCCTTACCGTTACCTTTGGAAAAGTTGGTGCGAGAGGCTGTATATTCTGTTGTGTGGTAGTGGGGTGACGGATGGTGTGAGAGGCTGTATATTTTGTGTGGTAGTGTGGTGATGGATGGTGTGAGAGGCTGTATATTCTGTTGTGTGGTAGTGTAGTGACGGATAGTGTGAGAGGCTGTATATTTTGTGTGGTAGTGTGGTGACGGATAGTGTGAGAGGCTGTATATTCTGTGTGGTAGTGTGGTAACGGATAGTGTGAGAGGCTGTATATTCTGTGTCGTAGTGTGGTGACGGATAGGGTGAGAGGCTGTATATTCTGTGTGGTAGTGTGGTAACGGATGGTGTGAGAGACTGTATATTCTGTGTGGTGACGGATGGTGTGAGAGGCTGTATATTCTGTGTGGTAGTGTGACTGATGGTGTGAGAGGCTGTATATTCTGTGTGGTAGTGTGGTGACGGATGGTGTGAGAGGCTGTATATTCTGTGTGGTAGTGTGGTGACGGATGATGTGAGAGGCTGTATATTCTGTTGTGTGGTAGTGTGGTGACGGATGATGTGAGAGGCTGTATATTCTGTGCGGTAGTGTGACAGATGGTGTGAGAGGCTGTATATTCTGTGTGGTAGTGTGGTGACGGATGGTGTGAGAGGCTGTATATTCTGTGTGGTAGTGTGACTGATGGTGTGAGAGGCTGTATATTCTGTGTGGTAGTGTGGTGACGGATGGTGTGAGAGGCTGTATATTCTGTGTGGTAGTGTGGTGACGGATGATGTGAGAGGCTGTATATTCTGTTGTGTGGTAGTGTGGTGACGGATGATGTGAGAGGCTGTATATTCTGTGCGGTAGTGTGACAGATGGTGTGAGAGGCTGTATATTCTGTGTGGTAGTGTGGTGACGGATGGTGTGAGAGGCTGTATATTCTGTGTGGTAGTGTGGTGATGGATGGTGTGAGAGGCTGTATATTCTGTTGTGTGGTAGTGTGGTGACAGATAGTGTGAGAGGCTGTATATTCTGTGTGGTAGTGTGGTGACGGATGGTGTGAGAGGCTGTATATTCTGTGTGGTAGTGTGGTGACGGATGGTGTGAGAGGCTGTATATTCTGTGTGGTGTGACGGATGATGTGAGAGGCTGTATAAGCTGTGTGTTAGTGTGGTTAACGGATACTATGAGAGGCTGTATATTCTGTGTGGTAGTGTGGTGACGGATGGTGTGAGAGGCTGTATATTCTGTGTGGTAGTGTGGTGACGGATAGTGTGAGAGGCTATATATTCTGTGTGGTAGTGTGGTGGATGATGTGAGAGGCTGTATATTCTGTTTTGTGGTAGTGTGGTGACAGATAGTGTGAGAGGCTGTATATTCTATGTGGTAGTGTGGTGATGGATGGTGTGAGAGGCTGTATATTCTGTGTGGTAGTGTGGTGACGGATGATGTGAGAGGCTGTATATTCTGTTGTGTGGTAGTGTGGTGACGGATGATGTGAGAGGCTGTATATTCTGTGCGGTAGTGTGACAGATGGTGTGAGAGGCTGTATATTCTGTGTGGTAGTGTGGTGACGGATGGTGTGAGAGGCTGTATATTCTGTGTGGTAGTGTGGTGATGGATGGTGTGAGAGGCTGTATATTCTGTGTGGTAGTGTGACAGATGGTGTGAGAGGCTGTATATTCTGTGCGGTAGTGTGGTGACGGATGATGTGAGAGGCTGTATATTCTGTGTGGTGTGACGGATGATGTGAGAGACTGTATATTCTGTGTGGTAGTGTGACGGATGGTGTGAGAGGCTGTATATTCTGTGTGGTAGTGTGACGGATGGTGTGAGAGGCTGTATATTCTGTGTGATAGTGTAGTGACGGATGGTTTGAGATGCTGTATTTTCTGTGTGTTAATGTGACGTATAGTGTGAGAGGCTGTATATTCTATGCGGTAGTGTGGTGACGGATGGTGTGAGAGGCTGTATATTCTGTGTGGTGTGACGGATGATGTGAGAGGCTGTATAAGCTGTGTGTTAGTGTGGTTAACGGATACTATGAGAGGCTGTATATTCTGTGTGGTAGTGTGGTGACGGATGGTGTGAGAGGCTGTATATTCTGTGTGGTAGTGTGGTGACGGATAGTGTGAGAGGCTGTATATTCTGTGTGGTAATGTGGTGACAGATGGTGTGAGAGGCTGTATATTCTGTGTGGTAGTGTGGTGACGGATCGTGTGAGAGGCTGTATATTCTGTGTGGTAGTTGTGGAGACGGATGATGTGAGAGGCTGTATAGTCTGTGTCGTAGTGTGGTGACGTATGGTGTGAGAGGTTGTATATTCTGTGTGGTGACAGATGGTGTGAGAGGCTGTATATTCTGTGTGGTAGTGTGACGGATGGTGTGAGAGGCTGTATATTCTGTGTGGTAGTGTGATGGATGTTGTGAGAGGCTGTATATTCTGTGTGATAGTGTGGTGACGGATGGTTTGAGAGGCTGTATAATCTGTGTGTTAGTGTGACAGATGGTGTGAGAGGCTGTATATTCTGTGTGATAGTGTGGTGATGGATAGTGTGAGAGGCTATATATTCTGTGTGGTAGTGTGGTGACGGATAGTGTGAGAGGCTGTATATTTTGTGTGGTAGTGTGGTGACGGATGGTGTGAGAGACTGTACAGTCTGTGTGGTAGTGTGGTGACGGATGATGTGAGAGGCTGTATAGTCTGTGTGGTAGTGTGGTGACGGATGATGTGAGAGGCTATATATTCTGTTTGGTAGTGTGGTGACGGATGGTGTGAGAGGCTGTATAGTCTGTGTGGTAGTGTGGTGATGGATGATGTGAGAGGCTGTATATTCTTTTTGGTAGTGTGGTGACGGATGATGTGAGAGGCTGTATATTCTGTTTGGTAGTGTGGTGACGGATGGTGTGAGAGGCTGTATAGTGTGTGTGGTAGTGTGGTGACGGATGATGTGAGAGGCTGTATATTCTGTTTGGTAGTGTGGTGACGGATAGTGTGAGAGGCTGTATATTCTGTGTGGTAGTGTGACAGATGGTGTGAGAGGTTGTATATTCTGTGTGGTGACGGATAGTGTGAGAGGCTGTATATTCTGTGTGATAGTGTGGTGACGGATAGTGTGAGAGGCTGTATATTCTGTGTGGTAGTGTGACAGATGGTGTGAGAGGCTGTATATTCTGTGTGGTAGTGTGGTGACGGATCGTGTGAGAGGCTGTATATTCTGTGTGGTAGTTGTGATGACGGATGATGTGAGAGGCTGTATAGTCTGTGTGGTAGTGTGGTGACGGATGATGTGAGAGGCTGTATATTCTGTTTGGTAGTGTGGTGACGGATGGTGTGAGAGGTTGTATATTCAGTGTGATGACGGATAGTGTGAGAGGCTGTATATTCTGTGTGATAGTGTGGTGACGGATAGTGTGAGAGGCTGTATATTCTGTGTGGTAGTGTGACAGATGGTGTGAGAGGCTGTATATTCTGTGTGTTATTGTGACAGATGGTGTGAGAGGCTGTATATTCTGTGTGGTAGTGTGACAGATGGTGTGAGAGGCTGTATATTCTGTGTGGTAGTGTGACGGATGGTGTGAGAGGCTGTATATTCTGTGTGGTAGTGTGACGGATGGTGTGAGAGGCTGTATATTCTGTGTGGTAGTGTGACGGATGGTGTGAAAGGCTGTATATTCTGTGTGATAGTGTAGTGACGGATGGTTTGAGATGCTGTATATTCTGTGTGTTAATGTGACGGATAGTGTGAGAGGCTGTATAATTTGTGTGTTAGTGTGACGGATGGTGTGAGAGGTTGTATATTCTGTGTGGTGACAGATGGTGTGAGAGGCTGTATATTCTGTGTGGTAGTGTGACGGATGGTGTGAGAGGCTGTATATTCTGTGTGGTAGTGTGATGGATGGTGTGAGAGGCTGTATATTCTGTGTGATAGTGTGGTGACGGATGGTTTGAGAGGCTGTATAATCTGTGTGTTAGTGTGACAGATGGTGTGAGAGGCTGTATATTCTGTGTGATAGTGTGGTGATGGATAGTGTGAGAGGCTATATATTCTGTGTGGTAGTGTGGTGACGGATAGTGTGAGAGGCTGTATATTTTGTGTGGTAGTGTGGTGACGGATAGTGTGAGAGGCTGTATATTCTGTGTGGTAATGTGGTGACAGATGGTGTGAGAGGCTGTATAGTCTGTGTGTTAGTGTGGTGACGGATAGTGTGAGAGGCTGTATATTCTGTTTGGTAGTGTGGTGACGGATGGTGTGAGAGACTGTACAGTCTGTGTGGTAGTGTGGTGACGGATGATGTGAGAGGCTGTATAGTCTGTGTGGTAGTGTGGTGACGGATGATGTGAGAGGCTATATATTCTGTTTGGTGACGGATGGTGTGAGAGGCTGTATAGTCTGTGTGGTAGTGTGGTGATGGATGATGTGAGAGGCTGTATATTCTTTTTGGTAGTGTGGTGACGGATGATGTGAGAGGCTGTATATTCTGTTTGGTAGTGTGGTGACGGATGGTGTGAGAGGCTGTATAGTGTGTGTGGTAGTGTGGTGACGGATGATGTGAGAGGCTGTATATTCTGTTTGGTAGTGTGGTGACGGATGGTGTGAGAGGTTGTATATTCTGTGTGGTGACGGATAGTGTGAGAGGCTGTATATTCTGTGTGATAGTGTGGTGACGGATAGTGTGAGAGGCTGTATATTCTGTGTGGTAGTGTGACAGATGGTGTGAGAGGCTGTATATTCTGTGTGGTAGTGTGGTGACGGATCGTGTGAGAGGCTGTATATTCTGTGTGGTAGTTGTGATGACGGATGATGTGAGAGGCTGTATAGTCTGTGTGGTAGTGTGGTGACGGATGATGTGAGAGGCTGTATATTCTGTTTGGTAGTGTGGTGACGGATGGTGTGAGAGGTTGTATATTCTGTGTGATGACGGATAGTGTGAGAGGCTGTATATTCTGTGTGATAGTGTGTTGACGGATAGTGTGAGAGGCTGTATATTCTGTGTGGTAGTGTGACAGATGGTGTGAGAGGCTGTATATTCTGTGTGTTATTGTGACAGATGGTGTGAGAGGCTGTATATTCTGTGTGGTAGTGTGACAGATGGTGTGAGAGGCTGTATATTCTGTGTGGTAGTGTGACGGATGGTGTGAGAGGCTGTATATTCTGTGTGGTAGTGTGACGGATGGTGTGAGAGGCTGTATATTCTGTGTGGTAGTGTGACGGATGGTGTGAAAGGCTGTATATTCTGTGTGATAGTGTAGTGACGGATGGTTTGAGATGCTGTATATTCTGTGTGTTAATGTGACGGATAGTGTGAGAGGCTGTATAATTTGTGTGTTAGTGTGACGGATGGTGTGAGAGGCTGTATATTTTGTGTGGTAGTGTGGTGACAGATGATATGAGTGCCTTAATATTTTGTTGTCTGGTAGTGTAGTGATGGATACGAGAAGTTGTATATTTGCAGTATTGTGGTGAGGGATGTGTGAATGGTTTTCCATTCTATGTGATGTTGAATTGTTGAAAGGGTTGTATATTTTGTGTAACAGTAGGATGAGCAACAGATGGGAGGGATTGTAGGTGTTTAGTAGTAGGGTCAGAGAAGGTAATAAAGGTTTTGTGTGTTGTACAGTAGTGGAGTGCGAGTAGGTAAAAGTGATTGTGTAGTAGTGGGATGAGGGAAGGTAATAGGTTTTTGTGTATTGGGTGAAATGATTGTGTATTGTGTATGGTATCAGTGAGCTGTCTCTATGTGCTTATTAGGCAGTGGAGAAAGTATTTTCTTCATCCTCTGGATTCTTCTGGCAAACACTGGAGACTGAGGAGAGGTTGAGGCCACTTTCCCCCAAACTCCTCATGGATAGTGAGATGGAGGTAAGAATTCCCACAGGCCCAATACTTACACATACAGTACCCTATTCCATGCAGCGCCCTTTTAAGCCTGTTGTCTCCCCTTAGGTAGTCCCTGTTACATTATGTGACACTCTTCTGCAAGATTCTGTTGCGTTTCACCATGCTCTACACCTGATTCTCACAGCTGGGCTGGATGTGTGTGGATTAAGACTGCTCTACCCACAAGCCTCTGCTCTACAATTAAAAATAGGTATTTGGTAATGTTGGTCTGGAAACATCAGTTTTGCTGCTAAACCCACTTGAAATGAACTATGCATACCCATTCTCCCATAACTATCAATATATTTTATCTTGTTTTCAGACTCATTCCCTCCCCTCAGTCCTGGAGGGGATGGCAATAGTCCACCAGTCCTGATTTTGGCCTTTCGTGGGCACCATGCAAGCGAGATATTGGGGAACATTTCAGGCCCTTGTGACCCCCAGCTTGCCCGTCTGACAGACCCAAACTCAATAAATGCTCTGTATGGTCACTCAAGAGAGAATCCCCTCCTGTATTACCCCCGAACCTCAGGACGCATATGGAGGGATCTCAGCCTGTGGTTCGGGGGGAGAATACCCAGTAATGGGAACTTAAAGATTGGCATTCAGAATCCACCAGGGAGGAGCACACATTCCAGGTAACAATAGGTAATTGCAGTGTCATTATATATTGCATTGTTGTTATTCTGATATAACTGGTGATCTTTTCCTGACTCAGATCTCAGAACACCACAGAAAAGTGTCTGCCCCCTGCACTGCTGACAGCCACCACTAGAGGTAAGTAACACAATTCAGGCAATCTTCACCCAGTTGCTAAAGGAGGTGAAAATAACCTTACCCAGATTAATTTATTGGTACCCTCTAGACTAGTTGCTGCTGGGTCTTGCTACCTTCTTGTTGCTACAGAGCTCCATGCCCACTAAGACAAAAATTATTAATGAATCGGAATTCAGAGTTTAAAAGAAATAAGTCTGGAAAGCTCTCAATAGGGTTTTGCATGCATTTTCTTAGATATATCTGGTGACAACATAAACAGGCTTGTCTGGTGATATACTTTCAGGAGGGTTGCACAAAGTTTCAAGAGAATTGCACAAAGTTTCAGGAGGATTGTACAAAGTTTCAGGAGGGTTGCACAAAGTTTCAGGAGGGCAGGAGGATTGCACAAAGTTTCATGAGGGCAGGATGATTGCACAAAGTTTCAGGAGGGCAGGAGGATTGCAAAAAGTTTCAGGAGGATTGCAGAAAGTTTCAGGAGGCCAGGAGGAATGCCCAAAGTTTCAGGAGGATTGCACACATTTTCAGGAGGATTGCACACATTTTCAGGAGGATTGCACAAAGTTTCAGGAGGGCAGGAGGATTGCACAAAGTTTCAGGAGGATTGCAGAAAGTTTCAGGAGGGCAGGAGGATTGCCCAAAGTTTCAGGAGGGTTGCACAAGTCAATAAATTCACATTATCTGAAGGTTGAAACCTTTGAATTATTGACTGACATTTCCGCTAGATGCTGCTTCTCAAGAGCTGGGAGTGCAGTTTGAGTACAGGCGCACATCCACTAGGCCATATTAATGATTGCATGATTACGACATCGTGATCGTGCAATCGCTCATTAATCGTGCGCAAATCGTGCACTATAATGTCGGAAACAACCAGTGATGCCGTTTCCGACATCCATCATCGCCCGGATATGCCAATAACGACAGATTGACCATGTTCGGGGATGAGGGAGCGTGCCTACACTGAATGACTAATCGTCAGTGTAGGCACTGCAGGGGATGGGGAACGATGGTACGATTATGATGTTGTAATCGTACCGTCTTTTCCTAGTCGCCTAGTGGATGTGCGGCTTAGCCCCATTTTCCTGATTTATAACAAACCATTACTTCATTGTACCTGTAAACGCTGCTGCTGGACAGTTTGATGCACGTTGGGCTCGGCTATAGGGGCACTGCTGTTGATTGTACAGGGACACTAAAGGCGGCATAGCTCATCTCACCATTCTTACTTCTATACTGGCACCTCCAGGTGATGTATTTCTCGTGGTCTCGCCTGTCGTACCACCATATGCTATTGGAGACATTATTGACACATGCTGCCAGCGAGGATTCACCCTGCACGGCGTCCGTAACCTTCGTTTCTCCGCTAAGCGTGCTGCCATGTTGAACATGTCTCCATCCCAGGTACAGGATACAGTATTGAGTCAAATTAGAATTAATGTTCTTAATATAGTTATGTATTTAAAGGCTTTGTAGATTTTTTGTTTTTAGGGGTTATGGGGCAGATACACTAATACAGCAGAAACAACTCCCCATCTTGCTTGCGCTAAGAAATATAATAAAAATGCTGAAACAAGTTCTCGAAAACATTCTGTGCCAAAAGAACTGTGTTAGGGGAGCGTTTGCAAACGCCAGTGACATGTGGTTCGCTAGTGCCGGCAACCATCCTCATCTCCATCCAATATTAGAACCTGCCTGTGATCATTAGCAAATGATTCAACTTTTCCAGGTGTATATCCGTCTGTCGCCAGGCCTGCATGCGTTCACATTTATGTAAGCACACCCTTACTGTACTTAGCCTTCATCAGGACGCCCCCTGTCTCGCTCATCAGGCGCAAGCCACTGGAGGCAGGCGTAAGCAGTTCAACGATGGAAATCATGGGTGCATATGCGTTCGCACTCTGTCCGCTGCATGAACAGCGCAATTTCACGCAAGTTGCGCCACGCCAACTGTTCGTTCTGCATAAGCCCCTCTGTGCGCAATATAGACCCAGATTATTGGTAAATACAGTCTGAAATAAAGGAGTTATACAGCTACGTTATAGAATCATGTTGTTTTCTTATTGTCAGTGTTGTGATCAACAAAACTGATTACATGGTAAAGTATAAAGGGATTGGCAAAGCCTGGCAGATAATCCATCTGGCTCCTTTATCAAACATGTTTTCTTCCTTCATCTGTAAGGGGCATAGAATTTGGGTTAGATCCACTTTTTGGATAGCAGAACAGATCAGACCCCTCCTATCCCCTGTGCCTACCGACTTCTCCCTATTTCTCTTCCAGAGCTCTAGCTTAGTGGTTCCCAAACTTTCTTGAATCACGGTGTCCTAGAGTATCAGCATTTTTTCCATGCACCCCTAGGCCAAAAGTTTCTTATTGAGAAACTATGCAAAAATGTGGTGGTGGACAGGGTTTGGCTTCTATTTGTCCACATATTTTATTATTGGCTGCCCCCAGCACTGGTTTTGCCTATCATATTAACCATAAATAATTTGATTTGGTACTGAACCACCAACCCAATTTTTAGAGGGATTAAATACCCATTTAATGCACTTAAAACACTTTAATTTAATAACCTACTTACCTACTCTTACATTTTGGGGGCTCTTTATGAGAGTAGACAAGCATCTTGCATGCTTGAGTTACAATATCATGGTCTCAACCCCACTTAGAATTCCATGGGGGTGGAGCTATGATGATACAATCATGGCACCACACTCCACACACCTCCCACCTGACTGACCCCTCTGGGATTCTCCTGGAGTGTTATCGTTGTAAGTTGGTCAGTATGTTTAATGAATAATGTAGTAACTAGTAATTTGAGCATGACCATTCCCAAAATATTATCATTATTTTGTAGCTGCCAGTCTTCTGCCCAAATACGCCATCCACCCAAGCACAGCCGGAGCCCTGCACGTTCATACCTGGGCCACGCCTCCACAGCTTGCTCCTCCTCCTCAGGAAGGAGAATGCTGGACATCACACACCAGCCCTCCTCCACGGTGAGATCATTTGTACAATATTAAAGTAGCTTTATTCATTTACATGCATTGCATTACTGTGTGCTTCTAAAGCTGGGACATATGCAAAAGTGCTGTGCAATGAGATTACTAACAATGGAAGATAATGAATATCCACCAGTATAGGAGGTGCAGAAATCACTACTCTCTCTTTTTTTGTGTTTTGTAATCTGTTTCGACTTTTGTTTCATACTTAAAATAACTGAACCCAAAAGTATGTAGTCAGCTTGGAGGTTTCCACAAATGCTGTACATAAAGCAAAGTGGAAGTTCTAGGACTGAGGTATTGACACCTGACTGGTGAGAGTAGTCTGATTTGGCAGTCAGTAGGACCATTACATTGGGACCGCCTGGATTTGGTGAATAGCGCATCCACGGTACAATTTTGTTTTCGTGAACTGCACCCAAAATTAAATTTTACATTTTGGGTAGACTTATCCTTTAAATACAGAAGGAAAACAATTTCCATGCACTGGCAACTACATTTGTTTGAAAATAGGGAATTATCTGGTAAGGTGATAGCTCAGTCTTATTGGAGTGTAGAAATAGCTACAGGATAAGTATTATTGAGAAGCTGTACTGGAGGGGACAGTAGGTGGCACTGTAGCTTAAGTTGACACTGAGTAGTCTCTCTTTATTGTGTAAATGTACTCTAATACCATCTTTGAGCTAATCCTCCATGTTATGAAGTTTACATGTACTAGTCACAGTAACATTTATCTAAAAATATTTCATGCTTGGACAAACAAGTATAACATTTAGCAGTTTGCGGTCCCAGCTGTTCTCTGCAGGCCCTATTATTTTCTCTCATGACCACGTGATCTGATACATGTGCAGATGAAGCAGCCATTATTGAAACATTTAGCTAACTTCAAGCCATTAGGTGTTCTATGCTTATTCCATTGAATGGGGGCATCTTGTGCCCTACAGAAAGTCCATTGTCGTTTCTTCCATCTGCAATAGACCTATTCCACCCTATACATTATTTTCACTTCTTGTATCCTATCCACCTTAGCTTGTGCAAAATAGGACATTATTGGCAGTTCACGCTAACTCTACTACTAATACTTGTTACAGTGTGGAATTAATATTAATGATAATACCTTAATATTATAATAAATGTCATAGTAGTACTGTTATTAATACTTCATTAATATAGGTAGTAGTAGTAGTAGTAGTGCTTTTAGTATTATTAGTAGTAGTTTATTAGTACTGTAACATTAGAAGTTGTAGTGTTTTTTTAGCACTGTATTATTTGTAGGGATGTGCAGGCTCGGATTAGTTCGAATTTTCCCGCCAAGTTCAGATTTTTCCGCCAAAAATCGGGTCTCAGAAGAGGCAAAACATCATCATCATGACTTTTGTCCAGGAAAGATTACGTTTGCCTCTTTCTGAGACCTGATTTTTGGCGGGAAAATCCGAATATGGCGGGAAAATCTGAACTAATCCGAGCCTGCACATCCCTAATTATTTGTAGTAATATTTAGATTTAGTATATATTTCTATCCATTTATGACTAGTAATGAGTATAAGGATGGTTTCCCATGGTTAAATTATAAAAAAAAAAAGTTGAGAAAAATTACTGAGTGAAAAGTAAAAGTTTGTAAAACAAATGGCTTCTGTCAGACAGTATGACTCCCTCAGACCTTAAGCACAGTCTGCATAACTGATCAGGGCGCTGTTCAAGACATGTTCGACCAGTGCGGTCGAACAGGGGCACCACCCAATAGAGGGCGCACCTTCTCCCAACCGTCCCAATTTTAAGCGGGACAGTCCCATTTTTCGGCACTGCCCCGCTGTTCCACCCACGGGCCGGAGTGTCCCGCCGGTGGTTGGGAGGTTGGGCACCCCCACCACCGCAGCTGTGCCGGCCTCGGAGAAGAGGAATTGATGCGTGCGGCGAGAGGGCTGGGTGTAACCCAGCTACTGAAGGAGTGCTGGGCTCGCCCCCAGCCTGACTATAAATGGGAGGTGTGTCCCAATTAGCGGCACTTAGGGGGTGTGGGCTGTGGTAATTAGGCCACACCCCTTATCGGGTGCACGCTGCTTCTCCGCATGCAGGGTCAGGGGGCGTCGGGGTCCCTCTCCGCACAGGGTGCGGCAACACCTGGAGCCGAACCAGTAACTGATAACTATATATTTGAAGTATCTAGATGAACACATTTCAGGTTAGTTTCTTGGATTTCACCAAGTAGGTACAAGTAACTATGGAAAGTGCATATTTTTTGTATTTTTATCAGCTTTCTGTCTGTTTTATTATCCGTAAAAATATATCCGATTGCATGACCCCAGAATAAAATTCTACATGTTCCAAAAAAATCAATATATCACTGGAAACCAATGTAGGGCAGAGCTATGAAAAGCCCCACACTGCCTCTGTCCAGGGCGTAGAGATGTAACCCACCTCTGTCCTGGAATGGGTTATTGGGGTATTTGTGTGATCATTGTACCCATTACTGTATATTGCGCAGATATCTTCAGAATGCTCAGTCAGTGGCTTTGTCAGGAGTGGCCTATATAGATGACAGATATATGTCTTATTAACTCTTCTGTTTTACAGGATTAATGAACAAACTGGCCGAGCAGGGTCTCCTGGGTGTCGTACGGACCAACCTATCTCATCTTGGTGATCTACATCCCAGCTTGTGTTTCCATGCAGCACCTTACACTGACAGTCTGCTGCAGGGCCTGGGTAACCTATTACACTATGGGGTCTATTTACTAAGCTGTGTTAGGAGGAGATAAAGTGAACCGTTGTAATTCCTACACCGTTCACCTGATTTGGATGTAATTACCCTCAAATTAAATCTGAAAGTCTGCAGTTAAAGCACATCTTGTTTGTTTCATTTCAAAGCCATTGTGGTGAATAGAGGCCAAAATATGAAAATTTTGTCAATGTCCCAATATTTATGCACCTGACTGTATATATATTTTTTTATTATTTATTTATTTATTTTTCTACCTAGAAGTAAATACATAGATATAACGCAGAACAGCCATGCACTATATTAAATATAACTAATAGTTTTATACTTTGAGATTCTTGTTTGCTAACCAGTTACATATAGTACATCATGCACAATCTTAGACCTAGTAGAATTAGGGAGATGTATTTGAGTATGGCAAAGGAGGGTTGTAACACATGTAATATCTTTATATCCGGGATAGGTGGAAATTTACATGCTATGCCTGACCCCAGCTCTGTGGTCCTGAACATGCTCTCCAGGCAACCTTTCACCTCTGACCCCGAAGTTGAGCAAGTCGTGATACTGACCATGAGCGGGACGCAGACCCTGCAAAGAGCTGGACAATACCTGAGCCAGATCCTTAGGCCACGGCCCAGAAAGCAAGAGACGAACTCAGGTAGGTTCATTATACTTTTTAAAAGTGAAGACAAAAAATTTTTTACACTACAAAAAATGTGACTTGCTGTAGCGCTGATATATTAAAGATAATTTGTGATTTAATTTTTTTCTTTTGTGCATAAATGTTTGAACACAAGTCCCCCTTTATGGCCGGGCATTGCCAGTGGGGCTTGGACATTAGTACATAGATAACATCCGTAGCAATGTTAGGTTGATATTGATATAAAGAGGCTTGTTCAGAAACACATCCAGGAAAGACTTCATACATAGTAGACCCTTACAAGTAGAGGTCATCTAGGTCATCTATGAAAAAAACGTGCGGGCCTCCCCCTCCTGGGTATAACCAGCCCTAGTGCCAAATAATAGCACTAGGGTTTTTCTCCATACCCCCGGGGCATTGGGTATGGAGGCAATAATCATTTAGTAGTATTTATTATTATTAATAATAATAATAATAAACTTTATATATGATTAATAATACTGTCCTTTTACAGTCTCACCACAAGTCCTAGCAAGGCCTGTCATGGCCAATTGTAAGAGCTGCCAGGACATGCTGGCACCTGGAGAACCTCAAGTGCCAGCATGCCCTGGCAAACTGGGCGCGCTGGCACGTATAGTGCATCTGTAAAAGAAATAGTAAAAAAAACCACAGTAAGGCGTTCGACTGCTTTTGGCCGTATAGTAGCTGCCTAAAAAGAAGATATTTCCCAATGGGTAAATAAAGAACCTTTTCCTATTTCCCTTACTGTATGTTACCCCGTTTGACTTATCTATGTCAAATGGATTGGATAGAATACTTCCCGGGCTGAGAAACCTTTTGAGATTTGGCTCCCTTATTTGTCTACCCTACCGTTATCCACCAGAGATTATGTGAGGAAGGCGGTCAGAATGTCGGCATGGTATAATATGGAGGTGGTAGTCAGAGGGTCTCCCCCCTTCCCCGTTTTAGGCCAGGTCACTGATAACCGCATATGCTGATTTTTGTTACATTATTGCCATGTGTTTTCTGCTCTTATATTTCACTTAAAAGTGCCCAATTCTAATGCGATTGCAGCTGCGTTTTCGTACACAACGCAGCTGGGAAAATATCCTAATGTTTGCAAATATCGCCCGAGCATGAAGACGACCACTGCTGCCTTCGTACCTGCGTGCGACGAAGCATACCTGCGTAAATATCGGTAACATCGATGCACGTCGAGCGGCCATCTTGCCCTTGCGTCAGGTCTGACCAGCCACAGACTCGGCAGCTTTCCTCTCCTACAGAGGGCTCTCACGCTGCGTATGTTACTTGCAGCGGCTAATTTATGCACGCCAATGTAACGGTGTTCAACCGGACAGACCCGCCTGCGTTTTTCTGACCATTTCCCGTCGCCATCCCCAAATGCTGACTACCTGTCAATCACTATGCGATGTATTCCTCTGTGCGTCCGTAATTTATATATTTTTTTTAAACAAAAAAACCCCACAGTACTTGGATACCAACTTAAAAAAAAAAAACTTTATTAAAGAAAATCCTCCCAAGGCCCCTCTTTTACCTAGTTATTGCTTACAAAAGCCATTGGAAAGGTCCTCTTCGATCCATGTAGGCATCCTCCTACTTAGGTGAGAAAAAAAAATGGGCGATGCTGATGAGACGTCACTTGTGGACACCTCTCGCTTGAATGAACAAAGCCACTCGGTGGTCTCCGGGCCTGATTCAGCATTGCAATGCTGAACGCAGATTCCCGATTATCGCGAATGTACCGAACGGGTCCTGCGTGATTGCACGTAGACCCTTCTATACCTCTGCCTGACTGGGACGGCCGGGGCTCCCTGTACACGGCCCTGTTTTCCGGGAGTGGCAAGGCCAGAGACTGTGTCTACGGATGCAGTTTCCTGGCTTCGCAAGACGGCCAGTCTGAGTAAGCCTCAGCTCACTCAGCTGGCCGGCGGCCCGGAGCCGTCCACCATCGCGACGGGATGGTGGTCGCAGTGCTGGGCTCGCAGATGCAGCAGGGGGTGTCATACACCTCCTGCTGTATTTGCATATTAGCAAGACGGAACTGCACAGCTGCCTGTGTATAGCTTTGTAATTCCGTCTGAAGCTGAATCACCCCCTCAGTCCAATCAGCGGCGAAGAGGGAAACGGCATAGAAATGTTAGCAACGGCAACGCAATACGCTTCCCTCGCGGTGCAGTCTTCACCTGGACTCGCACATTTTTGTACAAAAAATCTGCGAGTCCGGCGTTACCGTAAGTGCACCAGGAGATTTGCGGCCAATTGGATTGAGCCTTAAGTGGTCAGAGCACGGGGGAAAGCCTACACATTTTATTTCTTTAAGTTATTCAGTTATTTCCAGCAAACATGCTGGAAACCAGCTGAAATGCCAGCAATCTCTGGCATCATAACCCGCACCACATCCCGCGATTTTCCGTGCAAACTCGCCGGAAACCCACCGCAACTTATGGCAAACTAGAGCTCGCCACATATTGCTCGAGTTCCAAACCTCCAGCCGTTCCACCATTGTATAAGTGTGCAAAGTAGTAAGGTACTGTCTTATGATGGAGGTAATTCCAGACTCTTGTTTATCATGTGAAAATAACAGAATACGGGGACATTTGGATGTACGTATAGTACTAATCTGTACTCGTTTTTATCAAATCTCTTATCCTCCCCCAAGTGATTCTCTAATTGTTTGATACTGTATAGAAGAGAATATGGCTGATAAATGACCAGGGCCGGCAAGACAATCTGCGGGGCCTAGAGAGAAGGGGGCGTGGCCACATTCAGGAAGGTGTGACCACGCCCCTTCAGGAAAAAAAAAAAAAAAGTACTAGAAGACAGCTCCTGCTGGGCCCTTCAGGCAGTCTCCTCCCCCCCCCGCCCCCGAGTAATCTGTACCCACTCCCCCTCTGGGCGCCTCTGTAATGACAGAAGTATTAGTGACCTTTAGCATCCTGTATACTATCTGTCTGTCATTGTTAGCTTTCAGACCATTTGTCAGGTGGTCATATAATAATAACTGACCTATATTTAGGAGTTCTCACTGCAGAAGGTCCTATTGTGTAAGGTTCTGGACTGGAAATACTTTTCTGGGAAACACTTCTTATATCCCTAGTGACAAGATGTTGAAAACTGTACGTTCCTATTTAGGTTGCCAAGAACAAATGGTTCTACAGTGTGTAATTCTTGTACTTTTTCTTTGTTATAATATTTCTTTAGGAAAGATATCTCGTACATTTGCTTGGCGTCTATTAAAGTTTGTGGAAGGGGCGCATTTTAATTTGAGCACACTGTACAGCAGACCCGTACCTCTCTGGGGTGGTGTTCATCTTCAGTGGGGTAGTTATAGCAGCCGCAAACACTTGTGTTTTACAATGAATTCTGCACCCCTGCTGTATATTGTGAGTATAAATAGTCAGCTATGATTTACATGACCTATATAACCACCCCCCAGACTACAGCGTTTATACCATTATATGCAGTGCCAGGTTACGGTCCACATGGTCCTGGATCTGAAATCTATGAAGGGCCTGTTGTGTGCCAGTGCAGGGGAGTGACCAGCATGACTAGTCTTGTGGGGCTAGCACCATGGAGGGCATAGCTAGTGCCGACCTTCATCCACTCCAATCTCCCTCCCCTCTTTGTGTATATATATATATATATAAAATATATAATGTGTTCTCTTCCCCCCTTCTACCACATGTGCACTATTGTGTTCTCATCCCCTTACTTGTTTCCTCATCTATGTCTTTACCCATTATTGTGTTCTCACCTGTGCCCATTATTGTGTTCTCACCCATGCCCATTATTGTGTTCTCACCTGTGCCCATTATTGTGTTCTATGCCCCCCTCTTCCTCACCTGTGCCCATTATTGTGTTCTCCCCTATAACCATTATTGTGTTATATGCCCCCCTGTTCCTCTCCTGCGCCCATTATTGATTTCTCACTTCTGCCAATTATTGTGTTCTATGCCCCCCTCTTCCTCACATGTGCCCATTATTGTGTTCTATGTCCCCCTCCTCATATGTGCCCATTATTGTGTTCTCACCTGTGACCATTATTGTGTTCTATGCCACCACTTTCCTCACTTGTGACCATTATCGTGTTCTATGCCCCCCTCACCTGTGACCATTGTTGTGTTCTCACCTGTGCCCATTATTGTGTTCTATGACCCCCCCTCCCTCACCTGTGACCATTATGTGTTCTCACCTGTGCCCATTATTGGGTTCTATGCCTCCCTCACCTGTGACCATTTTTGTGTTCTATGACCCCCCCTCCCTCACCTGTGACCATTTTTGTGTTCTATGACCCCCCCTCCCTCACCTGTGACCATTTTTGTGTTCTATGACCCCCCCTCCCTCACCTTTGACCATTGTTGTGTTCTATGCACCCTCTTCCTCACCTGTGCCCATTATTGTATTCTAACCTGTGACCATTATTGTGTTATATGCCCCCCTGTTCCTCACCTGTGCCTATTATTGTGTTCTCACCTGTGCCCATTATTGTGTTCTATGACCCCCCTCCCTCACCTGTGACCATTGTTGTGTTCTATGCATCCCTCTTCCTCACCTGTGCCCATTATTGTGTTCTAACCTGTGACCATTATTGTGTTATATGCCCCCTCTTCCTCACCTGTGCCCATTATTGTATTCTCACCTGTGCTCATTATTGTGTTCTATGCCCCCACCTTCCTCACTTGTGACCATTATTGTGTTCTATGCCCCCCTCACCTGTGACCATTTTTGTATTCTATGCCCCCCTCTCCCTCACCTGTGACCATTATGTGTTCTCACCTGTGCCCATTATTGTGTTCAATGCCTCCCTCACCTGTGACCATTTTTGTGTTCTATGACCCCCTCTCCCTCACCTGTGACCATTATGTGTTCTCACCTGTGCCCATTATTGGGTTCTATGCCTCCCTCACCTGTGACCATTTTTGTGTTCTATGCCCCCCTCACCTGTGACCATTTTTGTGTTCTATTACCCCCCCTCCCTCACCTTTGACCATTGTTGTGTTCTATGCACCCTCTTCCTCACCTGTTTCCATTATTGTATTCTAACCTGTGACCATTATTGTGTTATATGCCCCCCTGTTCCTCACCTGTGCCTATTATTGTGTTCTCACCTGTGCCCATTATTGTGTTCTATGACCCCCCTCCCTCACCTGTGACCATTGTTGTGTTCTATGCATCCCTCTTCCTCACCTGTGCCCATTATTGTGTTCTAACCTGTGACCATTATTGTGTTATATGCCCCCCTGTTCCTCACCTGTGCCCATTATTGTGTTCTCATCTGTGCCCATTATTGTGTTATCTGTCCCCTCTTCCTCACCTGTGCCCATTATTGTATTCTCACCTGTGATCATTATTGTGTTCTATGCCCCCCTCACCTGTGACCATTTTTGTGTTCTATGCCCCCCTCTCCCTCATCTGTGCCCATTATCATGTTCTATGCCTCCCTCTTCCTCACCTGTGCCCTTTATTGTGTTCTCACCTGTGCACATTATCGTGTTCTATGCCCCCCTGTTCCTCACCTGTGCCTATTATTGTGTTCTCACCTGTGCCCATTATTGTGTTCTATGACCCCCCCTCCCTCACCTGTGACCATTTTTGTGTTCTATGCCCCCCTCACCTGTGACCATTTTTGTGTTCTATGACCCCCTCTTCCTCACCTGTGCCCATTATGTGTTCTCACCTGTGCCCATTATTGTGTTCTATGCCTCCCTCACCTGTGACCATTTTTGTGTTCTATGACCCCCCCTCCCTCACCTGTGACCATTTTTGTGTTCTATGCCCCCCTCACCTGTGACCATTTTTGTGTTCTATGACCCCCTCTTCCTCACCTGTGCCCATTATGTGTTCTCACCTGTGCCCATTATTGTGTTCTATGCCCCCCTCACCTGTGACCATTTTTGTGTTCTATGCACCCTCTTCCTCACCTGTTCCCATTATTGTATTCTAACCTGTGACCATTATTGTGTTATATGCCCCCCTGTTCCTCACCTGTGCCCATTATTGTGTTCTCACCTGTGCCCATTATTGTGTTATCTGTCCCCTCCTCCTCACCTGTGTCCATTATTGTGTTCTCATCTGTGCCCATTATCGTGTTCTATGCCTCCCTCTTCCTCACCTGTGCCCATTATTGTGTTCTCACCTGTGCACATTATCGTGTTCTATGCCCCCCTGTTCCTCACCTGTGCCTATTATTGTGTTCTCACCTGTGCCCATTATTGTGTTCTATGCCCCCCTCTTCCTCACCTGTGCCCATTATTGTGTTCTATGCCCCCTCTTCCTCACCTGTGCCCATTATTATGTTCTCACCTGTGCCCATTATTGTGTTCTCACCTGTGCCCATTATTGTGTTCTATGCCCCCCTCTTTCTCACCTGTGCCCATTATTGTGTCCTCATCTGTGCCCATTATAGTGTTCTCATCTGTGCCCATTATAGTGTTCTCATCTGTGCCCATTATTGTGTTCTCTTCCATCATATGCTTTGTGTTATGCTCTCTCCACCCCAGTAGGTCACTTACCTTCATCTCTCTTTGCACGTTCCTCTGTCTCTGCTCCTACTCCTGTCTCACACTCTCTGCGGGTCTTCACATTACTGACAGACCTTCAGGCAACGTTGGAACGCCTGCGACCTTGCCAGTAAATGGAATAGGTGCTGCAGGTAGTAAGTACAGCAACGTGGGTTGTGCTGCCTCAGTCAGCCATGTACAGGAGCCACCAGGTCAATGGACTCAGAAGAGAAGAATTTCCACCATGAGGGATTAGTTTGAATGGGCGGGGCCTCACGGCTGCTGGTGTTGATAAGACACTCTTATTCTCCTGTCACTACTGTCAGTCTCCAGTGGATCCTTGTGGTTTGGACCTATTTTCATGCAGAGCCTGGAGCTGCAACACCACCACCCCATGACTTCTTAGGGATGTAGTTATGAGACCGGCGGCCACGATGCCGCCGGTCTAAATCCCGATGGGGGAAGCCCAACAAGGGACTTCAAGATAGTCGTCGAAATACCAACGCCTATCTTAATCCCGACACCGGAATCCAGAAGGACGACAGCACCCGAATGAGGTTAGTACGGGGTGCCCTTAGTGTTAGCCGCGGTAGGGGGAGGGTTAGGTTTAGGTAGCCTAGCGGGGTTGGCATTTTTTTGGGGGAGGTTAGGGTTAGGCACCCCTAGGGGGGAAGGTTAGGCACCAATGGGGGGAGGTTTTGTTTAGTCACTAACTGGGAGGGTTAGGGTGCGAGGTGGGGAGGGGTAGGGGAGGCTACAAGAAGGGATAGTTATAGTTAGTGGGAGAAGTGGGAAGGGTAAGTATACTTACCCGACCCCTGTGGGGGGATACCAACCATTGGGATGCCGCTCTCTGCATTTTGATAGTAGGCATCCCGACAGCTGGCATTACATACCCATTCCACTTCTAATATCCATGTAAGCTACAGTAGGGAGCTTAATACTTGTTGGTTATATAGTTTTTTTCCCTGTATTTGGATACAGAGGAGCCTGGGGTGATTAGGATTTCAGTTTCGGTGTGGGGTGTGTATGGTCTCCCAGTGTTTGGATGTTTGCGTGGAGGACTCTGTAAAATCCACCACCTCAGTGGAGTCCGTGCAGTCCATGATGGCAAGGCTACACTGTGGCTGGCAATGGCTTCCCATTGGAAGCGCTACCTGCCAGTCACATATACAACAGGCAGTCTCAGGGGGAGATGTCTCCTCCCCCTGGGACTGCTAGTCCGGGCTGCTATTAGCAGAGAGCGGCTTCCAGTAGGAAGCTGCTTCTCATCCTCTCCGTCAGCCCTACACGGCACCTTGGAGCTGCAGACAATGCAGCCCTTTGAAAGCTGGTGATATGCGCCTGCGTTGCGCCCTGCCGCTACTGCGCATTCGCCGGTCCCGGAGCCTGTCAGATCGGTTGCGCGGGCGCCGGGGCCCGGCCAGGAGAAGCCAGGTGAATGTTTTTCAGCGGCGGCAGCAACCCTCATCCAAGAGGGTAGGAGCCGCCGCTGGTGGAGGTCCTCTGGATGATCCGGTTTCCCACAGTCCTGAAACATATAATGGTCAGTTAAGTAGCTTGGAACAGAATTGACCCCTACACTGTATGCGTGGCAGGGAATTTAGACTGTAAGCATCACTTGGCAGGAACTGATGTGCAATCTCTGCAAAGCGTTGCATAATATTTTGGCACGTTATAAATACAAGTTAATGATAATTCAAAATAATGCACATTTCCCCAAATTATATTGTCTGTAATAGATTTCTTATTTCTTTTCTCCACATTAGCACCAAATATTCTTTGCACTTAAAAGTATTATATTTATTGCTCTCTCTTGGCTGAGAGTCCGGCTTGAGGTTTTCTGTCCCCCCGGAGTAATCAATAGTGATAATACAATATTCAGCTTTAACTTCCCAAATGAACCAGTGAGTGGCAGTAAATGCATTATTATAAAGACAGATTGTGTCTGCTCAGAAATAGATGGCCTGGATACGGCTTTCATTTCACATTTGCAACCCTGTAAAGTTTTTAATATTTTTATTTTAATAATGTTCTGTAGCGAATACAGTATATCATACAGTTATCCTCACAGTAAATTGTAATCAGTTGAAACCATAGCAACTAGACTTGTGTTTCCTTTGTGTAACATTGTACACTATATAACTGAAAACTGTTTAGTGTGGTTGCTATGGTTACTGCACATTAGCTCTTTTTTTCTAAGTAAATAGCCACCTTAATATTGGTATCTCAAAAATCTGGGATTAAGTGGATTCTAGAGGAATTTTCTTTGTGTCATCACTTATCGCAATATGCTAAAACCTTTTTGTAAAGTCCAGGGTTAAAATATATCATGTAGATTAAAGACCGTCAAGGAGCTTGTCCGCTCAAGGCATAGGGTAGGCATCAACTAGGAGATGCTATCCAGCAAGAAACAAGTGATTCTGTCAGTCTTTGGGAAAAGGACAATGGTGCTATTACAGTCACTCAATAGACTTATCAATGATACCTAACATTAACATGACTTTTTCTTCCAGCCTTTATTAAACCCATTTCCCTATAGAAAGCTAAAAGGTTTGGTGAACCATATCCCCTCAATATAACATTATGCTCTACCAGGTTGGCTCTCCACTCTCCCTGAACTGTCAGAACATATATCTATAAACTCCTTGACCAAAACACCTAAAGACTCCTTTTGGTGCTGGGAAAGGGGATGGCTAATGAAGGATTCCAAAACTAGGTTTAATATAATCTCACACACCTTGAAGAGGTTATTATGACACACTTGCTTCAGACTCAGCAACTTCATAGTTTATGTTACCTACGTAGGACCTTGCAGGGACCCTGCTATTTGGTCAACAGTATGCTCTAGGTAATAATAACAACAACTGCTCCTGGTCTATAATTTACTTAAATGTTCTCTTGCCCACTGACCAATTACGTCTAAGAGGTTCACAGAGTCGCACATATTGCAGAACATTTTCCTCTCCATAAGGCTGTAGCTTCCATGACTGCTTCAACAGATTGAGAATCCCCCAAGGCCTCCTGCCATATACAAGCTCAAATGGCGAAAATCCGGTTAATCTTGGAAAATTCTGAACTAGAATTATTAATAAAGGGAGAATTTGATCCCACTTTTTCTCTGTTTGGAGAAATCTTTTAAGCATATTCTTCAATGTGGGATAAAATCGATCAACTTTGCCATCAGTCTGCGGATGATATACGGATGTCCTAACCAAGATGGCTTTCAAGAGCCGCATCAGTTGGGACATGAAATATTCACCTTGGTTTGTAACTACAACAGGTAGACCCACTGAGGAGAAGAACTCCGGCTCCGTCGTGCACATGCGCGAGACCCGGATAGCGACGAGCAAGCCGACGCTATGGGTCTCGCTACAAAGGGGGCGTGCTGTCGATGGTGAGTGACAGCACGCCCCCTTTGGTGGGTGTGCCGGGGGCGTGGCTGGCCAGACAGAGGCGTTCCCATGGGAATGCCTACCGTCTGGGGCCAGCCCCACTGACATCACAAGTGATGTCAGTGTGAGTGCTTTCGGCTCTGATAGAGCCAAAAGCACTCCAGGGCTTGCGGCAACGAGACCCTACCACAAGGGTCTCGTCGCAAGCACGATGGTTGTGATGGTCTTGACCATCGCGACCATCTTCCTGGCCACTCGCTATAGCTGTGAGTGGTCACCCACAGCTATACGAGCGGCCAGAAGGGCGCTCTAAAAATTCAGAAGGGCGGCCCTGATTCAGAGCGAGCGCTCTGTCAGAGCGTCCGGCTCTGAATCAGGGCCTCTGTTCATATGTTAGCTGTAGCAGAGCATAATGTAAAAGCTTCATGATATCCGGTGGCATAGTCTCTAACCATTAGAATATAGATCCCTTTGATGAGGGTTCTCCAGGGCCCATCTAACTACTCCCTATTTTTTTTGATTGGACCCCTGACTGCAGGAAGGCCAATTGTCAATGACTAGGTGTCATCATCTGACATTCTGGAAATGCGGTGTACACCAGATGAGAGGCGACTTTGGACGGTTTGGCGTGGGGATGGACATCAGAAGCCCACCATCAAATGATGGCTGGGCTTCCGCCATCAAAACTTTCGATGCAATGGTAACTAACCATCTTATCAAAAGAAATAGGTGGAAAAAAATATTAATATGATTAGCACCGGCACAAAAAATCCCTGTTTGCACATGCGCTCCCGATGTCATGCAGCTGAATTCCACTGTATTTTAACATCGGATGGGAACCACTTCCACACCGTTTCATGGCAGCTACTATCGGAAAGCCGCATCGAATGATGAAAACACTACCATCGAAAGGATAACATTGATGGTAATGAAACATCGTTAGCCGATTTCCATCCCTATTTTGGCGGTGGATTAGGCACACAAGTGCACCTAGTTTTACAATGAGTATAGTAAGAATTGCTGCCTATCAGGAGGCCAGGTATTAATAATCTGGAGATTGTGAAAACAAAATTAAATATATTCAATGAAATATGTAAAATGCCTTTTCATGAGAGCTCTTTTCCCAACACTGGTCAAGGCTCTCCTTCAACTCTTGTGTCAACAGTGATACATCGAGCTCGCCCTCCTATCTGGATATTGCAGGAAGGAGAGGATCTCTTTCAGTGCTGTATAATTTCTAGAGATGAGCGGGTTCGGATCTCAGAGATCCGAACCCACCCGAATTTCGGGGATCCTGGGCGATCCGAGCGCAGCCGACACCGCCGGCACCCCCACTGGCAGCATCCCCCGCTGCCGACACCACAGCTGTCAACACTTCTGCACTGCTGCCCCACGTACTGAGGACACCGTCAACGACCCCGACACTGCCAACACTCCCACACTGAGGACACCACCAGCACCCCTGCACTGCTGACTGTCAGCACACATGCACTGAGGACACCGCTGGCACCCCCACTCGGCCGACACCGCCGGCATCCTGCATTGAGAACACCCCTGCACTGCCAACACAGTCAGCAAACCTGCACTGAGGACACCGCTGGCATCCCCGCTCTGCCGACACAGCCAGTAAACTTGCACTAAAGACACCACAGGCACCCCCGCACTGCCATTCCATGTACTGAGTACACCGCCAGCAATCCCCGCACTGCCGACACAGCCAGCAAACCTGCACTAAAGACACCGCTGGCACCCCCGCACTGCCAACACAGCCAGCAAACCTGCACTAAAGACACCGCTGGCAGCCCCGCACTGCTGACACAGCCAGCAAACCTGCACTAAAGACACCTCTGGCACCCCCGCACTGCCGACACAGCCAGCAAACCTGCACTAAAGACACCTCTGGCATCCCCGCACTGCCGACACAGCCAGCAAACCTGCACTAAAGACAGCGCTGGCATCCCCGCACTGCCGACACAGCCAATAAACCTGCACTAAAGACACCGCTGGCACCCCTGAACTGCCGACATCACCTGTACCCTTCATTGAGGACACTGCCAGCACCGCAGCACTGTCATTCCATGTGCTGAGGACACCGTCAGCAACCCCGCTCTGCTGACACTGCTGTCACAGTAAGTCCACTGTTGGTGTAATCAGCCCACACTGTATATAACACACTGTATAACACACTGTATCCGTGTTGGAAAATAGAAGCTGAACTGCCACATGTTAGTGCCGCCCACTGTGTCACTTAGCTTAGTCAGCCAGCTAGCTGGATGCAACCTTTTGGCCTTTACTGGATGAAGCAAATAATATTGTAAGGTGGTAAAAATTGATTGGAAATTGCTGGAAATAAATGTTATTGAGGTTAATTTTACTGTAGGAACAAAAACAGGCCCATTTTATGTGATTTTAGCTGTTTTTATGGTTTTTTAAGAAAAAAATCCAGATCCAAAACCAAAACACGAAAACGAAACACCAAGGAAAAAAATCCAAAACCAGATTCAGATCCAAAACCAGGGGAGATCCAAAACCAATGACGAACAACGTAATGGCAGGTGAATATAGAATACAGCTAGATGTGAGGATCATCTCTAGATAAGGAGATTCTACCTTGATAGATTGCAGCACTTAGAAGAGAAGAGTTGGCACAAGCAGCACCTGTGACATGACTCAAACAATTCCACTCCTTGGCGCACTTGTTTTGATCACACACACACGATTCCATAATGCAAAGTGTCCAATTATATACCAAAAACAAAGGCAGGGTTGTTTTTCTGCCAAAGAATATGCATATCTCAAACCATAGCGACAGTTCCTCAGAAACTAGATCAAAAGTGAAAAGAAAGGACAGTATTTTCCTCATAACTTCGCTAATTAAACAATATGCATAGCACAGCTATACAGCTGCGGCTCAGTATAAACTATAAGAAAAGGGCAAAATGACAAAAGCTTTCTCACCTACTCAAGCAGTAAGGATTATTTGTGAATTGGGGAAAGAGTCATACTTTTTGCAAAGTTACGCTTACGCCTTGCCCTGAGAGCCATTACATTGTCAGGGAATCTTCCCCAATGACAGCCCGACAATATTGCCTAAGGTTCCTGATTTGTGGCCGTTGTTACCTGGATAACTGCTTTGGTGTTTTTTCAGATTGCAGAAACTTTCACCTTTTACTAACAAACTCTTTAGTGTTACTTATTGCACAAACAGTTGCTGTAGTCTCACCACCGTTGTTAGTGCTATTAATAGTTAGCTCAAAAGAGGGGTTCATAGGGGCAAACCTTACAGTAAATGGCTTATGACCCATATTTTGAACCCTGCCTAAAGGTTAAAGGATGAAGCGGTAGTGGGGGTGGCTGGTAGATACATTTAAGAACACAACAAAGCTAATTTAATTGCACAATTATTTGCATTAACAGAGAAAAACACACAAATGAACATTCTTAAAGGCAACGCAATGCTGTATGTGTATGATTAAAGCTAAGAATCGGTATGTAATTCCGGCTGTCGGGATGCCTCCTGTCACAATACTGACAGCGGCACCCTGATGGTTGGGATCCCAACAGGGGTCAGATGATTATACTGTATACTTACCTTTCCCTTTCTCCCCCTAACCCTCCCTTCTTGTAGCCTAATCCTAACCCTCCCCACTCCGCACCCTAACCCTCCCCGTTAGTGCCTACACCTGAATCCCCCCCTTCGTGCCTAACCCTAACCCCCCCTAGTGGTGCCTGACCCTAACCCTCCCCCCTAAGGATGCCTAACCCTAACCTGCCCCCCCCCCAAAACCTAACGCTAACCCCGCTAATTTACCTAAACGTAACAACACCCCCTCCCATGGCTAACACTAAGGGCGCACCGGCTTACCTTTGTTCGGGCACGCATCCGCCTGGATTGCAGCATCAGGATTAAGATAGGCGTCAGTATTTCAACACCTATCTTAAGTCCCTTGTCAGGATTCCAGTGTCGGGTTTGAGGGGTCTATTTACTAAGCATTGTTAGGAGACACAGTGAACAGTGATAAGGTGCCAGCCAATCAGCTCCCAACTGCCATCTCACAGGCTGTGTTTGAAAAATGACAGTTGGGAGCTGATTGGCTGGTACCTTATCACTTTTCACTCTGTCTCCTAACAGTGCTTAGTAAATAGACCCCTCAATCCCGACACTACAACTACATATCCCACATTTAGCAGGAAACAAATTCTATACAGTAATTGTAATTATTTAAGATACATTTTGTATAACTTCATAGCTCAATAGTTCCACAAATTATAACAGAAATATTGAGAAAAATGAAATGTCACCTTCATAAAGCTGTGTAATAATATATGCAGGTGTTATATCAGGAGGTTTCTTTTTAGTTGGCGGAGGTTCCAATAAAATGAACTCATATTATATAATACTAACACGGGGTAAAGCCAAATAGCACAAGTTTGTAATTTGCAAACTGATTTTTAGATGTACTAAAAATAATACCCATATTATATATAACCGCTTTTTGACACCTCTGTAACATTGCACAGCTGCTATGTTATATCTGTTGCAGACACCACGGTGTCACTAGACATATCGCATGTGAGCGTGCATATCACATCCCTAGGAGCAACGCAGTGCAGACATCACGAGATTAAAACAAGTAATTGCTATGAATAATATTACACAATTAAAAACAAATGCTCAATATTATTTTTCTTAATTTATTTCCCCCTTCTCTGGTCTCATAAGTGTTCCTCTGTTTCTCCAGCAGGGCTTCCAACTGAAGCCCTGCACAAATGAGGGAGTAAAGGGCATTTTCTAAAAAAGGAAATAAATTTCAAGTTCCTGCTAACTGGTCTTTTTGAGACTCCCTGTACTATGGGAATTATTTTTATGCAAACAATACAAATGTATCTATCATTAATGATATATGGGGGTTGAGGCCAGTATGGCCACGGAATCATTCCTGTTACAGATCTATACAGTAGAGCACGGTGTTCTGCCTTTGTCCTGTACGCAGCAGTTCCCTTCACAGATTCCCCAAAAAGTGAAGCACAGTGTTCCTGCAATAATGAGTCAACAGCACCGAGCTCTGCTTAGAGAAATAATATAGTCAGGTCTCCTGGGACAGGGGATCTGTTAGGAACAGACCTCTCTCTGGCAGTCGCAGCTTTTCCTCTGTGAGATTTCTGCAGACATAGACAAGTTTGGGTAAAGTGCAGACTGTCATGACATTATAGTACAGGGCAGCAGCTGTAGGGATGTCCTGGTTATCTGCTACTTCACAATATCCCTGCTGTGCTCCTGCAAGTCCTCCACATCAGCCCCCTTCCGCTGTGCTTCCCCACGCTCAGCCACAGGCACACTTAGATGATTACAGAGAACTCTCTACTGAGGCTCTAGATCTAGATGATAGAAAATGATCAGCACATCTGTAGCAATAGATGCAGTATAGGCTACATCTGTCAAGTGCCTTAACATCCGAGATGTGATACATTGCATTTTTATTTTAAGCACATACAGTTGTGTCCTCATACACCCAGCGTCTCTATCCCATATGACGCGAGACACCCAGGCGCGACTGATCCACTCCGAGAGGTGTAGCTTACCATCTATTTCTTAAAATTGTGCGTTTTTATTCACAGCGCAGACGCAGCAAAGCACCACTCACGGTGTACTAGAGACGCTGGGCTGCGACTTTAACTGCACAGGAATTAGTTTTAAACGTGCAAAAAGTCACGCATGAAGCATAACAGAACTTGGTGTGAGAAAAATCCGCGTCCGCTGCATCACAGAACTACTTATACAGAGTCAGACTCAGTCGCACACAGATGTACAGATGCCGCACATGAAATTGATCAGTATAAGCTAGACTAAAGGTGCGTGCACACTGGGCGATAAAGTGGACGACTGACCGATAACGATATCGTTATTGTTCAGTCGTTCACTACATCGTCCATTTTTTACCACCAAAACGATGGACGATAACGACGATGCGCGTTCCCGCAGGTCGTTCGTCATTATCGTTCATTGGGCTGACATGCAGGCCAACCTGACGATATCGTCAGGTTGCTGCATGTCGGGGAATGGGGGAGAGAGCCTGGCGCTCATCGTTAATGATATTGTTCAGCGGGTGTGCTCAATGTCATGGACGACATTGAGCACAGCCTGCCGGAGACACACTAGACAATATCGCTCAGGGAGCATATCGTCTAGTGCAGTGTTGGCTAACCTTGACACTCCAGCTGTTGTGGAACTATATATCCCAGCATGCCCTGCCACAGTTTTAGCATGCCCTAATAGCAAAACTGTAGCAGTGCATGCTGGGTTATGTAGTTCCATAAAAGCTGGAGTGTCAAGGTTAGCCAACACTGGTCTAGTGTGTACACTCCTTAAGTAGTTTTGTTGCTTCCAGATGTTTTATTTATGTGAATAAGACGCAGATTTTAAGCGAGAAAGACGCTCCGCGGCGCCGAGTCACCAGGGACCTGACGCGCCAAGATGGGCTGTTTGGTGCGATTGCAGCCGCAGTGTATAAGGACACACCTGCGCATACAATAACCCGGAATAACCAGGGTGACACATGAAAGGCATGGAGGCAAAGAAAGGAGGATTGAGAGTCCCCATGTCACGAAAAGCAAGATCTATTAAACCCAATATGGGTTTGTCACAGCACGCAGGACACCGGCACACACTTACCGGGTATGGCAGTGCTGGTCAGCGGCAGAACAGTGGTGCAGCATGACGTAGGCGTCCCCAGAGGGTGCGCACGCCGACCTAAATGAAATTTAAAGGGCCAGACCTCCCCCAGTGTGACGTCTCAGTAGGCGCCCAATTCAATCCCTGCCTATTTAGGAAGTCCCTGGGAGCGCTCTTGTGTCAGAGTATAGGCTCCCAAACATTACATCAGCGTTCATACCTCAGTAATTCTGGCGTTTGCTCGTTTCTGACCTTTGGGTTGTTCGCGACCTGATTCCGTCTGCTCCCTAGTACTACGCTTGGTATTCCGGTCTGACCTTGGCTTCGTTCCTGATCTGATATTACCTGATCCCTGGTACCGTCTTGTCCGTTTGCTTCTGACCTGGCTTGTAGACCACGTTTTTACACCTTCATAGTTCTCCGCTCCAATCCAGAGCACACCAGCACCTATACTAGGGCACCTAGTCTGAGGGGCGCCACCTTGCACAGACCCAGTACTCAGTGAATAATAGGAAGTGCCCTTTGTGGGTGGTGACAGGGGGTGGTCATGCGAACGGAGGCGTGTCAGTGCATCCGAACGCCGTTGCAGGGGCGTGCATAAATTATCCACAGCGAACCCATACGCAGCCTGAGTACTCACTACATGCAGGAAGTTTAGCAATTCCTGCGGGAGGGTCAGGTCAACCACTGTTCTGCGTCTTGGTCGGATGGCTCTCGATTGTACCGATGTTTTCGCAATCTTGCACATTATTACGTATGTGAGTGAAGGTAAGGGGGCGTCTCTATGAAGTCCTGGGTGTTTTCATAATATGGTGCGGTGGCAGTGCATATGCATTTATTAGCATATTTGCGCAGCGACCGGGTGCGCGCGATTGCAGACTTGCGATCCGTGCTGAATTGGGCCCACAGTACGAAGCTTAGCAGGGTATTGCTGCCAATGTGAAACCATATTGTCATGCTCTGGAATATTATTTAAAACTGCTTCCTTATCCCTCCGGTGCCTGTCCAGGATAGCACAGAGGTCCGCTCATGCTGCACATCGCTCCCGGCTGGTGCTGAGGCCTGTCTGTGCTGCTCCTGCCCTGTCCGCTCTGTATCCTGTCACTGAGCATGGAGATGTCTCTCCGCAGCCCCTTACTCACAGCGTGTTTTCCCAGCATGATGGCACACAGCCAGAGTTCCCTCCTAAACCACAGTATGGGTGCAGCCATGTTGGACTCTGTCACCTGACGCTCTGCCTCCACTGAGAGTGCTGCTCCCACACCAGCTGATCGCAGCATCCAATCCCTGGGGATCCTCCCCTATAAACTCAATTTCCAGACTGGCGTCTGTTGCCAGTACAAGGTCGCTTCTTGCTGAAGTTACAGCTCAGTGCTGAGCTCCCAGATACTCTGCATCTGGACGGTCCCAGGGCCTGATTCATTACAGATCGCAACTGCGAATGCAATAGCGATTATACACGCAGTCTCACTGCAATAGTATGCTAATCCATTGCGATCACTATGCCGTTGCAGCACAATATAAGGATGCCCACTTTTCCTTACACACATCCATAATGTTTAGCAAGATTGCAAAACCACCTGTACCATCGAGTACCATTGCAGCCTCACACACACTTGCACAAGCTCTGACCTTACTCAGGAATTGCTAACTTCATCGCACGCTATGAGTACTCAAACTGCGTATAACATCGCAGTGGCTAATATATGTATACCCATGCAATGGCATTCAAACGCACTGGCACGCCTGCGTTTCCCCGACCAACCCCCGTCACCTCCCACAAACGGCACTTCCTTGTCAATCACTCTGTGATGGGTCTGCATAGTCACTGTAATTGCAGTCCCCATCGCAGTGACCGGTTCGTGCACGCGCACTATGATGTATGCGCAGAACGCAACAATTGGCCGGTTTTTGTGCGTTATCGCAGTTGTGATCAGTACTGAATCAGGCCATCAGTCCGTTTTATCTAGTTCCTATATCTGGTAAACAAGTCTCCTATACCATCTTGCACACCAGTCTGGTTTTTACAACTGAAACTTGTTCATGCAGCCACCATCGGTTCCAGCCGATACCTCCAACCGTCGGTCTCATCCGATGCTTCCAACATTGGAATCATATTAATTAAGTTAATCAATTCATCAACATCGGACTCATATCAATTAAGTTCCTCAATTCATCAACATCGGCCCCAACCAATCAAGTTCATCAACATTGGACTCTTATCAATTAAATTCTTCAACATTGGATTCAAATCCATCAAGTTCTTCATACTGTATCATCAACATTGGTCTCAAACCAATCCAACTCTCAATCCAGCATCATCGATCCCAATCCGATTCTGCTCATTCATTTAGTATTATCATATACAGTTCTCATTCCAACCTGCTGTTTAACAAAGACATTCTATTTCTGTCCTCGCCTTCGGGCCCATCATCCACTGCCGTATCTCTATCTCCTCACATCATTACATGAGGAAGTCCTGGCTCAAGCCACCCAAGTTCCTTTACACCTCTCTGACCTCCCCTTCAGCCTCCTGTTCCTACCCAGACCAACTCTCAGGTGTGACACATATTATAGTTTATTTTTAACATTCGTGTTTACCCAAGTGGAATTTCTATGTTAAAAAGATAGTTGCCCAGAGCTTTGGGCATTCGTTTACTTATAGACACCTCAACATAACACAAGGGGTGCGTTCAACTTCTACCCAGAGATAATAGCTCTTTTCTCAAAGTCCTGTGCCATTTTCATAACTGACCATCTTGCAATAGGGGCTCTAAATCCACCTAAAGTCAGTCTTGGGGTAAATGCCTTATTATGGATTAGAGACGTAAGAGAAGAAATTTCCTCCTCTGTTAACACTGTGGGGTATATTTACTAAGCTGCGCCTTTTTAGAAGTGGAGATGTTGCCCATAGCAACCAATCAGATTCTAGCTATTATCTATTAAAAGGTGCTAGATAAGTGTTAAGTAGAAACTGATTGGTTGCTATGGGCAACATCTCCACTTCTAAAAGCCCGCAGCTTAGTAAATTCACCCCTGGGTGTCAAGCAACAGGAATTTCAAAAGATGAAAGAATAAACAATGGAAGTTTAAAAAAAAAATGATTTATTCAAAACATAGTACCAAAACGTTTAATCGCACACATAAGATCTGATCTTTGAAAAATAGACTAAGTTTATATTGTGACCCACCCTCAGAAATTCCAGTAATATCCTAGTTAGATTGGACGGCTATAGTCAGGGCCTCTGGGCATAAGATAAGAACGGTAGGTGGAAGAAAGCCGGTCGGCATTGTACCTTTTTGTGATTGGAAAGCTAAAGAATAGTGCGGTATTGATTTTATGGAGAATGAAGAATATATGCCAAGGGCACAAAGCATGTGAGTTATAGCATTCCAATTAATTCTATCAATTGCTTTCTCAGCATCAATAGAGAGCATCATTCCGGAGGTCTGATCATGGGCAACCGAGTGGTGTAAGGTTAAAAGTTTTGTGATATTTTCATGTTCTTTTCTTATTTCACCCAAACCAACTGCATCACAATGGGGTGAGCGTGGCAGTAAGTACTAAGAGCTGATTCTGACTTGGAGGCAGCGATGATGTCTGACGCAGCCGAGCGATGTTTTCTTGCCCACACATGCGTATGAGTCACTCCGCTCATGGGCCCCCATTTTGTATGTACAGAGCCGCAGTACAGATTTGCCTCACGGTAATAGACATGTTCCTGGATGGTGGCTGAAAAGACGCAGAGAGACGTTGCGTCTTATGGGATGCTCAGAGGTGTGTCGGGGGAAACTGTTCTGTACAAAGAAGCTGCACCGCTCACATAGGAAGCCAAACTCCGATGGAGAAATTACGGCTGCCATAGGATTGGTGCAAGTTTCGATGGTGTGACCGATGCTGGGTCTAAAGACGCACCAATTAGTTTTTCAACGTCTATGGACACTGACAGCGGGGGCCTCGGTAATTGGACATTTGGATGCACAGATCTTCACCAGGGAAAGACTTTGTAGCAGCATTAGCATTCGGACGCAGCGACTGTGCTACAATATACAAAAGCCGCAGGAGGTGTCTGGTGTAATTAGGTTAGTTATACGGAAACCATCAGATTTGCTGAATCAGGCCCAATGTTCAGCGTTGCCCCAACGTTCCTTTAAGGTCCGGGACAAACACTTCTTGAGGTTGGACAGACTCTATAGGTCCCAGGCCTCCAGCACCACAGCTCAGAGAGAGGCAGGTCCCGGGTCTCCAGGTTGTCTCCAATGCGCACCAGCGCAGTAAATTGGCAGCCTGACTAAAATTTAATCCATTGGGATTAGGGATGTTCATCGGAAGCCCATCATCAAATGATGGCTGGGCTTCCTCCATCTAAACGTTCGATGCGATGGTAACTAACCATTGCGTCCAAAGAATTTGATGAAAAAAAACAACCACATTTTCACGTTTCGCACATGCACAAAAAATGTGTATGCGCAATAGCAATCCATGGCTGTTCACAATGTTAAACTGTATTTTAACATCGGACGACCCATTGCTTTCTCACAGTTTGATGATGACTGGCATCGGACAGCCGCCATCGAATGGTAAAAATACTGTACTACCATCATCAGAAAATCATCTATGGTGTTATTCCTTCTAACATTGATGTCCATCCCTAATTGGGATCTCACCTAGCTATGATGGCCTTCTGTGTCCCAGAACATGCATACCTCACCCTATACCCTATTTCTGAATCCAGGTTCCCCTTTAGCCTACCCTTCTGCCTGCTGGTTTGAGGATTTCTGTGTATCAACCCTGCACCGTTATCTGGACTTGTCTATTGTTTAATCCCTGCCTGCTCAACCTGACCGTCAGTACACTGGACTGTATGACCGCTGTATTCACCAAGTGAATAATGCTGAACAGAACTCTGGCCCTGATTCAGAGCCGGACGCTCTGACATAGCGCTCGCTCTGAATTAGGGCCATCCTTCTTGATTTTTAGAGCGGCCTCCTGGCCGATCGTATAGCTGTGGGTGACCACCCACAGCTATAGCGAGCGGCCAGGAAGATGGTAGGGTCTCGTTGCTGCAAGCCCCTCGTTGCTGCAAGCCCTGGAGTGCTTTCGGCTCAAACAGAGCCGAAAGCACTCCCACTGACATCACTTGTGATGTCAGTGGCGCCGGCCCCAGACGGTAGGCGTTCCCATGGAGCGGTCTATCGTACCATCTTATTCACATTGCAGATGCAGCAAAATAACACTCAAAATGCTCTAGAGACACTGGGCTGCAATTTTAACCGCACAGGGATTAATTTTAAACACATAGAAAGTCGCAGATGAAGCACATCGGAACATGGCGTGAGAAATAGCCGCACCCGCTGCATTGTGGCACTTCATATACAGATTCAGACTCAGCCACACACAGATGTACAAATGTCACACATGAAAGTGATCAGTGCACCTCAGTAGTTTTGTGTTACTTCCATACGGTCACGATGTTGGTGAGACAGCCCTCATTTGCGGACCACCAAAGGGACAAATCTATGCCCAAAAGAGGGTATTCTAGTCCGATAGTGGCATTTTGTGGGCAGATGGGGGATGCGGTTGGGCTTAATGTATCCTGATTTTGTCTAAATGTTGGGAAGCATGGGATTAGGAGCATGGGGTCCCCCTATGCCATGCAGGCTGTGCTGGACTGGTCACTGCACCAGTGTGCCTTCTCTCTGCCATGATGTGGTACCAGCCCAGCCTGACCTGTGTGCAATGCCAAATAGGAAATATATGCAGGTAACACCCCCACCCACCTCCATGGCAAACCAGCATGTGCTGAATAACAGTGTGCTCATCCTGACCTAAAAACATTGGGTCTCAATCAGACCCGCTCGCAAGCGCTGAGCGCTCGCAAGTGGGTCGATGTTGAGGCCCCGCGCACGCGTAGCGGCCACACTGCGCGTGCGCAAGCCCCGGAGCGAGAGAGAAATTCTCTCGCTCCTGGGCTCACTACAAAACGGGCGACTGTCGATGGTGATCGACAGCTCGCACCGTTTTGTAGGGGGGGTGGGGTGGTGGCTTGCCAAACGGAGGCGTTCCCGAAGGAACGCCTGCACTTTGGGGGTGGCCCCACTGACATCACTCGTGATGTCAGTGGTGAGCTTCCTGCTCTATTAGAGCCGAAAGCTCACTGGTGCTTGCGACAGACGAGACCCAACCACAAGGGTCTCGTCGCAAGCCCCGATGGTCGAGATGGTCTTGACCATTGCAACCAACAACCTGGCCGCTCACTAGAGCTGCGGGTGGTCACCCACAGCTTAGCGAGTGGCCAGGAGGTCGGCTCATTATAGAGAAGCGGCCGCCCTCATTCAGAGTGAGCGCTCGCCCTCATTCAGAGTGAGCGCTCGCATTTTGAATGAGGTCCATTGTACATAACAAACTTTTTTCATTATTTAAAGGAAGGATAAGTAACATCATAATCCATTTTTTTTCATTTGTTTATAGCATTAATGGACCAAGGCGTTACATACACATGCAAATTTCTATCAGAGACTACTGTAACTGAACATTTGCCATGGAAAGTGCCTGCTTAGGCCTCCAATAGCGGAAATAGGACAGGCTACAATTCTACTCTATTTTATATATAAACACAATTAAATATAAAATGATGTCGCACTTTTAATTTTTCCACCTGATGAACGATCTCCAGAGTCTTCTCAATTATACTTGTAAACCGTTGACCAGAGCAAACTTCCATTCAGTATATGAGGTAATCTAATCGTACATTAGGACCAATTTGTGCTTTCGCCTATACCAAAAACAACTCATTTCAAAGATTTTTATTCAATTCTCTGTGACATTGTCCCACCTCATTCTTCCCAATTACTCATTTCTCAGTTTCCCGTGTATGGGTTTGTTCTCGGCTCCCAGGCTCACCCTCCTTAATGGGCACACAGAGCCCCGAGGCCTTGCCTTCAGCTCTTCCAAATCCAAGAGTCAGGGTAGTTCCAGAAATAGGAATCTCTCCTCAATGGGTTTCCCCATTGGTGACATCCTGTACAGACCTAGCTTTCCACTGCGTGTTGATGAAGCCGGGCAGAATGCAAGATAATGACACATTCAGGGGAAGTAATGTGTTTTCATTTGTACTTTAACTATTATTATGTGTCGAATCCCAGCGGGCTGAAGGGGGTTTACCTAGTCTATTCATTGACACGTTTGCTGCCGGGGGAACATAATGCACAAAACGCCATCCGCCCAGAGTGTTTCTGTGTTTTGTTTTTTTTGTTTATAATTTTTAATCATGTTAATGAACTGTGACTATATAACAAGCTCAGGCTAATCTAAAAACCATCTAAGCACCATTTGCACAGCAATTAAAAACAAATGATAACAGGTATGGATTGTTATGGGTAATTTATGTACATACATACTTTATAAATCCTTCAGTATAGGCTGTGTCCTGTAATGTATGTTTGCTTGAGGCATGTGTTTTATTGTCTAATTATGAAGATGTTCTGCATTTATTGAATATGTCATAATAATGTTATCATGGTCCCTGCAGACCAAGGCTAGTTTCGTTATATGCGCGATATCTTGAATCTTGGTGTTACATTAAAAATATTCATTTTTATCAGAAACATTTCTCCTTTTAAATGGAATATTAATCCATAAAATGTTCCAAATCATTAAGTACCACCAAACTTTTTCTTAAATAGGATGTTATGAAAGTATACCATTATATCATTAGGATGCTTATGGCAAGGGCAGTCAGGGACATTTATTTTGTTGCCTGTCTAGAATGGATGCTTGTTCACATGGGACCTGGAGTCGAGGGTCCTCACACCCTATTCAGTGAGCCGACAGCGCCAATTTCTGTGTGGTATATTCAGAATTATGGCGCTGTTTCAGATTATAATAAAGATTCACTGCGCCAGAGCCTTTTGCAGAAGGCACCTCACCCTACCCAGAAGTTAATGTGCCTCTGGCCTAGCGCTTGTGGTTAAAGCCTATGAAATGCTCTTTGTCGCTGATAGTCCAAGCAATAATGCAATAGAACGGCCCAGTACACACGCGCTTATGATAAACAACACAGGACTGCGCTTTGCATCAATTGCGATTCTGCCTGCTGTGTTCAAAACGTTAACGCTCGGTAAATAAATGACAATTGAGTATGTGGGAGCTCATTCATAGGTACATAGGGCCTGATTCATTACCAATCGCAACTGCGATTACACACGCAATCGGCCGATTCTTCCATTCTGCGCATGCATATGCATCGCAGTGCGCGCACCGGCCACTGCGATCGGGACTTCGACAGCAGTGACTGCGCAGGCCCATGGCAGAGTGATTGATAGGAAGTGCCGATTGTGGGTGGTGATGGGGCGGGGGGCGGCGGAAGGCAGACGTGCCAGTGCGTTTGAACGCCGTTGCAGGGGCGTGCATAAATTAGCCACTGCGATGCCCTATGCAGCTCGAGCTAGAACAGCGGGCGAACAGCTTAGCAATTTCTGAGTAAGGTCTGACCTCGTGCAAGTGTGCGTGAGGCTCCGATGTTACTCCATGTTACCGTTGCTTTCACAGACTTGCTAAGTATTACGGATGTGAGTAAGGGAGAGTGGGCGTCCTTATGTTTTTGCTAGGACTGTATTGCGATCGCAGAGATTAGCATACATTCACAGTGAGACTGCGTGAGTAATCGCAGCCGCGGTCACGGTTGCGACCCATAATTAAGTACATGCTTCTAACACTGTCACCCTCCTTTTCAATATTGGTCACTCCTTACAAATACCACTGTGTTGTAGTTGTCAGCGTGATCCCTCCCATCTCAGACAGCCAATCACAAAACAGTAAACTTAAGGGAATGCTCACTACTGTGCCCTAGTGATGGTTACTATGATAGAATGTAAGCTCTTATGAGCAGGGCCTCTACCCTTTTGTGCTTCTCCTTACTTTACTTTCACCTACTTCTTACCCCCCACCAGGGCACCTAACACTTGGTTTCTTACGCTCTGTTGCATATCTAGGTGTTATGGTCACTTATGTATCAATGTATATTATCCATGTCCTTGTCCTATTTTGTACTGTAAGTCAGTTGTCAAATTATTTGTTTATGTACCCATATCTTGATAGGGCATAAGTGCGGTAGGCATTGCTATCTTTCAGCACTGGGGTCATGAGTTTAATTCCCAAGCTGCCCTATCTTTGTATGCTTTCCCAGTGTTTCACACTCCAAAAATATCCTGACAGGTTAAATGGATGACTGTAAGCTCCAATGTGACAAAGACTTCTGTGGATGACAAATATTCTTTGTACAGAGCTTCGTAAACTGGTGGTGCTGTATAAGCATTAATGTTCATAATATTCAAACCATTGTTATTTATTTGTTGTATTATGAGTGTTAAAATATTGAAGTAACATTGACGGGAACTATGTGCTAAACTGCATGTTTTCCCATGCAGGTTCAGGATTTCAAGGCTTCGAAGTCCTAGGGCTGAAGTGGTTGCCTTGCTTGAGTCGTCTCCAAGCTAAAGAAATTACGCCATATGAGGTGGGAGATCGCCCCTGGCAGGCAAGTGTAGACCAGCTGACCCCTACTCCGGCTCTGGTGTGTGCCCTGCGACGTGTCCACGCCTTCACCACCCTGGCGAATGCCGTCAGAGAGCTTGTTCCCACCACAGGAAAACTGCAAGCCCAGCTCATCAGGTCTGCAACACCTGAAATTGCTTTTCGACAGGCGGCCCTAATTTTCACAGACAGGGACTTGGTTTCAGGTAAACATCATTTCATATCACACCTGTGCTCTGCCTGTCTGTATGTGGATTTACACCCTGTAGGGGTGACCTATGTTCCCTCAATATCTGCTCTAAACCCTCAAATCTAATTCTGCTCCCACAGACCAGTGGGCTTTCCATCTCGGCTATCTACTCACCCATTGATCTTGGGATCCTGTTTACCGGCCTACCCACTGAACTATGGCCCTCATTCAGAGGCGGTTGCAAGAAGCGATCGCGCTCTCTGAATGAGGACGGCCGCTTCTTTTTTTTAGTGCGGCCTCCTGATTGCTAGCTAAGCTGTGGGTTACCACCTACAGCTTAGCGACCGACCAGGTTGATGGTCACGATGGTCAACACCATCGCGACCATCAGGGCTTGCGACGAGACCCTAAGGTTGGGTCTCGGCAACCGCAAGCCCCAGGGAGCGCATCGGCTCTTTCGACTGGGTCTGAATGAGACCCTATATCCTTCCCTTAGGACACTCTCTATTCTCTCAAACCAGAATATAGGAGGGATTATCGAAAAGTAATGAGACTGATTTTTTATTCAGAATCAGATGACTCCACAGGATCCTTCACATTTAATACATTTTTTTCCATCGTTTCAACAACGTGCAGTAGACTGTTCTGTGACATCACTGTTAGTGTTACAGCTGTGGCATTTTTGACTTCATCATCTGTTGAGAACTTCTTTCCACGCAGTTGTTTTTCCAGGGTTGGCAATGCCCAGAAAACACTGAGCGCTAAGTCTGGGCTATATGGAGGGTGCTCCAATGCTGTCCCATTAATTTCAGTCAGTGCTGCCAATGTAACAGCAGCAATGTGGCCGGCCATTGTCTTGGAGCAAAAACCATTGTTCAGCAGATTTATTTATTTATTTATTACCAGTTATTTATATAGCGCACACATATTCCGCAGCGCTTTACAGAGAATATTCGGCCATTCACATCCGTCCCTGCCCCAGTGGAGCTTACAATCTATATTCCCTACAACATGCGCACACACACACACATACACACACTAGGGGTAATTTTGTTAGGAGCCAATTAACCTACCAGTATATTTTTGGAGTGTGGGAGGAAACCGGAGTACCGGGAGGAAACCCACGCAAGCACAGGGAGAATATACAAACTCCATACAGTTAGGGCCGTAGTGGGTATCGAACCAACGACCTCAGTGCTGTGAGGCAGCAGATGCGGTCTTTTCTTCCTCATGGCTCCACGTAAATGGGTTTTCAGGACGTTTGCATAGTAGTCACCATTAATTGTCTATCCATGGGGAACCCAGTGCTGTATGATCATATCGTGCAAATATAAGAACAGCAGAAGCATGACTTTACAGGGCAAAGGAATCACACTGATTTTTTTTGGCGGATGCGAATTTGCCTGTTTCCATACACTGGTCTGTTGTTCGGATTCCGGATCATAATGACAAATCCACGATTCGTCACACGTCATAATCAATGTCAGGAATTCGGGCATCCTCTACGACATTCGAACAGCATTTTTGCACGATACAACTCGTCATCGCATCTGCTCTTCTGTGAGATTTCTGGGTACCCACCTGGCACACACGCGATGCATTTTCAGTTCCTTTGTCACAATATGATGAACACGTTCGAATGAGATGCCAAGTGAAGCCGAAAGTTTGCGGAAAATTACCCTTCTGTCATTTTCAACTTCTCTGCAGCTTTGGCAATGTGGACATATGTAACCGCGGTGGATGATCTCCCAGAACGTGCTTCGTCAATCACTCGCGTATTACCTTCTTTGAAGTGCTTCCCCCACCGAAATACTGCAGCACGGCTAATTATTTCTCCAGCGTATGCTTGTCGTAACATTTCATGAGTTTCATTTCCACTTTTTCCAAGTTTAACACAAAATTCAGTCAGACACCTCTGACGTAATTTCACAGACACGTCTTCCTCATCCGCCATGACGAAACGTGCGAAGATCTTCCACTCACTGTGATTAAATAAAGAAGACTATGGCAGTCCAACCGCAGGTTCAGACCCATCAATGTATGAGCTTCACAATAACCAGCATAGCGTTGCCACGTCTACCTATGGGACAGAAAAAGAGAGGCAGTCTCATTACTTTTTAATCAGCTCTCGTATTTTTCCAGGCCTACCTATAAACTTTCCATCCTGCCGACTTCCACCTTCATGTCTTCCTGCTTGTCTCTGAGCTCTACCTCTTGGTCACCAAGTCTATTCAGTCTTTAAATACTTTTCTCAGCCCTCACTGACTGAGACCTACCATCTTCATGTCAGGCCGTTGCTGTATTACACGTCCTTTACCTTCAGCATATTTTGTTATGCCAATTCCTCTTACACTCTCGGCCTTATCCCTTCACGTAGACAAAGTCTTCTTATTCCAAGGAAATGTTTGCAATGACCATTCTCTCCCTCTTTGGCCTCATGTACGTCATTAGGCTTTGGTCATGCTGTGGGAGCATAGAAATCACATGAAACACATATGAACACCTCTTGGTGCCATTGTTCAGTCATACTAGGCTACTTGTCCTGGAGACGCAGGTTACATCATCAAGTGGGTGATACTAGGAATTTGATGCCACCAATCCCATCATAATGCTCCGTCACACTCTGGGCCTGATTCAGCAGTAGGCGGATTTGCAGAGCCGCACACAAGCAGCTGTGCAATGCCGTCCGTGTTAAAATGCAAATGCAGAAGGAAGTGTCTGACACCTCCTTGCTGTATCTGCGATCACAGCACTGCGACCGAGGTCCCAGCCTGGGATCACCATCGCAACCAATCTGACCAATGGTCACGATGGTTGCTCCCTTGAGCAGGCTATGTAGGCTAAAGCAGCCCGGCTGCCCAGGTCCTGGCAGCCTGCAAGGCCAGGAAGTCTACATTCATGGACACAGATCCTGGCCTGGGTCGTCCCTGCCTCGCAAGCACCTATGCCTGTCAATCATGGAGAGGCACGTCAGGACCTGCGGGAATCTGCGAGAGAACAAAGATCTGAATCCTCTGCTGACTAAGGGCCTGATTCAGAGCTGAACGCTCTGACCAGAGCGCTCGCTCTGAATCAGGGCCCTCCTCCCTGAAAATGGAGCGTCCTCTTGGACGCTCGCATAGCTGTGGGTGACCACCCACAGCATATGCGAGCGTCCATGATGATGGTCGCGATGGTCTTGACCATCGCGACCATCGGACTTGCGACGGAGTCCCTGCGGTAGGGTCTCCCTGCCACAAGCCCTGGAGTGATTTTGGCTCTATCAGAGCCAAAATCACTCCCACTGACATCACTAGTGATGTCAGTGGGGCCGGCTTCAGACGGTAGGCGTTCCCATGGGAACGCCTTCGTCTGGTCGCCACGCCCCTGGCACTCCCACCAAAGGGGGCGTGCTGTCAATCAACATCGACAGCACGCCCCCTTTGGTGCGAGACCCGGAGCGATGGAGAGCCCGTCGCTCTCCGGGTCTCGTGCATGCGCACGACGGAGCTCCCTCCGTCGTGCGCATGCGCAGTGGGGAACATCAACCCGCTTGCGAGCGTACTGCCGCTCACGAGCGGGTCTGAATGACCCCCTAGGGCCCTCTGTCCACTAGGTGGACGGGGCTAGTTGACATGATTTGGACCCTTATGACGAGTATCCACGTAAATGTAATATTAGTGAATGAGCCTTGTTGTTCTATATGGCATCAGTAGAACCTTTACATTGACAGTACAGTGCTTTGTGCAGACCCTATTTCCATTTCACTTGATGCGTTTTTCAGCTCACAACACACATTTTGAGGGGGTTAGCCTTGATGTTTACCCCGCGTCTAATTACCCGCGCCACGCGTGGAAATGCTATTCAATTAAATAGCATTTTCTCCACACAGTAAACCTGGGGTTAACACTTGCTAACCCACTGATCCCGCATAACTGCAGATTCAATGGTGGGAATTGAATTACCCCACGACTATTACCTGCGCCGAGAGAGTCAATCGGCAGGAGAAAAGACAACCCTATGCGGGGTGTTAACAAACGGGGAAAAACCCATTGATTCCGCAGTTTACGCAGAATCAGTGGGTTAGCATGCATTAACCCCTGGTTTACCACACAGGGAAAATGCTATTCCCATGCACAGCGTGGGTGATTAGCAGCGGGGTAAAACTTTCGGCTAATTGAATTTCCCCCAATGGGTTTTCCCTGTGCGTTAACCCCCAGAGGGTGCCTTTTCTCATAGACTGTTTTCACCCACCTGTTAAATTCCCTGTGAGTAAATAAATACAGAGGGGGGATCCAATTACCAGAGATTTAATGAGAGGGGTTTACCCTGTGCTTTAAACTGCTTAGGTGGACCTTTGCTCACAGCTTCAGGAGCTGCTAGGAAAAGTCCACCTCTGCGGTTCAACACATGGGGTAAACCTCACTCACTGAATATCCCGGTGCAGGTAATTGGATTCCCCACTTTGTATTTATTTAGTCACAGGAAACCTAACAGGTGTGTGAAAAGGTGTGTTACATGAAGTGCATTGTGATGTAGATTTGAATGTATTTTTGCAAACTTTGGGCCTGATTCAGACCCGTTCGCGAGCGCATAGTGCTCGCAAACGGGTCGATGGCCGGGCAGTGCGCACGCGTGAGCCCCGTAGCGAGTGAATTTTCACTCGCTGCGGGACTCACTACAAGACGGGGCGGCTGTCGATTGTGATTGACAGCTTGCCCCGTTTTGTAGTCGTGCAGGGGGGGGGCAGAACAAACGGAGGCGTTCCTGAAGAAACGCCTGCCATTTGTGGGCAGCCCGTCTGCAATAGTGATGTCAGTGGTGAACTTCTTGCTCTATTAGAGCAGGAAGTTCCCTGGGGCTTTCGGTGGGTGAGACCCTACCTCAAAGGTCTCGTCGCAAGCCCGATGGTCGCGATAATCACGACCATCGCCAGGCCGCCTGCTAAAGCTGTGGGTCACCCACAGCTTAGTGAGCGGCCTGGAGGCCGGTGAAAAAAAAAAAACGTCCCGCCCTGATTCAGAGCGAGTGCTCGCAAATAGCAAGAGCCTCTGAATCAGGGCCTTTGTCCCAAAAAAATTTGCTTGGTGTAATCCCTAGATGCATCTCAGCTCAGAATCATACAGATCTTTCGCTACACACCCACGGCGCTTCCATGATACTCTAACAAGTCAGGGTAGTACCCTCACTGAATTGCCCTATTTCATGGAAAACAGATCCGGCCAAGTTGCATCCGCCTCAGGACAGGACGGACATAGGCAGAAATGCGTAAAAGTTGCTCCTTTTCATGCGCTCTATGTAGACACTTGCTCTTTGCGCTCTTGAGCAGAGATCCAGGAGACTCGGAATCAGCCCATCAATATGAACATTTTTTCAAATAAATGAAAGCGCTCTATATGGTACAGAATTGTCAGTATGATTTGTGTTGTAGAGATGAACTGGGTAGGGATAAGATAATAATATAAAAATAATAAAATATAGGGATAACAGGAGATTCCGCAATGAATCATGGTGGCCTGCTCTAACAGGAGTTTCCACAGAGAAGCAGTGTAGCTGCTCTAACAGGAAATACTGCAATGAATCGTGGTGGCCTACTCTAACAGGAGATTCCGCAATGAATCATGGTGGCCTGCTCTAACAGGAGTTTCCACAGAGAAGCAGTGTGGCTGCTCTAACAGGAAATACTGCAATGAATCGTGGTGGCCTACTCTAACAGGAAATACTGCAATGAATCATGGTGGCCTGCTCTAACAGGAGATTCTGCAATGAATCATGGTGGCCTGCTCTAACAGGAGTTTCCACAGAGAAGCAGTGTGGCTGCTCTAACAGGAGATACTGCAATGAATCGTGGTGGCCTGCTCTAACAGGAAATACTGCAATGAGTCGTGGTGGCACGCTCTAACAGGAGATTCTGCAATGAATCATGGTGGCCTGCTCTAACAGGAGATTCTGCAATGAATCATGGTGGCCTGCTCTAACAGGAGATTCCGCAATGAATCATGGTGGCCTGCTCTAACAGGAGTTTCCACAGAGAAGCAGTGTGGCTGCTCTAACAGGAGATACTGCAATGAATCGTGGTGGCCTGCTCTAACAGGAAATACTGCAATGAATCGTGGTGGCCTGCTCTAACAGGAGATTCCGCAATGAATCATGGTGGCCTGCTCTAACAGGAGTTGCCACAGAGAAGCAGTGTGGCTGCTCTAACAGGAGATACTGCAATGAATCGTGGTGGCCTGCTCTAACAGGAAATACTGCAATGAATCGTGGTGGCCTGCTCTAACAGGAGATACTGCAATGAATCGTGGTGGCCTGCTCTAACAGGAAATACTGCAATGAATCGTGGTGGCCTGCTCTAACAGGAAATTCTGCAATGAATCATGGTGGCCTGCTCTAACAGGAGTTTCAACAGAGAAGCAGTGTGGCTGCTCTAACAGGAGATACTGCTATGAATCATGGTGGCCTATTCTAATAGGAGATACTGCAATGAATCGTGGTGGCCTGCTCTAACAGGAGATACTGCAATGATTCGTGGTGACCTGCTCTAACAGGAAATACTGCAATGAATCGTGGTGGCCTGCTCTAACAGGAAATTCTGCAATGAATCATGGTGGCCTGCTCTAACAGGAGTTTCTACAGAGAAGCAGTGTGGCTGCTCTAACAGGAGATTCTGCAGTGAATCTTGGTGGCCTGCTCTAACAGGTGAGCCCTCAGTAAATCAGGGTGGCCTGCTCTAAAAGGCGATCCTGCAGTGAATAATGATGGCCTGCTGTAACAGGAGATACTGCAATGAATCATGGTGAAGCTCTAATAGGAGATTCTGCAATGAATCATGGTGGCCTGCTCTAACAGGAGTTTCCACAGAGAAGCAGTGTGGCTGCTCTAACAGGAGATACTGCAATGAATCGTGGTGGCCTACTCTAACAGGAGATTCCGCAATGAATCATGGTGGCCTGCTCTAACAGGAGTTTCCACAGAGAAGCAGTGTGGCTGCTCTAACAGGAAATACTGCAATGAATCGTGGTGGCCTACTCTAACAGGAAATACTGCAATGAATCATGGTGGCCTGCTCTAACAGGAGATTCTGCAATGAATCATGGTGGCCTGCTCTAACAGGAGTTTCCACAGAGAAGCAGTGTGGCTGCTCTAACAGGAGATACTGCAATGAATCGTGGTGGCCTGCTCTAACAGGAAATACTGCAATGAGTCGTGGTGGCACGCTCTAACAGGAGATTCTGCAATGAATCATGGTGGCCTGCTCTAACAGGAGATTCCGCAATGAATCATGGTGGCCTGCTCTAACAGGAGTTTCCACAGAGAAGCAGTGTGGCTGCTCTAACAGGAGATACTGCAATGAATCGTGGTGGCCTGCTCTAACAGGAAATACTGCAATGAATCGTGGTGGCCTGCTCTAACAGGAGATTCCGCAATGAATCATGGTGGCCTGCTCTAACAGGAGTTGCCACAGAGAAGCAGTGTGGCTGCTCTAACAGGAGATACTGCAATGAATCGTGGTGGCCTGCTCTAACAGGAAATACTGCAATGAATCGTGGTGGCCTGCTCTAACAGGAGATACTGCAATGAATCGTGGTGGCCTGCTCTAACAGGAAATACTGCAATGAATCGTGGTGGCCTGCTCTAACAGGAAATTCTGCAATGAATCATGGTGGCCTGCTCTAACAGGAGTTTCAACAGAGAAGCAGTGTGGCTGCTCTAACAGGAGATACTGCTATGAATCATGGTGGCCTATTCTAATAGGAGATACTGCAATGAATCGTGGTGGCCTGCTCTAACAGGAGATACTGCAATGATTCGTGGTGGCCTGCTCTAACAGGAAATACTGCAATGAATCGTGGTGGCCTGCTCTAACAGGAAATTCTGCAATGAATCATGGTGGCCTGCTCTAACAGGAGTTTCTACAGAGAAGCAGTGTGGCTGCTCTAACAGGAGATTCTGCAGTGAATCTTGGTGGCCTGCTCTAACAGGTGAGCCCTCAGTAAATCAGGGTGGCCTGCTCTAAAAGGCGATCCTGCAGTGAATAATGATGGCCTGCTGTAACAGGAGATACTGCAATGAATCATGGTGAAGCTCTAATAGGAGATTCTGCAATGAATCATGGTGGCCTGCTCTAACAGGAGTTTCCACAGAGAAGCAGTGTGGCTGCTCTAACAGGAGATACTGCAATGAATCGTGGTGGCCTGCTCTAACAGGAGATTGTGCAGTGAAATATGGTGGCCTGCTCTAACAGGAGATCCCTCAGTGAAATATGGTGGCCTGCTCTAACAGGAGATTCCACAATGAATCATGGTGGCCTGCTCTAACAGGAGATTCCACAATGAATCATGGTGGCCTGCTCTAACAGGAGATTCCACAATGAATCATGGTGGCATGCTCTAACAGGAGATCCCTCAGTGAATCATGGCGACCTGCTGTAACAGGAGATCCCTCAGTGAATCATGGCGGCCTGCTCTAACAGGAGATCCCTCAGTGAATCATGGCGGCCTGCTCTAACATGAGATCCCTCAGTGAATCATGGCGGCCTGCTCTAACAGGAGATCCCTCAGTGAAGCAGGGTGCCCTATTTTCTAGGATATTCCAGAAGAGTAGACAAGTACACATTATTGATAAAGTGATAGATCTGCGTTAATAAGGATATGTGTGGTGATGTATTGGTCCTAATGATGTTCAGGCACAGCAGACAATGTGTTGTGATATACAGAGAGATTTATTGAGTCACAATGCTCCAATTAAACAACAAATAATGAAGAAAGTGTGGTTCTATGACACTTAGGCACTATCTTCATTATCCTATTTTAATTTGAGCATTGTGAGTCAATAAGCCTCTCTGTATCACAGCACATTGTCTGCTGTGCCTAAACATCATTAGGACCAGTACATCACCACACATAATATCCTTATTAACGCGGATCTATCCCCTTATTATAACTCCAACATTAGGGATTGGGACCTCTCTCTTTCAGATCTGCAGCGACATTTAGTGAGCGCTAAGTTTCTCCTCTGTATAAAGAACTAGTAATTAAATACATACACCTCCATACTTTTACCGCTTTATAGATTACATAGGAATCTTCGTTACTGCAGTCGTCCAAATCGAAATGTAGCGCAAAGTAAACACAATAACTTCTTAGCATAAAATAGTCAGCATGTAATTCGGCTGGATGGGTCACTATGCAGACAGTCATAGGCAGCTAGAGAGCCATGATTACATATTGTCACCTCCAGTACCAGTAAGAGATGCAAATCCTAAATACTGTAGGCTAATCCTGGGATGCATTTCAGGATCTAACTATGACGTAAGTACAGTACATGTCCTTACAGTCCTCTGCTTACCCTTGTCCATCCCTGACCGTCCCTGTTCCGCTTCTCCTGGTGTAGAGTGATGATGCTATTGTATATAGGGACGTTTGTTTACACAATCTTTGTGCTCATGTGCAGTATGGAAATATATAATATACTGTATCATGCAAGAAAAAAAATGTCCATATACTTCATCTATAAAGTGCCCCATGGTGTGCAAGACACTATGTAATACATATCTTTTCATAAAGATCTTCTTTAAATGGATAACTTGCCAGCACATGAAAAAAAGCATATATACAGTTTTAGGCTTAATTTGCCTTTTCTGCTCACCTTGGCGCAGCACTGACACATGTTAATCATCATGTTTGAAGTTATAAAGCCCATAATGCTGTAAATTGCAGCCTCACAGTGTCCCCATTGCGAGTGTCATCATTTGAACTGTTGATCTGCCCACTATATTATGGTCGACATTTAAAATGTCGACCTGGTCAACAAATGGTCGACACAGAAAAGGTTGGCACAAGGCTTTTCATGATTTTTAGGATGAGGGTGAGGGTTAGGCTGCGAAAGTGGACGGTTAGGGTTAGGCACTGGGGGGTTAGGGTTAGGCACTAGAGGGAGGGTTAGGCACTAGGGAGAGGGTTAGGGTTAAGCACTAGGAGGAGGGTTAGGGTTAGGCACTAGGGGGAGGGTTAGGCACTAGAGGGAGGGTTAGGGTTTAGAACTAGGGGGAAAATTTGGCACTAGGGGGAGTGTTAGGGTTAGGCACTAGGGGGAGGGTTAGGGTTAGGCACTAGGGGGAGGGTTAGGCACTAGAGGGAGGGTTAGGGTTTAGAGCTAGGGGGAGGGTTTAGAACTAGGGGGAGGGTTAGGGTTAGGCACTAGGGGGAGAGTTAGGCACTAGAGGGAGGGTTAGGGTTAGGCACTAGAGGGAGGGTTAGGGTTTAGAACTAGGGGGAGAGTTAGGCACTAGGGGGAGGGTTAGGGTTAGGCACTAGAGGGAGGGTTAGGGTTAGGCACTAGAGGGAGGGTTAGGGTTTAGAACTAGGGGGAGAGATAGGCACTAGGGGGAGAGTTATGGTTAGGCACTAGGGGGAGGGTTAGGGTTAGGCACTAGGGGGAGGGTTAGGCACTAGAGGGAGGGTGAGGGTTAGGCACTAGGGGGGGTTAGGCACTAGAGGGAGGGTTAGGGTTTAGAACTAGGGGGAGAGTTAGGCACTAGGGGGAGGGTTAGGGTTAGGCACTAGAGGGAGGGTTAGGTTTAGGCACTAGAGGGAGGGTTAGGGTTTAGAACTAGGGGCAGAGTTAGGCACTAGGGGGAGAGTTATGGTTAGGCACTAGGGGGAGGGTTAGGGTTAGGCACTAGAGGGAGGGTTATGGTGAGGATTAGGGTCAAAATATAAAAAAAGGTGCAAATATTTTGACCATGTTGTCCATTTGATCCTGTCGACCTTTTCACCCTGATGACCTTTTGACTGTCTCTCTAAACACTGTCGATCTGCACCTGCACCACCCCATTTTGCAGATAAAAGTGCTTTGCTCTCCTTTTGAGGAGGACAGTAGGGGAAGCGGCAAAAGAAACCAACAGGGACCACCGATGACTGCCTGCTTTGTGCCAGCCATACATTCCTAATGCAGTTGGTCAGTGCCAGGAGCAGGGCAAAGCAAATCGCATCATCATGGCCTTGTCCCCTGTCGAGTTACAGCTCAAATTATTGCATTGTACAAAAGCGAAGAGAAGTGGGCGGGATGTGGGATGCATAGGCAAACTCAGGTGGGGTTTCCATCTGCCTGGAAACCCCCCTCCCCAGCACATACCATGACCACAATAGAAATAGTAATACAATAGAATGTTACTAGTGCTGCATGTTCTTCTCAGTATCACAAATGAAATAATTAGCACCACCTGTGGATCTTTTAAAATGTGTCAGCCTGTAATAAATATACCTGTGCACCAACTAGGACATGTGGAAAACATGCACTGTTAGGGGTGCACTGCTATAGACCATCAATAGGGTTAATTATTAATACTGTATAATAATACACTATCCAGTACATAAGGAGACCGATATGTACATACTGTATATGTCCAGGCCAGTGCTAGGTTCTTCTGCTGCTCCCCCAGACTCCCAGACTTGCTCCAATGCTCTGGAATGATGCCCACATCTCAATAAAAACATTTGCCTCAGGCAGGATGGACCTACTGCCACATCTAATGGCTTACTGTGATCACTGGTCCTGTATATGCTGGAATTATGCAACACAATATATTAAAGCTGGATAAATGCTAATTCTGCCCTCTTCATGGACTGGCCACACTCGCTCTAAAATCAAGCATTTGGAAACCCCCCTCTAGAAATCCTGCGTTTGCCACTGGGATGGTGACCGGCTCTCCTTGGTGTCTATGTGGACTTGCCAAGATTCTGTAATCTTCTGATGTTTCGGAAGAGTAGAGAAGATGTCACAAACAAATGTGTGCTCTCCCAAAAAAAGTATTTATCCCCTCAAGACATTGAACACAGTATTTGCTTATTTACTTGGTACAAAGAAAAAACTGGAGAGTCCCTTTAAGAAAACACTCGACCATCATCACCACCACCACCACCACCACCACGGGCTTAGCTATAAATTATTTATACCTTTTTATTAGTGAACTAAACTAAGCATCCAACCTTAAGGCATTTAGTTGACCTTTCAGAACTGCACAGTTGTATAACTTTGGTTTTATTGACGCCAGTTGTAAGAGATTCCATAGGCGGCTTCTTGTTCCCTGTGAATCTCCCTGGACAGGTTACTGCAGCTGTCGTTTCCTTATGATATTGTTTTACTCCTCAGATGCACAAAGCCGATCAGTTCTGAAGTATATCGCTCCCCCTGGGATTCACTGCCGGTCGGGAGGTGAGTGTGTGAGGTGTTATTCTATCTTTGTGCATTGTGTCCTATGCTGCCCTAATCAGCCAATCGCCTCCTAGGGTCTGACTTGAGGCTTCACATATTCCACATTTGAATTTGTATCATAAATAACCTCATTTGCAAAATAAACAATATCTATTATGCTTCTGACAGGTGGAGAGGATCACAGGGGACAGACTGAGTCTATATTTACTTACATGCTGTCAGGTGAGCTCTGATCCTTCCCATTTCCTTTAATTGAAAAGAACATACAGGACCTATAATCTGATAACATTGTAATAGAAATAACATTGCGGGACTCTTATGGGTCAGTGATGCTGGCGATGTGCCGCTGGAACGGCGTAGGAATGGTTGTAACAGCAGCACATTGCGGCCGCTGCACAGGGATGCGCAGTGCGACGAGCGATGATTGGCTAGTGTAAATATGGGCAATATCACACGCCAACATCGCTGCTAATTGGATATGCCTCTTAGGGTTGCTTATGGAGGAAATAGTGTCATACCTTTATTTTATATCAGTTTACCCCAATTCTGTAGGGATCCTATAAGTGGCGTTATCATCAGGATAGACACATTTTTTATCCAGTTAAAATAAAACTAACTATAGTTATTTTCCCATCATTTAAACTCGTGATCAGTTCAAAGCAATAGGACAAGTTGGAATAGGTCAATATAACATGTATCTTATTTGGAGTGTGTGTTAGGAGGGGGATTTATGCCCAGAGTAAGCATCAAATCACATGAATGTCCCAGTTTTCTCATTTGAGAATGACTTTGTCAATGCCGGGAAGGTAGTCTTCCTAAAGGTATGTCTTCTACTATTGGGATTTCTAGGCATGAAGAAAAGGTGTTGGAGGCAAACAGACAATTGGTGAGGAATGGGTCGGATAGTGGTTTGGGACTAAGGGGTACATATGCGCCTCTTTGGTTTGGGATGTAAACTAAACACAGTTATATTGCTTTTGTCCATGACTTTCTGTAGGACCACCATTGCTCTACACAGTTCTCCTCCTCAAACCAGGATCCTGGAGCAGGAACTTGGGGAAGATACTGCACAGGATCAGACTGCAGAAGTTTGTCTTGGTGGGGCTGAAGGTGGTGACCCTGACTACAGAAGATTCATTAAGCATCATCCCCTCCAATGTCAAACAGGTGAGGGACACCTGGAGAGATATATTAGCTCATTGACTTCCTAATACTCCTTGTGTACTGTCCTACTATCCTTTTAATCAAAATTGTATTGGGTTTGTTGTCTCCACAAAAACTCTTTTCCTTGTGTTTTGTCTTTTCTGCGTAATGTGGCAGGCAGGGTGCTTCCTGTGGTTTTGGACCTGACATTAGAATAAATTAGATTTACAAATATAACACGCTCCAGCATCACTACATAGGCAAACTAGACAAGACACATCAACTTAGGGCATCATGGATGGTGTAGCGGTTAACATTACTGCCACACAGCACTAAGGTCTTGAGTACAATTTCCAGTTATGGTTATCTGTGTGGAGTTTGTATGTTCTCCTTATGTTTGCGTGGGTTTCCTCTGGGTGTCCCGGTTTGTTCACACCAAAAGAACACTTGTAGGCCCTGCTTAAATTTTTTTTAACCCTAGTGTATATGTGTGTCGATGTGGTAAAGAATATAGATTGTAAGTTCACTGGGGCAGGGACTGATGTGAATTTCTAAAATATTTTCTGTAATATTCTCTGCATTGTGGGGCCGGCCCAGGGTGCCCTAGAGCTCTGTTACGGCACTGTAACTTCCCACATTATCAGATCATTCATCTTCTACTGCTATGAGCATTCTGACGACCTGGCTACAGGTGGTAATGTTGCAGCAAATTTCAGTACATGGTTATTCTGGATGAGCAGGAGTTGAAGATTGAATAGAGTAAAGTGCTCAACCTCAGGCCCCATTCATATACAAACTGACACGGACCAGGACGCACGTCAGATGCTTTTCATGTACATTTATGTTCTGCTTTGTTTGTTTTTTTACTGTTTTAAGTCTTTTATTGTCTCTGCAGAACAGAGTTCTGTGCCAGGCACATTGTGACTACCTGACCTCAGCCCCCTGCCTGGTACTCTGCCTCCAGAGGCTAAACTCCGTTCTCAAACTTCTGGAACTCCTGGGCCCAGATGAGCCGCATAGATGTAAAGCTCAAGACCAGTTCCTCTGGAGAGCCCAGTATGGCATCAGTGATGTGCAGAATGGGATGTACGGTACGTGGATATGTCTTTCATACATATGTGCTTCTGACCTTGTTTTATCAGTGGACCCTGAGAAATTCCCCATCATCAAAGCATTTGTTTAGGATAGTTCAGAGGTTCTCAAACTCGGTCCTCAGGACCCCACACAAGTCACGTTTTCCAGGTCACCTAGCAGGTGCACAGGTGTATTCATTACTGGCTGACACATTTTAATAGATCCAAAAGTGGAGGTAATTATTTCACTTGTGATTCTGTGAGAAGACCTGGAAAACATGCACTGTTTGGGGTCCTAAGGATCGAGTTTAAGAACCTGTGGGATAGTTTGATTGTTTTAAGGCACACATCCACTAGACGATTAAATTGAGCGATATCGTTATCGTTCGATAACCGTTTGAAAATCGTTTGCAGATTGTTTAAAAGATTCTAAAACGACCAGCGATACGCGCTCCCGCTGGTCGTTTAGACTTCTATCATCGTAGAAATATGTTGTACAACCTGACGATATTGTCAGGTTCAACATGTTTGCAGATGATTGATGAGCCTACACTGAACGACTGTCGTATAGTGGATGTGTGCCTTTAGGATCAAAAGTTGACAGAAGAAAATCAGATTTAATAGCAAGTATGGCTTTATTACATCTTAGTACTCTGGGGGTGTTGGAGGTGGGGGAACATATTAAGACTGTTTGGTGCATAGGTGATTCCTTGCTCTTGGTGCTTTGTTGCTGGGACACACCTAGAAATTCAGATACCACAAGAAAATATTGTATGAAATAACCAAATAAATACGCTGGATGCTGGGTCAGTGACTGTGCAATGTCACATAACTTGGTGACCGCTGTACGGCATGGAGATCCTCTGGCACAAACCGCCCATTACTCAGATCCTGTTGTTTTTGGTTACTATGATTTCCTTTTGTAGCTCCAACTCCTTCTCTACATCAGGACATTACTGCATTAAAGTAGAGATGAGCGGGTTCGGATCTAAGAGATCCAAACACACCCGAATTTGGGGGATCCGGGGCGATCCGAGTGCATCATCCCCCGCTGCCGACACCGCCAGCACCTCCACTAGCAGCATCCCCCTTTGCCGACACCACCACTGCCGACACTCCTGCACTGCTGCCCAATGTACTGAGGACACCGTCAGTGACCCCCACACTGCCGACATTCCCACACTGAGGACACCACCAGCACCCCTGCACTGCCGACACAGTCAGCAAACCTGCACTGAGGACACCGCTGGCACCCCCACTCTGACGACACCGCCGGTACCATGCTTTGAGAACACCTCTGCACTGCCGACAGAGTCAGCAAACCTGCAATGAGGACACCGCTGGCATCCCCGCACTGCTGACACAGCCAGCAAACCTGCACTAAGACACCGCTGGCACCCCCGCACTGCCGACACAGCCAGCAAACCTGCACTAAGACACCGCTGACACCCCCGCACTGCCGACACAGCCAGCAAACCTGCACCAAGACACCGCTGGCACCCCCGCACTGCCAACATCACCGGTACCCTTCACTGAGTACACTGCCAGCACCACAGCACTGCCATTCCATGTACTGAGGAGGACACCGTCAGCAACCCCACTCTGCCGACACTGCTGTCACAGTAAGTGCACTATTGGTGTATCCAACCCACACTGTATAACCCACTGTATCCGTGTTGGAAATTAGAAACTGAACTGCCACATGTTAGTGCCGCCCACTGTGTCAGTTAGCTTAGTCAGCCAGCTAGCTGGATGCAACCTTTTGGCCTTAACTAGTTGAAGCAAATAATATTGTGAGGTGGTCAAAATTGATTGTAAATTACTGGAAATAAATGTTATTGAGGTTAATTATACTGTAGGAACAAAAACAGGCCCATTTTATGTGATTTTAGCTGTTTTTATGATTTTTTAAGAAAAAATCCAGATCCAAAACCAAAACACGAAAACAAAACACGGAGGTGAGGTTTTGGCAAAATCAATCCAGATCCAAAACCAGGGTAGATCCAAAACCAAAACACGGGCGTAGGCGCACATCTCTACATTAAACAAGATCTGCTCTGCAACCCCCTTGCTGCAGATCATTCTTCCAGCTTCCCCTCACAGCCTCATAGGACCTGTCACTCTATATGATCATTGAATCAGAGCTGACTGAATTTACCACAGCAGCAGCAGCTTCCTGGTTCAGCAATGATTCAATAAACAACTAGCAGTGCAGGCTCCATAGGCATCTACAGAATGAGCACCAGAACTAATAAGCCACTTTATGCAGAGCCAAACTTGTTGCTGGGTCACAGAGCAGGAGCCCAGCGATCAACTGACCGGAGTCACAGAGGAGCTCACCGGTTCACCGATCACTGGTCCCCGGGTACAGGCAAGTGTTAGCTTAGCAGGGGAGAGGGGCGATCGCGGGGGGGAGTAACAGGCGGAGCTTGCGCATTCACACTCTCAGGGTATTTTTTGCAATACCTTTCCCATGTCTCTGCATGTGATATTTGATACATCCTTGTGATGTATTCATAATCATATATCGCATTGTGAATTTGGCTGAATTGATCACATCCCATCCGCATCTGAGATCTGAGATGAGGATTGGGATAAATATGCCCCCTTGCCCTAGATTGCTTTGTTTATACGTGTGGCTTACACAAGGCCAGAAGCATTCCTGCCAGACTGTGAGTCCTCTTTATATTCTGAGTTTTTCAGCCTGGCTGTCTTGTATCATATCCAGAAGAGTAGCGTGGAAACATGGTGCCTGTTGAAAGTGCACGTCATAGTGCCCCCCCCTGTACTGAACTGTGCCTCATATTTTCCTTTCAAATAGAGCTTCAAATAACACTGTATGGTCGTGCCTGGGAATACCTCCATTATTTTAAATAGCAAAGCAGTGACTCTATAATTGAAGTTTAGGATAGTACCTCAGATGTGTAACTATTAAGTCCATTGAAGCACAATGAAGGAATGAATGAATGAGGAGAGAAGGAGGGATGGGATAAAAGAGGAGAGGGGAGTGGAAAGTGCTGATCAGAGAGGGGTGGTGACAGAAGCCAATAAGAAAGGCGTGGACAGGGGCAAAGAGCCAATCACAGGGTAGAGAGGGGAGGCAATTAAAGAGGTGAGAAGTGAATGTAATCAATCTGACAGGAAAGGGGAGATGACAGAAGCCAATAAGAAAGGAGGGGGGGGAGGGAGTCGATCAGAGAGGGGTGGTGACAGAAGATGATCACAGAGGAGGGAGGGGAGGTATTCTGGGCAGCTTGAGGAGCATGAAATCTAAAACGGATCTCAGATCCGTAACTTATTTAGGAATATAGCAAACAAACCGAGATAAAACTAACAGGCGGCCGTCATACTGTGTAGTGCACCATGAATTCCGGAACCCTGGATGGCGCCCTCTGTCCATTTTGGCGCCTGGAGCTCATGCTCCACTGGAACCACCCTCGCTACACCCCTGATCATATCACTCATTTATAATAGCTGAGAAGATGCAAAACGCCCTCGATGCCAGAAGTACCTTTGGTCTATAGTTCTCAGGATGATAATAAACTGTATAGAACTATAGATAAGATGTGTGCACATGCACCTAGCGTCAAATTGCACCCAATAGCCCTATTTGGAGCACTATGGACTTTGCAACTTAGCCGCGCCAATCGTCCCGCCAGAGGCTCATTCCCATCACTCATGCTCCAACAAAAGTACAATACAGGGGTCCCCTGAATACTGGCGAGGGTATAATGCGGGTTTTGTGTGCGATTTAGTCAATAATCTGGGTAAAAAAGGTAAAAGACAGAGGGCCTGATTCAGAGACGGTCGCTGTGACAGAGCGCTCGCTCTGAATCAGGGTCTTTTTATTTTTTTTTATGGAGCGGCCTCCTGGCCGCTCGCATAGCTGTGGGTGACCACCCACAGCTATTGCGAGCGGCCAGGATGATGGTCGCGATGGTCTCAACCATTGGGCTTGCGACGAGACCCTTATGTTAGGGTCTCATTCATCGCAAGCCCCAGAGAGCTTTCGGCTCTAACAGAGCCAGAAGCTCTCCACTGACATCACTCGTGATGTCAGTGGGGCCATCCCCAAAAGGCAAGCGCTCCCTCGGGAACGCCTCCGTTTGGGCAGCCACCCCCCCCCCGGCCCGCCCACCAAACGGGGCGAGCTGTCACTCAACATCGACAGCTCGCCCCCTTTGGTGCGAGACTCGGAGCAACGGATTGCCCGTCGCTAGCCGGGTCTCGCGCATGCACACGACGGAGCTGGCTCCGTCGTACGCATGGGCTGTGGGCCACCATCGACCCGGTTGCGAGCGACCGGGTCTGATTCAGGCCCAGAGATCCGGTACAAACGATCACGCCCTGCCGTACACCTTATGCTTAATCTGTGAGTTATACCAATTCCTTTGCGTCAAAAATACTAATCCTAAGCACCTAGTACACTATATGCGAATTTGTATGCGGCTTCGATGCCAATAAGACGCATATAGGATAGGTGTATGAGGACACACCTGTATATTATCTCTAGCCGATAAAAGTGCCGCTTTAGATCTCAGGAAAACCAAATAATAAAAAATCAGACGAGCTTCTTAAGTATGATAATTACGGTAAAACACAACCATCCAACAATAAAGATTCAGTAAAATTATGAAATGTTTGCTACAAATTGGCAAAAAGAACGAAAATATAATCAGGTGACTTCTCTGTGTGGGAAGAAAGCTTAATTGTACCATGGTTTCTTAAATGTCTCTATGTACATACATTGCTGATTCACTATGCTTGATGTACCTCGTGGCTTTAAAGGTATATACTGTATATGTAACATTATACGTTAATCACACCTTACTCCGATCGTACTATACCGTGCCACCATAGAATCTTCATCAACAGATTGCCCTAGATGTTGCCACATGTAGGCTGAATTCTGTCATTTGCTATTGGCTCTCTCTCCTTTGTATCCAGTCTAACCAGTGGCATAACTAGGGTGGAGCTGGTGGGCCATCATTTTATATTGTGTTATTGTGTACAGAAGCATTATATTACATCATTGTACAGCAGCTTTATATTGCATCATTGTACAGTAGCATTGCGTCATTGTACAGCAGCATTATATTACATCATTGTACAGCAGCATTATATTGCTTCATTGTACAGTAGCATTGCGTCATTGTACAGCAGCATTATATCGCGTCATTGTACAGCAGCATTATATTGCATCATTGTACAGTAGCATTATGTCATTCTACAGCAGCATTATATTACATCATTATACAGCAGCATTATATTGCTTCATTGTACAGTAGGATTGCGTCATTGTACAGCAGCATTATATTACATCATTATACAGCAGCATTATATTGCTTCATTGTACCGTAGCAAGGGTTAAAGTGGGCAGGAACGGGGTGGAACTGAGTTCCGTCACCTCTAATGGTAGGTGGAACTAGTTCCACCTCCACCAAGTCCCTGCACAGAAGTCCCACAGAGAGCCACTCACTGTCTGCCTAGGGAGGCTCAGAATCAAGCAAAGGCAATACATAGGGGTTGCAAAAAAAACATTGGCCAACCAAATGACAGACTAGTTTGTAGGGACCCCATAAAAAAACTCAGAGGCACGGCAGAAAAATAACACTGATGATATAGGAATATTGCGTTATTGTACAGAGGCATTATATTGCACCATTGTTGTCCAGCAGCATTACGTCATTGTACAGACAGCATTATATTGCATCATTGTACAGCAGCATTATATTGCACCATTGTACAGCAGCATTATATTGCACCATTGTACAGCAGCATTACGTCATTGTACAGTCAGCATTATATTGTGTCATTGTACAGCAGTATAATGTCATTGTACAGCAGCATTATATTACGTCATTGTACAGCAGCATTATATTGTGTCATTGTACAGCAGCATAACATTGTGTCATTGTACAGCAGCATTATATTGCGCCATTGTACAGCAGTATAACGTCATTGTACAGCAGCATTATATTGTGTCATTGTACAGCAGCTTTATATTGCATCATTGTACAGTAGCATTGCGTCATTGTACAGCAGACTTATATTGCACCATTGTACAGAAGCATTATATTGTGTCATTGTACAGCAGCTCTTTATTGCATCATTTTACAGTAGCATTGCGTCATTGTACAGCAGAATTATATTGCATCATTGTACAGTATCTTTATATTGCATCATTGTACAGTATCTTTATATTGCATCATTGTACAGTACCTTTAAATCACATCGTAGTATAGAACCTATTATATTGCATTATTATTATAGCTCTGATATGAAGTTTGCGAGAGACTATTTCTGTGCAGCTTTAAACTGTCTCACTTGTTTTATACAGCAATTTGTGCCCTATTGTAAACAGTCAGACACCCCAGCAGGCAATAAGAAGGAGGATAATGACTATAATCCTTTAGCTCTAAATTTATTGGATCTTTTCATTTTATAGCAGTAATAGAACAGAAATGAATTCCCTGCTGCACCCTGGCCCCAATCGGTCAGACAATATATTTCCAAAGATAACTCTTCTCCCTTCTCCAGTATTCTCCAGCAGTTGTGCAACTACTTTCCCCAGCATATCAGGTGTGCTGGGGCTTGTAGTTCCACAACAGCTGGAGGTACCCCCCCCGTACCCTCACAAACACACAGCTGATTCGAGCTGAATCGCGTCATCGTGGCCCCGCCCCCTGCCTCACAATGCCAGTCATTTATGAATGTTGCAGCAGGGGCGGTGCCACAGTGACGCGATTGCGTGGTCACTCCCCTGCTCCGCCCCTAATGTCATGTAATGTCCCTGTCCACGCCCCCTATATGCCGCATCATGCCCCCTTCTGTGCTGACATGGCTGCCCCTTCCCGGAGAGGACAGCCAGAATATTGGCAAGTGTGGGGTTAACAGAGGCAATAACGCAATTATCTTTTCCATTAAAGCCCGACTCCTACAACTTTGCACTGTAGAGAGCAAGGGGTCTACTCATGTACAGTAGCAGTGAAAAGTCCTTTATCAGTATTAACAGGCCATTCAGAGAGGGGGTTATCGTGGAGACATCTCAGATGACCCTGATTAGTGTACATATCGCTTCCCCTTACACTAGTATGGGGAGAGCGATTCAGCAAAACACAGAAACTCTGCTTTCCTTTTTGCTTCTCAGAATAAAAATTGCCATCTCAGGATGGCGTAAAGAGCCTCTAGACAGTCACCTCTCACCTGTCCGGTGCAGGTCTTGGAGCGCTGGCTAATGATTTATCTGCCCGTATCCCCTGCAGCCGGCTGCTTGTCCATGTGGGGATTGCTACACAGAGCAGGGCTTCACTTATTCGATTTGTAGGTGCTGCTACGAAGTAGGGGTTCACTGGTGAGAGTTAACTGACCATGGCAAAAAGCCCAGCTGCCCTTATATATATATATAAGGAACTGCTCATGATCCAAAGCATACCACCTCATCAGTGAAGCATGGTGGTGGTAGCGTCATGGCGTGGGCATGTATGGCTGCCAATGGAACTGGTTCCCCTGTATTTATTGATGATGTGACTGCTGACAAAAGCAGCAGAATGAATTCTGAAGTGTTTCGGGCAATATTATATGCTCATATTCAGTCAAATGCTTCAGAACTCATTGGACGGCGCTTCACAGTGCAGATGGACAGTGACCCGAAGCATACTGCAAAAGCAACCAGAGTTTTTTAAGGCTAAAAAGTGCAATGTTATGCAATGGTCAAGTCAATCCCCTGACCTGAATCCGATTGAGCATGCATTTCACTTGATGAAGACAAAACTGAAGGGAAATGCCCCAAGAACAAGCAGGAACTGAAGACATTTGCAGTAGAGGCCTGGCAGAACATCACCAGGGATGAAACCCAGCGTCTGGTGATGTCTATGCGTTCCAGACTTCAGGCTGTAATTGCCTGCAAAGGATTTGCAACAAAGTATTAAAAAGTGAAAGTTAGATTTAGGATTGTTTAGTTTGTCCCATTACTTTTGGCCCCTTAAAAAGTGGGAGGCACATATAGAAACCGTTGTAATTCCTACACCGTTCACCTGATTTGGATGTAATTACCCTCAAATTAAATCTGGAAGTCTGCAGTTAAAGCACATCTTGCTTGTTTCATTTCAAAGCCATTGTGGTGGTGAATCGAGGCCAAAATATGAAAATTCTGTCAATGTCCCAATATTTATGCGTGCGTGCGTGCGTGCGTGCGCGCCAGTCAAAAGTTTGGACACACCTTCTCATTCAATGTTTTTTTTTATTTTAATTATTTTCAACATAGTAGATTAATACTGAAGACATCAAAACTATGAAAGAACACATATGGAATTATGTTGTAAACAAAAAAGTGTTAAATCAAAATATGTTTTATATTTTAGATTCCTCAAAGTAGCCCCCTTTTGCTTGGATGACAGCTATGCACACTCTTGGCATTCTCTCAATCAGCTTCATGAGGTAGTCTCCTGGAGTGGTTTTGAATTAACAGGTGTGCCTAGTCAAGAGTCAATCTGTGGAATTACTTGTCTTCTTAATGTTTTCTGAGACCATCAGTTGTGTTGTGCAGAGGTAGGGTTAGTACACAGTGGACACCACTATTTGACTACTGTTGTAATCCATATTAGGCACCAATCACTCAACTCAGTAAAGAGAAACTACAGTCCATCATTACTTTAAGACATGAAGGTCAGTCGATATGGAAAATTTCAAGAACTTTGAATGTATCCTCAAGTGCAGTTGCAAAAACCATCAAACGCTATGATGAAACTGGCTCTCATGAGGACCGCCGCAGGAAAGGAAGACCAAGAGTTACCTCTGCTGCAGAGGATAAGTTCATTGGAGTTACCAGCCTCAGTAACCGCTACTTAACAGCACCTCAGATTAGAGACCACAAAGTCTTCACAGAGTTCAAGTAGCAGACAAATATTAACATCAACTGTTCAGAGGAGACTGCATGAATCAGGCCTTCATAGTCATATTTCTGCGAAGAAGCCACTACTGAGGATGAACAAGAAGAAGAAGAGAATTGTTTGGGCCAAGAAACACAAGGAATGGACATTAGACCAGTGGATATCTGTACTTTGGTCTGATGAGTCCAAATTTGAGATTTTTGGTTCCAACCACCATGTCTTTGTGAGATGCAGAGCAGGTGAGCGGATGGTTTCTGCATGTGTGGTTCCCACTGTGAAGCATGGAGGAGGAGGTGTGATGGTATCGGGGTGCTTTGCGCCATGCCATCCCATCTGATTTGCGCTTATTGGGACCATCATTTGTTTTTCAACAAGACAATGACCCCAAACACCCCTCCAGGCTATGTAAGGGCTACTTGACCAAGAAGAAAAGTGATGGAGTGCTGCATCAGATGACCTGGCTTCCACAATCACCCGACCTAAACCCAAGTGAGCTGGTTTGGGATGAGTTGGACCGCAGAGTGAAGGAAAAGCAGCTAACAAGTGCTCAGCACCTCTGGGAACTCCTTCAAGACTGTTGGAAAACCATTCCAGGAGACTACCTCATGAAGGTGATTGAGAGATGCCCAGAGTTTGCAAAGCTGTCATCCAAGCAAAAGGGGACTACTATGAGGAATAAAAAATATAAAATATATTTTGATTTGTTTAACATTTTTTTTGTTTACAACATAACTCCATATGTGTTCTTTCATAGCTTTGATGTCTTCAGTATTAATCTACTATGAAAATAGTTTAAATAAACAAAAACCATTGAAGGAGAAAGTGTGTCCAAACTTTTGACTGGTACTGTGTGTGTGTGTGTATATATATATATATATATATATATATATATATATATATATATATATATATACACACACAGTGCCAAGTGCGGCACTGAGCGGTCTTAATTAACAACAAACATGGCTCAATTTATTCGCCCGTCGTCAGGCAACATATACTTAAAACGTTTTGGGGGAATAAAGTCCGAAACGTTGCTGGACAAATTGAGCCATGTTTGCTGTTTATTTAGACCGCTGAGTGCCCCACTTGGAACTGTGTCTGTGTATATGTAGCAGGCACCAGTGGTGTGGAAGGCACCTTTGCACATATCTGGTGGCACTGTCCGAGAATTAAGGCCTTCTGGTCCAAAGTTCATCGCTTAATACTTTCTATCACAAATATCTCTCTCCCCGCTTGTATGTCCTATTATTTACTCCTGAGACATCTTCACAATTGTGATAGACACACCCAAGCACTCATAAGACATATTACTAACGCAGCTAACTGTGCGATTGCTGCTGCATGGAAGAAAACAGAGCCCCCCTCCTTCACTGCTCTACTGAATTCCATTTGGCAAGTGTACAGTCTAGAGCCTATCGCTAGTCTGATCCATGGAAGACCTAACAAATTCTTTGAGACCTGGTCCCCCTGGCTAGCATATCATGAGACACCCTCCTGATCTTGATTATCTCCTCACTGGATGCTCTACTTGCCAACCCTCCCCTCTTAATCCCTTCCATTACCAGTCTGCCCTTACTAATATTCCCCCACTCTCCTCCTATAGTGATTTGTTTCTCTTTTCCAACTACGCTGTTTTTTCCAGACTTACATAAAAATTACCGGGTATTTCTAGTTTTTTCCAACAGAGGTATACTCATTCTGTTACCAATTTTCTATATTATTGTCTCTAAATCTATCTATATAACCTTGTTATTGATGGTTCACAATTGTACCTTATAATTTGTACTCGTGAAAAATTTAATAAAATTTCTTTCTCAAGAAAGCAGGCACTGCGGCACGTCACGACTGGGAAGGAGAGTGCTGAGCCATCAGGATATATATATATATATATATATATATATATCATCATCATCATGATGTGCATGCTCCGTCTGGAGAGGGCACTCTTTGTCCAAAAAGACTGACAGCGGCGGGGGGTCTTCGCAGGAACAATGTATTAACCCAGCTGCTGTCCCTGAGAAGTTTTTTGTTGCATAGCAAGGAAAAGTAAGAGGCAAATGGTAATTATCGCGACAATATTGTCCGAAAATATTCAAACCAATATTGCAATTATTGATAATACTGTGGGCCATGCACTGCAAAGATTACCCACGATGAGAGGCAGACTGAGTGCATGTGGCTCCCCCTGCACAAGCAGAGTAGCATGAAGTGGGACATACTGTACCTCCCGACTGTAAAGTCCTGATAGGGGACAGGTCCCGTAATCTGTACTGTCCCACCAGAATAGGACATTTGGCAGATCATGCTGCTCTCTTCTAACTATTCTTGCTGATGCTGCAGCCAGGGGTGTAGTGTGTAGCCATGGCACTCGGAGCATGTGTGTGTTAACGTGCCCCCACTCCCCAAATGTGCCAGGTAGGGGGCGTGTCCAGCTTGTGGGGGCAAATTAAAGGGAAATAAAAATAAATATATGGGGCAGTATCAAACTAAGACATGGAGGGCTAGATATATTCCAACTCACTAAAGTAATTCCACCAATTAAAAATAAACCACACAGTAGTGCCCACAATCCACATTATGCCACACAGTAGTTCCCCTTATTCACATTACACTACACAGTAGTGTTTTTTATTCATGTTACACCACTGTAGTGCCCCTTATTCACATTATGTTACAAAATAATGACCACTATGCATGTTATCCCACACATTAGTGCCCATTAATTTGCGTTATGCCACAGTTTTGGCTATTTTTCACATTATGCTACACAGTAGTCTTCACAATTCATATTATGCCACAGTAATGTCCATAGTTCACATTATGCCACAGTAGTGTCCCTTATTCACATTATACCTAACAATAGTGCCCTTTATTTAAGTTATGCCACAGTAGTGTCCATTTTGCACATTATGCCACAGTAGTGCCCCTTATACACATGTCATAGTAGTGCACCTTATTGGCATTTGGTGTCAGAGCAGTCAGGCATGACCTCTCCAGGCTCACCGCTCAGGCTTCTCCCAGTCACGGGTGCCGCGACCCAGGCTCTTAGCAGCAGCACCCGGCTCAAGCCTCCCCTCAGCAGCAGGGACACAGCCACCATGTTCTCTCCTCCGTGCAAACCGGGCTGGCTGACATCAGGGCCAGGGTGGTAGAAGCCCGGGGTGATGATGGGAGGGGACCGCCTCCTCCTGCTTCTTTGTTATTGCCCATGGCTCGACCCTTCTTCCCTTCTGTTCAGTCCCAGAGCCGGATTACGATCCCACAGGGTCCTACGCAAAATACCGCCTCAGGGCTCCATAGTAATGTATATATAAATACATACAGTGTATACATTTCTCACACAGCTCTCCCCACTCACTCAGATCTTCCCCCTTCTCACACATATCTCCTCCCCTCAAACACACACAACGATCCCCCCTTCATTCAGACTCCGCCACAGCTCTCCCCCTTACACAGCTCACCTCCCCTTTCACAGCTCTCCCCTCACACACAGCTCTCCCCCCTTACTCAGCCTCCCCTCACACACACAGCTCTCCCCCCTCACTTAGCCTCCCCTCACACACACAGTGCTCCCCCCTCACTCAGCCTCCCCTCACACACACAGCTCTTCCCCCTCACTTAGCCTCCCCTCACACACACAGTGCTCCCCCCTCACTCAGCCTCCCCTCACACACACAGCTCTTCCCCCTCACTCAGCCTCCCCTCACACACACAGCTCTTCCCCCTCACTCAGCCTCCCCTCTCACACACAGCTCTTCCCCCTCACTCAGCCTCCCCTCACACACACAGCCCTTTCCCTCACTAAGCCTCCCCCTCACACACAGCTCTTCCCCCTCACTCAGCCTCCCCTCTCACACACAGCACTCCCCCCTCACTCAGCCTCCCCTCACACACACAGCTCTTCCCCCTCACTCAGCCTCCCCTCACACACACAGCGCTTCCCCCTCACTCAGATCTGCTTACTCAGATCACCCACTTCACACACACAGTTCTCCCCCTCCACAAAGATCTCCCCTCCTCACACAGACCAACCCCCCCCCCACACACACACACACACACACACACACACAGCTCTTCCACTTAACAAAGCTCCTGTCCCTTCACACACACAGATATTTCCCCTTACTCAGATCTCCTCCCCCCTCCTTACTGTTGCAGGGTGCCGGAGATCAGCCATTTGACTGGGGGCGGGGGGGTGGGGGGGAAATCACCTCCTGATGACCCAAGCCTGAAGCAGATAAAGAGATCGGTGCGTCCATATTGGGAGCGTGGTGTGGGCGGAGCCACAAGCTCCGCTACGTCCACATGATGCCCCCAGTCTGGAGACATGAACTCTTTATGTGTTTCACGTTCAACTCAGCACGTGCTCTGCCCTTCGTCTTATGGCTGCTCTCCAGCGCCCTGGCTGGAGCAGGTGCCTGGAGCCACCCTCACTACGCCCCTGGCTGCAGCTGTTCATGCCTTGAGCTTAGTTGCTGCTCGGCCAGATATAGGAATGTTAGATCCCTGTTTGTAAATATAATATAATAATTGCCCAGCAAGCCCCACATTACGTTAATATCCCCCACATTTAACAAAGAGTCACCGCATAACATATAATAACATTTTCAGGCCCCACATTTAATAACACCCCATCATTTATAATAGCCCCCCACCAGTCCTCACATTTATTAGTCAGTACATAACTTTGATGCAGAAACTTTCTTACACATAACAGTAAAGGGCAGATGTACTAAGCTCTGGAAAGTGATAAATTGGAGAGTGATAAACTACCAACCAATCAGCTCCTGTCATTTTTCAAACACAGCCTGTAACATGACAGTTAGCAGCTGAGTGGCTGGTAGTTTATCTCTCTCCAATTTTTTTCACTTTCCAGAGCTTAGTACATCTCCCCGTGATACACAACCTCGACAAAACAATACCCCCCACACACATCATAACATTAACAACCTCCCTCAAATCCCTGCATGACATTAATACCACCCACACATTTTCTACATTTCCCAAGACATTTAATAAGTCATCTGCTTCACATGCCCTCTTCTGCACCAGCCTCTTGTGCAGAGGGTAGGTTGAAGAGGGAATGAAGGGAGGTAGGATGGGAGGAGAGGACATTAAAGGGGAGGAACAGTTTGCTGATCTGTTGCACAGCTCATAGGTGGATTTGGTTCCAGGGGAGAGGCCATCCTCCAATAAGCAATAGGCCAAACCAGACAAACCCAGGCCACCTAAACCCCACAGACCCTCTCCTGGGTTTTATAGTTTCCTTTTTGGTCATCCAGATAGCAGATGAGCACACCGACCCCTAGGTAGCGCCCTAAGTTGTCCAGCTAATTATGCAGTCTTGCTTGGCGTACACTACCCAGCCTCACATAAAACATTGTGCATAACTTGTTTGAATCCACAGTATATAAATTATGTGTTGAAGTGATATATTCACGTTTAATAGTTTCTTGCAATAAACCTATCATTTACAATGTGTAAAGGGTAAGTGCTGAACATTTTATGCAATTAATGATGCACTGTAAATGACAGCACTGAACCATTATCAACCACCTTATCTGTCCATCTTTCCTACTTACTGGAAAACCTTAGTATGTAGTGTTTAAATTATTGATACATTTCCTGTACCTCTTCCAAGTATTGTATTACCACTCGTAATGATTGCACTACTTGTGCGGTATGTTCTGGCCATGCATTAAACTCTGATTTAATTTCTTTCCATTTGTACAGAGAATGATCATGTGCTTTATTAACTGCTTCAGTATAGAGGTCATTTATGAAGAGCAAATCAGCTGCTGTGCAGTGAAAACGCCTCTTTGGAACCTCCGTCCGCCTCGGTTTGCCCAAATGCGCCTAGGGTATCTTTCCGCTAAGATGCATAGTTTTATGAAGCAAGATGTTCACGAGAGATCTGCAGCTTACACGGGCAGGGTGGAGGAGTTGGACAGAGTGAAGGCTTCCTGAGATAAGGGGGTGGAGACGGATTTGGAAGGTTGCACAGCCATTTCCACTCTTCTAAAGGACTTCACATTTGTACAAGCTTGGAGCTGGTGGTCTTGGGATCTCTTCCTTCACTTTGAAATAGGAACCATTTTGTGCTTCCATATTGCACTTCGTCGTAATTTAGTAGATAAATAAACGGAGACATTTATTGGTGTGAAAGGATGGGTACTGAGGGGAAAGGAGTTGGACATTTACTAGTTTGCAGTGGCGTCTCCTGATAGCTAGACCTCCATCTTGCCATGCACTGCATGCACTTAATTTATTACTTCAGTGTGTCTAATAATGCCTAATTCCAATTCATACCTGTGTTTAATTCCTATTTATACCTGATCCTTTTGCTGTATCTAAAACATATGCCGAGCTGATCTCATGACTACCATCTACTTTGTGCTGACCCTATGTCTAGAACCTCTTTCTTGTGCGCTTGATGCTAAGGGGTGCCCAGAGTGTGTGTAGGGGGGGGGGGAAATGCCATGCTGCCAAAAAATATTGGCCATGCCCCCTTCAGCAATTTGTAAATAGGGACCTGGTATTCGCAAATGGGAGTGGCCATGCTCAAAGCGCTTTGCTGCACCCCCTAGTAAACTGACCCAATGTGGGTTGGCCATCAAAAGGGGAGTGGCCATGCTCAACAGACTTTGCTGCCTCCCCTAATAAAGTGACCCAATCACGGATGGCCATCGAAAGGGGAGTGGCCATGCTCAAGAGGTTTTGTTGCACCCCATAAGTAAAGTGACCTAATCAGGGATGGCCATCGAAAGGGTGGCATCAAAATATTACACATTCGTTGCCATTGTTACATGCCTAATGAAGGTATGTAACCATTGCTACTAAGCTATTCAATGGTTTGAACCATCAATGGTACAGTCATGCGCTGAATAGAGAGCTGGTTTGCGCTTGCTCAAATGAGCACTGCTGCTGAGTCAGTGCTCCTCCTTGTGGTGGGTTAGATCACTACACATCAGGAGGACACACATTGGAAAGAAGCAAGCATCACAATCCTGGTATCGAATGCCGAAACCATCACCATCAAACAGAAAACATCGATGGCTGTGAACCATCGCTTACCAATGGCCATCCGGTGGCCAAAGAAAGATCTCCCGGCAGCCCTGCTTACACTAGAGATGCAGATTAGCTGTAGTGTTATTGGAGTGAAGATGCATTTGTTGGGAAGTGATCTGTTCCTTCCATACTTTGGGGCTGGATATTCTATAATGATCCATAAATGAACTACAGTGGCTCTCTGAATGCTGGGTGTCTTCCTTGTTGGGTGAATCATAAGGTTATTTGTTTTATAAATAATAATTATAATAATTTTATTTATATAGCGCTTTTCTCCCATAGGGCTCAAAGTCGCTTTACAGACATCAGAAAACATGGTACATTGTACAAGGATTTGGTGTTGCAAAAGAATAGAAAACTACACCGAGATAATTAAAATCAACCAAAACCTAGAGAGCACAATAAGAATATTGCGGGGTTGGTGCAGACATTTTGGGAAATCACTTCCATGGGTTATATATTCCACCCACAAAGGTACCAAATGAGGCAGCCGTCTTGGACGCACTACATAGGATTACCCTGGGTGGAATTGGTTACGCCTAGAAGAGATGACACAAAATGGGTGGTTGCAGCATCCTGATGCTAGAAAGTAGGGTCCCAACATATTAGTCAGGTCCATGTATTTTTCATCCCATCCATGAGTGTACCAGGTGAGGCAGCCATGGTGGGCACACTACGAAGGTTGCACTGTGGGTGATAAACCATACAAGAACCCAAGGCATATATGGGAAAACTGACAGCTGTTTTGATCAGCAAAGACCTAAAGTGCTCTCAGCTTTACTGTTTTAATGTCCATCAGTCATCAAAAATAAAGGAAACTGCTATTTTTCCTTAATAAATGTACCTAGTTGATAATGTTATTTTATTATACCCACTAATTATTATTTTGTGTGTTGGAGGCAGTTTGCATACATAAAATAATGCTTTTATTCCTGCCTAAATTTCCTTGTAAACAATAAAATGCTGTATGTTCTGTGGGCATAACACAAGCTATGATCTGATGAAGGAGTAGTGTGAATTCATATGCAAGTTGCATTGTAGCTATCACCAGCCTGGTTCTAGGAGGTTGCCGTCCTCTGGTCTATACTGACTGATGTCACGACATCTCTGGTACTCAGAAACGTCTTGTGACAACACAGGGACCCTGGATATAAAAAGTGCTAAAAGACACCCACACACACAGCTTACCTTTGGCTTACTGCCACATCTACTGATACCGCTGTGGGTGTTGGTTGTTCTCTATTGTCCTGAGGTAAATGTGACGGAGAGAAAAGACTATTTAAAAACAGACAATAGATAGGAACTGAGTGAAGCCAGCTTTTGTATTCTACCGCTAGGCAGGTACCCGGTCTAAGTAACATTAAAGGGAACGTGTCACTTATATTTCTATATTCTCCCCAGTCCCTTCCATGTAGCATATGATGGACTTGCCATACAAGTAATTCCTACCAGTCCCAAAGATCCAAATCCTTGCAGTTTGGTGGAGGTGGTACAAACAGACTGATTACCCCAGCAGCGGGACGTGTGATGTTCAGGGCGTATCCCAGAATCCATATTGTCAGGCGGTGTCAGTGAATGTGGCTTCTTCAGATATTACAGGACCTGGAAGAAAATGGCGTTCCTGTTACCGTAGTTGTGTATTTCTTGGTGTGATATTGCAAAATGCCTTCTCAGCTTTTATTGTGACCCTTTTGCTTAACGAATGCCCCTTGGCAGGTGACCACATAATAATATACCTATCTGCTGTGAAGTGTTGTACATTGGGCTGCTTTGAATTCCACATATAATGTAGACAGATGTCCAGCAATATTTCTCAATGAATTAGCATCTTTACTGTTGTATTACTTGTATTAACATCTTTTCTATTTGTCCATCACACTTTACGCTCCTTTCCTCTATGTCACCAGGTTCCACATCTTACCAGGCCGCTCTCCGAGATATAAAGCATTTGTTCCCTGAAGGTCTCATCTGTGATCACCAGTCTGTTGTTCTGGAAGCTGAGCAGGTAGAATGTATCATTCTCTCCGTCCTCAGTTACTCCTTCATCAGAGTCTGGCCAAGCTAGTCTTTCTGGCCTCTCTAAAGTTGTTCATTGACGCCATTACAAAGTAGACCTGTTGCTTGCACACACTGGAGGCAGCCATTTTGTGGGTTGTACCAATATTTACAAGAATGCAGTCCACCATTTTATCAAGAACTTGTGACCTCAATGAGCCATGCCGTGCCTCACGCCTCAGTGGTGTCACTCGTTCCTAGTGAACTGATAGGTTGAATATTGGATTGGAACATAACATGGATGCATCTGCTACCTGTAGGTGAACATGGCACTGATATTGAGAATAGGGTGCAGAATTTGCAGCTAAGCATATCACATTTCAATACATGGGGTCGTAAATGGTAATATTTTGCATACAGGGCAAATACTTGCATGCTGAACACACTGAAGCATACCTCCCAACAGTCCTGAATTCGATTGGCCACTCCCAATTAGAGGGGACTATCCCGCGGGGGGCTTAGGATGTATTCCTTTGCCATTCGCACTGATGGGTGGGGCTTACAGTGCGTGCAGCAATAAAACACTAATAGTTTTGTATACGAGAAGGCGTCCTCTTCAGAAGTGTTAAGGGCGCCCCCTGGCTACTGAGGGCATGTTCTATGACACAGTCACACCCCATTTTGCTTAGGCCAGGCCCCCATGTCCTGATTTTGTTAGGTATCCATACTGATCAGCCTGCATTGTACAGTTGAGCTCAGCCATATCCCCCTCACAAATCCAAATTGGGTTGTGTATTTTGCATTTTACCACCTGCCACAAAATGGCTCATCCATGTGCATATTTTGTACCAAGCAGTGGCACTTGCTGCTAATGCTAATTCAGCCACTACATTCCCACCCACATGTCAGCGCATGGTCTTTTTAGCAGGACAGGACATAACTCACTGATTTCTTCTTTTACAAATGGAACGGAAGGAAGCGTTAACACAACACTAGAAAATTTGGCTCGAGTACGGGATACCAGGCAGACAGCACAGCTTTTCCACACATACCATGAGATTCGTGCCCAAAATAGCTACCATGAGAGAACAAGGCGTATGTTGATATTTTCGGTCACCCTGGATTAATCAGAAAGTGATGATTCTGCAGGAGGAGGGGCATTAGGCAGTGTGTATTATATTTACAATAAACATCTTTTCCTGCCATCATACACTGTGTACCTGTGATTAATGCCCAGCTGTGTCCTTATGCATTAATGCTCATGGGACATTAAGGCTTAAAATATGCATTAATATCACAAAAAGCAATTATTTATATGCCAAAACTGCTTAGCTGGGTTTTTTTTATTTTCATATTTATAAAGCCATTACCAATTTGCTTATGGGAATGTGTTAATAGACTTGTGTGACATGCGTTAACTAATCGCTATGTAATGGTCTGCTGGATACACACACTCAAATGTCCTTCACCTATAACACAATGGTGAACTTCCTGTACATTAAAGGGACTATTAGGGGGTAGATTAACTGAAGCATCTAAAACAGATAAGTAGTGGTTGCCCATAGCAACCAATCAGCTTCTGTCTATCATTTTCTAGAATGAAATAGAGAAATGATAGCTATAATCTGATTGGTTGCTATAGGCAACACCTGTACTTTTCATATTTAGAAACTTAGTAAATCTACCCCTAAGGCTCCTTACTGAGACAGCGCTGTCCAGTAAGTATCTTTCAGGGAGCGCTAGCACATCATCTGTGTGGCAGCTGAGACAGAACCATATTGCGGGGGGACCTCAGTAGAGAGCTCTAATCTGATGTCTTGGCTAGTTTCTCTGGTGTGACACTTCCTGAGGCCAATTGCTGATCTACAGACAAACTACAAACTAGATAGTGAAGAGTAGCAGAATCTCTTGCTCAGTATTATCTGTTAGAGAGTCACGATGTCCTTAATCCTACAGCGGCCAGCAGAGTGAGGCACTACAGGACACTCTAGTGCCTAAGAAGTGCAGGAAGATAGACGTATAGAGATATTTACTCTGTGCTCTAAACACATTATCACATTTATTTCTCTAGATCTCCAGGCTGACACATGATGTCTTGTTCGACAGCAGAGCGCAGCGTCAGACACGGAAGACCCTGCTGTGCCAACGAGGGCCATCTCAACGTATAGGTAATTTCTCTCATGGCGTACCTGTCAGTGCCACATGAAGTAGGTGTTACCAGCAGAGGCCACACATCACTAAAGGTGAGGTTCGGCCTCTGAATAGGCAAATTTGAAATGTGGGAGCACAAAAGTGAAAGCGCCCCCCCCCCCCCCCCACGCCCCATAATGGAGCCAAGGAGTTATGGAACTGCACAATGTCGCTGTTTGCATCACCCCTGTGCGCTGTGGGCTCGATTCAGACCCGCTCGCAAGCCTAGATGCGTTCGCTGAGTGATCGTCCTGCACCTTACCGGAGTGCTGGATGATCGATATCGATCATCCAACACACCACCAACGACAGCCAATGGCCCACGATCGCAGCTCCCTATAGTAACCTGGTCGATATCGACCAGGTTGGCCTGTATGCACGGGCGATGGACGATATTGTTATCGTCCATACGTGCCCGCGCATCGCAGGTCGTTGGTGGATTGGAAGGGACCAAAAAATGCACGATATGAACGATAACGATATGATTGATATAGTTATCGTTCATATCGTGCATTTTAATCGTCCCGTGTGTACGCACCTTTAGATAAGAGAGGGGAGTATCCACACTGAATAAAGCTGTCCAGCATTTGTGGGCTACATCTTGAAGCAGCCAGTATTTACCCAACATGCAAAAATAATAAATGTATTTACACCCCTTGCATTCCAACATGGTTTGTCCAAGTACACTGTGCCTGATTCAGACCCGCTCGCAAGTGCTTGAGCGCTCGCAAGTGGGTCGATGGTGTGTTCTGCGCACGCGCAGCGGCCGAACTGCGCGTGCGCAAGCCCTGGAGCGAGAGGAAAGTTCTTTCGCTCCGTGGCTCACTACAAAAGGGGCAGCTGTCGATGTTGATAGACAGCTCGCCCCGTTTTGTAGGCGTGGCGGGGGGGTGGCTTCACAAACTGAGCCGTTTGTGGGTGGCCCTACTGACATCACCAATGATGTCAGTGGGAGAGCTTCCGGCTCTATTAGAGCCAGAAGCTCTCTGGGGCTTGCGGCCACGAGACCCTACCACAAGGGTCTCGTCGCAGGCCATTCGCCTGACCTGGCAGACCATCATCCTGGCCGCTCGCAATAGTTGTGGGTGGTCACCCACAGCTAAGCGAGCGGCCAGGAGGCCGCACAAAAAAAAAAAACGCCCTGATTCAGAGCGAGCGTCCGTCTCTGAATCAGGCCCACAGTTACTTACTCTATCTTACTCTATTCCAAATCTGAATCCAGCCCTGAATGGGGTAGTTCTATGGTGGTAGAAGGTTGGGGATATATTAATATTATTGCTATTTTAAATCCTGCAAACAGAACCATCACTGCTTAGTAACTATGGGCCTGATATTGATGTGGCCGGTATGGCAAAGACACAGGGACACGAAGCTTACTCAGACTGGCCATTGCAACTGGTCAGCCGGGCCCAGGAAGTCTGTGTCCAACGACGCAGACCCTCAGCTCAGCATGCCTACGAAACGAGGGTGACACGCCCCCATTTTGTACAACAATCCCTGTTTCCGCTGCGGCTAAGGGGGACTGCGAGCGATCACGCAGGACCCGTTCTACACATGCTCAGACCGGGTCCTGCACATGAGCAAATCCCATAACATCGGATTTGTAAGTACAGCATCTGGTTTGCATACGAATTCGAATCAGGCCCTGTACCCTTTGAACTTTTGATGTGACACTCATACTTTTAAAAAGTGTGCCTCTAGGTCTCTATGTGTCTTATGAGAACGGAGAATAGTTGTTCACCTTAAAGTGCGCTGTGCAGAACATCTAAGCACATTGGCGCAAGACCAAGGCTTTTTACACTGCGCAGCAAGTGCATTTGGTAAATGAAGTGCACTTTTAAATGGGATATTTGTGCACCTGGCGCTTTCTGGGTTAACAATAAATGCCGTCGGCTATGTCAGCAACAAAGACCTGGAGCTTATGCTCTTAAGTGTATGGAAAATGCAAGTCACATATACACTCACACGTGTGCTCAGTTTATGACGCACGATTGTGTCAGTGTCCCTACACAGCTGTTCAACACATCCGCTGCCATCGAACGGCCTCAAGACTCGCCATGCTTTATCATTAACCCTTTCACTCACAGCATAACGTTTGGTGAATTGTATACTGTCCTAGGCCCTTTCATGTCTCAGTATTCCAGTCAAACACACCAACTAATCCTGGCTAAAGTTAAATGGGTTTTGTGCACCAAGCGGATTAGTGGAATTGTGTTTGTGTGTCAACAATAATGCAAAACTCTGGGACTCGCTTTATTTTGTATGTCTTGGGGCTAGGGCTTACCCAACACGATTGGGGGCACAGATGTGGAACTGGTATAAGACAAAGTGATATTATGCCCTTGTTATTAACTATACAGTGTTTTTATGAGAATATGCAGGTTCAATGAATACAGAAATCACCAAGCATCCAATAGCAATATGTCCAGCTCGGATTGCCATGTGCCGTGGGCACAGGCCGGTGCTGTGGGCACAGGCCGGTGCGGTGTGCTGTGGGCACAGGCCGGTGCGGTGAGCTGTGGGCACAGGCCGGTGCTGTGGGCAGAGGCCGGTGCTGTGGGCACAGGCCGGTGCGGTGCGCTTTGGGCACAGGCCGATGCGGTGTGCTGTTGGCATAGGCTGGTGTTGGGTCATATTTAGTTATTTTTGCTATTTTAGTTATTTACAGTGCTTTATTCTGGTCAGTGTTAGGTATGATGCTCTGTGCACATATTGTATGTGTATAATCGCTGGCTTCTTCCTCTGCCCATGCTTTATATACTGTACATTGTAAGTGGGATTGTTGTATTGAGTAATGTTTCCAATACGGTTACATTATTTACATAATGGTTTTGACAATTATTTCCAGTTTTTTCTTAGTGTAGATTACTCCTGTTATACATCTTTTATCTGGAGCAGATTATGCTGTCAGGGCATGGGGGAGGCCCAGGTGTACTGGTGCAGCTACTCTTCATTTAGTTGTGCCTAGGAACGGCGTACGAAGGCACTTTCACCCAAGGCAGCCGCGTTTCAGTGCGTCGGACTACAGGCCCGCCCGGTATATTTTGTTAGTTTATAGTGTTAGACAGCCAAATAGGAAGGGGCAGGGTGACCCTGCTGGCCTATAGTAAACGGCTTACTCTATGCAGTGTGACCCTGCTGGCCTATAGTAAACGGCTTACTCTATGCAGGGTGACCCTGCTGGCCTATAGTAAACGGCTTACTCTATGCAGGGTGACCCTGCTGGCCTATAGTAAACGGCTTACTCTATGCAGGGTGACCCTGCTGGCCTATAGTAAACGGCTTACTCTATGCTTGGTCCACGGTAACCATGATGGAGCAGTGCAATGCTGCACCCTCAGGAAATATGCTTCCAGGCTACAGTTCCCTGGGGTCAGATAATGGAAAGGAGCTAGTTTATTATAGTAACACTGAGTTGGATGAGTCATTTAATAACCCCATGGGTTGGTCTGATAATAATCCCATGGGCAGAGTGTTTCTTGTTATCCGCCCGTACTTTGATACATATTTACATAGTTGTGCATTAGGGCCATTAAGCTGGGGGGGCTGATGAGTTAGGAGAACTGGCCACCTTAGAGCCCCTCTCCTCTAATTGCTGCCTGCAGCAAACTCTGCTTTATCATGGTTTGGAGGCGCTGCACCTGATTGAACAGATCACCATGGCAGCTGGATCAAGCTTACAGCACGGATTCCATGAAAGAGCGGCATAGCACAGACTGGGGGGGGGTCCTGTGAGGCTTATCTGCATAGGTCCCTGCTCTTCTCTGCAGAGCAAGCACAGGGGGAGCACAATCACACTGAGGCTCTGTTGGGGATTTCAGTTCCACTGTGATAATTAAATATGTATTGGTGAATTACTCTTAAAGTAATCAAGTGACATAAATGGGCAGCTGCCCTTAGGCTCTGAGGTTTGGGCACTGTAAGATCTCAGCAGGTGCAGTAACCACAGAGGGGGCAGCAAGTGCTCCCATCACCTCTGCTGTCACTAAACGGCTGATCATCCAGACCTGTGTAAAGGAGCCTGAGAAACGTGGCTGTGCAGATGACAGGAAACATTGTCGTAGACCACTATATAGAAGGGATGTTATGGGAAATAGTGATCTGTCCCGGCACACACAGTGTTCACCAGTGAGGTGAGAAGGTTTTCGGCTTCTGACCTGGCCCTTGAAGTGAAGAGCTGGTGTCAGGTGAGGTAGTCCTAACGAAAGGACTGGTGAGCCAGGAATGCTGACCTGAGCCAAAAAAGAGAGTTCAAGTCAAGCTGAGGCCAAAACCAGAAATCACAGAGCAAAGTACAAAATTCAGAGATGAGATTCAGAGATGGACGATAATACGATCGCAGCTGCGATTTCCTACGCAAAGCAGCGGCGAAAATATGCTAATGGTTCCAAATATCCCCCGAGCATTAGGAAGCCCCCCCATTACCTTCTCACCTGCGTACATTTCGGAATCACTGACGCACATCGAGCGGCCATCTTGCCCTTGCGGCCGGTCTGACGGGCCGCAGACTCGGCAGCTCTTCTGACTCGCAGAGGGTTCTCATGCTGTGTAGGGGATCACAAGGGCTAACTTATACACGCCCATGTCAGACACTCCTGCGATTTTCTGCCCCCCCCCCCATTGTTACCACCCCCAAACACTGACAATCTGTCATTCACTTTGCGAGTGGATCCTCTGTGCGACCGTAATGGCAATGCGATCGCACGCGCAGTGCGACTTTTACACATGCTCTGCGTCCGTAATCGCCATTGCGTTCATCTTTGAATCAGGCCCAGCGTCAACAACAGGAAGAAGCTGTAGACAGAAAATACCAGGGATTGCATGGGGAAGCTGCCGCAGCACCAAGACCTTGGTAATCGGGCATCATCGCAGTCCCCATAGACAGCTGTGGGGTCTGCTGTGATTGTCAGGACGGGGACTGCAGCAGATAACACCGATATATACCCTCTTCTTAAATTGCTCCAATGCTGCAAATCGTGGCAAACCTCCGAAAACAGACATTTTTAGTTTGATAAATAGGCCCCTTTGAGTGGGGTCTTATAATTCGTTGGTGAACTGTTCACTATTCTGTCTTCATGGAGAAGCACAGGGCAGAAAATGGGTAATATTATGTATACTGGCTGCAACCAGAGACAGATCATAAGGAGAAGTGGACTTGTGCCTCAGGGAGGTAGAGACTGACAGTATAAACAATGAAAGTGAACTGAGCAAATGCAGAAAATGAAGTCCTGTTACTCCCGAGTTTATATTATAAAATAAATGATTGCACTCTGTGACAGGGTCAGCAAAGGTAGACTCTTCTTCTGTGTATAAGGGCAGGGCTCAGGGCACGCAGGATTGTGTGCCTAGAGGCCCCTGTGATGTACATATGACCCTGTATAGGACATAAATCTGTGTATGCCCTGCTTCAATGAGATCTAAAGGTACATACACACGTAACAATTTTGTAACCAACGATTTTCTGTCAGATTTGGATTCTCCCTTGAAAAAGTGAACAATTTTTTGAAGTGTAATGAACGAAAAATGTTCCTTCCCTTAATGAAAATCGTTATGTTGGACAGTCTGAAATAGACGATGAATAATCACTACAAATGGGAGCGCGCTTGAACGATTATCGTTCATCGTTATATCTCAGAAACTGAACGATTTTTTGAACGATAACAACGTCGTTAACGACAAATCGTTCAAAAAATCGTTACGTGTGTATGCACCTTTACTTCACACTGCATCTTATCACAGAGAGCATGATACCAATATTTCTCTCCTAGGGGGGAGATGTACTAAGTTCTGGAGAGTGATAAAGTGGAGAAAGCCAACTAGCTCCTTACTGCCATGTTACAGGCTGTGGGCCTGATTCAGATCCGCTCGCGAGCGCTATGCGCTCGCAAGCGGGTCGATGGTGGCCCAGTGCGCATGCGCACGACGGAGCAGGCTCCGTCATGCGCATGCGCGAGACCCGGATGGCGACGGGCAAACCGTCGCTCCAGGTCTCGTACCAAAGGGGGTGTGCTGTCGATGTTGAGTGACAGCACGCCCCCTTTGGTGGGCGGACCGGGGGCGTGGCTGCCCAGACGGAGGCGTTCCCATGTGAACGCCTACCGTCTGGAGCCGGCCCCACTGACATCACAAGTGATGTCGGTGGGAGTGCTTTCGGCTCTGTTAGAGCCGAAAGCACTCTTGGGCTTGCGGCAATGAGACCCTACCACAAGGGTCTCGTCACAAGCCCAAATGGTCGCGATGGTCTTGACCATCGCGACCATCTTCCTGGCCGCTCGCTATAGCTGAGGGTGGCTACCCACAGCTATGCGAGCGGCCAGGAGGGCTCTCTAAAAAACCAGAAGGCCGGCCCTGATTCAGAGCGAGCGCTCTGTCAGAGCGTCCGGCTCTGAATCAGGCCCTGTGTTTGAAAAATGACAGTTAGGTGCTGATTGGTTAATAGTTTATCTTCACTTTATCACTCTCCTTAGGACATCTCCCCCCTAGGCACAGAATGCATAATTAAATGACACTGTGGGAAAACTAGCAACCAATCACGTTTACCCGTAATAGCTCAGTGCAGATTGATAAACCCAGCCGACATTGCAGCGTACGCTGCATACAGTCTATGGTAAAGAACCTTGAGGTGTCTGATTGTATTAAGCTCACTCATTGCAGGAAGATCCCGTCATTCCTGGTGATGTGTGTAATTATCAGACATAAACTGGGTGACGGGGCCCTAATTCCGGCACTAGAAAACTGACAGCTGAGCAATGTGTATGTAGGTGTTCCCCGTGAAGCGCATACATCATGTTATTTTCTACAGAATAATTATATAATCATGTCAATATTTAACGTATACTAATCAAGACGTTACACTCTTAAATCACTCTATGGCATGTGACAGGCAGGTGCTTCGGCTCATTATTAGAAATCCCATTAGATCCACCATGTGTTGCTGATGCAGTTACGAGCGAGTCTGTTTCGCATACGGATCTTGGCGTTTTAGCGCATGCGCAGAAGCCGGGCATCTTCTGAGCCGTACAGAACACAGTCGCATTTGAAGTTGCAGCTAATTGGGCAGAACTGTGTGGCAAATGGGCACTCACACCGATGCCAAGTTTGGCGAGGGAGCGTAGATGGAACCAGGGCTACACTAAATTGAATGTGCGCAGAAATGCGTCTGATTTCAGGAGCATCTCTTGCACCAAGGATAGGACTGGTGCAAGAGTGCGTGGATAATGATGGCGGCTATTTAACCAAGCGTACAGAGAGAGGCAATGAGGTGACAGATGTATACAACTCATACAGTACATTATTAGACCAGTGCAAGAAGAAGTAGTATTACTTTTCATTTTAGCAGTTATAGGGGCATATGTATCAAAAAATTTGAAAAGATCATGTTTCTTTTCGCCAGACATCGTGTATCTTTTCGCTTTTTTTATTATCATATTTATCATGTTTTTTCGCCAAAAATGGAAAAGTGATAAACCCCCTGAATTGTGATCATTTTCGCATTTTTGTTTTCGAATTAGATAATGGGAAAACAACTGCATAAATGATTTTTTCATGTTCCGATAAAAAAATAACAGCTGCGCATGCTCTGTTACATTTTTGGATATGCGCAGTGAACGGTAGGTGACGTTCTGCGTGAGTGACGAGCGGAATTCTAAATAAAGGAATCCCTTGAAACTAGATTTCCCCTCCCCTTTAGTTTCTCCTGATTTTCCCTACAAAAACTTCTACTGTTCTTCTATGGGTCATATACTGTGTATGTATGTGTATGTGTGTGATTATTTATATATATATATATATATATATATATATATTTATTTATTGTGTGTGTGTGTATATACATCACATAGCTCACCATAATAAAATAAACTCCATTCTTCTATAAGACAGGTATGTGTAGTACTTGTTAGATTGTTTGAACCTTATTTGTGGACCCATTTATAGCAAATGGTAATTTTAATGATAAAAAAGAGAACTATTTATTTATAAGAGTTATCATTTATATTTTTTTAAAATTGAAAAAAAAAATATATAAAAATAGATTACAAGTAATACTGATTATTTCAATTTCATAAATTTCATCTAAACAGCAATAACTAACATAGCTTATTTCAACATCAGTGGTGCTGGAATACAATTATCGCCAGCCAAAGTATGTCGAAAAAAAACACGCTAATTTTCACTTAAACAAACAATAAAATGATTATACATAAGGCTCTCATTGATTTCAATTACAACAAAAATAACGATATAATAAAAAAACGAAAACCATACTTTGACAAAAACAAAAATCGAAAAAGTATGCAAAAAATATTGATACATTTCCTCAAAACTTATCTCCAGTGAAAAATACTCGAAAACCATTTTTATCACTTTTTTTTAACGCAAAAAACTGTTGATACATATCCCCCATAATGAGTATACGTATGTGAAGTCATGTTTTTTTTTCCTGTGTTTCATATTTTAGATCTGCCATTCACCAGCGCCTTGTGCCAGACGACGTGCTTGCTGTTCCCCTCACGGACTCTAGGTGGCTCTTCACCAGCGTACATCCAGGGACTAGAGCAGCTGATTCACCGAGAGTTCTGTGTCACAGGGGCACGGCTCACAGTGTTTGACCAATCACAGGCTCAGATTGTTGCCGAGTTATACAGCTTAAAGGATAGCCTATCATCTGAGGTAGTTATTAGACATGAGGGGGGGGGGGGGGCATTTAGACATAATGAGATAGAAAGGTTGGTAAAAGTGTTCTGCAGAACTTATTACTTGTTTTGCTATTGTTTCTTGCAGTTCAAGGTCCTGATTGAGGGCCCCTGTCTGCTAATAGCTGCCCAGCGGGACAATGCTTTAACCTGTTTCCACTCACTAATGGCCAGGTAAGCGCCAGTGTATTTCTGTCAGGCATAAAACACATGAGAATAATTAGCAAAGGAAATTAACTAAATAATTTATTACATTTATATTGATTTTAATTTAACCCATTGCTTAGACATTGACAGTTTTGCACAACCCAAAATAATGCAAGTAAAGTGATTAGAATCGTCCAATAGGAAGCATCTTTGTTGTGAGGTGTTAATATTTTAGCTTTCCATTGGCTTTTTACATCAGACTCAGTGTCTGGTGATTAATTGTATATGTCTAACCTTTTTTTTTAGCACCCCTGGATTTGTTGTAGGTCAGTACTTACCAACATGTCACACATACCAAATGTATGCACTTTAACAATAGAACATTTGTTTATGCCACAGGACGTAATCTGTATCTTTAATTTTTTTTCCTTCAGACTGAGTTTAAAAAATTACAGGAGCTGATTGATTGGTACTTTATCTCTCTCCAAGGCTTAGTACATAGGGCCTGATTCAGAGCCGGACGGTCTTTAAGAGCGCTCGCTCTGAATCAGGGCGTGTTTTTTTGGGGGGGGTTGCAGCCTCTTGGCCGCTCGCTAAGCTGTGAGTGACCACCCACAGCTTTTGCGAGCGGCCAGATGATGGTCGCGACCATTGGTGCTTGCGATGAGACCTTTGTGGTAGGGTCTCGTCCGTCGCAAGCCCCAGAGAGCTTCCTGCTCTAACAGAGCAGGAAGCTCCACACTGACATCACTGGTGATGTCAGTGGTGCCTCCCACAAACAGCAGGTGTTCCTTTGGGAATGCCTCCGTTTGTGTAGCCACTCCCCCTCCCCGCCTACAAAACGGGGCGAGCTGTCGATCAACATCGACAGCCGCCCCTTTTGTAGTGAGTCCCGGAGCGAGAGAATTTCTCTCTTGCTCCGGGGCATGCACATGCACGTGGTGCGCGCCGCGCATGCGCAGTACCCCACCATCGACCCGCTTGTGAGCGGGTCTGAATCAGGCCCATAGACCCTTAAGTGCTGAGAGACATTATTTAGCATTTGATGTTTCTGCATATATGTAAAAGGAAAGAATTCCTGTCTAAAAATGTTAGCTTGTACCAGAATCAGGGGTGACGGGGAGTACTGGGGAGCCTATAAGGTCTTTTAAATTAGTCAATGGTGGGAAGACACTACTGGAGCATGTGGTAAAGAGTGGACCCCTGTGCTGGACAAAGGCAGTATCCATGGTTACTTGACAGTTTGATGTGGTCCAGTTGATGCTGAGGTCAGGAAAACCTGTATGAGTATATCTGTGTGGGTCTGTCACAGAGAGATGGGAAGACCCTGGAAGGGATCTCAAGAATATATCTTCAATCATCTATGAGACCAACTTCTATGTTCTACTTCTGTCTAACCGCCAGATCCTCGTCTGAGGTTAAGAATTGTGCGGCAATGGCAAATCTGAGCTGGAGGCAATGATTAAGGTCATGTGGATCTATGTAAACTTCTGGCTTGTTGGAGAAAGAACTTAAAGAACTTAAACGTTCCATCCAAATAAAGCTGATCTAGGTGCCATATAATCACCCTCCTGACACACAGCAGAATGCAGCCCAGAGGAAGGCTCAGGATGGTTATTAGTGACCCATAATGAGGCTAAGCTTTCACCAAGGTAGTTCTCATGGGGGTGCCCATTTGGCGTACACTATTGAGTATAGAATTATTAGGAGGATCACAATTTATTCCATGGTTACCTGCCCCATGGTAGAGTGGGGAGATTGGAACCAACCCCAAGCTTATCTTTGGTAACCACGTCTGGTGCTCTAAACTGGGGGCTACAAATAACTTAGGGCCATGAGTAGCCACATACATAAAGCTTCTGACCCACTCTGGGGGTAGGGAGGGCTGAGAACATCCTCGACAAGCATCAGAGACTTGGGATCAGTTAATTTGTAATAAATTTTTCCTACTTCGTGGATAAATTCCAGTGCCTGCTGCAGAGACTGGTCTGGCTGACCCAGAAATAGTACTATGTCCAACACATATAGGGAGAGGGTATCAAATCTTGGAGTGAGATAAAGTGGAGAAGTTGCCCATAGCAACCAATCAGCTCCTAACTGTCACTTTTCTAGCACCGTCTGTAAAATGACAGAAGCTGATTGGTTGCTACTTTAGCACTCTCCACTTTATCTTTCTCCAATGCTTAGTACATCTCCTCTAATGTCTAGCCTATTCTTTCAATATCCCTGCCCATAAACCTATTATTCCCACATTTGCCCTCAGTTGTACTGCATAAAGCAAGGAATAGAGTGGGCATCCCTGGTGCAACCCTGTCACCCAACAGTCATAAATCTGACCCACCGGGATCATATATACAAGTTCTCTCATTCCTATAAAGGTGACCCCCAATCTAAAGTGCCTTAAATGTGTATATCTGAGTTAATATTTTCACATAGTTATCAAGTTTGAAGGTGTAAATGTTACACTCTATGGCCGGGGAGCTGGGGAGAGCCCCACAAAATAGAGATTCATTATTCATAAGCCGTCTAGCCCGGGGGCCTTACAAGAAGGGCGCACTGACTTCACCCAGTCCAAAGCGCATCGCAGTAATAAAAATAGGATTATGCATGATCTCTGCCAGCTCAGCTGGAGCAAAAGTCCCGTCCTTCTGTGGAGTAGAAATGACCGTGCACCCCTCCGCAGGGCCGGACAATGCACCCTCTGTCTGTACCACTTTATCTCATTCTAAAAATTGTGCTCCACGAAATCTCGTTTTTTGTACTACTCTGCAAGACTGGGTCAGCGGCTTAATGTCAGAGACAGGAGACCCAGCACTATAAGCTACCCTTGCTATTCCCATATGGTACCTGTGGGTGATGATACATACTGTACAAGCGTTGAATACCAATCATGAACCGTCAAGTGTTGGACCGGAGCATGAAGGACCCAGCGGGGACAGTGGCAAACGCAGGATTTCTAGAGGGGGGTTTCCAAATGCTTGATTTTACGAATGTGGCCCGTCCATGAAGAGGGCATAATTAGCATTTATCCAGCTTTAATATGCATCATACAAAGCGTTTTGAACTTTTGAGTGTCATAAATCCAGCATATGCAGTACCAGCGATCACAGTAAGCAACTAAATGCAGCAGTAGGGCCATCCTGCTAGAGCTGAATGTTTTTTGTTTCAGATATGGGCACCATTCCAAAGTATGGGTGCAAGTCCGGGAGTCTGGGGGAGCAGCAGAGGAACCTAGCACTGCCCTGGACATATATGTACATATTGGTCTCTTTATGCACTGTATAGTGTATTATTATATGGTATTAATAATTAACCCTATTGATGGTCTATAGCAGTGCAGCCCTAACAGTGCATGTTTTCCAGATCTCTTAGTTGATGCACAGGTGTATTTATTACAGGCTGACACATGTTAAAAGATCCACAGGTGGTGCTAATTATTTTATTTGTGATACTAAGAACATGCAGCATTAGTAAAATTCTATTATATTACTATTTCTATTGTGGGCAGGGCTGGGGAGGGGTGGTTTCCAGGCAACCAGAACCCCCCCTGCGTTTGCCTATGGGGGAAATGCAATGGTAGGGGCCCATGCTTAAGGGGTGTGGCTAGCCACCAGAGGGAGTGTGGCCAGTCACAAAAGAGGGTGTAGCCAGCCACCACAGATGCTTGGCCAACCATTAGGTAAATCTTGTGTAGTTTCTAGAGAAGTGCACCAAGTACCCATGTTTATCAATGGTCCTGTTCAACCAGGTAACCCTCTAATAGAGTAACATTGTATAATTTGAGAGCACAGTCTGGAACCTGACGTCTAGAGGAGGGGGTGGGCTCTCAGGTTGCGGGGCCCACCGGGGATTTCCCCTATACACCTGTGGGCCAGTCCAACCATGTGAAAAATGCGTATATATAGATGGGGATGTGAAAGTCTCTTGTTAGTATATGTAGTAATCTTGGGGCCTGATGGAGTAAGGATCGCTGATGCGATCGCGGCAGGAAGAGCCGGTTAATGACTGCGATCGCAGTGCCACCGCAGCACAACATAAAGACGCCCACTTCCCTTTACTCACATCCGTAATACCTTGCAAGTCTTGAAAACATCGGTACCATCGAGTACCATCGGAGCCTCACGCACAATTAAGGCAGGTCAGACCTCACTCACAAACTGCTAAACTTTCCATCGGTATCTAGAGCTCAGGCTGCATATGCCGTTGCAGGGGCTTAATTATGCGCGCCCCTGTAACAGCGTTCAAATGCACTGACACGTCTGCCTTTGCTCGATCACCGCCCCCGTCACCACCCACAAACGGTACTTCCTGTCAATCACTCTGCGATGGGTCTGCGTACACACTGCGATCTCATTCCCGATCACAGTGGCTAGTTCGCGCATTCGCAGACCGCGAAAATCTGCCGACTGCGTGCGATCAGGCCCTTGGAGTCGCTGTAGCAATCTGACAGCCTTTCTTCTGGGCAGGACTTTATCTGATTGTCCCACATACAATAAGCAAATAGAGAATAGCTTCATCCAGAGACCTACAGATATCCCACTGTATATAATGTTCTTTCCTTAGTAGCATCCTATTTATTCTTAGTTCAGTGAAGCCTCTTGTCATTCACCCTTTGTTAATTCTACCTCTCTCTTAATACAGTTCCTCCATTATCTTTAATATTTCAGTAAGTCAAAGAAACATGAATGTAGAACCAAGATGCATTTTGTACAGGGCCTGGTAAGAGGATCTTGGATAGACAGATGCTTAATTAAACATTCATAGTTTTTTATATATATCGCCTACATATTCCGTGACACTTATTAATCATTAATTATTCACATCAGTTCCTGTCCCCTATGGAGCTTACTATACATGTTCCCTACCACATGCATCCATACACACACTATTAGTAATCCAACCCATATGCCCAGTGCTGTGAGGCAGCAATGTCAACCACTGTGTCACCGTGCCGTCCCAGACGTACCTAGGGCCTGATTCAGCTTGGATCGCTATTGCGATCGCAGCTGCGTTATGCACACAGTTCAACTGCGATAGTATGGTAATTCATTTAGATCGCTATGCCGCTGCAGCACTACATAAGGACGCCCACCTAACCTTACACACATCCGTAATGGTTAGCAGGACTGCAAAACCATCGGTACAATTTACTTCCATCACAGCCTCACCTTGCACAACGTCAGACCATACTCAGACTTTGCTAACTTCAGCGCACGCTATCAGGCCTCAGGCTGCGTAGGCCATCGCAGTGGATAATTTATGCACGCCCCTGCAATGGCGTTCAGGCGCCCTGGCACGCCTGAGTTTCCCCAGCCACCCCCTCGTCACCACCCACAAACGGCACTTCCTGTCAATCACTCTGCGATGGGTCTGTGTAGTCACTGCGATCGCAGTCCCTAGCGCAGTGGCCGGCTCACACACTGCGATGCATGCGCAGAACGCAACAGTCGTCCGATTGCGTGCGTATTAGTAACTGCCCAGAAACCTTTTTCCTGAGAAAGTGAGAGATAACAAATGGACGTGGCTTCAATGTGCGTGGAACTGTTCATAAAGGTAAATTATTGCAAGAGTGTTATTAAAAGCATAAAATTACTTTATTCACAATTGACTAACACAATCAAATTAGCGGTGTTAAGGTAACCTTCCTTCAGGCTCGGCGGGTGTAAGCTGAGGATAATGAGGTGCGTGGAGATCATACTGACTGGAGTATAATACAGCTGGATACACACCTGACTGTGTGAGCAGTGTAACGATGCCTCGCATGCGCCGTACACACTGCACGATCCGCTGTACGATGGTGCGATGTGACGTTACATGCTGCATGTAACAGCCCTGTGTGTAGAACAGCAGATGGGGACAAAGCGATGAACGTCCATCGTGAACGACAGATCGGACGTACACCCTGGGCCTGATTCAGAGCCGCTCTGACAGAAGGGCCGGCCTTCTGTTTTTTTAGAGCGGCCTCCTTGCCGCTCGCATAGCTGTGGGTGACCACCCACAGCTATAGCGACTGGCCAGGAAGATGGTCGCGAAGGTCAAGACCTTCGCGACCATCGGGTTTGCGACGAGACCCTTGTTGTAGGGTCTCGTTGCCGCAAGCCCCAGAGAGCTTTCGGCTCTAACAGAGCCGAAAGCTCTCCCACTGACATCTCCCACTTGTGATGTCAGTAGGGCCGGCCCCAGACGGTAGGCGTTCATGGGAACGCCTCCGTATGGGCAGCCACGCCCTCGGCCCGCCCACCAAAGGGGGCGTGCTGTCACTCAACTTCGACAGCATGCCCCCTTTGGGACAAGACCCGGTTTGCCCGTCGCTATCTGGGTCTCGTGCATGCGCACAACGGAGCCGGCTCCGTCGTGCGCATGCGCACTAGGCCACCATCGACCCGCTTGCGAACGCATAGCGCTCGCGAGCGGGTCTGAATCAGGCCCACTGTACGATGTGTACAATATATCATTACGATCCGCGTTGGAGCAATATATCGTACGGTACATCATATAGTGTGTACCCAGCTTTAGCGGTGGCTGCTCGTCTGGAGCAATTTGTGTTCCAACTTGGAACTCATGCCGTTTCCTGTCTACAGAAGCCTGAATGTGACAAAAAAGGAGACCTCGGTGTGACTGCTCTGTACTTGGCAAGGAACACTCTCACAATAAGACAATTCACTTGTCAAATACAAGATTAGTGGAATACCAAGGAAATAGCCTGTGGGCCCCACTACCCTCCTGCTCTGCTTGACATGTAGGCAAGTAAGCCTAACCAAACACTGCTGCGTGTGGCATACATGGGGATAATGGAGGGAAGGAAGGTGGTTGATGGATAGATTAGTTAGATCGCTATTCATGCCTCCCCCTGTGGGTGGCACACTTTTTTGCTTGCCCCTGCTACGAGTGTGTACCTTCTCCCTTTTGTAACAGTGGTTTGGCTCTATGTAGTGCAGCACTCATATGACATACTGTGTCGGCAATTCTGAATTTCTAAAAAATAATCAATAACATTAGAACGACAAGGACCACACACACAGTCTGATTCAGTCATCTCCCAGCCAGAATTACCTGCCTTCCCAGCCCAACTGTGACTGGTCCCATTCAGATGCTGGTGAGTTTACATCAATGGTTCACAGCCCATCCACTCATGGTGACTCCATGCAGAGGGCGGGCCTACATTCCTTAGGCCCAGTTTGGGTTTTGTGGCCTCCCAGGATGATTACAGGTAATAATAAAAAGGATGTCACATCCAGATAGCTGCGTCTCACTACCTGGGGAGGAAATTAGGGAGGCTAATCCTGTGAGAGGCACATATTCCCTGGAAGTCCAATCTTGCTGCCTCCAACCATTGTGTGTGAGTCGTACACTAGGTTCTCCCATAATAGATATGAAACGTTATTGCGTTACCTAGGGTCGGACAGGCTGGCATTTATTTTGATGCCTCAGCATGTGCCACACGTGGCTGCATTTATGCTAATTTATTTACAATTTGCCCAGTTTGGTGTCACATCCCAAACATGCGCCTACTCATGAGGGTATATAAGTGCCAACTTTAAAATGCGGTGTCATTGTTCACTTATTGATGCATTGCATTATGTAAATATTGCTGTTTGTTAGCATATGAGACCATTATGTACTAAAGTTGCCGCCTTGCCGTGTCTATGGCCTGGGGTACAGTCTGGTACATATCACTGCTAAAGCCGCCGCACAATGTCACCTGTAAGTGGGACAGACTGCAGTGTTGTACTAATGACCGCTAGCACCTCCTATATTTCCACCGCTGCCCAAAAGCTTAAAGCCGCCCCGTTGGCATTGTCTCAGCATCCCAGGGCAGTGGGGGGTTAAATCATAGCCTGGGACTGAGGGGTCAGGGAGAGAGGATTTGATAGATTGACGCTGGGACAGTTCAGTTTTCCTCTGATGGATTACGCTTCCGGAAAATCCGTTTATAGGAAGCTTTTGTTATGCCGGAGATTAGGTGGTGTGTCAGGATTTCCATGACTTAAAGGCTGTCACAAAGCTGCCCATAGAAATGCCAAGAGCGCACCTTCACACACACCGTCAAGGGCACCGCAGCACATTAACCCTGTCAGCGCTGAGCCTGGAGCTCGCCCAGCCTTCTCTCACCCAGGTTGTGTTAAACCCAAGAGTGAATGAAAACATGGTGACTCTAATGAGGAAGGGGGGGTCCATTAACTCTTTCGCTGCCAGAGGGTACAAATTGCCATACAGCTATCCACTCAACCCAAGCTAGGAATAATCATCATCGGATCTTTCCCTAATGTGCTGTGTATCACCGTACCCTTATCAGCCAGACTATAAGGACCCCTTCAGTGAGCAAAGAGCCCCTCAGGCAGCAAAGGATAAATCTGAATATAATCTCCATGTATAACTAGAGGGACACATATAAAATATATGTATAATGTATGTTACGTATAGGTTTTTAATGCGGGAAGCCAGCAGGGACCAGCCTGTGTGACAGGAGACTGTGTCAGTCCCAGCGGGGTGCTGTGTTGATTTCTTCCTGGCTGTCAGAGGGGAGGGGGACAGGAGTGCCTGAGCTGCTCCCCCCCCCCCCTCCTTAGCTCTCTTAGCTCTTATCTCTGATGTTCCAGCTCTGCTATCCACAAACCCACCAGTTATAGCCAGCTGCACAGAGAAAGTAGGCCAGACAGAATTTAAAACATTCTATTGAAATAATACAAAACTGAGCGAAGGGATTTTACTTACCTCCGCTAACACCATCTTTTCCCGTGGTTATTTTCAGCACTCTTAAAAAAAAAAAGAAAATTTTTTCCTTTATTCAAAATTCTTTCACAAATGACACTTTGACAACAGTTGAGATAATTTTTCATTTTATATTTTGCTGGAGAAATACTTTATATACACAGTCGTCATCTCCAGCTATGTTTTAAGAACATTTGTTGTTGTTTTAGTATTAGGCTGCTAAATTATATACGGCTCATGCAGCCAAGCGTTGTTTAGGTCGGTGCCAGTGTACAGGGGCACAGAACTGCACATTTTTGGCCCATATTCTGTATAATACCATTCTGATTTCCTGTATAGGTGGAATATTAGGAGTAACGCAGACACTGTACGTGACGGTCATCTGCATAGGAAATTAATATTTACACTATAGAAAAAATAAGATATTGTACTTGTTAGCTAGGAGACAAAGTTTGCCCAAGTTTTATTACAATCTAACAGCAAATTAAATCTGATATTTCCTTACATTGCAAAGCTGAAGAGGACACACTACCATCAGATTGATGTATACTGTATTTAAGGAAAGTATACTGTAGTTATGTTATCAATTGTTGGCATAAATATGGGTTTATTGTGCTGTAGCCAGGGCCGCAACTAGAGGGGGGGGGCGCTAAGGGGGCATGTGCCTCGGGTGCTGGACTTGAGGGGGTGACGAGCAGAGGCTGCTAAGTTAGGGCGGCCCCAGGTAGTTGCTCGTGTAGGTTTGGGCCGCACATCGGGACTTGCAGCCGGCCGTCTGTAGCCCTGCCTTGAGAGACACAGCGCAGCCATCAATCGGCAGTGGCTGCTGGTCCGCAAGCTCTAATCGATTCGTGACTGGCGCCACATTAGAATGAGTAGCGCTGACCGATCCCCGGCATGTGGCATCTCTGTCACGTCCCGCACCGCCCGAGCTCACCCTCCACGCAGCCCCGGCAGGCAAAAGGAGGGCGCTGGCTTACTGGGAAACCTCATTTTAATGTGAGCGTCCAATTTTAATAGTGTTTCATCTGTCAGTTCTGGGGGGGCTGCTGTCACTAGAGGGCATTACGGTGGCATAATGTGTAAGGGGCATTACTGTGACACAATGTGTAGTAAGGGGTATTACTGTGACATAATGTGTACCCTTAAGGGGCATTACTGTGGCATAATGTGTTGCAAGGGGCATTACTGTGACATAATGTGTAAGGGGCATTACTGTGACATAATGTGTTGCAAGGGGAATTACTGTGACATAATGTGTTGCAAGGGGAATTACTGTGAAATAATGTGTAAGGGGCATTACTGTGGCATAATGTGTAAGGGGCATTGCTGTGGCATTACTGTGACATAATATGTAAGTGACATTACTGTGACATAATGTGTAAGGGGCATTACTGTGTCATAATGTGTAAGGGGCATTACTGTGGTATAATGTGTAAGGGGCATTGCTGTGGCATAATGTGTAAGGGGCATTACTGTGTCATAATGTGTAAGGGGCATTACTGTGGTATAATGTGTAAGGGGCATTGCTGTGGCATAATGTGTAAGGGGCATTACTGTGATATAATGTGTAAGTGGCATTACTGTGGCATAATGTGTAAGGGGCATTACTGTGACATAATGTGTAAGGGGCATTACTGTGACATAATGTGTAAGGGGCATTACTGTGTCATAATGTGTAAGGGGCATTACTGTGGTATAATATGTAAGGGGCATTACTGTGGTATAATGTGTTGTGAATGGCATTACTGTGTCACAAAACCACACATCCTTTTTGTGCTCTATGTTGTTGGGGGTTTTATTATTGTGTGGGGGGGAGCCAAATTACTGTCTTGCCCCGGGTGACAGAAATCCTAGTTTCGGCCCTGCTGTAACTGCTGTCTCTCAGACCCTTTTCACTTTTCTGAACATGTTAAGTAGCCAAATTATTACTAATTAGCGTGTAATACAGCAAGCCATGAGAACGATAGTAATACTTTTATTTTGTTTTGGACAGTTCCACTGAGCGCCACTGCGCATGCGTCAATATACATTCCCGTAGTCGCTAGCAGCAAATTTTTACTCGCAGTGTGATTGCAGTCAGGGAGCGTTTGGGGGAGGTGTCGCAACCGTTTTCGTGCCGTGTCACAGCCTGCCTCTGCGATCCCGTACACCGTAAACATGGCCCTGGCGTCTCAGTACACATGCCCATTCTGCCCAAACATAGGGTTACGCAGAAGACTTATAATCTGTGGATCTGCAAGCGATGCTGCGTCTTTGTACGCAGATGTTTGGATTTGCACAGCCGCAGGTGAGCGTCTCAGTACATTCCTCCGCACCTGCGACATTTGCATATTTTCACAGGTTTTGCAAACTCGCATCTAACCGAATTGACCCTAATGTGCTGCATAGAGGAAGTAATGAAGTGTACTACACAGAAACGATCTATGAAACCATGAAGTTGTGTACAGCATTCCTCATACTCCTGACCTAAATGGCCTTAGGAGCTACCGGGGAAGTACAGCTGTAACTAGGGGTGTGCGAGGACCCTGTGGGTGGCACTGTCACTGCTCCTCGGCACCTACATGTGGCTGGAACGGAACCCTGCAGCCTCTAGCACTACTGCAGAGCTAAGTGACACCCCAGAGGAGTTCCAGGTAGTGCTCTTCATCCCAGAGCTGGCAGCCCCACCCCCTTGGTGTGACCTCATGACGTGCCTTGTTTAGGGGGCGGGGCCTGCTCCTGGCAGCATAGAGCCCGGTTACGGCACTGCGGGAAAGCCGTGTACCAATTATTATTGGGAAATAGGTTTTTCTTTTTCATATATTAGCAGCTCCTTAGCTAAGGAGTGTTTTATTACATCTGGAATTCCACACTTATATTAGAGATGAGCGGGTTCGGTTCTACGCGGATTTACTCGGTTCTTTACGCCAAAATTATCGCAAGTTCAGATTAGTTCGGATTTATTGTATTGGCTATCCAAAACACGTGATAGCCGAAAGCCAATAAAATGCAGCTTTTGAGATCCGAGTAAATCCGAGTAAAACCGAACTCGCTCATCTCTAATTTATATTTAATTGAACTACAAGATTATTTACTGTAGATGATTCTTAACTAGTCTGCAGTGTTCTGGCAAAAAAAAAAAGCAAAAAAAATCTAATTTATATTCATATTTTTTGTAACCTATTTACTTATGAGCTGGAGATATTAGTTAATATACATACAGAAGGGATCTCACATCCTCAGCCTTGCTCCCTGCAAACGAATTTAACTAATGTTCGTTTTTAACTTTCTTACGACAGTGTTGCAGCTATTTGCAAAACAGCCCAATGGTGGTGGTGCAAATATTTTGAAAATGTTTAAACATAAGTAAATAAATGTGATTATACCTTTTAACTTTACTCTAGCTACTATTTTGTATATTGTCCCCTCTGTGTTTGTGACTTGTACTAGATGCAACTTATTATTTATCTGTTTTTGCCTCTCCTTGTTGCAGTGATAAATTGCAGAATGGACAGAACTTTGCAGAATTAGTTCTGAGTCCTCGGACCCAGGCACAAGTAAGTATAGCCAGGTCCTCGGCAGAAACTCCTGCGTGTTACGATGACATATACACAAATTACACAAACCAGACACCGGCAAGGTTGCGGAGAATGGCATTTGTATTGTTCATTTCATTTAGCAGAAGTGAATTCCGTTCTTGCCTGGGCCTTTGGGAAATGAGAGATAAGAGTCAGATGTGCGGACGCCGTGTTGTGTTTCCGATCCCGCTGAATCGTCTCATTTCTCATTACATCTATTTATTTTTTCTGTGTCTTCCTGTACATCCACCGTCTTCTATCTCTCTTTTCCACCCTCACTCCATCCATTCTGCTCCTTTCTTCAGGCCGACAAGATGATCAGCTGCTTTTTTGATTCACTGACCCCTGACAGCATTCACCAAATTGTGCCTCGGGCCTCCTGAGAAATGGAGGTACACGTCCCTGTCATCATCCCTCCAATGACGAGACTCAATGTCATCCTGATATTTTACCCAGGAGAGGTACATGAAGAGCTTAACCCATACGACTCCCGGCAGGTTTTCATACCTAGACAACGGAGGCGTATCTGGCATGGGAAGGCCTCTGCCGAAGATACCCGCGTTATCTAGAACCGGTAAGACTCAGCTGCTCATAAGTCCTCTCTAGAGACCGGCTGGACCTTCCACTTATCCTGATTGATCTGATGGCCTGAACGAACTCTTATTTAAGATAATGCTCTCCAACGCAGGCCCTGGAGTGCGGAGGCAGGCTAAGGTCTCTAAAATGCCATCGCTATAAATGTCGTTTTGGTTCCCATTCTTTGAGATGGCTCTTGGCAGTTTTGTTTAATGACTTTTACTGTAATAAAAGAGGCCAGAGGGGGTCGGGAAAACGTTTGAGTTTCCATTGTGGTTCACACGATCGCCCTTCTGTGCCGTGGAGTGTGGTAGGACCTCTTTATGGAGCCACTTGCCATGGTTGTGTTACTTGAGTTCTCAAGGTCAAAAATTTATCTGTTTATGGCCAGTTGCCCTGTTATGTACCACACTCCAGCATGATGTCCATTGTAACCAAAGTGAGAGACTGCACTAGTATACGGGAGATACGACAAGGCCGGTTGTACTCCCAGAACTATTCTTTACAAACATCTAGAAGACAGATGAAAGTGATTCCACGGATGCTGTGGGAGGTCTCCCTGGGACTAAAACCAAACATGAGTTTCCTGTAGGTTCCTATCCTGCAGCTGATCTCTTACGCAATGAGAATGAGATCATGTTGAGTTATACGGTGGAGAATACAGAGCTTCTCAGGGGTTTCTCATATATACCGAGCTCGGCAATCGCTCTCAGGGTATATAGACTGAGCTATATAAGGTCTTCTTGTTTCTCCACTACTGAAATAAAGCCACAATTCCTTTGTTTAGCCTCCTGGTGTTTCTGTAAGTGTCTGCTGAGGTACCCTGCGAGCGCCTCAGTCTGGAATTGTAAGGGTTAAATGCTTGTTTTCATGAGAGCTGCAACACCACATAATGGGCATCTTCTATCGGATACTTTCCTTTAACTCTTCCATCACCAGATCCCCAGCTTATACAACGCACCGGCCTCTTGCTTTTCAGGCTGTTTTGTCATACGAGGCTTACAGTACATGCATTGCTTCTGGCTGAAATGAATCAATTTCAAGTTTATTTTATTTTTATGTTTCTAAAAAAATTAAAATAAAGTGTTAGCCCAAGATATAATCAGCCTCTGGTCGGATAGAATATCGACAGTGTAAAGGTCCACAGTCAATGGGTCAACACCAGATGGTAGACAGGTACAAAAGGTTAACAGTGCAGAAAGTCGATGGGGTTAAAAGGTCGACATGTTCAAATGGACGTCACCCAAAAAAAATGGTCGACACAAAAAACCAGGTCACACACATGTTTTTTTTAAATGGTTTTTCAACATGGTTAGGGGTAGGCACCAGGTGGAGGGTTAAGGTTAGGCACCAGGGGGAGGGTTAGGCACTAGGGGGAGGGTTAGTCACCAAGTGGTGGGTTAGGGTTAGGCACCAGGGGGAGGGTTAGGCACTAGGGGGAGGGTTAGTCACCAAGTGGTGGGTTAGGGTTAGGCACTAGGGGGAGGGTTAGGGTTAGCATTAAGCACCAGGGGATGGGTTAGTCACCAGGTGGAGGGTTAGGGTTAGGCATTAGGTGGAGGTTTAGGGTTAGGCACTAGGGGGAAGGTTAGGGTGAGGCACTAGGGGGAGGTTAGAGGCGGGATGGAAGTGTTAGGGTTAGGCACCAGGTGCAGGGTTAGGGTTAGGCACTAGGGGGAAGGGTTATGGTTAGGCACCAGGGGGAGGTTTAGGATTAGGCAGCAGGGGAGGGTTAGGATTAGGCAGCAGCGGAGGGTTAGGATTAGGCCAGGGGGAGTGTTAGGGTTAGGCACTAGGGGGGTAGTTAGGATTAGGCACCAGGGGGAAGGTTAGGGTAAGGGGGAGGGTTAGGTATTAGGGTTAAGGTTAGACACCAGGGGAAGGGTTAGGGTTAGGCACTACAGAGAGGGTTAGGATTAGGCACCAGGATGAACGTTAGGGTTAGACACCAGGGGGAGTTAGGCACTAGGGGGAGGGTTATGGTTAGACACTAGGAATAGGATTAGGCACTAGGTAGGGGGAGGGTTAGGGTTAGGCACCAGGGGAAAGGTTAGGATTAGGGTTAAATTACAAAAACAAATGTTGCCCTTTTTTGTGCCCATTGTTTGAACCTGTGGACCTTTTGTCCCTGTCAACCTATTGCATGTCGACCCACTGACTGTCGGCCTGTGTATCAAACCCGTACCAGCAACATTTGCTCTGTAGTGACATGATGGATTGCTAGTGAATACACAGGCTGCATCCTGGTCAATATCATTTCAGCTCCCATGTCTGCCTCCAACCTTTTTATTTAGGTTTATTGAAATTTGTATATTAATAAAACAAGTAGACAGAAATATGTATGTATAGAAATGATCAGTCACTTTCCGATGCATTGTGACAACATGATATAATGATGGATGAAAGAAAAGAGAATGGGGGAGGGGGGAGTCAGAATTGAGCATCCTCATGAAAGACATGGACTGAGTGGTGGAGTGAGCTTAGGGCCTGATTCAGAGCCGCTCGCTAGCACGATGTGTATGCAAATTTCGTAGGCAGTTCAATTGCACAGCAATGCATTAGTACGCCCAGTATTTCTTAGAGAGTGATCACATTTGGGCATATCCAATTAGCGACGCAGAGATTAGCTATTGAATAAAATAGCTTTTTCCCCGCGTCAAAAAACCAGGACTTCCACGCGAGAACACACTGATTCCGCGAGAACTGCGGAATCATTGTGTTATTCACGCTCGCGTGAGGCCGAATAGGGGGCCTCACGTAGATTTTACCTCGCACCTACATGAGGTGCAAGGTGAAGCCTCACAGCGGGGACTCGGGGACACCCGCGTGTGGAGTCCCAACTAATTGAATCCTGATCTGCGCGATAATTAGCAGCGGGGTAAACCCCGCGGTTAATTGGATATGCCCCATAGTGTATGCAGACACCCACCAGCCTGTCTTGAGACGCCCACTTGTGCACGTCATGTCCAGGAAGTGTATGCAACCATCGGTACATCGGATGTGATTGCAGCGCTTGAGGTTGACCATACCCTGCCGCAAGCACTGCGAGCACTTCAGTGTATAAACCAGCCAGGTGACGTGTACTATGACGCTGTCTTATAATTCTGCACACATCTTAAACGCCGTTGAGATGCTCAGGCACGCCTGCGTTTGCACCTCACTCCCCCGTTTTTAATGGCCAGCCTCTGTTACCGCCTACAAACGGCTTCTCCTGTCACTCACTCTGCTGGGCTGTCTATGTGCAGCGAGCGAATGCATTGTGAACTGTCGCTAAGGTTTGCACATGCGCACTGCAATGCATACACACTGCATACCATCGGCAGCAGCGAGAGTATGTATCTTAGCGAGCGGGTCTGAATGATCTCCTTAGTGCGGCGCAGAGTTTTGAACAGACACCATAGGGAATATTTACTAAAGCTTCTAAAATAGACAAGTGGTGATGTTGCCCATAGCAAGCAATCAGATTATGTGTATCATTTTCTAGAATGCAATAGAGAAATGATAGCTAGAATCTGATTGGTTGCTATGGGCAACATCACCACTTGTCTGTTTTAGAAGCTTTATTAAATTTACCCCCAGTGTTATATATGTTGGAGCCCTTCCAATCTGAATTCTTATTTTCTGCTGGTCACAACAACACTTGAACATGCCTAATGTGCGGGTGTGATAGGGTTAATCAAAACTGAGCCATCAGGTCTTCTAAAAATTAACAAACTCTTTTGGTCCAAGAGCTGGCACTCATTTGGAAGCCTTCAGTAACTCTCTGACTCATTATTAACAGTTGAGATGGGTACACACCTTACGTCCCAGCGATGTAACGATACATCACGCGTGCTGTACACAATGCACAATCTGCCATACGATGGCACAATATATCGATACATGCTGCATGCAACTAAACTGCGTTGTTCATTGAATCGTCCCATTAGTTGTGCAGCACATCCAATTGGACGATTCAATAAAGAAAGGCTGGGAATGACAGATCTGGCGTACACACTATACAATGTGCACGATATATATCTTTACGATCCACGTCGAGCCGATATATCGTATGGTGTGTGCCCAGCTTTACTGATATAGCATCAGCTTATTCTTTTGCGCTTTCCAATTGGAAGCAAACAGTAATAGAACAAGACTGGGTACTAGCAGATAGTGGTAAGAGGACCCTGTTCACAAGCTTACAATCCATAGGGAAATCTAGAGACTTATCTCAAAACCCAGTCTTAACCTTACTTAATCAGAGTTAATGCTAAACAATTATCAGAATTATATATAGCATTATAGAAACCAAGCTGATCTGGCTATCAAATTATTAAGGAACACAAATAAAAGACATTAGTAAGTAGAGTTTAATATGATAAAGAAAGTCACAATACTTATTGTAGTAAAGAAAAATGGTTAAAAAAAATGACATACAGAAGTACGATTGCAAAAGTTATTTTTGTTTGTTTAAGTTTTGTTTTTTTAAAGAAACTGAAGTAAAACAGAAACTGAAAACTCACATATTTGTCATCGGGGAAAGCTGGAGAATGGACAGAATCTCAATAGCAGATTTATCCCCAAGAACTGACAAGTCATGAAATCACGCTTTTTAAACATTCGCTGTCCGCAACTCTTGTTCACTCTATGGTCACTAAAAAAAAAGATCTAAGCATTTATTTCAACACACTTTCATAATGATACATATCTAATAATAATTCCATTTAACATAATATAAATTCACACACAGGTGCAATTTAAATATAAATTCTGGATGTCCTGGGTAATTATGTTATCTCTATATTGTCTTCATGATATTAGCAGTAATCCATAACCCTCAATAAATATGGAATAAGTGAGAGCAGACCATTACAGCCCAGTTACGCCCCTTCTAATGGATTTACGGTATACGTTTATGAAGCCGGCGGACGGAATGCCGACCGCCGGCTTCTAGACTACTTAATCCCTGTGAGGGTAAATGACAGGCGTCTAAATCTAGACGCCTGTCATTTTACCGACGCTGGGAGACCGGCGCCCGGCATCCCGATCGAAGGGATGCCGGGCGCGGACAGCTGTGGGGGGGGGGTGGAGGGTTAGGTTTAGGGCTCCCGGGGGGGACTTAGGGTTAGGCACCCCCCGGGAGGTTAGGGTTAGGCTAGGGGGAGGGAGGGTTAGGCACCTCTGGGGGGGGGACTTAGAGTTAGGCACCCCCCCGGGGGACTTAGGTTTAGGCGGCGGGGAAGGGGGGGTTAGGTTTAGGCACTTAGAGGGGGGATTACGGTTAGGGGGTAAAATTAGGTTAGTTTATACTTACCTGGGGACGATCTGGATTTCCTCCTCTGTTGGGCTGCCGATGCCGGGACTTGAACTGCCGGCCGCATGGTGAATCATACCGATTCCGGATTTACGACCGAAATGCGTGCAACTCTTCATCGTGCGTACTTCTATACACTTGGCTCCGGAGCATGCGCAGAGCCAAAACACGCGCAATACGCTTGCAATCCCAATTCCAGATTCCTTCTGTGACATATAAATGGGGCTAGAGCGGCCATCACCACTATCAACGGCACTTACACATCCCTCATGCTTGGTGCAGGAAATGCAAATGAATTTTTCGAATCTTAATAGTAACTCTGTCTACATGACCCCTATGGTCCCTTGCGTTCAGTTGCCCACCCCAGGGGCAGGTGTATTAAGCTCCGGAAAGTGTAACACCCTTTTGCATCGCAAGTTTGTAATGAGGGGTATGTATACATCCCTGCGATGCATGCACAGTTTGTTAATCGCTAGATATGGCTGCACTCCAAGCTGTACCTGGAATCAGGCCCAATATGTTCATTATGTATGAGAGCACTTTATTGGTGCCGCCACGGAGAGATTATTTCAGTCTGCTTTGCGTTCAAATAGGGGAGAAAAATGTGCCTGATAAATTGGCCACATAGGTGCATATATAAAGTCTAATATACAAGTAAACTGAAAATTAGCAACAGGCTCATTAATGATGCAGAAACAGCTGCTGTGATTATTTTATCAGCAAGAGCCCATGACTGTAAGCTCACTAAACAAGGGACAGCTCATGTAAACAATTTCTGCTGTCACATAGGGATAACATGTGTAGCCTTGGTTACATGTCCACAGGGTGTCTATGCTGAACCCTCCTGCTGTGTCTCCCAAGTTCCCATATGAGACCACGCTACAACAATAAGTTCAATTAAGTGACCAATGTTGCTGTATTGCTCTCTGTAACTCTTCTGCATACCATACTTAGGGGGTCTATTTACTAAGCAGTGTTAGGAGACTGAGGGCCTGATTCAGAGCCGCTCGCTCTGACCAGAACGCTCGCTCTGAATCAGGACCCTCCTCCATTAAACTGGAGCGTTCTCCTGGGCGCTCGTATAGCTGTGGGTGACCACCCACAGCATATACGAGCATCCAAAAAGATGGTCGTGATGGTCTTGACCATCGGACTTGCGACGGAAACCCTGCGGTAGGGTTTCCCAGCCACAAGCCCTGGAGTGATTTTGGCTCTATCAGAGCCAAAATCACTCCCACTGACATCACTAGTGATGTCAGTGGGGCCGGCTTCAGACGGTAGGCGTTCCCTTGGGAACGCCTCCGTCTGGCCGCCACGCCCACCAAAGGGGTGTGAGACCCGGAGTGACAGCTTGGCTGTCGCAGTCCGGGTCTCGCGCATGCGCACGGCGGAGCAGTGGGGACCATCGACCCACTTGTGAGCGTACTGTCGCTTGCGAGTGGGTCTGAATGACCCCGAGTGCAAAGTGATAAGGTGCCAGCCAATCAGCTCCTAACTGTCATCTCACAGGCTGTGTTTGAAAAATGACAGTTGGGAGCTGATTGGCTGGCACCTTATCACTTTCTTATCACTTTTCACTCTGTCTCCTAACACTGCTTAGTAAGGATTCATAGACCCCTTAAACAAGATCTACCATTGTGTCACCGATGGATTTGACTTCTAAAGCTTTTTTAGACTAAACTTTATTTATAACAAATAAACAAAGAAGGAAATGCTTTGGGTTACGTTATTTCAATGTGAGACAACTTTACTCTGCTCAGATTTGTTTTCTATTCTCAAGTCAAACTAAACTACCAACAACTGTATGTACAATGTGTGGCCTCATTCTAGACATTAAGAAGCTGATCTTATTGGATATCATCCATCAGGATGGCTAGTGACTCCCACCATCCTGTGCATGAGGTTATTGGCTGGTTCAGTTCTGTGATATAGCCGGGGAGTGAGTGACTCAGGAATGGTCAGGTGAATGGACTTTGGGTCTGATTCATTACCGTTCGCAAACTGCGGTTATGCACGCAAGCGGCTGATAGTTTCGTTCTGCGCATTTGTATGTATCGCAGTGCGTGAGCCGGCCACAGGGATCGCAGTGACTACGTAGATCCATCGCAGAGTAATTGACAAGAAGTGCCGTTTGTTGGTGGTGACGGGGGGGTGGTCGGGTTAACACAAGCGTGCCAGCGCGTTTGAATGTTGCTGCAGGGGCGTGCACAAATTAGATACTGTGATGCCCTACGTAGCCTGAGTACAGATATCGTGTGATGAAGTTAGCAATTTCTGAGTAAGGTCAGGGCTTGTGCAAGTGTGCGTGTGGCAGCGATGGTGCTCGATTGTACAGATGGTTTCGCAGTCTTGCTAAACATTACGGATGTGTGTAAGGTAAAGTGGGTGTCCTTATGTAGTCCTGTGACGGCATAGCGATCGCAATGAATTAACATACTATCGCAGTTGAACTGCGTGCGTAATCGCCATTGCATTCGCAGTTGTGATCGATAGTGAATCAGGCCCTTTGTGACCAGTAACGTTGCTAATTTTCCCTCACTCTCCATAAAGGTGCAGAGGAAAATTAGTGATGTAGGTACCATATAAGTGGTGATGTGTGTGTGTAGCCGAACATCATGACCGCACTGAATTGAATTATTCCAGCAAGGATCATAGAATAGTGTATAGTATAGTGGTGTGAGTACTATAGGTGGGCAGTAGGGTAGGTGTGCATTGTCAGATTAGGCGTTGGGGTCTTGGGTTATGGAAGAAGTCAGGGTGAGGGGCCTGGATATAATGTTTTATATTATTGTCAAATTGTATTTGTGAAAAAAAAATATTCTTTAATAAACCGATATAAAAAAAAAAAAAAAGAACTTCGTTTCATCCACAGATCTTGGACATTGGCGAGACCTGGTCAATGGTGCAGAGTCTAACCTGCAGGGAGGTGTTCACCAGTGACCCCTCCAAGAGGGATATGGGCTTAGCTGCACCCTGCAGGCAGGTCGCGGTCCTTTGACCAGGTATCCAAGATCCGTGGGAATAGAGACTCAATATATCAGTGGCCCAGGGGAAATGCCTAACAAAGGCACTGTTATACAAAGGGGTTTCACCAGAAGATGGTACTTGAGAAATACACTGGGAGTGGCGTGCTGACACACTTTTGGACCACGGGATGGCACTTGAAAAGTACACTGGGAATGGCGTACTGACGCACTTTTGCACCACGGGATGGCACTTGAAAAGTACACTGGGAATGGCGTACTGACACACTTTTGGACCACGGGATGGCACTTGAAAAGTACACTGGGAATGGCGTGCTGACGCACACTTGCACCACGGGATGGCACTAGAGAAATATACTGGTAATGGCGTACTGACGTACTTTTGCACCACAGGATGGCACTTTAAGAAATACTCTGGGAGCGGCGTGCTGACACACTGACGCTGGAGGTGAAGCACTCAGGCGGAGATGTTGAGTTGCACTGCTGCTCCGGAGGGCACTGATAATTTGTACACAGGCAGAGATGTTGGTTGCACTGTGGCTCAAGATGACACTAGCAATTAGTACACAGGCAGAGGTGTTGGTCGCACTGTTGCTCAAGGGAGACACTGGAAACAAGACGTGAGAACCAAGAGAACCTGGAACGAGGACTCTACTAGCACACTGGGAGTGACAAACGTTGATCGGGCAACTTCCTGGAGTTCTGGAGCCGGATATATACCCAGGGGTAGCAGATGATAGGAGCTCAGCATCAGCTGACCGAAACCATGCTACCATTGGTTGGGGATACTGTCACATGAGAGGAACTGTCATGGCGGCGCTCATGACGGGGACTCCGATCCCCGCCACACACAGCTGACCACGGAAGTCTGCAAGTGCCTAAGGCAAAATGCTCAGCACATCGCCTGTCACCACACCAGACGTCTGACCATATGAGAAGTCAGGGGAAGCTGGTGTAGAGGTAAGAGATGGCTGATCCTAGGCTGAACCCTGACATGCATTAGTGTGGGTAGTATCAGGGCCTTAGTGAAAAAGCCACCATCGGTGGTGCGAAACGCGTCAGCGGTTTGGCCCTTGATATTTCTGTGACACCTACTTGTTTACCGGTATTGCCTGGAACTCCAGAGAGACGGTCATACACTGCATTGCTGGACAAGAACCATCTGTGAGGTTGAGACCGTACCTACCACTGCTTACTAAGGGGGAGATTTAATAAAGCTTGGAGAGAGATAAAATTGGAGAGAAATAGCACCAACCAATACAGGCATCTGTATCTAAATTGATTGCGGCTACAGTCTGTTAGACTGAGAGACTCCCTATATATTCAAAAAGGAGGACAGAGGAACCAGCAGGCAGATGAGGAGTGGCCAGCCAAGGATGACTGTCTGAGGAGGGTCGGCGGGCATGAGTAGCAGGGATGAGTGAGGAGCGGGAACAGGGTTGCTGAGGAGTCAGCGGATGTGGAGGAACGGAAGGGGGTGTCTTGGGACGGATTGATCCGCCGGGACGGTTCCCGCTGAGCCGTTCACTGTGATGCCTTTAGGGACCGGTGCGCCCTTCCTTCACCCTCCCCTCTGCTTTGCTGCCGGCCCAGCTGCCGCGAGGGCAGCGTTGCAGCAGCAGCTTACTGTACATTAAAAAAATGGCCGCCGGGGGAGCTGCTGCGCATGCCCAGCAGCAGCAGCGCCTCCCATAATCCTTCGAGGAGCCTGTCAATCACTACTGACGGCTCCGCTTCCAGCCAGCCTGAGGATCTTCTACGACGTGCATGCTGCTACAACAAGCAGCCGCCCTGTGCACACACAGATAGCTGGGAACAGCACCAGCCTGCAAATCCTGAATGTTATGACAGTAAACTGTTTTGTTATATTTAAAAAAAAGTCTGTCTGACAAATATATATATATATATATATATACACTATATGTATTCTGCGTGTGTATAGATAGATAGATAGATATACACACATACATACACATGTCTAGAGTGCTACCCATCCACTTGCTATATATGTATATATATTTATTGTTTTTTGTGTGTGCAAAAATGAGCCAGCCCATCCTTTTAAAAATAATCAAATATTTAATCCAACATTAGTGCAAATTCGCATCAGTGCATCCATACTAAAGTGCATATTCCTATGTCGAGGCAGAGCTCTCTGCATTTGATGGGGACTTGTGACTTTGCTGCTCTGGATGAGTACACTGCATGGCTATATTGCTGAACTGTATTGTCACAATAATTACTGAGGCCCTGATTCAGAGCCGGACGCTCTGACAGAGCGCTCGCTCTGAATCAGGGCGTCTTTTTTTTTTTTTTTAATGGAGCGGCCTCCTGGCCGCTCGCATTGCTGTGGGTTGCCACCCACAGCTAATGCGAGCGGCCAGGATGATGGTCGCGGTCAAGACCATCGCGACCATCGGGCTTGCGACGAGACCCTTGTGGTAGGGTCTCGTGGCCGCAAGCCCCAGAGAGCTTTCGGCTCAAACAAGTGATGTCAGTGGGGCCGCCCCCAGATGGTAGGCGTTCTCATGGGAACGCCTCCGTCTGGGCAGCCACTCCCCTGGCCCGCCCACCAAAGGGGGCGTGCTGTCACTCAACATCGACAGCATGCCCCCTTTGGTGCGAGACCCGGATAGTCAGATTGCCCGTCGCTATCCGGGTCTTGCGCATGCGCACGACGGAGCCGGCTCCGTTGTGCGCATGTGCTCTGGGCCACCATCAACCCGGTTGCGAGAGCTCAGCGCCTGCGACCGGGTCTGAATCAGGCCCTGAGTCCCCTCATACCTTGACATATGGATATGCACTTTATGGATGCACTGATGCTAATTTGCACTAATGCTGGATAAAATATTAGATTGTTTGTAAAAGGATGTGCCGGCTCTTTTTTGCATATTAGTAACATTTTATGTGCCTTGCACTCCTACACTGTATATTTGAAGTGTGTGCCGCTGGTATCAAGTGGAACTATATACAGATATAGCCACGTTCATCGTTGCGCGATGTGTCCACAAGTGTGCATTCATCGCTTAACAGCGCAGCATACGCCACAGATGGCGTTCGCCCCATTGAAGTCTATGGAGTGACGTGGGCACAGCAGTCGCGCCATCCATGCCGCGGTGTGTGTGTGTATATATATATATATATATATATCTATATACACACACACACACGACTGCAATGCTCTATGCATGTTATGCTGGTCGCTGCGATGTCCTCTGTATTATGTGGTAGTCACTGCGATGCACTCTGCATTATATGGTGGTCCCTGTGATGCTCCCCCATGCTACTGTCTGTATGGTGTATGTAGAGTGAGATGTGACTTCCGCAGCTGCACCACAGTGTTACGTCTGCAGGTTACTCCAGCTGCGCCTGAAGGGGCAGCATTCTGCAATTTAGGGTGCCAAAATTAAATTATGTCTTGGCCCGCTGAACCTAAAAATGGTGTGGCGCCCCTAACTGCATCTGTATTGGTCTTTCGTTGTGGCGGCAATGGATACATCTGCTGTTAATCATTTAGGTTCCTGGACCAGTGCATTGTGTGTGTGTATATATGTAGCAATTAATAAACAGTTATCCACAGAAAAGTCACTCATTTGACTTCACCAGCATTCAGGGCCTGAATGTGAGTCAGGCGCAGGGGTGATGTTGGACCTGTTTTTGTCTGAGTTGCAGCGCGCATACAACACAATGGTGTATGTGCAGTAGAGAATCAGACACATGCACGGAGAAATGCAGCAGAAATGCGTTGGGAATTCCTGTGTGGTTACAGGGGATTGGCTAATCAGATACGGATGTAGCGTAGTATGGGGGTGTCATTGGAGGGACACAGGACTGTTGCTGAAAGTTGTTGCATGCAGAGATGCTGAATTGCTCACATTGGAAGCCACACTTAGACGGATGATCTACACTTAGCAGATGACGGCGGCATCTTAAAGAGACACCAAGCGGTATTGCACCGTACACACTAAGGGGTAAATTTACTAAGAATCGAGTCTGATCGAGTTTGTCTTTTCTTAAACTCAATTTGCATTGCCGAAACTCGGGTGATTTTCCTGTTCTTAAACTCGCAAGTTTACTAAGAAGTGAGTTTAGCTGAAAGTGAGTTTTCCGATGGTGCAGCAGATCGAGATTTCTCCCCTGAGTAACGAGTTTAGATGAGATTACTCACCCGAGATTGCAGTGTTTTCTCTCTGCCAAACTCACCCGAGCTAACAGGCTGCACATATCAGTGAGATATGTGAAGGCTGCTTGTGTGGTCTGCCTCTTAAACAAGGGATAAATCTTTAAAAAAAAATTATGTAGGCCCCCCCCCCCCCCCCCCAAAAGCATAACCAGCCCGTGCTGCTCAGCCAGTCCAGGTTCCAAAAATCACGGGGGGAAAAACGAGTAGGGTTCCCCCGTAATTTAGGAACCAGCACCTGGCTGCAGTGCCGGAGTATTCCAAATTTGAACTCAATCACTAGGAAACAACAGAACAGCAGCAGCACGAATAACATTACGCACCAGGTAATAGCGTTTGGGTGTTATCCAGCCCTACATGAGTCCGAGACAGCGGCACTGAGCATTAGAGGCCTTTCCCACACTCACAGAGCAGCACTGAGTGACACCGGACAGGTCAGACACTAGTAACAGCTCAGAGTGTGAGCGGTTTAAGGTTTACATAAATGTATGTTTTTATGTGAAGTCCATAATATTCAAATTTGTTTTTAGACATGGAGAGTGACTTTACTAGCTGCATGTATTGATCATCATTTTTATGATTTGTCTTAGTTTGCGACCGATGCCAGCGCTCACCTTTGTATGTTTGTTAGACGATAGTTGATGCTGAGTCGGACAGCATTCAGGAATCTGTACACTTGCTTTGCATATGCCTATGGGCTCTATTTACTACAATCCGCATATTGAATGCGGATTGTAGTGTGATATTACCGAGTGAATTCGCATTGCGAATTCCGGTAATATCACAGGGATTTACTATAAATCCCTTGCAGGGACAGAGCTTGCGATAAAGCTCTGTCCCTGCGGATCCCATCCGCACTCTAGTCGCGGTATTTTCGGAAAAAATACCGCGACTAAGAGCACGTGCATGCGCCGACCAACCACCGCTACTAACCCCCACCGACGCTAAGCCCCGCCCCCCGCGATCGCGGACCCCCGCGACCCCCCCTCCCTTTCCCGCGACCCCCCCTCCCTTCATTACACTTACCTGCATCCTCCTGGCCTCCGGTGGTCTTCTCCGGGCTTCCCGATCAGGTGATCTCCCATACTGCACTGGGGCCCGATCACCTGATGACCGGGCCCCAGTGCACTGTGGGAGACCAGCTGACCGGAGAGGAGCCATCACTGGAGGCCCGATCACCGGTCCCTGGATTCAGGTAAGTGAAAAAAAAAATGTTTAATTTTTTTTTTCTTTTTTTTACAGCAATCAGCTTGCGGTCTCTTTAGACCACATAGCTGATTACTGGTACCGGCTCCCGCGTCTGCTCTCCCCGTTAGAGCAGAGTGGGAGCCCGGTAACCGGGGGAGACCCTGGATAACGCCACCTCCAGGTGGCGTTATTATCACAGGGCTTCCCCCGGTATTTTTTTACAATTTATTTTTAGTAACTTGCACACAGATCACATTTCCCATTACAATTATGGGAAATGCGATCTGCTTTACTAAAAATAAGTGATACTGGGGGTTGGAGTGGAATTTTACTAATTCTACTCCAATTGCCCTGTAATAAATACAGGTGAAACTAAAATAATGTGAAAAGGGTGTGAAAACACCCTTTTTCACTTTATTTTAGTAAAAATAATGTTAATAAATAGAGCCCTATGTGACGTGCCTGCTCCCTATCTGTATGTTTAGTTTACTACTAATCTTCAGTGTGCATCAGCCTACACTTGATACAAAAGATGCGCCTATTTACACTTGCGAACAACTCTTTGGCCCTCAGTCTCGTCAACCCACCCTCACTGAACTTTGACCATATGGGAGTGCCCTGTTAGAGCCCTGTTACACCTCTTCAGCCATAAGTGAAGATGCACTTGAAACACACACAACTCTGCATCATTTGTATTTGTATTACACTTGGCCTGATTCAAACTTGTGCCCAATACCGATGTTTACGGAGTGGAGTGATTATCGGTAAACCAGGGCCACTGTCTTGTAGTTGCCCCCCAGGCTAAGACTTGCCAGCCAGCCCCTGACAGCCGGCATATAGTTGTCTGGGTAACATTCAGCAATGATGGCCAGCATATAGGTGTCTGGACAACATTCAGCTAGGATGGCCGGCATATAGGTGCCTGTGTTACATTCAGCAAAGATGGCCAGCATATAGGTGTTTGGTAACATTCAGCAATGATGGCCAGCATATAGGTGTCTGGGTAACATTCAGCAATGATGGCCAGCATATAGGTGCCTGGACAACATTCAGCTAGGATGGCCGGCATATAGGTGTCTGTGTTACATTCAGCAAAGATGGCCAGCATATAGGTGTCTGGGTAACATTCAGCAATGATGGCCGGCATATAGGTGCCTGGACAACATTCAGCTAGGATAGCCGGCATATAGGTGCCTGTGTTACATTCAGCAAAGATGGTCTGACCTCCCCAACTATTCCCATCCAATAGAGCAAAGTTTTACACCCCTGCAGTCATATTATCTTATATGTATCATTGGTTAAAGTACTTCTTTATGAGAACACCAAAGCTATTTATTCTTATGATAGTGCCCCTTGAGTGACTAAATGACAGTAACAGACAACATTCAGGCATCCCCAGGCAGTAATGCAAACTTTCCACCCAGTGACCCCTAAAATCTGGGTCACATCTCACCTCGGCCTTTGGGGCAGGGGGTAATTATGTCTGATTAAAATGCACAATTATGCAAAGCCCTGAGTCTCCCAGTCTGATGAATGCTGAGGCAGCCAGTTTATCAGAGGTAATTAAATCATTTCCACAGAATGAACAGAACCTTCTGATCACATACTGTAGCAGGTATGGCGCGGGCAGCAGCAGTGCCAATCTCCCACGCGTCCTGCCCTGCCAGATTCCCGTCTTGTGCACAGAACAGGTACAGAAGGGGCGCCAGCAGTGCTGTCCTCCCCCACACAGCCACTGTCCTGCCAAGTGCTCCATTTGTACTTGAAGGATCAGGCAGTGCCAGCCTCCCTCTCACTCTGCCACATCTTTGCCCTAGGAGAGCACCCTCTATATATCATTGATTTTACAGTATAACCAAATATGTGAGTAGGAATATCACATAACAATCATTACAGATACCAGAATGCTGTACATTGTACTATACTAGTGCCAACCTGCCCACGTCTTCCACATCCACTTACCTCATCGCCTAGTCGTACAGTACACTCTTGTTTATCATGATGGTAGAAGATTGCAACATGAATTCAATAGGAACAGGCTCAGCCTCCCAATCTACTTTCGCATTCCCATTGGCGATCTCTACTCTTCTGGACAGACAGGTCTCAAATTATTTCAGACCGATGTCGTTCGTTTTCCGCATTGTGTTTTGCCCCAATGGGCTACCTAGGCACCTGCCAAGGGCAGAACACTTTAGGGGGCAATATATGTGTGTGTATATATATATATCTATATATATATATATATATATATATAGATATATATATATAATATAATTTATGTTAATTTTATTCATTTTTTTTTCCTTCATCTTACTTACACGGGGACTGATGCAGAGTGAGCCGCAAAATGGGCATACCATACATTGCCTGCGACAGAACATGGACATAAGGGGAAAGAGGTACAACTACATGGGGCCCTTAGTCTTTACCAACCACCTATTAGGAGTGTTGGGCAGAGGATCTTGAACATGTGGAGGGCACAGTTACTAATTTAGGGTGTATGTATTCACAGCTCTATGTAGAAGAGGAGTTTTAACCCAAGAAGAGCCTGTGTGCAATTTCCGTGGGTCTGATTACTGAAGTCTCCTGTGCACAGGGCTGCTGACAGCTCTGCCGGGTCTCGATACTGGGAGGGGGCGTGGCCAACCAAGGGAAGTGTGGCCAGACCCCCTCCTATCATAACAGAAATATTATATGTGCGCGCTGCGCAGGGGCGTGCAGGTGTCTGGGGGTGGGGGCGCCGGTGTTTGGTGGTGGGGGCGAGTGCGTTCGCTCCCCCGCCCCCCCCACATATCATGCAGGGAAAGAGATAACTGATTGCCTCTCTCCCTAGCCCAGCACACAGCAGCGGGTGTGCAACAGCAGTCAGTCCTCTCTCTCCCTTGTCCTCATTCTCCAATGACAGGGAGGAGGTGCTGCAGGACCAGGGCCCCAGTAGGGCCCCTCTAACAGGCCCAGGCCCGGGTAAAGAGTACCCGCCCCCCCCCCTCTCTGCGCCCCTGCCTGCACATGTGCAATCATGGCACCGGCACCATGGTGATTTCTTGAGAATAAATGTAAATGGTGCCAGCGGCACAAGGTAAATCATTTCATTGGGTACAGGGTGTGCTTTGTGCCTTACCTTTTACCCTTTATAGATTTTCCACTGGTATACAGCAGGAAATGTAGATATGGCCCTGGTTCCCTGTCAGAGGATGTAGCTACTTTTAGCCATAATATCTGATGCCGCCAGTCTAGCACTGACCCTGACCAGTACAGAACCGCCTGCCTGTAGTAATTAAAGAGCTGTCAATCAACCTGTCATTCATTTAATCAGGAGATGTTTCCAGTGGCGTAACTTCATCCCAGATGCCCGGAGGTAAGTTATAATTTGGTGCCGCCAAGTCACAGCCGCTGACATTGTAATGTAGCAATTTGCATGCAGACAGGCTATAGATAGATGAAGGCAGCAGCTGATGGTCTGATATGGAGCTCTCCACCAGTGTATGGTGGCTTCTCAGGGGCCGGGAAGGGGACCCATGTATTGGGCGGCCGTGACAGTACACTCCGGGTACATAGTTACAGCCCTAAGTGGGGTGAATATGTTGTGGACAATGGAGGAGGTGCCCCTTCAGAGCTGGAGCCCGGCGGCAGGCGCCTCCATTGTCTCCCATAGTTCTGCCCCTGGATGTTTCTATGGTGTGGGAGCTCCATGATTGTAATTAATTAAATTGATGAGGATTTGCAGCTTACAGAACCACAATGCCCAGTGCTAACTGCAAGCAAAATAATGCCATATATCTCTGTGTGCCTAAGGGCTCCCTCAGCTATTGTGGCTAATGTTGAAAGTGGAGAGAGCTACTGTGCACACTTCATTTTCTTCTTCCAGGGAGATTTCATTACCTGTTCCAAGATGGCCACCAGACATAGCTACTGTGCATGCGCGGTGCCATCTTGTCACTGTGTTGAGTGTCACAGTGGGAGAAAGTAGGCTCCCACTTAGCTCCGGAGAGACCCCAGCATTACTACCACCCACAATGCCTTCCAGCATCCCTGTAATGCTACCCGATCACCATATACACTCACCAGCTGCTCTGCTTGAGCTCCGCTGCATCAAACCAGTGTATAACAGTGAGTACGGTTGTATCTCATAGAACACCAATAAAACCACTCCACTGGTTAAGCAAATGTGCTGTTCGGTGTCTCAGGCCATCCACTGGTGTGTACTGGAACTCTGCTGCACCTACAAACCTGTACGATCATATTTCCAACAGCTAATATTTACGTGCATATAGCTCCGGCATCTCTGTCAGAATGCATACCTCCCAACATGACCCTCTCCAGGAGGGACACAATGCTCCGGTCCTGGACTTCCCTGGTAAGAGGTGGTGCTGCAGCGCAGTTCAAAATTCAAATAGGGGAGTCACACCAACTGTCATTTCACACACTACCAAACATCACTGGCTGCGACTGACTGGCAGTTGGTGTGACTCCTCTATTTGAATTTTGGACTTTACTGCAGCCCCACCTCTGGAGCCGCCACCAATCATAAATTACCAGGGAAATCCAGGACCAGAGCATTGAGGACCTCATTCAGAGTCGGTCGTTTCGGCCGCACGGTCGTAGAGGAAAGGGGCCGGATATGCAAATTAAGCGATCACAAGTTGCGGTCCTAAAATGAGATCGTTAGCTGAACGACCGAGGGTAAGAAGCGGCCGTAAGACTAAATAACGCCCCCTTCTCGATCACAACGCACGTCATCTCCTGGGATATAAGGATTAATCGCGAGCATCGGGAACCATCGGAGCTGGTCGTAGAGCTTAAGGTTGACCATACCCTCTCTTAAGCACTACGATCAAGTCAGTGTAAAAACCTCCCTTGTCACATGTGCCATGACGCTACTTTGTTAATTATGCACTCCCATTAAACGCTGTTCGCATAATTAGGCACGCCTGCGTTCGGATCTCCACTCCCCCATTTTCAAACACCTTCCCCTGTTACCACCCACAAACGGTTCATTCTGTCACTCAAACTAACGACCTGGCTGTGTTCAAGGAGAGAGAAATTTCTGATCGTAACAGCTAGTTTGCGCACGTGCATTGCGAACTTTACGCATGCGTAGTTTAGCAAACATCGGTGGCGTACGACCGTGCGGCCGCAACGACCGACTCTGAATGAGGTCCTGTGTCCCTCCTGGAGAGGGTCATGTTGGGAGGTGTGCAGTTGGCTAATTTGTAAGGTGCACGAGGGATCCATTGCTAGTGAACAGATCGTGTCCCTACCAGGAAAGACCTGCATCTACTATTCACAACTTTATCATCTCAGACCGGTAACAATGATCTGTTTTATGTCATTGCAGCTGAAGTACAATAACAGATGGGATAGAATCTGTCACACAATTCTCTGAATCCTGTGTTGTTATATGAAGCCCACTTAGTGATGAAATTCCAAAGCTGCTCTGATCTACTGGGGCTATGAGAGGCCACCTCACCACGTGACCCTATCTGGGCTATAAAAGCCAGACCTTATGACTCTTTAATACATATAGGCTGCAGGACAATCTATGTGTAACACCATGTACTCTCAGAGGGCCTCTAATGCATTGCTTTCCGCAGCACGATTCCATCTCTATGCTAATGCCGCGGCTAACTGGAGATCCATACAAAGATGCCCACCAACTGCGGCGCAAATTCACCGCATTGCATATTAAGACGCACCATCGAACATTGCACAAGCCCCATGGAGGTGCAGAATGTCTGTCTGAACATGGCAGCTGGGGTAAGTGCATCTGCGCTAAAAGTCGCATTCGCTGACCACCACACACCCGAGACATTTCCGCTTCTGGTTAGCCACCCTGTCACAACCGTGGAACGCCCAATGAAATTGCCTCTCTCTGCGTCCAAATTCTTCCTTCTTCCCCCGGCGGTAACAATCGAGATGCATAACAAGGACGTAGACTGAAAGAAATTGTCCGCTTGCTTTCCGACGCGATACTGCGTCCACCTCTGAATGAGGACCTGAATGCACTACGCAGAATAGGAAGTGCCTGTAATATACAGTACTGCAATATGAGGTGTAAGAAGAACAGCATTACATAAGCCCTCCCATAATGAGATTTACTAAAGCTTCTTAAAATGAAAAGTGGTGACGTTGCCCATATCAACCAATCAGATACTAGCTATCATTTCTATATTGCATCACAGACTCTGATTGGTTGCTATGGGTAACACCGGACACTTTTTTAGAAGCTTTAGTGAATCTGCCCCTTAACACTTTTAGGGGTCTATTTCATATTTGCCTACTATCCCGGAATGGCCGGGAGGGCTTCCCGAAAATCGGGTGGCACTTCCGGCCACCCGGAAAGATGGACAAGTCTCCCAGGGAGGGCTGGGGCACAGACGGTTGATGACGTGATTTGAGTTAAATCGCGTCATCGTGGCTCCGCCCCCACTCCACATCTGTAATTTCGGCATTGCATAGAGAGGGGGGGTTACAATGACACAAATGCGTTGTCACACCCGAGACCTGCCCACCTGCCCCGTTCCCCACCCATCACGGCCCAGCAGACCTGCTCATCTCTGCCCCCACAGTGCAAACCGGCTGTCTCCTCCCACAGGAGGCAACCAAAATTTCGGCAACTATGGTCTATTTTGTTATTATAATGTTGATGATGATGATGCAGTAGTGATAGAACAGATTATTGTCAATGCTTTTGCTGGCTTCGGGGGGTATTAGATTAATCGAGTACATCGAAAGGCGTATGAACTGCTCGCTATTCTTGTGGTAGCATTTTCCTACCGCAATCATGCGTGCAGTTCAGGCTAAAAGACAACCAACTGACGTGGTCGATGACGCTGCTTTGTTAATTATGCACACCCTTAAAACACCCGTTTTGACCGTTTGGTACGCCTGCGTTCGGATCTCCACTCCCCGTTTTCAAGCACCTTCCCCTGTTACCACCCACAAACGCCTCATTCTGTCACTCAAATTAGCAGGCATTCGCTATTTTGCGAGCACACGATTTCCGACCGCACTGACTGGTTGGCGCATGCGCATTACGACCCATACGCATGCGCAGATGTGCGAACATCGCTCGGTGCGAACGAGCAGCCACTTACGAGCGGCTCTGAATCAGGCCCATAATGCGATTAAGACATGGATGCTTATTTATGCAGCTTTACAACTGTATTTTATTTATATACTGCTGCCATAGCAAGCCTGGCCCTGATTCCTTAGTATTCAAGGTAACTAAGTGCCTGTGCCAGGCGGGGAGGGGGAGGTACAGAGCTGTATCCTCCGCTCCCAGTGTACATGTAACGAGGGTTGCACTCTGCAAGTCTTTCATACGGATGGTGATCTGATGCTGTTGCCGCGGTAACCGTGAGAGCCCTCTCTGTAAGGTCTATGTACAGCTTAGGTATTACACCAGGAGCCATACATAATGGGGTGCATTAAATGACTTTAAATAAAGGGGTGACATATAATTATACATTAGTATACAGCTCTGAGCGTGATACAAGACAATCATGTGGTGCAAAGATTGGTATTTTCTTCAGCAAGTAAAGCTCCTTTATACCTAGTGAATGTGCGTCAATAAATGTACCTGTGTTAAATGCAGAAATATTAATGGTCACTGCGATTTTAATTAGGCAAGAAAAGGCCCCATATATTAGTTCAGAACTATCCAATTGGCTGAAATAACTACAACTCCAGAGCCCTGATGCAAATGGGCCCCATTGGTTCATATTAATGGTTATAGCGGACTTGGACGCCTATGTACTAAGCCTTGGAAAGAGATAAAGTACCAGCCAATCAGCTCCTAACTGTCACTTTACAGGCTGTGTTTGAAAAATGACAGGAGCTGATTGGTTGGTACTTTATGTCCGTCCACTTTATCTCTCTACAAGGCTTAGTACATAGACTCCTTAGCTGCAGGACTTGGAGGAGAGGAGACAAAATACTGTAATCATCCTGCTGTATGTATCCATGCTGTACAGTCACTGCGCCATTTGACCTGGCGTATTTTTTGTATTTTAGCACTTTGTATGCCCAGTAATCAGACAGACCCATTATGTGTGACGCATTATGGATGCAACCAGTGGGGTCACTGAGGGGGGTGCAGGCTATACCCGCTGACACCATCTGAGGGGGCGACAGCCCACCAGCGTCCACTCCCACCTTGTTGAAGTGGCTGCTTCGGGGGAGCTGAATCGCATCATTGTGTCCCCACCCCCAGCTACACAATGACGGTAATCTTTGCATTGTGTAGCGGGGCCGCGATGACGCAATCACGTGGCCACACCCCCCGTCCCGCCTCAAAATTGCGTCGTGGCCCCCTTTTCCCCCACTGCTGTGTCGAGCTGGCTGCCTCCTTCCGGAAGAGGCAGCCATATTGTCGGCATGTATGATATCAATGGCAAACGCAGGATTTCTAGAGGGGGGTTTCAAAATGCTTGATTTTAGAGCGAGTGTGGCCAGTCCATGAAGAGGGCAGAATTAGCACTTATCCATAGATATGTGTCATACAAAGTGTAATGTGCGTCATAATTCCAGCATATCCAAGACCAGCGATCACAGTAAGCCATTAAATGTGGCAGTAGGGCCATCCTGCCTGAGCTAAATGTTTTAATTTCAGATGTGTAAACCATTCCAGAGCATTGGAACACGTCCGGGAGTCTGGGGTAGCAGCAGAAGAACCTAGCACTGCCCTGGCCATGTATGTACATATTGGTCTTCTTATGCACTGAATAGTGTATTATACTGTATTAATAATTGACCCTATTGATGGTCTTATAGCATTGCACCCCTAACAGTGCATGTTTTCCATATCTCCTAGTTGGTGCACAGGTGTATTTAATACTGGCTGACACATGTTAAAAAGATCAACAGGGGCTGCTATTTATTTCATTTGTGATTCTGAGAAGAACATGCAGTAAAATTGTATTTTATTACAATTTCTATTGTGGTTATGAGCTGGGGAAGGGGGTTTCCAGGCATTCGGAAACCCCCCTGTGTTTGCCTATGGATATACATCAAATGGGGTAATTAGTATGATTTTCCTGCATTGGTTATAATAAGGCACAATGATCCCTATGGCTACATGCATTTTCTGAAAAGTATTAGGGGCCTATTTACTAAGCATTGTTAGGAGACAGAGTGAAAAGTGATAAGGTGCCAGCCAATCAGCTCCCAACTACCATCTCACAGGCTGTGTTTGAATAATGACAGTTGGGTGCTGATTGGCTGGCACCTTATCACTTTTCACTCTAACACTGCTTAGTAAATAGACCCCTTGTTTAGCACCACTGCCTCATTGCTATTTACATCTCCGTGGACAGGCTATGGATATGTATGTAATTTAATGTCTCTCATTGGAGCAGAACATTATATAAATATATATAAATATATTTACAGTAATGGGCCATCTGTCATTTCCAGCTCCCCCCACCCCATAAAGCAGGCAGTGCTGTTTGCCACAGATTACATGACACACTGATAACCAGGCACAGAGCAGCTCACAGATTCACAGTGATCGATGTGCTGATGACTTTGTGATGTGTATCGCTTTATTTCCCATAATCCTCTGTTTGATCGCAGTGATTGGTTCATCCCTTATTTGTTAGTGCATGGTTAGGCAAAGTGTGGTACTCCAGCTGTTGTTGAACTAAAAATACTAGCATGCCCTATCACAGTTTTGCAGTTAGGGCATACTAAAACCATTTCTGGGTATGCTGGGATGTGTTGTTCCACAGTAGCTGGAGCGCAACACGTTGTTGTTTAGTGAATGACATGGGCAGACAGCATGTGATCTAGCTGTATGTATTAAAATATGCAAGCACAAAAATGTGCCCGAAAAACTATGCATTTTACTCAGTGGCGTCACAAGGGGGGTGCGGGCCGCACCCGGGTGTCACCAGCCGAGGGGTGACACCAAAGTGCTGGCTCCCCGTCAGTGACAGGAGCATAACTGTAGCATAATGTGCAGCACTCGGCTGCTGACACTATGAGGGAGCCTGCACTGCAAATACACTGGTCCCTGGGGGTAGTCCGCAACTCCGGGCCCCCCCCCCGGAGAGACTAAAACGGGGGGTCAGGCCGCATGGCCACGCTCCTTTTTTACTCTACACTACTGACCGCACCGGGTGTCACCCAGTGGAAGGACGCCACTGATTTTTCCCAGTGTGCTGTGTTCTGCAAGGACATTGCAGTATACAGTATGCTCCAGTTTTATTTAATGCCAGGGGAAAACAGTAGTATATGTACGTGATTGGCACTAGGATAAAACAGTAGTGTATGTACGTGATTGGCACTAGGATAAAACAGTAGTGTATGTACGTGATTGGCACTAGGATAAAACAGTAGTATATGTACGTGATTGGCACTAGGATAAAACAGTAGTATATGTACGTGATTGGCACTAGGATAAAACAGTAGTATATGTACGTGATTGGCACTAGGATAAAACAGTAGTATATGTACGTGATTGGCACTAGGATAAAACAGTAGTATTTGTACGTGATTGGCACTAGGATAAAACAGTAGTATATGTACGTGATTGGCACTAGGATAAAACAGTAGTATATGTACGTGATTGGCACTAGGATAAAACAGTAGTATTTGTACGTGATTGGCACTAGGATAAAACAGTAGTATATGTACGTGATTGGCACTAGGATAAAACAGTAGTATATGCACGTGATTGGCACTAGGATAAAACAGTAGTATATGTACGTGATTGGCACTAGGATAAAACAGTAGTATATGTACGTGATTGGCACTAGGATAAAACAGTAGTATATGTATGTGATTGGCACTAGGATAAAACAGTAGTATTTGTACGTGATTGGCACTAGGATAAAACAGTAGTATATGTACGTGATTGGCACTAGGATAAAACAGTAGTATATGTACGTGATTGGCACTAGGATAAAACAGTAGTATATGTACGTGATTGGCACTAGGATAAAACAGTAGTATATGTACGTGATTGGCACTAAGATAAAACAGTAGTATATGTACGTGATTGGCACTAGGATAAAACAGTAGTATATGTACGTGATTGGCACTAGGATAAAACAGTAGTATTTGTACGTGATTGGCACTAGGATAAAACAGTAGTATATGTACGTGATTGGCACTAGGATAAAACAGTAGTATATGTACGTGATTGGCACTAGGATAAAACAGTAGTATATGTACGTGATTGGCACTAGGATAAAACAGTAGTATTTGTATGTGATTGGCACTAGGATAAAACAGTAGTATATGTACGTGATTGGCACTAGGATAAAACAGTAGTATATGTACGTGATTGGCACTAGGATAAAACAGTAGTATATGTACGTGATTGGCACTAGGATAAAACAGTAGTATATTGTTGATTTTATAATGAACCTCTATATACCCCTGCCTGTACCTTCTAAAATCCTTCCTATAAACCTCTAAGAATAACGCTAATTTGCGTACACAGTCATACAATAAATAGAGACTCCAGACTCAGAACATGTGGTTCCGAAGCACAAAGTATTATTCAAGTAAAAGTACAGTCAGTTACATGCTATGATCTGTATACAATAAGCGCAAATAAATACAATGAGAGAGAGAGAGAGAGAGAGAGAGGCACATACAGAGAGAGAAAGAGGCATACAGAGAGAGAGAGAGAGAGGCACACACACAGGGCTCTATTTATTAACATTATTTTTACTAAAATAAAGTGAAAAAGGGTGTTTTCACACCCTTTTCACATTATATTAGTTTCACCTGTATTTATTACAGGGCAATTGGAGTAGAATTAGTAAAATTCCACTCCAACCCCCAGTATCACTTATTTTTAGTAAAGCAGATCGCATTTCCCATAATTGTAATGGGAAATGTGATCTGTGTGCAAGTTACTAAAAATAAATTGTAAAAAAATACCGGGGGAAGCCCTGTGATAATAACGCCACCTGGAGGTGGCGTTATCCAGGGTCTCCCCCGGTTACCGGGCTCCCACTCTGCTCTAACGGGGAGAGCAGACGCGGGAGCCGGTACCAGTAATCAGCTATGTGGTCTAAAGAGACCGCAAGCTGATTGCTGTAAAAAAAAGAAAAAAAAAATTAAACATTTTTTTTTTCACTTACCTGAATCCAGGGACCGGTGATCGGGCCTCCAGTGATGGCTCCTCTCCGGTCAGCTGGTCTCCCACAGTGCACTGGGGCCCGGTCATCAGGTGATCGGGCCCCAGTGCAGTATGGGAGATCACCTGATCGGGAAGCCCGGAGAAGATCGACGGAGGCCAGGAGGATGCAGGTAAGTGTAATAAAGGGAGGGGGGTCGCGGGGGTCCGCGATCGCGGGGGCGGGGCTTAGCGCCGGGGGCAGGGCTTAGCGTCGGTGGGGGGGTAGTAGCGGTGGCTGGTCGGCGCATGCGCGGGCTCTTAGTAGCGGTATTTTTTCCAAAAATACCGCTACTAGAGTGCGGATGGGATCCGCAGGGACAGAGCTTTATCGCAAGCTCTGAACCTGCAAGGGATTTATAGTAAATCCCTGTGATATTGCCTGAATTCGCAATGCGAATTCACTCGGTAATATCACACTACAATCCGCATTCAATATGCGGATTGTAGTAAATAGAGCCCACAGAGAGAGAGGCACACGTACAGAGAGAGACACAGGCACAGAGAGAGAGGCACACGCACAGAGAGAGAGGCACACACAAAGAGAGAGAGGCACACGCACAGAGAGAGGCACACGCACAGAGAGAGAGAGGCACACGCACAGAGAGAGAGAGGCACACGCACAGAGAGAGGCACACGCACAGAGAGAGAGGCACACGCACAGAGAGAGAGGCACACGTACAGAGAGAGAGAGGCACACACACAGAGAGAGAGAGGCACACAGACAGAGAGAGGCACACGCAGAGAGAGAGAGACAGAGAGAGAGACACAATTTAGGTGCAAAAGGAAAGTATGCAGACCCCAACTACAGTATACATACGCTGCCCCTCCGGACACGGAGATAGGCATCAGTAAGAGACCCTCAGTTCATACAGCATTCAGCATGAAGACTAAAAAAAGCAGTATTCGGGCACACATATTTATCCCCCCCCAGACTAAAACAGGACAATGGGGAAGTTTCTTGCTGATGTCATTGGTTCCCAGAGGAGAAGCATATGTTACAGAACATTTAACAGGCTGGTTCAAATAGACTCTCCCTGCCTCTAACAGCTGGACATCTTTCTAGTAACGCCCTCTGTAACATTCTAACAATTAAACATTTTGTTGCTTGTAAGTTCTGCGATCCATAACTTGAGTTTGCATGATGCGATCTCTCCACTGATAACACCGGGATGCTGTAAAAAGCGTACGCATCAGAACAAAACCAAACACAACTTGCTTATCATGTATAATACCTTAGTTTAAATGCTGAGAAATAAAGGTATTTGATAACTAACTAAACCAACTTAAATCATACATTTTGATGCTTATTGAACCTTATGAGTGAATATGAAATGTGTGGGTATTCAGGGTTTGATATAAAGACATATTAATGTGTGTATGGGGATGAGTGCACTTGACTCTAATATCTTAGCATGCTGGGCCAGATAGTTCTACATGTCAGCAGGCCCCCACATTTCCTGTGTTCAAAGGAAACTTTATTCTGTCGGTCTCTTGTGTGAAAATGCAAAATGTCCCAACTACAAGAGACAGACCTAAGGTGACACTCTAGCCAGACCACCCGTAGTGGGCAAACACTAAGCAGGAAGCTTATCTACACAAGCCAGTTGTCACCTCGCCACTTGCTTAATGCAATACTGTAAAGCCATTTCTGGAATATATCCTTTATAATACGTAAAGTAATGAAATATGCTTTTAGTGAATCGCCGTCACATATGGTGATGGTCACAGATGCATTCGCATGATGCTAATGGTATTATCGCCACATGTACTAAAATGTGAGTTTATCTAAAATGGCGCTTAGGCGGCCATTTCGCAAAATGGCGTCTTGCGGCCAGTCGCAAGATGGTGTCGCTACGATTCAATTTTAAACTGATCTTGTCTCAGCCAATAATCCAGCTTCGACAGTCCACCCTTTGATAGCGAACAACATGCTATCACAATCTGCTATTAGAATTTAATTTAGGCTTACATTTACATATTATTTTGGTGTTATTATGGGATGGCACAAGGTGGTTCTTAATCCATCAATAATGTGTCTCTGAGTGGGGACATAAAACTACTATTATACGCACACCGCGGATCCTGGAAGATCATGTGAAAGGTGTGGGAATGCACCAGTCTTATAAAAGCAGTCTTGAAGGGGAATTGAGACTTTACATTATCTGAGGTGTTCTATGAATAACATTTCAATAATACATTCTATACATGTCTAAATATAATACATAAATGATAGTACTTCCTAGCTCAGGGTTGTAATGCAGTTCTGTATCTACCTCGGTATACATATTATCATTTCTGACCACCATCATAATTTCATTCTTTCGTTTTACTTTATTTTTACATTTTCCACACTTCAACACAATAGGAAAGGAACACACCAGACGCATCATATTTCTTTTGCCTCTGTGTTCATATTGTGTGTGAAGATATGGTGATGGTGTGTTTTTATGTATACCCAGCATTTCAACATGTGTGAGGGTCATAACTTCTGGAAGTATTTTTCCCAAATAACATAACAATTACAATACTAAAATTGGTCAGAAACTCCCCTGATTGGCATTGCACTCCTCCTGACTCCACTCCATCAGCTCCGCCATCAGCTCACATCTCCTTTATAGGTCCCCCATCACAGACACTGAGTATCCCCAAATAGATCATCATGACAAAACCTCTGGAAAGAAAAAGAACTAGGATGACCACAGCAGACCACTCCATTGCTGGAAGCACTGATCTACACATTTCTTTAGCTCAGATATCTCACCATCACCTTTTTAATCCTTCCGGCACAAGCTCGCAATCGACAGGTCCACGTTATCGGCCTTGTCTCTGCCTTGTATCTCCACCGGTTGGTTAACCTCCCTATAGTGAGTGGAATGGACCCACGTATCTTCCCCGGCCACCCTTTGAGGATGCTGTATCATCAGATACGGACCTTTCCACCGATCAGTCAAACGACCTGAGCTAAAAAAATTTGGATCATAACAAATTCTTCCAGATTTGACATCATGACAGTTTACATTAGACATGTTAATTAATAACACTTTCAATTTCGGTTATTCTCATTCATCTTCGTGAGACCCTGCACAGCAACCTCATTATCATATTTTCACATGAGGCTGCCTGTTTGGACAGTATCTCAAAGGGGGGCAAATAAAGGAAAAGACAATCTGGGATAATCTCAGTGTTGTTACCCATCATCTTCCACATGTTCTTGGAAACGTCACCTATAAAATAAGTCCCCCTATCACTTTTAGTAATTCTAGGGATATAGTATCTGCATACAGGTTCCTGCAATTAAATCTTGTTATTAATAGCTACTGCTCTAAATAATGCCTGTGCCACTGTTTTGGATAGTATTCCAAGTAGTCGACCTTAGCCTGGCATGGCTGCCGTTTATCCTTAGCAACCTTGTGTCCTATGAGTGGGAGATAAAGCACAACAGTTTAATATCATTTAAACATGACCTAAAATACAACAATAAATCGTCCACATTTTACATTAGAACAGATACATTGGCAGGTTGAAAAGATTGTAAACAGTCATATATGGCCTAGGAGAAGATACTGGGGTTACCTATGAACCCATGGGAAACTCGTGTTCCTGTGTGGTGTTCTTCACTTTGCAGTACTTACTTATGTGTCCCACTTGGTGACAGTTAAAACATAATTTTGAACGGGGTGGATGAAAAGATTGTTGTGGGGTCTGAGCAAGAGGGAAAGGTGGTGGGTATGGGTAAGGATAGGGAGGGTAAGGATGTGAAGGATAAGGGTATTGTGGGAGGTATGAAGTTTGTGGGTAGTATGAGGCCTGTGGTTGTGTATGATATGTGGGGTAAGGATGTGTTTGCTGTGGTGTGGGATTGGTGAGGACGTGTAATTCTTCTGGTGCTGGTGTGTGTGTGGGTGCAGGTGTGTCGGTTGGCTGTGATGTTATTGTCATTCCTTCCAGAGCTTGGATACTGACAGCCATTAGTTTTTCGCTCTGGGTCTCTCTCTTTTTGGAGATGTTTTTATCATGTTCTATGGCAGACTCTATGAGGTTATCTATTGTAAGTCCCCTCCAGCCAGGTTGTGAGGTCTGAACCCGAATCTTTAACCGTGACTATCATTCCCCTGTAGTGAGTGCTATCTTTAATATCTTCTATCCCAGTGTACTGGGTGATAGCCTGCAGAGCCCGGTCGCAATAGTCTTCTGCAGTTTCACTCTCCTTTTGTTTGATTGTGAAGATTTTGTTCCAGTTAACTACTACTGGAAAATATATACCCAATTGAGTCACAATGTGGGAAATGTTACCTTGGTTTACTTGGTCTGTTAAGGGAACGTCGCCATCCAATACACAATCCGTGATAAATTTTGTCACGTCGGTATTGCATGGTAGACAGGCCCTTAACACTACACGCCAATCTTTATTAGTGGGCTCATGAGAACTACCCAAATTTCTCAAAAATCTTTGACATTTGGCTAGTTCCTTTTTGGGATTGGGGAAATCATTTATGATGGAATTTAGTTCTGCTCTTGTCCATGGACAATGCATTACCACTTCCCTCATGGGCACTACACCGTTTGCATCCGCATTTCCATTCGGAACAGTTATTGTCCGAATGGGATGCAAACCGGCAGCGTTGCTACCTTTGACCTGGTTACCTGGCTGGGGGTTTAATCTGCTGCTGCTACGTATGGTATTAACAACTTCCTCTATGGGTGCAGAGTGTGTTAACACTTCCCTTGCTGTTACCGATGGAGATGGCGGCACCACCCGTGATTGTGGTGATGCAGCATCTATCATTTGCACAGCATGTGAAATGGCAGACATTACAATAGGCTCATCATCCACATCATAAACATTTTCTTTATGGTTGCTTAAGAGAGGGTACAAATTGCTTGTTAAATTTTTATGGGTATTTTTGGTAACTGTACTTGCACCTCCATCCGCATAAGGTGGGGGAGGTGAGCGTGAACTGCTGGCAACACTCTCCACGACGCTACCTTGCCGCACGTGCGCGCCATTTTGCGGCTCGCCCGTATTGCAATTTAGCGTCGCGGATGTATTTTCTGGCAATGTGCTCACGACGCTAGTTTGCATCGTTTGCACATTTTTAAGCCACGCATCCCCTTCATGCTGCCACAGTTCTAAACATTCAAAATATTTAACCTTTTTCTCTCTGGTTCGCACCATACTGATGTGATCCCGGACATTGTCTAACACATTTTTACCAAAACTACCAATTCTGGGAAACGATCTAACACTCTTCCTCATCATATTAAACCATAAATCACAATACCTTATTGCATAAGTACCATACTTAGTATGCATAATACGACGGGCCGATCCAATCGGAGCTTTCATTAGCAGCACATCATTGTCTAACATCTTTACTGTTTGCGTGGCTCCCATTCTGAGACAACTCCTACGCTTTTCAATAAAGATTTAAACTGGTGAAAGACAATCTAGATACTCTCACTTACCTACGGAAGAAATTTCTAGAAGCCCCGCTCACCCACGGAAGAAATTGTAGATGCCCCGCTCACCTACGGAAGAAATTCTAGATGCCCCGCTCACCCACGGAAGAAATTGTAGATGCCCCCCGCTCACCTATTATCTCTCAGCTCACAATCACACCTAGTGCGGCTCAACTACAATGCTCAAATATTATTGAACACTGCAGTCACACTGAGAGCCGGTCCCCAACAAAAATAACAAACCATACACCTGCTCTGTGTACTGAATGGTAAGCTGCTTACCGAGCGGCTATACTAACCCTTGCACCTAGCCCTTAAGGATCATACGATACCCTTAACTTTAGGGAACAAATTACCCCTACCAACAATACACTCACTGTTACACACTTTTTCCTGCGCAGAAAAATAAACGTTAACCCAGATATTGGTACTAATTGAAAAAGGTATACCTCAACGGCTTTGTTAAAACACGTGGCAGCAAAACCGGAAGTGCGTATACGCTTTTGTGCGACCAGCCGCATACACAATAATGCGACTACCGCACAACCGCATAATGACTTTTTAACTGCATACGCAAAAATGCGTCTCAGCCGCGTACTCAATACTGCGGCACCCCTCTAAGCGTTAGGTTCTATCAACAAAGGAAAACAAACTTTTTCCTTTCTTGTCCCTGGATTCTAGTCAGCTTCCTTTGCTCACATGAAAACGGATACCGATTTTTCAGCACCAAGCGATTACAGGAAAACCCTGTATGTGGCCACTCCACCCTTTGCTGAGATATCGCTAGACGTATGTGCCGTGTGAGTAGGTAAGTGACTTCACTGGATGAGCCCCCATCTGTTGATTTTAAAATGAACCTCTATATACCCCTGCCTGTACCTTCTAAAATCCTTCCTATAAACCTCTAAGAATAACGCTAATTTGCGTACGCAGTCATACAATAAATAGAGACTCCAGACTCAGAACATGAGGTTCCGAAGTACAAAGTTTTATTCAAGTAAAAGTACAGTCAGTTACACGCTATGATCTGTGTATAATAAGTGCAAATTAATACAATGACAGAGAGAGAGGCACATACAGAGAGAGAGAGAGGCACACACAGAGAGAGAGAGGCACACACAGAGAGAGGCACACAGAGAGAGAGAGGCACACGCACAGAGAGAGGCACACGCACAGAGAGAGGCACATGCACAGAGAGAGAGAGGCACATGCACAGAGAGAGGCACACACAGAGAGAGAGAGAGGCACACACAGAGAGAGAAAGAGAGAGAGAGAGAGACACAATTTAGGCGAAAAAGGAAATTATACAGACCCCAACTACAGTATACATACGCTGCGCCTCCGGACACAGAGATAGGCATCAGTAAGAGACCCTCAGTTCATACAGCATTCAGCATGAAGACTAAAAAATCAGTATTCGGGCACACATATTTATCCCCCCCAGACTAAAACAGGACAATGGGGAAGTTTCTTGCTGATGTCATTGGTTCCCAGAGGAGAAGCATATGTTACAGCACATTTAACAGGCTGGTTCAAATAGACTCTCCCTTCCTCTAACAGCTGGATATCTTTCTTGTAACACCCTCTGTAACATTCTAACAATTAAACATTTTGTTGCTTGTAAGTTCTGCGATCCATAACTTGAGTTTGCATGATGCGATCTCTCCACTGATAACACCGGGATGCTGTAAAAAGCGTACGCATCAGAACAAAACCAAACACAACTTGCTTATCATGTATAATACCTTAGTTATCAAATACCTTTATTTCTCAGCATTTAAACTAACTAAACCAACTTAAATCATACATTTTGATGCTTATTGAACCTTATGAGTGAATATGAAATGTGTGGGTATTCAGGGTTTGATATAAAGACATATTAATGTGTGTATGGGGATGAGTGCACTTGACTCTAATATCTTAGCATGCTGGGCCAGATAGTTCTACATGTCCTCTGTCAGCAGGCCCCCACATTTCCTGTGTTCAAAGGAAACTTTATTCTGTCGGTCTCTTGTGTGAAAATGCAAAATGTCCCAACTACAAGAGACAGACCTAAGGTGACACTCTAGCCAGACCACCCATAGTGGGCAAACACTATGCAGGAAGCTTAACTACACAAGCCAGTTGTCACCTGGCCACTTGCTTAATGCAATACTGTAAAGCCATTTCTGGAATATATCCTTTATAATACGTAAAGTAATGAAATAGGCTTTTAGTGAATCGCCGTCACATATGGTGATGGTCACAGATGCATTCGCATGATGCTAATGGTATTATCGCCACATGTACTAAAATGTGAGTTTATCTAAAATGGCGCTTAGGCGGCCATTTCGCAAAATGGCGTCTTGCGGCCAGTCGCAAGATGGTGTCGCTGCGATTCAATTTTAAACTGATCTTGTCTCAGCCAATAATCCAGCTTCGACAATATGTACGTGATTGGCACTAGGATAAAACCGTAGTATATGTACGTGATTGGCACTAGGATAAAACAGTAGTATATGTACGTGATTGGCACTAGGATAAAACAGTAGTATATGTACGCGATTGGCACTAGGATAAAACAGTAGTATATGTACGCGATTGGCACTAGGATAAAATAGTAGTATATGTACGTGATTGGCACTAGGATAAAACAGTAGTATATGTACGTGATTGGCACTAGGATAAAACAGTAGTATATGTACGTGATTGGCACTAGGATAAAACAGTAGTGTATGTACGTGATTGGCACTAGGATAAAACAGTAGTATATGTACGTGATTGGCACTAGGATAAAACAGTAGTATATGCAGGGCCGAAACTAGGATTTTTGTCACCAGGGGCAAGACAGTAATTTGGCGCCCCCCATGTAATTCCCCCTGCAGTAGTGCCCATATTGTAATGCCCCCATAGTAATGCCCATATGTTAATACCCCCATAGTAATGCCCCTGTAGTGCCCACCATACAGTAATGCCCCTGTAGTGCCCATGCTCCCATATTAATGCCCCTGTAGTGCCCATGCTTTCATAGTAATGCCCCTGTAGTGCCCATGCTTTTATAGTAATGCCCCTGTAGTGCCCATGCTCTCATAGTAATGCCCCTGTATTGCCCATGCCCCCATAGTAATATCCCTGTAGTGCCCTTACAGTAATGCCCCTGTAGTGCTCATGCCCCCACAGTAATGCCCCTGTGGTAATGCCCCTGTAGTGCCCATGCTCCAATAGTAATGCCCCTGTAGTGCTCATGCCCCATTAGTAATGCCCCTTATTGCCTATGCCCCCATAGTAATGCCCCTGTGGTAATGCCCCTGCCCCCATAATAATGCCCCTGTAGTGCAGCTTATTAAAAAAAAAAAATACTTACCTTGAACCCCGCTCCTGCATCCAGCGTCGCGTCCGGTCCGCCGGCTGATCCTTGGAACTATGGGGGAGATGTCATGACGTCTCCCCCATAGTGCCCGTGGGGAGAGCCGGAAGCTGGAGTTCGGGAGAGCTACACCGCGTCGCTGCAGAGAAGGAGCCGGGCACCCGCTGGTAATAAATATTACCAGCGGACGTCCGGCTTGGAGCCTCTCTGCAGCGCCGGGCTGGAGGTCACTGGCACAAGGTACAGCGGCTCACCCGGTGCACGTGCACCTCCAGCTCCCCCCTAGTTGCGGCCCTGGTATATGTACTGGATTGGCACTAGGATAAAACAGTAGTATATGTACGTGATTGGCATTAGGATAAAACAGTAGTATATGTACGTGATTGGCACTAGGATAAAACAGTAGTGTATGTACGTGATTGGCACTAGAATAAAACAGTAGTATATGTACGTGATTGGCACTAGGATAAAACAGTAGTATATGTACGTGATTGGCACGAGGATAAAACAGTAGTATATGTACGTGATTGGCACTAGGATAAAACAGTAGTATATGTACGTGATTGGCACTAGGATAAAACAGTAGTATATGTACGTGATTGGCACTAGGATAAAACAGTAGTATATGTACGTGATTGGCACTAGGATAAAAAAAGGTTTATATGTACGTAATTGGCACTAGGATAAAACAGTAGTATATGTACGTGATTGGCACTAGGATAAAACAGTAGTATATGTACTTGATTGGCACTAGGATAAAACAGTAGTATAGGCGCCTGGCTTTTACACCAGGAGATGTGACTTCATAGTGATATCAGTGAAAATTGCAGCACCAAATTCGTGCACAATATGATATATACCATGGACATTATATGTAAGGGACACTACTATGTGGTGTAATATAAATCAGGGGCATTATATGCAGTGTAATGTGAATAAGATTGTGTTGTGTGATTTGAATTTGGGGTACTATTGGCTGGCCATGCCCCTTGCTTGTGAGACCATGCCCCCTTATTTTGCGGTGCGTGCCGCTGTTCCTTTATAAAGAATGGGAAGGAGGGCGCACATTCATAATTTGCAGGGGGGCACCAAACACCCTAGCACCAGCCCTGGTCTGGACAGTATTATAATGAAATGTTAAAGTCAAAACAGACAAAATCAGAGAGAAATCATACTGCCCCAGGTTGCATTGTTGAGGGGGGGGGCTATCCCTAATGCTTCAAGTCTGACACAAGGTCACTGATAGTTCCCACGCTTTCACATGTCATGTAATTATATGTCTGCTCAGTATGACACATTCCCATACCACAGCTGTCACTGACATATATCACCCATGTCACCTCATGATCAGAGTTCATCGTTTGGTGTCAAAGGCTGTCAGTCACTTTTACAGCCTGTACATTGTAGTTAGACACTGTTATATACTGTATATGATTTATTTATATACAGTATGTGTGTGTGTGTATATTTATATATATGTATAGTATATAGTATGTATATATATTATACTATACCGTTTATAAATTATATAGTCTACAACATGCTTATAAATAGCAAACTGTTCAGACATTGTGACCCACACTATTGGTTTCCACTTTTGTTTGCAGGAATTTTGTTGATGTGTTAATTTGATGTTTAAATTTAGAAATCTTGCACCCAGTAAGAGTATGAGCTCGGTAAATATAGAAAACGTGTTAGCTGTTCGTCTAGCAACAAAACGAGGGATGCTGCAACTAAAACCTTTTGTGCAAGACGTCATTATGGCTAGGAATATGCATCAGATCCTTTTTTACCTTCTTGGTACATTTCTGTAGCCTCAGCGGTGAGTCGCGACTCAATCCCTAGTCTGTGGTGCAGACATTGGCCTTCGCTGCTGCATTACATGACAGCCAGGTACCGTGTGAGTACGTCCCCAGAGCCCAGCCAGAACAATCCAGTATTCCTCCGGTGCAGGAACAGCTTCTCCGAAAGGCAGCTGTCACCGAAATCCCTAACACTGCTGCAGAAGTAGCAGTGTCACTTACCCCTGCCGAAACCGGCCGACTGCGCATGATTGACCTGAGTTCACGCATGCGCACGACCGCAAGTCTCGCAGTGCGGAGGTAACAGAGTGATCTGCTCGGATCCCTTTTTGTAACCAGGACCTCCTCCCAATAGGAAGCAGCGGGGCTCTAGGCATAAATGCCATCTGAAGATGGCGTTGGTTCCCGCAACAAAACTCCGAAAACTTTCAGTTTTAAAGGGTCTATTCATCTTCGAAGGCACTATGGCCTAAGATGATGAAGTATTGAACTCACAGCGGGGGATAGATTACACCGGAGCAATTCATCATTGCTCCAGTGAGGGGACAACTGCTCCGAAAAGCAGCTGTACCCTCGGTTAGTATCGCAGCTACAGATATACTTGCCTGCACCCCGTCGGCCAGGGGCAGAACTATGGGAGACAAAGGAGGCGCCTGCCGCTGGGCTCCAGCTCTGAAGGGGCACCTCCTCCATTGTCCACAACATATTCACCCCACTTAAGGCTGTAACTATCTACCTGGAGTGTACCATCATGGCCGTCCAATACATGGCTCCCCTTCCCGGCACCTGAGAAGCCACCATACACTAGTGGAGAGCTCAATGTCAGACCATCAGCTGCTGCCTTCATCTATATATAGCCTGTCTGCATGTGAATTGCTACATTACAGTGTCAGCGGCTGTGACGGGGGGGCACCAAATTTTAACTTGCCTCCAGGCGTCTCGGATGAAGTTACGCCACTGCCGTCGGCCCATCTACGCATGCATGACCTCGGGCAGGAGGTGAGGAGGCTGCGGAGGGATCCGCTCGGATCCCTCTTCGCATCCCCGGAACTCGTTCCCATAGGAAGGAGCGGGGCTACAAGAGCAAGTGCTGTCTGAATATGGCGCTTGTTCACGGCAGCAAAGTCCAAAAACTTTCGGTTTCCAGTTTGCTAAATATCAGGGGTCCTTAATGGACCCCTGATGATGAATGGCCCGGTAACTTAAATATGCGGAAACTAGCGTTTCCGCATGGTTACTGGGCCATTTATCGCTTGATGAATAGGCCCCTCAGAGTGCTGAATACTCAGCGTCCACATCGGACCCCTAATGAATAGGTCTTTACTAAAAAAACATGCTGAAACTGGCATTTGTGCATGTGCAACAGGCCTATAAGCATTCATGATTAAGCCCTTTTATGTACAGAATATATATAGTGACCAGCATCAATTAACACTTAGCAAAGCTGATCTCTCTCTCTCTCTCTCTCTCTCTCTCTCTCCTTATTTAGTGAGTTACGTGACCACTCAGTGTTCAAGTACATATTAATAATAACATTAAGGCTACTTTATATATATATATAATTGTGTGTCACATATGTGACTGTCACTCTTCAGTGTTTGACAACAGAAAAGAGTTTGTGAACCACTGGTCTAATTGCACAGGTCACTGACTCACATGGTATTACGGGGAGGGGGGGGGGGAGAGGTCATGTCGGCCAGCTCTTGGAGACTGCGAGACTTCCGGATGGCTGGGAGCACCATCTGATTTTCGAGAGCCTCCCGGACATTTCAGGTGAGTGGGCAAGTATGGCTCAGAGAGATGTTCCATTGCCTCTCTGCTGTCTATGTCGTGTGCCTGTGGTTACCATGGTAGTAGCATGACATGGTAGAAACTCTCCAGAATTATAAATCAGTAATAGTAGTAATAATAATAGTAACCTGAGAAAAAAGCAATGAAAAGAAAAATGGTGATTACCAAAATTCTTATTATAGCCTGAGTCGAAGGGGGGGTTAGGCACCAACGGGGGGGGGGGGGGGTTAGGGTTAGGCACCACTAAGGGAGGGTTAGGGGGGGAGGGTTAGAGTACTTACCAGCCACAGTCTGGATCCTGACAGTTCAGGCTTCCAGCATCGGTTTTTAGTACGCCAGCATTACATACAGATTCCGTTTTGCTGAAGACCCTAACTACGCAGTATATAAACCCTGACACCCTGTAAGTCACACCATTGGGGTTGCTCTTTGGGCCTGATACAGAGAATGTACGCCAATGCCATCGGAGCTGCCATCACGTACGCGGCTGCTGTGTGATAATTAGCAAATGACGCAGAGGACTGTACTGAGACGCCGACCTGCGGCTTTGCAAATCCAGGCATCTGCATACAAAGACGCAACGATTATTTGCCAGCTCTCCCCATTACCTCCCTCCAATTCTCCCTGACAGTCCATCACACTGCGAGTAAATAGTCGCTGCGCACGACTACGGTAATGTACCTTGATGCATGCGCAGCGCAACTTAGGCGCATGATGCTGTTTACGATAAACGCTCCAGTGCATTTTATATAGGCATTGCGTCCATCTCTGAATCAGGCCCTTTATCACCTGCTGGTTAGAAGTGGTATTGCAATTTGAATAGATATCTAGAGAGAAGTAAAGGACGCCCTCCATGCCCGCCCTCTCGTTTCCCCAATGGGTATTCCTCGATGGGATAAAGAAAATCAAACACCCATTTTTATTGTTTTCAATTTTAATTTATTATCTACCAAGAAAAGAAATAAAAAATAAAAATACACGCACATTTTGTAAGCTTTCCTCTGCACCCGCCGGAACTGTACATATATCGTTTTCAGAGGCCGCAGAGTGGTTTCCACTACAATGGACACATTTCCGAGGACATGTGTTATTTGCTTCTGTCGGTCGATTAGTGATCGCTCCACCCCAATGCAGGAACATAGAAAGACACTTGCAGCACAATGACAGATCACACAGGGAACACAAGAAAACAAAGGCATTTTGTTCCACCTCCTCAGTGTTTTGTTGTTGCTATATTTTTTTTTTTTGGGGGGGGGGGGTATCTAAAGAAACATACTTTATGAATGAGTGTAAAAAGTATATATGTGAGTTTTTCACATGACAGTTGATGATGGTATTCACAATGAGAACATGTTCTACTATCTCCCGTCATCCACAGTGTCAGAATATTTGGGTATGGACTACGTGTTTCTGAATAGGGATTAATGAACCTTATATGTACCCCCCAACATGGAACATGTGACTCTCAATAAAGAGTGTATATAAAGGATGTTCAGATTGCAATGGGTGAAGACAGTTGCGACTGGCACCTGTAAAACATTGTGTGGAAGATGTATCAAACCTAAAAAGGCCATATGGAGTAATTGGCCATAGCAACCAATCAGATTCCAGCTATCACGTATTATAAAATGATAGCTATAAGTTGATTGGTTGCTATGGGAAACTTCTTCACCTGCCCTCTTTAAGAATGTTTGTTACCAGGGGCGTAACTAGATATTTGAAAGCCCCATAGCAAAAGTATGTTAGGGCCCCTATGTACCACCCAGTGGTGAAATATGTATATAACACATGTAACTTTGACAAGGAAGATAGATCCCCTTCAGCTCTGGGCCCCATAGCAGCTGTACCCATTGCACCTATGGTAGTTACGCCCATGTTTGATACACGCTTAGAGCAATATGTCGTTTTTTTTGTAGAGTTATAAATGGTTTTTATGAGTTCAGTAGGATTTCATTTAAATGATAGCATCTTGCTTAATCCATGAAAAGAGTTCTTGAGGCGCTGTGCAAGGAATTTATGACTGCAATTAGAATTCTGCAATACACATGAACAACGTGCATGTCCCCTAATGTGGGGACAACTGGACATCGCTGGCCTGACAACGACTACAATAGGCACTGACAATCTATTGTAACTGGCCTGGAAAATAAAGCACAACCCAGGCAGAGAATCGCAATCTGTGCACACATTCCCTTCTCCTCCAGTAACCCTGTGGTCCTGATAAGAAACTATAATACAGTATTTGGTCTAGGAAAGGCAAATGCCACCAGTGTGAGATAATCTGGAGACGCTAAACATATCCAGTGTATTTACCTGACATGGTCATGGCAACACAACTAGCGTTGGACATAAAGATGGTATCGCCCCTAAGATAAGACTGTGCATGAACTTGTAGTACAGGGATCTTTCTATTTGTACTACAGCGCATATTTCTGAACTACATTTCCCATGATGCCATCTCTGTAGTTATTAAACAGAAGATGTGTAAGACTCAGATGTACTAAAACCTTGGAGAGAGATAAAGTGGAGCGAGAAAGTACCAACCAATCAGCTAACTGTCATTTTCGAACACAGCCTGTAAGGTGACAGTTAGAAGCTGATTGGTTGGTACTTTGGCCCAGATTTATCAATGAATGATATTCTTGTTATCACTTGGTACTAATCTTAAATGGTGCTCCAACCAATCAGCTCCTAACTGTCATTTTTCAAACACACGACAGGAGCTGATTGGTTGGAGCCTCATTTAAGATTAGTAACGAGTGATAACAAGAATATCACTCGTTCATAAATCTGGGCCTTTATCTCTCTCCAAGACTTAGTACATCTCCCCCTCAGTTACATAACTATAGGGCAAGTAGATGCCTTGTGGTTAAGTCCACTTGATGTATATCAATGATCGTGCAATGCAACAGAGACCCAAAGGTCTATGGGCCAGATTCAGAAAGGATCGCAATAGCAATTACGCACGCAGTCTCACTGCCATAGTATGCTAATCCATTGCGATCGCTATGCCATCACAGCGCAATGTAAGGACGCCCCCTTTATCTTACACACATCCGTAATACTTAGCAAGTCTGCAAAACCATCGGTAACATCGCAGCCTCACGCACACTTGCACAAGCTCTGACCTAACTCAGGAATTGCTACCTTCATTGCACACTATGAGTACTCAGGCTGCGTAGGGCATCACAGCGGATAATTTGTGCATGCCCACGCGAAGGCGTTCAAATGCACCGGCACGCCTGTATTTCACCGACCACCCCCCGACACCACCCACAAACTGCACTTCCTGTCAATCACTCTGCGAAAGGTCTGCGTTGTCACGATAGCAGTGGCCGGTTCGCGCACACACGCCATGCATGCGCAGTACGCAACTATCGGCCGATTGCGTGCGTATTAGCCATTGCAATCCTTGCTGAATCAGGCCCTATATTCCAATGCTAGTACCAACTGACCCGTGACAAATCACCTCTACCCTTGTGCCCCAGGTACTAAAATTTGAATGTGACCTAAGGTGGGTACAATAAGCAACATTTCCCAAATACTGGGTGCGGCTGATCTGGGTCTCAGCTACTACAACAGGCCGCTCTCTCACCATCGTCTGTAGTCTCTTGAAATCCTATTTGGAAAATGTTAATATAAGAATATTAAATGCACAATGAAAATGCCTCCCCCAGCATGCTGGGCATTAACAATTGTTAGCGGACGTTTGGTTTTACAGTACTGACTAAACTCTCTAGGGCACAAGTTAAGTATCTTATTTATAATGCATTATATTATTAAGTATTCTTAGGAGAGAACCAAGACAGAGAAATTAAAGACCCAGTGGACAGTGAACTCGGGGTTTGTTAAGAAGACTTATCAGCAGCTTCTTAAGGCAGAATGAAAATACATTTATTTAAGAATGAACAAGAAAACATATTTTGCAAGACATTTATATGGGGAATTCATCTGTACTTGGCAGAGCTTTATTCTTAAAGGGGATCAGTCCACACATTCTGACTTTTTCTGATGATAATTCAAATCTCCCGACAATGTACCCGAAAGTATTTCTTTTTAAATAAAGGATAATTAATGTTTGTATAGGTGGGGTTATATTTTTGAATGCATGCTAGCCTACTCTCCAGAATGTACAGGAGACACTAGAATTTCGTGAGTATACACAGCCCTCCGCCATCATCCATTTCTGCATCAAAGTGGGCGGGGCGTTCTGACGCATTACGCTGTGAACTGCATTACCGTGGCTCCGCCTCCACTGCAAAAATGCCGCAAGTTGTTTAGTATTAAATCTGTTTAATAGAGGTGTGTGGAACAAAAGGCATTGCATTCACAATATAACAATACACATTTACGAATATGCTTTTCTAGCTCTATGCATAATTATATATATATATATTTATATTTAACAGGTCAGCTAAACTGAGGTAACTTTTCTAAGCTAGCCCTAACCTGGATTCAGAAATACTCTACACTGAAGTTAAAAAGTTTATCAGTCGTCACCTTATCTACATTATTGCACTAATATTGTGAACATTGAAGACGTCTAAGGCAAAAAGGGAGTATGCTACTAAATTGTCTAACCACTTGGTTTTGAATATACAGGATCTTACTCAAGAGGAAAACATGAAAAATCAGTACTGTATATAGGCCCTAAAACCAGGGAGAGACAAAAAAAAGGAAAATTGTGCTGTAACTGATTATTTCCAAAGACGTAAACACATTTAAAACTTTAGCTATCTATAAATGATGATCTGGTCTGACCTAGCTCCAGTGTATTGATAGGAGAAGCGAGGACAAAGGTCAGCTGTCTGATTTTTACACTCCTTTTCTGTAATGGGCACTGGTATTCAATGTGGAATTATGGTACTGCTGCTACTGTAGCAACACTAGCCCTTAGCATAGTTTGTATCTACTGAGGTCTTGTTATCAAGTCCCCGAGCTTGGAAAATGCAGTTGTAGAGACTTTCGTATGAGAGCACCTGCTGCTTGTATTGTCATCAAACCGGAAAGCCAGTTTGAATTAGGTGACTGATTTCATTTACGTAAAGTGGCACAGGGAGGATAGGAGGGTGGGTACACAAAGTACCAAAGAGGTGCAGCTAGGCCTTCAGCGTGGTTTGGTCATGCCCCCTCCAATGGTGGCACAGCATCTATAGAGGGGGCCTGGTGATTACAATAGGGCACAGCCACACCCCCATATGATTGGCCATGCCCCCTAAGTACCAGGGTCCGGAATTCCTGACAGCGGCCCCGATTACATATATAAGCAAGGCTGCTCTTTATGATGTGGTCAGTCTGAAGAAGCACTTATCAACCAGCATGGTGTTTTATTAAGTGCTACACATCCTGACATAGTGGTTATAAAAGTTCCAAAGCTGGTGCCACTAGCAATTAAAGCGGACCTATCACTGAAACACCATTTTGTGGGTTGAACCAAGATTTACTAAAATGTAACCAATCCATTCACTAGTGACATCACAGTGACAGTCTGTGCCCCATGCCTCAGTGATGTCACTAGTTCTAAGCTAATTGATAGGCTTGATATAAATTTAGCTTGTACAATGTGCTTCCTGCACTGCGTGTAGGTGAGGATCCACTTTAAATATATGTGGCAGGAATGACCATGAACTAGCATCGGCCTTCCCAGAGGAAACTGAATACCGAAGAAAAGACAGGATTTAATCTTACACAAAATGATGCACCGAGGCGACTTGCCAAACTCATCCATACACTTGCTACATGTGCTCTGCATAGGCCGTTTTTGGGACGGGGAGAGGATTACTGCGAATACACCCACTATAACCATTTCTCTGTAAGAAAGACTGTCAAGGCACATAGCTGCTAACGTGTTAATAATTGCCAGGGGCACTGTTGCTGTGCATATTAATCGAAGCGAGATATTGTCTAGACTCGCATATACTGTATGTACTAAAACCCCCATCAAGATATATTTACCGAACTTGGTTAAAATGTCAATTTTGGGATCCCCAATAAAAAATAAAAAACATACTAACTTTTACTGCCTTGGGATTGCAGACAGATAATGACAAATGCCATCAGTATATAAAAATAGTAGTTATAGTGCTCAGTGGGTTAATCCCGAAAAACAGGGACAAAACATTATAACTCATCAGTGTCCCTGGAAATGAGTGACTGTTAGCAGCTATGAAGGCTTCGTATTGCTATATATTCACATTCAGCAAGAGGGACCACTCTACAGTCCCCAGCGTGTCCTAACCTAGTGTGTGATTAGGCTGGAAGGCCTTTCAACATTTACCATTGTCGAATTTGAGAGCTTGTTGGGGAGGTCATTCCTCATGTATCAGGAATGAATCAAGTACGTTGGACCAGGACATACCAATATAAGTAAGGTCAAAGAGACCAAATCTGGTACTACCAGAACAAGAGGTATGCTTGTAAGGAGCCACTAACATCTTGGTAGGGATGAACATCGGAAGCCGGTGATTAGCATCCATTGATGCTCCCGATCAGATGGAAATATTTTTTCCATTGAATTGTGGGTTTTCGATGGTTGTCAGCCATCGGAATGCAGCTTTCTGTTGCCCATCCAATGGCTGACATGCTTGTATGCAGCTGCGGGCATCAGGAAGTAGTGTCCTCATCTCAGCTTATGTGCGCATACGCGAAGCTCCGAATGCTCCTGCGCATGCGCACATAGTAACCATCGATGGTTATACCATCTAATGTTTTTGATGCGATGGTTTGATGTCAGAAGCCCAGCAACCATTCAATGCCGGTCTTCCGATGTCCATCCCTACATATTGGGGCAGTGAGGGATGGGAAGGGCACCAGTTTAGTTGTCATCTCTGACAGCAAAACAGCTGGGTACACAGCTGAATAAGCCCCTTTATGCATATTTGCCTCATTGGTAAATAAGCAATAAGGAACATGCATTGAAACTGATGCACAGGGAAATGTGCTATAATACATATTAACCAATCAGATGCTTCCATTTTCTAGCCTGCACTAGGAAAATGACAGAATGAGATTTGATTGGTTGCTATAGGTGACAGAATCTGTGCACTGGCAATCCATTTTCAACAATGTCCCCCATTGCATCGAATGCACATTTTCTACAAGTGCCACATACAGAGTTTTTGTTTCATTACATATATGATTAAACATAAAAAAAAACAAAAAACAATTTTCTAAGGATAACAAATTGCTTTTCCATGATCCCCTGAAGGTCGCTCATATTGGACTGTGTCTATGTGAGTATTCCATAGCTACCCAATGCTTATGGCAGGTTATGTGTTTCCATGGAAACTGTCTCAGCCAATAAGTGCCACTTTCACAATTAGTTATATGAGCTGGCAGAACATTAGCCAATCAGACCGCACCTGATATCGTGGTGATGAAATTTCCTATCTCTTGTCCTAAAAATATGTGAACCCATGAGATACAATTTCAGTTACCAAAATAACCATAAAATTGTTTTTGTTTCCATTTGTCCCCACTATTTTCTACCTTTCCAAAGTAACACAACTCCAGATTTAAAGGTGCTCATATTAGATTCTCTCAGGGACGTTAAAGTGTATCTACTGTAGTTAATTTAAAAATAAAATAAAAAAACACACATACCATTCACAATTAAAAAAACAAAAAAAAGAAAAGTTTGATATGTTTTCGGGGAACATAATAGGTACCATATTTAAAATTAGACGGTAGTTTTAAAGGTCCATGAACTAGACTCTTTTATTAAGAGATTACCCTGGTACATCGTCGGCCCTCGAGCCTCCTGGATGTGCTATAAATGAATGCAAGCCCTTATTTGTCTGGAGGGTTGAACAGCAACAAATAAAATGGGATGAGTGAAAAAGATAATGAGCGACCGTTATTAAGACTGGTGCAAAGGTAACTGAATAATTATATAATTAAATAGTGTAACCCACAGCAACCAGTTACGTTATAATTGTCATTTTTGTTTCCTAGAAAATAAAAGCAGACTTCTAATTGGTTGCTGTGAGCTGCACCTCTCTTTGCACAGTTACCTATGCGCTGGTTTGCACATCTCCCACGGTGTTGATTGCCCTGTGTGCCAGTGTATTACAGTGTCCAGCTGGTTAGATAGAGGTCAGTCAGGTGCTGTGGGCCAGGTCTGCTCTTGCCCTCCTGCATGGGTGAGAGTATGTGATTGCACTAATGCTGTATTGTATTGTTTGGTTGTGTAGGAAATCAGAGGGAAAGCTTGCATTTATACTGCCTGCCCTCATCCAGTCTGACACTTCTCTCACAACCCATAAGGTTTCTGGTCCTACAGAGGGAGAAACACCACAAAGTCACTACTCTAGCAATCCTTCTATGCTGTGATCAAAAAGTGTCTTTATCCTCTCCCATTCCATTTAAAATCCATAAAAACATCAGTTCTTCCTTTTATCAAGCCATTCTCACATCAACAATTTGTTTTTGTTTGTTTTTTTTGCTTGTAGGCTGATGACCATTAAATGCTAAGAGGTCAAACCCGTTTTATGTCTTAAGCCAGGAGGTGACCGTTACTGGAGACAATGACATCACTGTCCAATGGAGCACAATCTGAGTGAGTGCCCGTATTACACACATATCTCAATAGCGGTTGCTAGCAGCATTTGAGCTTTGCTCTTGTCCTGCCTCCCTTCTGTCCGGCCAGCGCCAGCAGGTGGCTGTCCAGGTTCTGGCAGAGAGTGTGGGACACGTGGCGAGGAGCCACCCTCAGTAAGTATTGTCCTCTTGAGAGGAGTGGGGTTGTCATGACGCTGGGGCACCTGTGGTATCTTTTCACCTGCCTGCTTGCGGGATCGGTAAGAAGGTCTACGCCTAGCTTCTGAGAGCAAGTCATACTTGATGTAGTAGAAGACCTCCTTAACGGGGCTCCTCTTTTCTGACTCTAAAGCAAGAAGGCGTTGGAACATTCGTAGGGCATTGTCCGAGAAACGGCGCCACTGGGAAGGGAGACCAGGCAGGCGACCCTTCTGCCAGTGCACAAATTCCTCAAAGAAGGCATCTCCTGGTGAGGCGGATTCCCAGGGAAAGTTGCCAGTGAGAACACAGAATATAAGTACTCCAAAAGCCCAGACATCCAAGCTCGTCTCTACCGGAAAGCCTTCTGAACGGCCAGCTTGGCACACTTCTGGTGCCGTGTAAGGTATGGTGCCGCTCACTCGTTTCACACGGCAGCCCACCTTACGAGTCATACCAAAGTCAGCCAGCTTAACCCGCCGACACTCACGGTCAAAGAGAAGGACATTTTCTGGTTTAATGTCACGATGGACCAGGCTCTTGCTGTGCATAAAGTCTAGAGCCAAGCCCAGTTGTTGCACACACCGTTTGACCATGTCTTCCGGTAGACCCACCTAAAAGAAAAAAAAACATTGTCACTGAGAATTCTCAAAGAAATCTTATAATTATCTTCAACTATTGCAAACACACCCACTTAAAGCTGTAGGCTGGAGAAAAACTAACACCCGGCTCAAGATAGAGACCAGAAACGAGCCAATTTTGGATTCAGTAAAACGACTCACGACACATGGACACGTGTAATTAAGCTCAATCTTTTGCTTGCGCACAGGATGGTGTGCACAACAAATACACAGCTCTTATTCAGTATTGTTACTTTTATTCAGAACTCTATTTCCACCCGCATCCAATTATACAACCAGACATAAAGAAGAAGAAATATTATCTGGTGTCCTCAGATCGATCTCACCTGTGGTGGAATAATATCAAAGAGGTCCCCGGCGGGAGCATACTCCTGAGCGAATACATAACATTCCTCCGTTTGGAACAGAACATGAAAAGCTCTTATAATGAAAGGGCTGCAGGACAGAGCGCTGGTCACGCTGAACTCCCGTAAGAAGCTCTTCAGTTTCGTCTTGTTTTTGTTCACAAACTTCAAAGCCATCTTGTTACCTAGAAAGCGAGATCAGAGGTCAAACATGTACCACTTAGGCTGCTGCCTGCTTGCTCTACGCCCATGGATGTTTTATATAATTATTGTAATTCTCTGCGCTGGAGTTTTCAAAAGTCACTGCGTCACTGGATTAAGGCAGCAGCGATGTGGTGAAGGGGCCTGGGCTCCACAGCACTGCATAATGGGTCCTCCTTTGTAGGGGGGGGGGGGTGAGGGCTGATTTCCTAAATGGTTACCCTGGAACAATATAGGCCTGTATTCAATTTGAAGCGTTGAGTCCGGATCCGCGTTTAGTTACCGCCGATGACGTCATTATCGCCTGTTTTGGTTTTACCCCGTATTCAATTTGAAAGACTTTCCGCCTAGGCAGAAAGTCAATGCAATGTAAAGTATCGCCTATGAATACCAGGCGGAAAAAAGTGCAGAATTGGGGATTTGGGGTGCAACGTTTCGGGAACCCCCATGCAGCCTTCAGACAGTCCCCCAAAGGTAATCTGTTTCAAGAAAAAAAAAAACAACTTAAGGACACCCCAAAAATGTACTTGAAAAAGGGGGCGAAAAAAAAAATATTGTGGTACAAAGTTAAAAACTAGCGAACTTGACTCTGACCCCCAAGTATGCCCCAAGTGTTTTTTTAATTGCAGGTGTTTGCGCCAGGTGGATTTTTCACGATTTTTTTCAATTTCACTTTTTTAACTTTAAATATGCTGACCCCCATTTCAAGTACCCCAAATTTGCTGGGATAAGTTATTTTCTGGGAAAAATACTCCTAAATACTATTCTGCATCAGGTATAGAATATAAAACGCTATTTAGCAGCTACTGAGCCCATTTAAAAAAACCAAATACCTTCAGCAAGCCAAATCGGGAGGTACCATAGTGAACCCCCATGTCAGAGCATCATTTGGGGGGGTGACAGGCTGATTTCCCCAAAAATTACAGTACTTTTCGCCTGTTACAGTATCGCCGGGTGCCGTTTACACGTACTTTGAAATCAAATAGGGGGTAAAGCGTGTACGCGCGCGGTACTTTAACGCCTACAAAACAGGCGAAGTCAGCGTTAAGTCCGGGCCACGTTAACTTAACGCGGCTCGGCTCAAATTGAATACGGCTCATAGTGGGATCCCAAACAAAGGGATCCCTACTTTTCATATATAGGGAAGAAGAAGGGCTGATTTTATCTAAATATATTGTCAGAGAGATAAAACAGCTTTTGAGAACAATAGGCTTCTTTTCCTGGAATGTGCTAGTGCCCTGCATTGCCCACGGCACAGTAGACATCACAGCGGTTGGATTGGCTGAGTCCTTTAACTTTTGCGAGTGGGACACAGAGTTACCACTTTTTAGAACTAATATTACAGATGACCTTAACATTTAGGACCCTTGTGCTAATAGGGACATTCGGATTCGATTTGGTACTTGCCAGAATCTTTCAAAATATGAATTGTGAATTCTAAACTGAGAACATCATCTTGCTATTTATTTCAACATATATATGTTTATTTGCAAGTCTTGTGGAAGCTGCCATTTGGGGAATAGATTTTGCTTGGCTTTAACAGTCACCCGCAGTTAGCAGACTGCTTGCTAATACAGGACCATCTTGGGCATTGGCACCAACTGTACTTAAAATAATCTGGTATTACTATTAGGCTGATTATCATATGATTAGAGCCAATCCTCTATTGCCCAGTTTTACTCCAATGTACAATGTGGTACAACAGTGAACGGTCCATACCAATCTGTCCAGTGTCCACCAACACAACAAAACTATTTGTACCATTACTGACAAATAGAAGCAATTGTAATATCAACAGCAACATCTTCCTAACGCAGGCCCTGATTGGACAGAACCACTGTAGTCTTGCAGCAATGTAATGGAATCACCATAGTTTTGCTTGTTAAGAGGTAAAATGCTATGTATATTTCAGCTGTAGTTGCCATAGCCGAGTTATTTCCACCTACGGAGATCCGTATTGTCACTAAGTCCTAATTATTATTATGATGACTATTGGTTGAGAGTGGGGGCTGCAGATGTCTGCATGTGGACTTCTTAATTAATACATTTTGGGATAATACTGATTATATAGAGTAGCTTGTCCATTATTAATGTATGTACAACTCCAACTCCATCCTCTCCCCATTACCATCCCACCTCAGTATGCGTTATTGTGCCACACACTTCACCTCCAAAATAGAGTCCACCTGCTATGACATCTTATCACTTAAGGCCCTACCTCCAAATCCCCTCTCCCCCATATATCAGGATTTCCAACCTTGTCCACTGTCATCTTGGTCCCTATGATCACCTTCGATCTTTCCTCCCCTGGAGCATGCTCCCACATCGCTCATCCGATCAACTTATCTCTCTCTTTTGTGGCACCTTCCCTTCAGTCTTCAAGCATGCCATGGTCTTCCCATTCTAAGAAACCCTCTTCTGACCTCTCGTCTTTTGCTAACTATGTTTCCAACTCTCTTCTCCCCTTTGCCTCCAAGCTCTTCGAGTGGTTAGTGTACAACATCCCCACCTCCTTCTTCTCCTCCCATTTCCTCCTAGACACTCTTTAATCTTGCTTTCGGTCTCTTTATTCCACTACAATTGCCCTCACCAAGGTCACCAATGATCATCTCTTAACCAGTTTCAAAGGTCAGTTCTTTATTCTTTTACTGCTTGACCTCACAGCGGCATTTAACATAGCTGACCACCCCCTTCAGCTCTCTCCTGGTCCACTTCTTACTTGTCACACCTTCTCTGTTTCTACACCCACCTCCACTTCCCCTCTGCTGCCCCTTCCTGACAGGCTCCCCCAAGGTTCTGTTCTTGGCCCCTTTCTCTTCTCCCACTGTGAATCTTACCTCGGCAAGCTTATCAGTTCCTTTGGACTTTGCTGCCACTTCTATGCCGACGATACCCAAATTTACCTCTCATACCTGGACCTCTCTCCCTCTGTCCTCTCCTGTGTCACGTCCTGTCTGTCAGCCATGTCAGCGTGGATGCAACATAGCTTACTGAAACTCAATATTTCTTAAACTGTACTCATCTCACAGGCAAGGCCGCCCCTACTCCCGTCCTCTCCCTCTTTGTTGACAACGTCTCACTCTTCTCCGTTCCTCATTCAATGTCTAGATATCACCCTTGTCTCTGCCCTTTCCTTCTCCCCATACAGTCCCTCTCCTAATCCTGCTGTTTCCACCTCCGCAATATTTCCATAATCAGGCCCTTCCTCATCCTGGATGCTGCTAAAACTGTTATTAATGCCCTCATCATTTCCCCCTTGATTACTGTAATCTGCTTCTCGCTGGCCTTCCTGTCTCCCACCACGCCCCAGTCACTTCACTGGCTCCCTATACTTTTCAGAATTAAATTGGAGGTCCTCTCTCTCACATACAAAGCTCCCAACCTCATCGCTCCTACCTACATTTTCAGCCTCATTTTCTTACATACTCCCTGTCACTCACTTTGCTCTTCCAATTGCCTCCTCACATGCTCAACGATCATTGACACTTCCCATGCTTACATTCATGATTTCTCCCGGGCTGCTCCTAACCTCAGGAATTCCCTCCCTCTATCCATTAGGCTTTCATCCAGCTTCTCAGCCTTCATGTGTGCCCTTAAAACTCACTTTTTTGTTCTAGCTTGCCACCACTCTTCCTAACTCTCCAGTCTGTGCCATCTTCTCTCACCCTATCCCCTACAGACTGTAAGTTGGTATGAGCAGGGCCTCTCTTGTCTTCTCTTCATAATTATGCTAACTGCTCACAGTAATGATATTATCTGTGATATGTACAAGATAAATATGTGCCCATGAATGATCTATTCCTTTACATGCTCCCAATATTACCTGTGCTCTTGTGGGATACCAGCTCCACTCTTCCATATGTTCCCTTTCCCAGTTCCCGAATAAGCTCATAGTGCTTCTGCACCTCACTCCCGGACAGGCTGCGGATCGCCAGCGCCTGCATGTCTTCCGTGATCACAGGTACACCGCAGCAGCCGAGCTTCCGAGACGGTTCCTGATCCACCGATCCGGCACTCATACTCACACTGCAGGAACAGAGAGTGCCTTGTTATATAAAGAACAGGTAGTGAGCACTGCAGTAAATATTATGTATATTACAGTCATATATATGAAACTATAAAGGTCTGAAATTCAGATTTAAATCTCCTATGAATTAAAGTAACACAAAGAAGTTTAGGTGCATATCAGTGCAGATATATCATTTTTTTTCCCAGACAGTGGTTTCCGTGGTCCTTGCAGGCACAGGGACACCTGCTTCTGAAACACTTGGTTCTACTCAAATCAGTGAGGACACCGGGAGTCCTGGAAAAAACTATTGAAAAAGTGCGCGAAAGCAAACTAGCAATAGCATTGTATAGGGCACAGCATACAAAAAGATTTATGTATATTCATTAGATTTTTTTCTTTTTAATGTATTTGGGGGTAATTCAGCTTGGGACGGAATTGCAAAGCTGCACGCAAGCAGCTTTGCAATTCCGTCCTTCTAAATATGCAAATGCAGCATGAGACCTCCTGCTGCATTTGCGATCCCAGCACTGCGACCGAGGTCGCAGGCTGGGATAACGTTGCGATGGTGTACGGCGCTGGGCTGCCGGCCAGCGGAGTAAGCCTCAGTTTACTCAGGCTGCCCGGCTTCTGAGGCCAGGAAACTGCGTCCGTCGACGCAGCCCCTCACCCTGTAACTCCCGGAAAATGAGGACACGCCACCTTTTTCTGGGAACGCCGGCCGCCCCCGCACCACCCCTTAAATGCCTATGCCTGGGCAGAATGCATGACGCATTCAGGATGCCATGCATCCTGCCACCCTTTGCATGCATGCAGGCGTTAGTAACACCGATATGCATGAAGAAATTCACAAAGGGCAGCGCTCTCGGTAAGAGCTGTCCTTGGCGAATGAGGGACTTCCGGGTCTATGACCGCCGCAGGGGGTGATGGGAGGGATCCCATTGGATTCACCTCACAGCACTCTCCCAATAGAAGCCCATAGGCTTCTATAAGGTAAGGCCATCAGGAAATGGCGTTACCCACCGCAACCAAGCCCTGGAGTGCATTGTATTCCAGAGCTTGGTGCATATGAGAAATGCAGTCAAACCCTCATTTTGGGGGTTTGACCACATTTCTCCCTTTGCTGCATCCCGCCCACTGCCAATCAGGCAGTGGCATAGAAGGGGCTGCATGCAATCACACAGGACCTGTTCTGCACATTTGCAGAATGAGTCCTGGGAATCTGCATTCAGCATTGCGTTGAATTAGCCCCTTTGTGCAGGTCTCCAATAGTTCCGATTTTTGCAAGACACTCCAGAAAAAAGGAAGAGATCTGAAAACAATTGGGCATTTATGGGCAAGTCGGGCAGGCTATTTCCCTCTAGGGCTTATGGGGTCTATTTACTAAGCACTGTTAGGAGACAGAGTGAAAAGTGATAAGAAAGTGATAAGGTGCCAGCCAATCAGCTCCCAACTGTCATTTTTCAAACACTGCCTGTGAGATGGCAGTTAGGATTGGCTGGCACCTTATCACTTTTTTATCACTTTTCACTCTATCTCCTAACACTGCTTAGTAAATAGACCCCCTACGTCTTTTAGTCAGAAGCTATATAACAATAACATACCAGTGTGTTTTTGGACCATGTGGAGAAAAACCCGCACATTTGAGCCTGGTGATAACATGACCATCTTATAGGACATGAAGGAGGGCTCACTAATATTGACACTAGCTGAGCAGAGAGATGGGACAGGTTGGCCAGTTGTGTGAGTCACGTGGGTGTGACCAGTGCTGCGTGGGTGTGACCAGTGCTGCGTGGGTGTGGCCAGTGCTGTGTGGGTGTGGCCTGTGCTGTGTGGGTGTGACCAGTGTTGTGTGGGTGTGGCCAGTGCTGTGTGGGTGTGGCCAGTGTTGTGTGGGTGTGGCCAGTGCTGTGTGGGTGTGGCCAACACCATGTGGGCATATGCACTCCCAACACTATCAGCACCAATGTCTCCTTAAATATGTTAAAGTAAAGATATTTACTGAGAAGTTATTGTATCAGTCTCTATATATTGTCTCTTCTGTATATCTGTTATGAGATATGTCACTGTTAACATTAGCACTAACTGTATCTGTGCATCTCCTGTATTTTTTATTATATATTTTCTATTCTGTGCTTCAATAAAGAAATATATATAAAAAAATATATATATATATGTAAAAGTATAAAAACTGGCCGTGAGGTAGATAGAAAAACAATTTTACTGCTTTTGATTTATGGACGACTGTGTGGCCAGCTGGTGGCTGGTAAACATCATGCTGCCATGATGACCATGGGCCTATTTTTATGTGGAGGCCTGGAGCTCAATCCACCTTATTGTTATTCAGGACCTGGCCTGGGTAACTACTCCCCCACCCCCACCCCTCCTCCAGCTCCCCTGCATAAACACTTTTGGAGTGTGGTAGAAAACCAGAGGACCTGGAGGAGACCCACAAAAGCACAGGGAGAATATTCAGACTCCACACAGATAGGTTCCTGGTTGGAATCTAACCCATAATCCCAGTACTTGTGAAGCAGGAATGCTAACCACTGCCCCACTGTGCCGCCCACCAAACCTTAACTGCTGCGGCAAGAAAAAAATGACATAAGAACATCAATCAACTAAGGTAGAACACATCAGCCTAGGAGCCTAGTTCGGCACAACCTCTCTAACACTCAGGGGGAAGCCATCACACACAGCTCCTGACGTTTAGGTGGACCAAGTACCAGCTGTAATAAGTTTTGTAGGAATTTTATTTTTTTTAAATTGTTGAGAGCGAGGATCAGGATTCCTGTTCTCTAATTGTCGGGACATATGCAAATTTTTAGCATTAGATACGCGTTTCCATACTGCGCATGCATACCTGACATACATACATCAGTTTCCCAATTTTTGCATATTTTTGGCTTACACTCGGGGTATATTTACTTCTTTGCAGGTTTTTAGAAGTGGAGTTGTTGCCCATAGCAACCAATCAGATTCTATTTACTATCTTCTAGAAGGTGCTATATAAATGACAAGTAGAATCTGATTGGTTGCTATGGGCAACAACTCCACTGCTAAAAACCCACACTTTAGTAAATATACCCCTCAGAGAGGTAGAACGGGGGCAGGCTGGGATGGCAGCATGAGATTAGGTAAATAGAAAATGTGGAGCTCTATATTCAGCAGGATGAAGTCTGAGTTACTGTTATTCACCAGGTCCTGAGAGCTGTGACAACCAATACATCAGAATGTTAACATGAAATGCTGACATTGAGAATGTCGAAATCTGTGTTATATCCACATTCACATAATATCGACAGGCATAATGTCGAAAGATCATATTAGTGTTGGGGTTAGGCTGCAATTAGGGTTAAGGCTCAAATGCGCTGAAAACGTTATCTAGTCTGTGTCAATTATGCTGCGTGTTGACATAACGTCCATTTCGACGTTCTGAATTTCGACACTCTGGTGTCGATATTCTGAATGACGGCATTTTGTACCACGTCCATTTTTATCGCTGTGATAAGTGGCAATGGAAAATCCCATTCTTGTTGGCATGGGTTTGGTAATGAAGAATAGGCCCCTTTATGTTGCACTAACATTGGTTAAAAAATGTAATTTGGTAAAAATAGAGATAGTGGATTGTGATGAATCCGCTGGATAACACAAGCCCCTCCGCGGCCTTTTAAAGTTGCTGAATGACATAGATTTTCATGTAGCAGCCTCCGGGGGCATCCTAGTGACATCTTCTACCTAGGCGCTAACACAGGTTTTACGTTTTGGATTTTGATATCCAAATAATGGCCATGAGCTGAGTTAAGCTACTCTATTCTTTTTTTACACAACACCTTCCCATCTGTTATGGAAATATGATGTTATTTTCACATTTTGGCCGTAACAAATAAGAATAGAAATTTAATGAACACTAAATTATAAAATTAACATGTAAAAGTCGTGGAAAATTCTGTTTCTTTTCTCTAATATCAATTAGGAATCTTTCTCTGATGTCTGTCAGTTATTACCAATTACCTATCTCTGTGAATTACACCGTTATGTTGGCCATGTAAATGCTGCTTGGTGGTCCAGCTGAATGAAAGATCAGTGCATTGGCCAAACACCCAGATATGACTTTTGTGCAGTTGATACTTTTCATAGTCAGGGGCCTATTCATTAAACATAAAAATTCTCTGGAGATAATTAGCTTTAGAACTCTCATGGAGTTCTAGCTAATTACAGGAGGAAGTCATCATTCCACCTCTCCATAAGTATCTATTCCGAAAAGCTGTCATTTTTGCGATGACAGCTTTTCGGTAAATAGATACTTTTCCCTCTCTACACTACCTTATCGCGTCTGGAAACAGTGCTGCGCATGCGCTGTTACATCTGTAAAACCAGCGCATGCGCAGCACTGCCTACAGATGCGTTAAGTTTCGTATCCCCCCCCACCCCCCCCCCCCCCGCTCACCTTCCCCCCCCCCGACTTACCTGTCCGCGCAGCAGCCTCCGGCTCCGTCCTGCTGGTCTGTCATGTGGTTTCCCAGCAGACCACATGACAGATTAGAAAAAAATATATATATTTTTTTCTTTTTCGAAACTTTCTTGTGCTCTGCTGGGGAGCACACATGACAGACCAGCCTCCGGAGCCTGAGGACGGAGCAGAGCGCCGGAGGGACTCGTCGGGGGACCTGCACACGCGGATACAGGTAAGTGATTCTGCTATTCGCCACCTCACAGTGGCGAATAGTAACTGCATCAAATTCCGAAAATTTATAATTTTCGGAATTTGATGAATACCATAATTTCCACATCCCCATACTAATGTACTAATGTATGGGGAGTGTGGAAGTTAACGCAGGGGAACATGGCAAGGAGATATCTGTGATATCTCCTGTGTTAAGTCTGTTCATGAATACCAAAATAACGTTATTTAAGGAAAATGTCCTTAAAAACGTTATTTTAGTGTTGATGAATAGGCCCCTCAGTCCGAAGCAGTCGCCAATTTAATTGATTTACTGGCCGTTGTGACCAATAGTTCTAATTAGTTATTATTCATGATCATTGGATGTTCCGGCCGCTGCAGTTGCGATTTTTTGCGGAATTGCAGCAACGGTAATACGCAAATGCTAGTTTCAGCCTCCCCCTTGTGTATTAGTGTGCGTCAGACAGTGTAATGCCCTTAGACGCCCACTTTCAATGCCCGTGGACAGTGCAAAGCCGCAGGTGTTTCCAAACACTCCACCATCAGCGCACCATTGCGTCCGTCATCGACGCTTGCACCAGCCTACGACGGGCGCAGTGTCTCCTTCTCAACTCCGGCTAAACATGGCCTCTATGGCGGCTCAGCGATTGTGTTCTCTAACACACCCATTACATTCCCATAACGCGCCTTTTTTTGCCCACACTTCAGGCCACCTTCCAGACACCCTGGAAATCTATGGCTTTGCCTTGCCAGTTCTAATGCCAGCGCCTATGTACGCAATAGCGGACTCCACGCTCAGTTAGGAGAACGCATGTGCCATAGGGGGTTTCAGGACTTTTCGCGATACGCAATGGCAATCGTTCAACTGTGCAAACATAGGTATTTCTGATTTAGGCCCTTTGACTTAGCCGTGCTAAGATTTGCACACAATTAGGCCTAGATTGGAACCAACAAACTCCTCCTGTAAATATATAAAAATACACCCTTTATTATCTTTGGATATTGCTTTAGGGATTAATTTATCATTAATGACTCAATGGTTTATTTGTTATCGCTGTGATGGGGAACGCATTATAGCTGCAATTTGGCAATCCGGGCACCTCTGGGAGCTCTGGCAAAACCTCAATGCCATGCGGAGATTTTCTCCTCCTCACCGCCTCACCGCCAACCTAATGCTGCCTGCAAGGAGTCCCTGTAGCATGCGCCACACATGCGCGTTGAGCTCTCACCCGGAGGTATCTTGCAAAGCCACTCTGGCTTCTCTGGTGCCCTATTGACGGGGACTAGCTGGGTAACGGCAGCCTTTCATTGATCGTGTTTGGTGCAGAGCCATTGTCACTCTGCAAAATGACTTGATTTCTGCGTCACCATTAAGATAGTAGAGATTGGGGTCCCTATTTATTAAGGACTGTAAAGCCATAAATTATGGCACAGTTAAGTAACATTGCTATTTATTAAAAAAAACAACTATAATGTTAGAGATATAACAGATATCTTTAACACTTACTAAACTTATACTGACTTCCGTTGTTCCTATAGTTCTCTATCAGATTCAGAACAGCAATATGGGGCTATTCTGTTGCTATCTGTGTATTATTGGCGGTATAATGCAGAGTTTACTAGCAACACCAGCGCTGTACAGATACACTAGACAGCCCAGGCATTTAACCAGGTGTCAGTCTTATTAACGTATAGTAGAAGGTGCTTGTACAGCCGTACTCGCAGTTATACACTTAGCATTCGGGATGAAGTGAAGCTTGAGTGGAACATAGAGAGCACCAGCCCGTGATTTATAAAGGTAGGGGTACAGGTATATGCAGGATATGTAGACCATGTACCGGATAATTGGGGAGATGTATCAAGCAGTGAAAAGATTGGAGGAGTGAACCAGTGGAGAGGTTCGCCATAGCAACCAATCAGCCTCTACCTATCATTTTATAGAATGTACTTGATAATGCTACCTCAAAGCTGATTAGTTGCTATGGGCAACTTCTCCACCGGCCCACTCACTGCTAGACAAATCAGCCACAATGTGACAGAGTCTCTGGAGCTATGTGGAACGCCTCCGTGTTCCACTGCGGAGCTCACAGCGACAAGTTGGCGGCGCACATGAGCAGTAGACCAAACGGCGGCCATCTTGGTAAAGGAGAATGCTTCAAGTAAGGAGCATTCATGAAGGTAGGGCTCTCCATATTTCAACATTTTTAACAAGCTCCGAAAAGCTTAGCTTTTCTGAACATTTCTGAGTTAGCTAACTGCATCTTCATATGGGATTAGATGGCATCTTCTTAATTTGAAGACCTCCCCAGTAGGATGGAGATCCTTCCTGTCAGGTTAAGTGCCTGCATAAGAAGAAGACATGGGCACCTGTGGCAAGGACGTTATAATGCTCAGTGGACCACACCACCCATTCCACCCTCTTAAAAGGCCAATCTGAACGTCGCGCACACCGTGGCGTGTGCCCTCGCCACCAGTTCATTACTGCTCTCTGTTATGCAGAGTAGCAGTAATCTGCCCACAATGATGTAAGCCTTCAGCTTCGTCCAGTTCTCTGCACACCAAGGCATACCTCTAGTTTGCAGATGTATATTACGTGAGCGGAAATGAGGTGTGCACCTGGATATGCGCTGGGGTAAACAACTAAGCACATCAGCGCAAAAACATGCACCATCACCTAGGGCACTTTGTCCTAGGTATTTGGGGCACTTCGGATATTAAATCCCCCTGCACAGTTATAGTGATGAAATACAATCCCCATGGTAAACATCTCTCAGTATAATGTAATAATGAAACAGCTACAATTTATAAAATCAACACTGATGTGAAGATCTGGCGTTGGGTCCTTGCTCCTGCCCTAACACACTTGACCGCTTCCAATCTCTGCAGTGCCATGACAACCAGCATATTTGACAGTTCACTACTGTTCCTTGCTATGGGATTGATCCGTCAAATGTACTAGTTGACAAGGCAGAAAAGAGCAAGGAGACTGTCAAACATGTAGGTTAAGAGAGAGACACTGGGTTGTCACTCTGGATTTTGTAATTGTAGTGATGATGTGTAAGTAATATATGTGTATGTACGTATATATATATACAGGGCTGTAACTAGGGGTTTGCGAGTGGTGGTATCACACTATAAGCACTGTCGCTGCCCACGGCCCCTGTATCTGGCTAGTATGGTGCTTGGAATGACCGAGCCCGCACCCTGCAGCCAGTACAGCCGCTAGAAGCATCCTAAGTACTCTCTGGGCGGTGCAGTGCTTTCCCGGTGCTGGTGGTCCTACCCTCACGTCCTCATCGGCGCGACTTAATGATGGCATGCGCTCAGGAAGTGATTGCTGGCGGCATAAGGCGCACTGCCGCCCTGTTACAGGGCTGTATACATACACAGGGTTGGATTGGCCCACAGGGGTACAGGGGAATTCCCCGGTGGGCCTCAATGCCTGTGGGCCCACCCTCCTCATCTAGGTGTTAGGTTCCAGACCTAAAATGATACATTGTTACTCTATTGGATTGTCAGTTACCTGGTGGAGTACTACCACTGATCAACATGGGTGCTTGGTTCCTCTCTATAAAAACTACACCAGGATTTGCCTATTGGTTATCCAAGTGTCTGTGGTGGCTGGCCACACCCCTTAAGCATGGGCCCTTATCACTGCATTCCCCCGGTGGGCCCTTCATGCTCCAGTCTGACAATGTACATACATGATGTAACATAACACAAAGGTTGGAATCATTTTATTTTTCCTTTTGTCAGCATTGTTTGAAAAATGGGTCAATTAAAGGATGATGAGCTCCCCGAGGGGTGCCTCCTCTATATCTTCCACCACTATAATAATTATTTGTCCCCACAGTTTGACAGCATAAAAGTTAGACAGGTACCTAATATGCTAAATTCAACAGAGTCTTCTCATAAAAACCAGCCCTCTAATAGGCCGTGTGTCAGAATATCACCGTCTTCCTTCATCACAGACTTAACCAATGAGGGACATTTATCAGACCTTCTAAAGAGGACTAGTAGAGGTGTTACCCATAGGAACCAATCAGCTTCTCCCTATCATTTTATAGAATGTTCTAGATAAATTATAGCTATTATCTGATTGGTTGCTCCACTTATCCTCTAAAGAGGGTTTGATAAACCTCCCCCGATTGATGACTGAAGGCTGACGAGCATAAAAGCATGTCAACCATTTGTTTAGAAGCCAACTTTCTACTTCCATGCACTTCACTCTCCCCATGGCCTTGATGCAACCCCAGTTCAAGCCTAGTCACCCACTGCATCGATCGTGGCAGCTGGGATGGGTGGGACAAGTGCTGGAGGGATTGAGGGCCTGATTTAGACCCGCTCTGAGCGCTATGCGCTTGCAAGCGGGTCGATGGTGGCCCAGTGCGCATGCGCACGATGGAGCCGGCTCGGTCATGCGCATGTGCGAGACCCGGATAGCGACGGGCAATCCGTTGCTCCGGGTCTCGTACCAAAGGGGGCGTGCTGTCGATGTCGAGTGACAGCACGCCCCCTTTGGTGGGCGGGCCGGGGGAGTGGCTGCCCAAACAAAGGCGTTCCCATGTGAACGCCTCCGTTTGGGGGCGGCCCCACTGACATCACTAGTGATGTCAGTGGGAGAGATTTCGGCTCTGTCAGAGCCGAAATCTCTCTGGGGCTTGCGGCAATGAGACCCTACCACGAGGGTCTCGTCGCAAGCCCGATGGTCGCGATGGTCTTGACCATCGCGACCATCTTCCTGGCCGCTCGCTATAGCTGTCGGTGGTCACCCACAGCTATGCGAGCAGCCAGGAGGCCGCTCTAAAAAACAAGAAGGCCGGCCTTGATTTAGAGCAAGCGCTCTGTCAGAGCGTCCGGCTCTGAATCAGGGCCTGAGTTCAGTATAAACTAGTAATACATGTTTATTACATATTGACATATGTTGCTCCTTAAATGACCCTCCTCTTCTTATTATTGCTATCCACACTAACGTATCTGGACTTGGCACGACTTTCATTCGTGTATGGAACACTCCAGTTATGGAGCCACAGGTTATTTGGGAAGGGATTTGTTTTTGTGAATTTAGTTGAATTACCGTTGGTAGGAGGGTTGTGTAGAGCTTGGCTTTCAGCATTAAAAAAAAAGCCTTACACTACTAATACAGGTTCATATTAATCCATAAGTACACGTATGATGAGATGACAGTGCACTCAATGCATAATGGTGTGCTAAATGACTGAAATGATATAACATATACGTAAAAGTTATACAGGTTGAGTCTCCCATATCCAAATATTCCCGAAATACGGAATTATTTTGGCATGACTGAGATAATGAAACCTTTGATTTTTGATAGTTCAATGTACACAAACTTTGTCTAAGGCACAAATTATTAAAAATATTGTATAAAATTACCTTCAGGCTGTGGCCCTGATTCAGACCCGCTCGCTGCCAGAGGCAGCTCGCAGTTCTGAAGGGCGTTTTTTTTTTGTCCAGCCTTCTGGCCACTCGCTAAGATGTGGGTGACCACCCACAGCTTTTGCGAGCGGCCAGGTGATGGTCGCGACCATCGGGCTTGCGACGAGACCCTTGTGGTAGGGTCTCGTCTGCCTCAAGCCCAACTGTCTAATAGACCCGGAAGCTCACTACTGACTTCACTCGTAATGTCAGTAGGGCCGCCCCCAAATGGCAGGCGTTCCTTTGGGAACGCCTCCGTTTGGCAAGCCACCCCCTCGACCCGCCTACAAAACAGGGCGAGCTGTCGATCAACATCGACAGCCGCCCCGTTTGTAGCGAGCCCCGGAGCGAGCGAGAAATTCACTCGCTCCGGGGCTCGCTACAAACGGGGCGGCTGTCGATGTTGACACCGCATGTGCGCACTGCCCGGCCATCGACCCGCCTGCGAGCGCTATGCTCTTGCGAGCGGGTCTGAATCAGGCCCTGTGTGTATAATGTGTATATGAAACAAATGAATTTAATTTCTGTACACAAACTTTGCTTGAGCCACAAAATTATTGAAAATATTGTATAAAATGACCTGCAGGATGTGTGTATAAGGTGTATATAATACATAAGTGCATTCTGTGTGTATATTTGGTTCCCATTCCCAAGATATTTCATGATGGTATGCAAATATTCCAAAATACTGGAATATTCCATTATCCAAAATACCCCTGGTCCCAAGCATTTTGGATATGGGAGACTCAACCTGTAATGCATTTTGCACTAAGGCTGCACTGGTAAATCTCCTCCAGTGTGTCCCGCAGACGTACAATCTCGGTCACTGTGTCACTGCATTGAGGATGAGCAGTGCAGACAGCTCTCTATGTAGTGGCGTGTGGGGACTGGGGAGTTAATGTACAATTGGTCTCCGGTGTCTCTTTGATATACAGATTCTGAGTACAGTCAGTCCTCTTTTCCACCCTGCAGGTCTGGAAGGCTGGGAAATGGGAGCATATTACATTTCTTCCCTGGGCCTCATTGTCTGTAAGGTGTCAGGTTCCTGAACCTCATATACCTGAACAGATATTTCATATATCACATAACAGCGAGATTAACCCTACAAATACAGGTACACAAAACTGCATGCAATGGGTAAGAAAACAGCAGTGACACAAAGATCACATTAATTATTGTACATAGCCTACTGCTATACTGTTTCACATTAAACACCTTCCCCCATTCCGGAAAAAAAAAATGTTGAGTATGGTTACAAAAAAACTGCTTTATTTGCACATAAAACACAAATCCATAGCTTCCAATTAAGAGTGAGTGCACAAATGCAATGTATGTACAGTATACACAGAAACAGCTGTATATACACAATACAAATAGCGGTGTCACAACAACAAAAAAACCAACAACTATACAGCCGCTTGGTATTTGGGTATAATTGCTACAATACAAGTGTCTGTACACACCAAATAATCCCTGTATATGACACAAAGGATGTACCTGGAAAATGGACACAAAAGCTCATAGCATAAAGCTACAGCGGAGGGTATGGATGCAATGTCAGGATCGGAACAATAGACTGAAATGATATTGTGATATGTGTACACAGCAGTCTGCGAATATACTGTCAGCTATTCACACATGGCAGAATATCAGCTGTCACCGTCGTACGCACAGGAGACAAGATCACATCAAGGTAACCTAGCATACACTAACTATAGGTAACTAATATATGCAGTTTATGAATGCACACCATCATTTAGTCCATCACACCGCCTTCCAATATCATTCAGATGCGGCTGTACGTGGAAGGAAACCTAATATTTAATGTATGTGTGTTTAAAGAAATAAGCATCTAATACACACATACTCAGTAATATGCTGGCATTAATAAAGCATTAATAGTTGTATGAAAATGCTTTGCAAATATATAAATACTGATTTGCCAGGTGACTTGTTTTGTCTGTCCTGGCAATTGTTCCCTTTGCATGTACATTTTGCATAATAATATTGCATACACTGACCATGCAATGATCAGGCAGTGTATAACCAGGTACTTACTCAGTGAGATCTCAGTGTACACAGCTATGTCTGCACACAAAGCATTTGGCTGTGGATTTTTCAGGCGTCCCCCAAGAGCCCCTGAGCCTAGAGCCACACCTCAGAGAGCACACCCAGCCTCAGACAGCCCCAAGAGCCACCATTGCACACCTGTACAGGCAGCACACAGAACTGACGCCTTCCCAGGGGGGGAACTTTCTAGTGACAGATGCATAAACCTCTTAGTATACAATTACACCTGAGGTATAAAGCTGCAATGTCTGTAAACTTCGCCCAGGCCTTTGTCATTATTTCAGGTACCCCCATTGTCTATACCTGGGCTTGCTTCTGTGTGAAAAGTAACACTTACTTATACGGCAGCCTAGTATGCGAATAATAGTAATAATAATATTGATAGCCTCAGTTGCTATTAAAGTTGCAATCTGAATGAATAAATGCTGTAATTAGCATGAAGCCTGGCAATTGTCAACATACATACAGTATGCCAAAGTTTAAACATTATGTATAGCTTTAACATATCCAGCTACCTATATATGTTCGTTATTATAAACGAGATTAGTATTTGAACCATATTTACCTACAATTGTGTTACGTTTTTCTATTAAATCAACACATGTAGCCATTAGCTTTTTTTTTTTTCTTTTTTTCCAGAGACAAAGAAATATGTTAGGCCTGCAAGACATTTTTCAAAATGGCTGACAGATAGTATCGCGTGTATCCCTGACAACGTCCACATCCACCTTCCTGAGGTAAAAAGGTGCACTGGCAAAATCATTCTGATAGCCAAACTATAAGTGTGTGGGCTCATAAATATTATAATGAGGCCATTGCCATCCAAGTTTATTGTGGGCATGGAGCATGTCCAAAATAGTCATACATGTACATTCAGAGAAGCAAGCATACACGTACCCAGTTATCTGGGCACACAGGCGTGCAGAGAGGGGTGAATTGTGTTATTATTAGAGGAAAAGCAGATTTTCTATCTAAGCAGCATTGCGGTCCAGTGATTCACACAAAGCTGCACAGTGTGCCTGCCTCACATACAATAAATACACAATGCTGCAGGGTTAGCTCGATTCATGCCCACAGTTCTGCCCTGTGGTAGGAGCCATTCATAGTGCCTCATACTGTAAGTGTCAGACATATAAACACGTAATTCCCCTGCATAACATTACTCTATAGGAGGGACACTTCAGACTGACCAGCGGCGAGCTAAGTACACAACTATACACAGATTTTCCAGGATACACCAACTGGGCTTCAATGCTGTATGTCATGCCTATTAGCGCATGGCAATAATCATAAATAATACAAGGCCAGAAGGAGCCTGATGAGCAATGCTTTGCCAATATTGTGTGATGGGAAGAAGTTGTTGGGGTGTCAAACCCTTTTTTTTGGTGCAGAAAAGTCTAATATGCAGTGATGTCATGATCTCTGTGTGACTGACAGGGCAAGGGACACTTAACATTGATGTTTGCATGGTTATTGTAATGGTCTCATATAGCAGGCACTGGCTACTGAAGTAATGGTCTGCAGGCCTCCGACAGCGGACGTGGCTCAAAGGAGATTTGCCAGAGAGAGCGACGGTCTGCAGTTGCTGGGTAGAAAAGTGTTAATGAAGTGATGCTCCATCAGACTAGATAGAAAATAGGTGATTGCACTGACTTTGGGTCTCATGCATGTGAGGGGTTACTTAGGAGTAAAGAGCTGACTGTATTTCACATAAAGGCACAGAAAAATTCATTCATTCATTTTTATAAACATGAACAAAAGGAAGGGGTTAACCTAATATTTTCGATTAAGCTAGTTTTTAGCTTCCAATGTATTCTTCTGCTATGATTAGGGCTGCTAGTGGGGAGTTTTTGGGGGGGCGCCCTCTCCTGAAACCCATATTAGTAAGAGTTAATATTGGCCTGGCATTGAAGCTGTTAATGGTGTGCTGCTAATGTACAGAGATTAGGCTCCTTACCGGTAAGTAGTAGTGATCAGATCCTGGATGAGATCCCTCTTTCCTCTTCTCGCATGTCCGACTGTCCTGGAAAGTCCTCTGCACCCGAATGCTGGATCCACTCACACATCAGACAAGTGCACCCGAGAAGAGCTTTACCTCTCCTAGCCTGGGCCTCCCCTCCTGTCCTAACCTGTCCTCTGGCTGAGTGTACAGTGCAGCAAACCTGCGCTGCCCAGGATCCCTGTAATATAGCAACCCAGTCTTCCTTCTCACTGTCCTCTCCTGTCTTCTACCTGCACTGTCAGTGCTCACCATCTATCCCTCTGTCCTATTGTATTCTCCGTCTCCAGGGTCTGCAGTCTCTATCCCTTCTGCTATCCTTTCCCTTCCCTGGGTCTGCAGTCTCTGTTCCTTCTGCTATTCTCTCCCTGCCCTGGGTCTGCAGTCCTTGTCTCCTTCCCTTCTGCTATTCTCTCCCTGCCCTGGGTCTGCAGTCCTTGTCTCCTTCCCTTCTGCTATTCTCTCCCTACCCCTGGGTCTGCAGTCCTTGTCTCCTTCCCTTCTGCTATTCTCTCCCTGCCCTGGGTCTGCAGTCCTTGTCTCCTTCCCTTCTGCTATTCTCTCCCTGCCCTGGGTCTGCAGTCCTTGTCTCCTTCCCTTCTGCTATTCTCTCCCTGCCCTGGGTCTGCAGTCCTTGTCTCCTTCCCTTCTGCTATTCTCTCCCTGCCCTGGGTCTGCAGTCCTTGTCTCCTTCCCTTCTGCTATTCTCTCCCTACCCCTGGGTCTGCAGTTCCTGTCTCTTCTGCTATTCTCTCCCTCCCTGGGTCCGCAGTCCCTGTCTCTGTCCCTTCTGCTATTCTGTCCCTTCCCTTGGTCTGTAATCTCCGTCCTTACTGCTATTCTATCTCAGCCACTTGTCTGTCCTTTGTCATTCGTTCCCCGTCTGTATGTCTTATCTCCCAGTCTATGCTTCTTTCTGTTTCATCCCTCTTATTCTTCCTATATTGCTCTTTCTCTATTATGTGACAGTCTCTCCCCTCCCTGTTTATCCTCTCTGCCTCCCCCCACCCATGCACTCTATCCCATCTCCTCTGATCTCCCTCCTTCCTCTCTCTACTCCGCTATTTCCCCATATCCCACTCTCTGTCCTGCAATAACCCTATGTGTCCCTCTCGCTAACACTCTAATTAATCCTTTCAGATGGTTCCTAATTCCTTGTGTTAAGCTTCCTGTCGGAGCACCCTGCTTCTCGTATTTGCCAGGTGCTATCTCCCATACACAAGACTACCTGTCTCTCTATCACCTGTCTCCTGCTTTCCTTCTCTATTATTTTCAAACAGGTTATTTTGCATGTATCCTGTGTATGTCTAATAATGACTCTCCCCCTCCCAACATCCAATGTTCTGGTACAGCCTTTCTGCCCACCTTCCTACCCTCTATTATACATAAATCACTAAATACACACATCTAATTTTTTTTTCGTATTGTAATGTATAGCCTTTCTGAGACCTCCCTTCCCCATTATGGCCACCCCATTACTTAGTCTCCCCTGCTCAGCCCCCCAGAAAGTATTTATTTCCCATATCACGTGACTGACTGCAGCTGGGTCCTAGAGGCTGGATGTTGGTTTCTAGGTCAGCTGTGAGGGAGGAGGGAGCGAGTATGCTGTTTCTTTAACAGCAGGTGTTTTGGGCTTCCCTTAACTCTTCCAGCACCGGTAGGGGGGTTCCAGCTTGTTGCATGACAGCAATGGGGTCGGAGCATTCCTGCATGACAACATCCATTCCTATATATATATATATGTCTTTATGTAGGAGCTGTGCCTGAAATACCATCTTACAAGAGGAACGTGCCCTCGTTATGTCTACACTCCATTTTACTTGTCTGACTTGTGCGTGAGCCTATTGTCTGTTTGATTTGTGTTTTCAAACGTGTCCATCTGTGCTCATTATCTGCCTCATTGTAGTATGGGTTAATTGTTCCTTTTTACCTCTGTTACATTCTTCCTTTTGCTGTATAAGCTTTTGGATTCCCTGTCTATCATTAGCAATTGTATCTCTCCACAACCCTTTGTCCTGTTTCCGTGTCCCCTTTTCAGTGCTGGATGCTTTGGGAATTTCTTTGTTAGTCCTAAAATGTATTACAGCTCTATAGTAACAACATAATTGGGACCTGTGATTTTATAACCCTTGCTCCTGACTCTGTAATCCAGGGGTGGCCAACAAGCGTTCCAGGGGACGACACTCTTGATTGTGATTTCACAGAGTATTTACACCCAGTCCATTGGATGTGGCAGGTTAGTCGGTGAACGGATCATGTCTTATCACCATGTTGCTCAACTATATAACTAGAAGTTAACCGTCAGTTTGGGTTGTGTGAACACTTCACATGATGTGCTGCAATCTTGCTTCTGTACAAAGGGAATGCAAGTCTCCTTCTTCTGATCAGTGGACACTTGTGATGTCCCTGGACAAATTGTTCATCTCTGTTATTACTCAGCATTCTTACTGTATTTAAAGCAAATTTGGAATAACTACAGAAAAGATTAAGACTTCTTGTGAATTCTAAGTTTACCGGCAGATTATCCCCCTGATCAATTTCTCTAAATCTAAAAGTGGATTTAAACACAATTTTAATACATGGTTAACTCCACTGTTAAACTTTGGTTTGTTTTGGCAATGGAGTCCATATTGCCCTTTACTTAGGCATTAGCCCCTTTATCAAGATGACAGTGCTACTGTGCATGCGCAGGGCCATCTTGCCATTGTGTTGCGCGTTGCAGTACCGCACGGCTATGTACATGACCGACTGGGCCTCTGTACATACTCCACTTCCTCCGCTATCTATATATTGATACTGTGAGTACAGATGTACCACTGTGAGTACAGATGTATCAATAAATAGTGTTCACACCAGATCCGAGACAGGGCGCCAAGGTGCAGGCAGGGCTTCCCCGCGCACGTGCTCCCATGTGGCTGACCGGGGAGGGGACATATCCCCATGACACATCTCCAATTCGTCACTCCTGGGGGCGTGCCCAGCACTTACGGTGCTGGGCTTTCCCCATACTCTCTCCTCTCTGTGAATAGATGCCGCGCACATGCGTACGCATATCAAGTGATTGTTTGCCATCATGCATGCGTATAAGCTGCACTGCATGTGCGCAGTGATCGCAATGCGATTACATCCACCTCTGAATCAGGCCCTGTGCCACATGGAAGTTCGCAATGGAAATGCAATTTAAGCATGTGGGACTGTGGAAAATTACTATTAATCCAGGTGACAGTCCTAATCCCGATGATGTAGATAATGCTATGGGAAGTGTTGAACAACATATTTATTCTATCATAAATGGGAAGATGTCAGCACATGACATGTGGATAGCCCTGCAGGCAGCATGTGAGGATAAATATTTCATGAGGAGCATTAATCTGAGGAGAATATTGTATAATACTAAATTGAGTGAATGCACAAGTATGAGTGACTATATCAATAAGGTGATATCCATATCTCAGCAAAAAATGTCTGTAGGAGTCCAAGGCAATAATGAGGAGATCTTGATTTCCTAGTAGTAGTTTTAGAAACTAATACAGCCAAGCTATCAACAGAGATCGTTAGGACAAAACTGCTGAAGAAAAATGCGTTGTACAACTGTACTGTAGGTCCTAGACACAGAGGAATGTTAAGCGATGATGAGTTCTGACTCACAATCTATGGAACTCTGGAACAGACAGCCTGGCCATGTGGGTTTGACTGCATCCAGAAACTTCTTGACGGGATAAGGACAAGAATATCCATGAGTAACACAGAAAGACCAATGCGTGAAAGCTGTATAGTAGGCCAACAAACCCATTGCCCCTTCCCAAGACTAGCAACCAGAGCTGATGCATCCCTGGTGCATACATATATGTGTGGTCCAATGGAAGTGAAATCAATAAGTAGATGCAGATACTTCACAACATTCATTGATGACTTCACAAGAATGACATGTTTTTTCACTAGAGCAAAACATTAAGCAATAAGTAAGATTGCAGAGTACAAGAGATCAGTAACTCAAATCGGTCACAAGTTGAAAGTCTTGAGATCTGAAAATGGAGGATAATACCAAAATAAAGATGTTGCAACCTTCCTAAAGAAGATTGGTATTGAACATCAACTGACCATTGCATACATGCCAGAACAGAATGGTGTAAGTGAACGTGCAAACTGTACTACAGTGGAAAAAGCTCAATCTATGCTAAAAGATGCCAGCCTGAATAAATGCTTTTGGGCAGAAGTTGTATCTACGGCAATATATCTAAAGAATCGTGTTCCCACAGTTGCTGTAAAAGGTAAAACACAGCTGGAGACGTGGTCTGGAAGAAAGATAAGCATCAACCATCTAAAAGTTTTTGGGTGCATAGGATATGTACATATCCCCCAAGGAAAAAAAGGCGGAAGTTGGTTCCCAAATCTGTGAAATGTATCATGCTTGCACACTGCCAAGAAAGCAAAGGATACAGACTCTGGGACCCTTAGAAGTAAAAACTTATGAAGTTAGGAGATGTTATATTTCAAGATACAGCACCACTTAAAATAAAACTGGAACAGGGATTGCAGAACAAGTATGTCACATTGGATTTGCCAGCAACTGGAGACCTGTCTGAGATAGAAACTGCCAGTGTGTACATCCAATAACAAAACAGAACTTTAAGATCAAATAGTGGATAGCCACCTAACAGATATTTTGAGGAGTTTGCAAATATCGCATTATGTGAACCCCAAATTATCCAGGAAGCAAAGTCAAGTAATGACTGGTGTAAATGAAAATCAGCAATAGACAAGAAGATGATATCGCTCAATGACAACAATACATGGACTGTAGTTAACAGGCCGAGTCACCGCAAAACATTCAAGAGCAGTTTAAACCTCTGCAAAAAGATGAAAGCAAGCGGGACCATCACCTATCATAAAGCTCATCTTGTCGCGAAGGGTTACACACAGAGACCTGGATTTGACTACTGTGAAACCCACTCTCCTATAGCAAGGTACAGTACATTATGCTTAGTCATTGCTGCCTTGTACAATATGCTGTTATACCAATTACACTGTCTCAGCTTTCTTGAATGTAGAACTGACAGAGGATATATACATGAAACTTCCTAAGCATTACTATGACAATATGTCCCAAGAAAGAGAAGTCTGTCTCTAAGAAAGCTTTAGGCTCCTGGTCACCTGTGTCTCAAAGGCTCTTCCAGTGCTTTTCTGAATACCTGCATAGCGTCACTCTTCAGCATTCTGGTTCCGGTACACTCTGTTTGTTCAAGACTCCTGTGTACCTGCCATCACCAAGTGCATTTCTGGACATTGCTATATTATCCTCAGTGCATTCCTGGTTCGTTTTGCACTTGGTTAATTGCATTCTAAGTACATTTTGTTGTTTGTTCCAAGAATCCTGTGCACCTGCAGTGACCAGTGCTTTCCTGGACATTGCCATTATTTGCATTCCTGTTACTCGGCATTCACTAAAGTATTCTGACTTTGCCTCAGCTTCAGTAATCTCAAGAAGATCCACCGCATCATCTGTTTTGGGCTTACCTTTATTATATTTATTCATTCTGGGTCTAGTTTCCGAGACGAGATTATTACTGATTTTGTGTTATCCCTTATCCCAGCCTATTAACGTTTCTGCACTATGCCCTGTGTGTGTGTGTGTATAAATCTGGTTTGTTTCACATCTATATCCATGATACTACTGATTCCTCTGGGCAGACATACACAGGGGAATATCCTTTGAGACCCCTGACTATGCCATACCATGCTCTACTTGTATTTAAGCAACCATTCAAAGATCCACCTGAAATCAGGTGGGAGGAGGACATTGGAAGCAATGGGAGACAATCTGCAAACGACTCTCAAAGATGTCAATTTGTGTTAGGAGGACTAAAGAAGGGGCTATCAAATCCCATCGCACCTGCACATGGCTTTTCTGAACATTTCGGACCACTGCTGGAGGGATTGCCTTTAGGCTGGAATGATGTTATATGGTGGCACTATCCTATTAGCAGTGGCTTTTGCCGAATGGGCCAGAGCCTCATCATTCAGATAATTTAGTGGTATACGTACATATGTCTTCCTGCTCCTCATACTTCTTCCTTCCCAAAATACTGCTCCTTCCCACACAGCTCAATTAATTGTCCATATACTCAGACGAGCTTGTAGTCTGATAGTGGGCAATTGGAAAAAAATTGTGTCTCCATCTCTCTCTGCCCTCATGCACAAAGTGTGGTAGGTCCATAGTTTGGAATTAATTACTAGCATTATCCACAAATGCCCTTACAACTTTCAAGGTGCCTGGTCTTCCTGTGTAACTCAGATAGCCACCTCATTGTACCGTCTTACTTGTTTTATCTTAATGTTTATTGCTCGGATATTCTGAAGTTGATTCACCTCCCCCCCCCCCCCCCCCCTGACCGAAAAACACTCTTTCCTCTCTTGGCGCAACCCAAAGACCTTCAAAAATTTAACAAATGTATATTAAAGAATAGTGATAATACTTTTTTTCAATGGTTGTGCAATACACACTGTCATTTTCTGAGAAGTTTGTCCCACTTATCACACTGAGAAATTATCATGACAGCCTCCAGCCAGCAAAAGCTATTGTCCAACATATAATACAGTTCCTGTAAATGACCCATATGTCATTTCAAAGGCATCAATATGGTTCAGTGTAAACCCCGCCCTTTACAAGCACCTGTGCAAAGTCATGAAGCTGATGTGAGCGACCACCATACTTTTTGTTTGCAGTTCTGTGAGGCAGGAAAGGAGCCAGCATTGGGAGGATGTGCTGGTCCGTATAGTGCCATTAGGAGGTTTCTGGGGTACCTCCTAGGTGAGTCAGCTATCAGCTTATATGCTGTTATCATTCAGTACATTAATTTGTAATTATATGACCCAGAGTGGGTGCTACTATTAGGTAGCAACAATTATTTTGGGGTGAGCGTTTGGGTGTGGGGCCCCCGGAGTTGCTCTGGCTGGGCCTTTTTCAGGGCATCACCACTTAATCACATATTTTTTCATCACTTTTATATTTGTTTGTCTATTATTTATGTAATTTTAACTCTTTCTCATTATATTAACACTTATTGATTCATCTTTACACATCTATACTTTACACTTTACACTTCACTATCACCTTTTTTCGTGTGATGCCCTGGGGATGGTCCTTGGCTAGATTCTTTTGGGGTTCCCTGCGCCTCAGACGTGAATCCCATAATGTTAGGGACACCAGTATAGAGGAGCCTTGACGCTGGCCTGGCGCTTATTCATATATTTGCAAATGTATGTAAGTAATACCTCTGAATTTCTATAATTATGTAGGATTTAAGTATTTTTGTTGATTTAGCTGCAGTGTGCTGGAGAGCAAATCCCTTTTTTTCTGTAGCTCAGTGTAAACCCCGCCCTTTACAAGCACCTGTGCAAAGTCATTAAGCTGATATGAGCGACCACCATACTTTTTGTTGGCATCAAGATATCGTTGTTTGTCTTACTTGATGAAAAAGCACCAAACTATCCAACAATATGAATTGGTAAATACACAGAACAGATAGAAGGCCAAACTCACTACAGATTCTACATAATGTTATAGTATAATATTCCACTGAAGTCTACTGTAATAAGTTTATACAGCAAGATAAAAAAATATTTCCACATATATACACAAATATACAATGGTCTTGATGCCGGGAAGGCCTGTGGTACATTGAGGTTGGACTATTTGTACGTACCTAGCATTTCATGGAGAAGACATTTGGGGCAGTGACAGCCTAGATAATCCGAAAACATAACTAGAACCCCTTAGTGATCCCCAGAGGAAAATCCGAAGACTGTCTTTTATATACAATATTACGACTTAGAACTTGGGGAGAAAGGTATAACTACATTTCACTTTATAAGGGGAGATGTATCAAACCTTTTAAAGAGTGGAAAAGTGGACAAGAAGAAATTGCCCTCAGCTGCTATATAGAATTTTATAAAATGTATTAAAAACTGCTAGGAAGAAGCTGATTGGTTGCTGTGGACACCTTGTCCCCTTATCCATTCATTAAGAGGCTTGATACCAGTGGCGGAACTTGTGAATGGTGGGCCCAGGTGCAAAAATTTGCTTTGAGCCCCCCTCCTCCGTCCTATTCCAAGTTCAAAGTGCAGTGGGTGACAGAGAGGGGTAGAGGGTGACAGAGAGAGGTAGAGGGTGACAGGGAGAGGCCAGAGGTAGACAAAGAGAGGCAAAAAGGTGACAAGGAGAGGGAGACAGAGAGAAGCAGTGTGTGACAGGGAGAGATAACAGGCAATGGGTGACAGGGAGAGGGAAGAGGCAGTGGGTGACAGGGAGAGGGAAGAGGCAGTGGGTGACAGGGAGAGGGAAGAGGCAGTGAGTGGCAGGGAGAGGGAAGAGGCAGTGGGTGGCAGGGAGAGGGAAGAGGCAGTGGGTGACAGGGAGAGGGAAGAGGCAGTGGGTGACAGGCTGTGGGTTACAGGGAGAAGCAGTGGGTGACAGGGAGAAGTGACAGGCAGTGGATGAAAGGGAGAGGGAATAGGCAGTGGGTGACAGGGAGAGAGTGATAGGTAGAGGTGACAGGGAGAGAGTGATAGGTAGAGGTGACAGGGAGAGAGTGATAGGTAGAGGTGACAGGGAGAGAGTGATAGGTAGAGGTGACAGGGAGAGAGTGATAGGTAGAGGTGACAGGGAGAGAGTGATAGGTACAGGTGACAGGGAGAGAGTGATAGGTACAGGTGACAGGGAGAGAGTGATAGGTAGAGGTGACAGGGAGAGAGTGATAGGTAGAGGTGACAGGGAGAGAGTGATAGGTAGAGGTGATAGGCAGTAGTGACAGGGAAAAGCAGTGGGTGAGAGGGTGACAGGGAGAGGGTGATAGGAAGAGGTGACAGGGAGAGGGGAGAGACAGTGGGTGACAGGGAGATGCAGTGGGTGTCCAACACATTATACCACACTGTAGTGCCCCACACATTATGCTACACTGTAGTACCCCCCACATTACGCCACCTGTAGTGCCCACACATTATGCCACCTGTAGTCCCCATACATTATGCCACCTGTAGTGCCCACACATTATGCCACCTGTAGTCCCCATACATTATGCCACCTGTAGTGCCCACACATGATGCCACCTCTAGTGCCCACACATTAAGCCACCTGTAGTCCCCACACACTATGTCACCACTAGTGTCCACACATTATGCTACACTGTAGTCCACCCCACATTATGCCACCTGTAGTGCCCACACATTATGCCACCTGTAGTACCCACACATTATGCTACACTGTAGTCCCCACACATTATACCACCTATAGTCCCCACACAGTGTACTCACCAGCAGCATCCTCAGGCAGCCGGCAGAGCAGCAGTCACAGCCTCACAATGAGTCACACCCATGAGGCTGCACTGCTGCTGGGTCAGAGGAGCATGTGACAGGCTCCTCCAATCAGAGCTCAGCACAAGCTCCTCTGACCCCACTGCAGAGACTACTGGGACTTATTACCCAGTAGTGCACTGCTGAGCCTGACTGTGCACTGTGCTTCTCCTGCATGTAGCTGCCGGCCGGGTTAGTCACAGCCTTGATGACTGCCCGCCAAGCAGCTGCATTGCACCTGCCATACAGGCAGTGTGGACCCCTATAATGCGGTGGACCCGGTGCAGTGCACCAACTGCACCGCCAGTAGTTTCGCCCCTGCTTGATACATCTCCCCATATGTTTCCCAGACTTTTTCTGGCTTTGCATGGTGAAGATGGCAGAGGATGATTTATGGTAGCAGTCCTCTTCTGAGGCTTATTGGATGCTTTCCTCCAAGGGAATGTCTGAAATATGCAAACAGTGCATTTCACCAACTCAGACCCATTGTGGTTGACTTGCAAATCCTAATACTTCCATCTAACTTATAACTATACAATTCTCAGGCCGACCTGTCAGATATTGTCCTGAGAATTGTTTAGTGTGTACGCTGCAGCAGGGCCTGGCAGTCGGTCTATAACCTGCTGTATCTATCTCTGACATAGCAGCGGCACATGTGGAAACCCCCACTGATGAACCAAGCAATCGTAGACCCTGCAGAAATAATTATGCCGCAATTTGCGGGTCTGGGCCAATTATATGAGAAGCGCATCATTTTAGTCCTACCCACTCTCCATAGATGTGTGAATTGCAGCATTATGCCGCAGGGAATGGTGCACGGTACCTGGCCCCACCCCCACCAAAGATCTCCTGCAGCAACTCAGGTGTGTTTAAATGCAGTGTATGTATATAATATACCTATAGTGTGTGCACATAGCTTAAGATGTAGCAGAGATCTGACAGGGAAACTATGATTTCACATAGGGGCGCCGAGAGGGGGGGAGCGGGTACAAATTACCTGGGCCCGGGCTTGCTGCAGGGGCCCGGGTCTGGCACCGCTCCCCCTCCCTCTTAAGTCACAGCAGCCCAGCACACTCTGCTGTGTGCTGGGCCGTACTGGGAGACTGCTTGTGGCTGCTAAAGCAGCAGCCGGAGCAGTCTCATGCCTATGGGGGGAGCGATCTCTCTGATCGCGCCTCCCATAGGCTGTGCGTCAGGCTGAGGGGCACACAGCGCCCCCCTCCCCAGTGCACAGCTTTGCAGCACTGACATTTTTTTTTTTTTTTCTAAGGGGGCGTGACCACGTCTCCCGCAATTAGGCCACGCCTCCTGTTACCTGGGCCCTGCACGGCTCTCCTCGGCCCTGATTCACAGTTAAGGTGCCTACACACATAGTGATGTGCTCACGACCCGACATTGTGCACGATTTCCCTTCAAAACTCTCCTCGGCAGCTCTGCACACGATTTGGTGTTTGCAGTGTCCAATCTTCAAACGATCTAACGTGCAGCCAGACTTTTCTCCAGTGTATTGGGTCCCAGATTGGCAAATCTGCCCTACAGCACGGCAGATCTGAAGATGCGATGTGTGACCAGCGGGGATGTGAGTGAGGACTCATGATTTGGGCATTTTTTACATGATCTGTCGTTCCGATGTGTTGGATTCAGCCAGATTGTGTAAAATATCGCTATGTGTGTAGGCACATTAAGATCAGAAGTATCCCATACATACATACATTCAGATTCAGTAATTGTCTCTGTCATTTCACTTGGAAGACCATAGAAGTAGTATAGCTGCCATAGAGAGAGCTTGTATAACAGTCCTCCAAATACATTGAATTGCTTCACAGGTGCCATAAACGCCACCTTTGTATACATATGCTTAGTTTAGCTATCTGGGAATGTAAAATGAAAAAAATAAAAAACCAACACAGTCCCGGGTGGCTTTATTTAGGGCCTGATCAGGGGCGTTTCAAGAGAGGAGGGGGCCAGTGTGCAGTCTCTGTCCGGGGACCTCTCTCTCAGGCGCTGAGCACAGCGCCGCACCGTTAGACTCTGGGCACTAGAGTGTGCCCAGAGTCTACAGCGCATGAGCAGGTCACCAGGAAAATGTCGCCACAGCCATTTTCCCGGTGTTTTCCCTACTGCGCATGTGCAAAAAGCCGGGAAAATGGCCGCGATTTCGACAGCTGCAGCTGTCATTGCTGCACCACAAAGCACTATCCAGCCAGGGATTGTGCATACAAAAAAAACAATAAAGTTGCCTCAGGGAGAAAATGACCAGCGCATACACAAAACGGTCACTACAGCTGCAAGATGGTGAGTGGACTTTGCCAGGCAGGTGAGTTAACACTTTCCCTCTTTGGCAAACGTAGGGATAATACATGCGGCCGGTAGCTGGACACACTTCACCGTGATCCAGCAGCAAAGCGGGTCCACACAAATAGCTCCCGGAGCCGGCTGCATCATACATCTCCCCCTTATATGAAGATGGATGTAGCCATAGGGGTCATTCTGCCTTATAACCAATGGAGGGAAATGGCACTGATTATACCATTTGAATGTATATATCACTGATTTCTTTTTGTCTCCAAGTATATAACAGCTACAGAATGGGGAGTAAGGTGCAATCACGGAGATCGCTAGACTCTTCAGGGAGTCAGGGAGATTGCTACTATTTCATTGGGTTGCGCAGAACTTTAACAATGAACTGATGTGCATCCAATGCAGCATCTTTGTACGTAAGTTTTGGTTTTGCGAAGCTGCCGGTGGGCGACTCAATACCCACAGCTGCGGCTGTGGCATTTGCATATTTTTACTCAGCCGTTGTGTACAAAGACGAAGTCGTGACTGGATTGCATCCATCTCTGCATCAGGCCCTAATGTAGTACTTCATATTTCCTGTTATGCTTAACAGAACACATTAAACACCTATACAGTAAATGCTTTTGCAAAATGAACGGCTACAGCATTATCTAACACTACCCGCATTCACCACTAGAGGCAGTGCATCACTAAAGCTCTGGTTCCTCGCCATATAGATTGCTTCTTGCACCTATCTCTGTGCATCTTGGAGTATATTAATAAAAAGGGAAGTAAGCCCTAAATCTGTGGAAAATGGGTGTTTTTGCAGGAGATTGGGCTTGTCCCTATGGAGCAAGCTCAGCAGCTGGCAAAAGCTATCGCCATGTTTCCACAGAGCTAGCCTTCGCTGGTTGCATCCGGCGATAGCTTCCCCATGCAGATGACTATTTAAGAAGGATCTCTGTGAAGGTGGAACTGAAAGCCCAAGTCCTGGCTTCCAGTCCACTGTGCCCATGTGAACCGGCAAAGGGATCTAGGATGGCCAGCGAGTCTTACAGCTGCTAGTCCGTATCGCCGGGGAGCTGACAATCACTCCGAAGCCCCGGGAATTTATTCTTAGTAAATTTAGACACTGAGAGACTGATTTAGGTTCGCACGTTGCTGCGACCGCTTTTGCGCATTTTGACGTAGTCATGCTAATGCTGGTATCAGCCCTTCCCCTGGTTTACAGCTGTGCATCTGAGCGTGCCAACTTTGAGCGCCTTTTAGGTGTTGAAATATCGCTTGGTGCATCCTTAGACGCTACCTTTGGTCGTACCATCACAACTGGAGCCAGCGGCATCTTAGGTGCAGATCCTGCGTCAGAGCATGGCCACCAATGTGTGATTATGCATCTGAGTTTGCAACCAGCTATGCTAATGCCCGCGACACTCCCATAACACGCCCGTAATATGGCACATCACCATGCGTCTGAATAGCCACCTCCTAGTCACCGTCCAGGAACTCCCAGCACATTTCCAAGACAATTCGGCCGTGTGTCCCAATCGCAACTGCGCCTCTGTGTGTACACACCGTGGGTCGCATGCGCGGCACAACTTCTTAGCGAATTAGACGCATGCGCAATAGAAAACCATAGCTCAACTGCGGGAACATCGACATTGCGTCGCTGGCAGTACAAACTCAGCCTTATAGATTATAAATTAGACCCCTTAATCTGGGTACATTGGCTGGTGTATACAAACAATGGGCCTGATTCAGAGCCGGACGCAATTAGCGCTCGCTCATCCAGAAAATAGGTGTGGCTATTCAAATGAACTGTTCGCTCTTTGCGGTCTGTTCACGCCTCTAGGTCTGAACGAGCGAACAAAACTTGCAGTCGTTTTTTGGAAAAATACGCCCCCTGGACGCTCGCATCCTACGTCATGTCCGCTATTTATTAGATTAATCGAGTACATCGACCAGCGTATGAACTGCTCGCTATTCTTGTGGTTGGTTTTTGCTACCACAATCTTGCGAGCAGTTCTGGCTATAAAATAACCCAGTGACGTGGTCAATGACGCTGCTGTTTTAATTATGCACACCCTTAAAACGCCCGTTTTGACCTTTAAGCACGCCTGCGTTCGAATCTCCACTCCCCGTTTTCAAGCACCTTCCCCTGTTACCACCCACATATGCCTCATTCTGTCACTCAAAATAGCAGGCATTCGCTATTTAGCGAACAAACGATTTTCGGCCGCACTGACTGGTTCGCGCATGCGTATAACGATCCATACGCATGCGCAGTTGGGCAAACATCGCTCGGAGCGGACGAGCGGCCGCTTACGAGCGGCTCTGAATCAGGCCCAATGTGTCTGTGAATAATGTCTTCCGAAGGGGTTGGGTACGGGATGCCGGTGCTCGGATCTTGGCGGTCAGAATCCCGACAGGGTTGGGATACTGACACCTGTTGGTCAGTACCCTACCCCTAACCTCCATGCTGCCTAAACCTAACCGCCCCCTAGTGCCTAAACCTAACTCCCCTCTGCACCCTACACCTAACCCTCCCCCCTTAGTTCGTAACCCTCCTCCTAGTGCCTAACTCTCCCCTAACCCCAGTACTTACAATCGGGATGCCGGAGCCAGGATTCTGACAGGTGACGGGATTCCAGAGCTGGTATTCTAAGCTTCAATTTCATCAATTTCACAGACATATCAGGTTGGCCCTGCGGCACAATTGATGTTGATATATCGGTAGTGGATCGGCGGGGTGTACAATCGATATGTCTGTGAACGACATTGTTCACAGACATATCAGGTCGGCCCTGCACCACAGCCGATGCCGATATATCATGCATCTGCATGTGTCGTGTGCGGGCAACTTGCCGACCACCCGGACACTGGCTGCAGGGTCCGCCGACGCTGACATCACAACTGGGCGGGCATTTTAATTAAATTATGTTGTGATGACAGGCCAGACACATCGAACGTCCGATTGGTAAGTGTGTATAGCTTAACAATCGGTCACTTGGGCGGTGGATCGGTCTGCTGACTGATCCGTCGTCTATGTGTGTACCCAGCATTAGACTTCAAGTAAGTTTGTCCTTTAAATATAAAAAATTAATACCGTACAATTCCAAAAACAACTAATTTTGTTCTGTAATTAAAACTGCCTAGTTTCTGACCTAAATTACAGTTACTCCAAAATGTTAAGTTTTGTGACTCATCAGCAATGTCATTTTTAGCAACACGATGTAAAGTGTGACGCCCGCGCTGACTTGTTTTGCCATTCAGGTCTTATAATTGGGCTACATCATGATTCAGAGATTATGGGCCTCATTCAGAGGCGGTCGGAGGATGCAAGCGGTCGCTCAGAAACTGGGCGGCCACTTGCATCCTGACCGCCTGCCTCTTTTGCGGTCGTTAGGCTGTGGGTTAACACCCACAGCTCTAACGACCGCTCCGGTGATGGTCGCGATGGTCAGAGACCATCGGGGCTTACGACGAGACCCTAGGGTAGGGTCTCCCTTGTCGTAAGCCCCGGAGAGCTTCTGGCTCTGTCTGAGCCGGAAGCTCTCCACTGACATCACTAGTGATGTCAGTGGGGCCGCCCCCAAACGGTAGGCATTCCCATGGGAATGCCTCCGTTTGGGCTGGTAAGCGGAATTCATACTTGCCAACTCTCCCAGATTGTCAGGGAGTCTCCCTGAAATAGTAGCAATCTCCCTGACTCCCTGAAGAGTCTGCCAATCTCCCTGATTGCACCTTACCCCCATTATGTAACTTTTATATATATATATAAAAAAACAGAGATATATACATTCAAATGGGATCATTAGTGTCATTTGCCTGCATTGGATATAAGGCACAAAGGCCTTCATTCAGAGCCGGACGCTCTGAGCAGAGCGCTCGCTCTGAATGAGGGCCGTCCTCCATAAAAATGGAGCGTCCTCCTGGACGCTCGTATAGCTGTGGGTCACCACCCACAGCACATACGAGCGTGCAGGATGATGGTCGCGATGGTCTTGACCATCGCGACCATCGCCAGTGCGACCAGAAGCCTGTGGTCGGGTTTTCGACCACAAGCCCTGGAGTGATTTTGGCTCTATCAGAGCCAAAATCACTCCCACTGACATCACTAGTGATGTCAGTGGGGCCGGCTTCTGAGGGTAGGCGTTCCCTTGGGAACGCCTCCGTCTGGCAGGCACGCCCCCGGCACGCCCACCAAAGGGGGCGTGCTGTCAATCAACATCGACAGCACGCCCCCTTTGATCAGACACTACGAGCGAAGGACTTTCCTTCGCTCGTCGCATCTGGCGCATGCGCACGACGGAGCTCCCTCTGTCGTGCGCATGCGCAGTGCACACCATCGACCCACTTGCGAGCGGACAGCCGCTTGCGAGTGGGTCTGAATGAGGCCCAATGATCCCTATGGCTACATGTATTTCAGGAAAGTATCAGTGTGTTTTCATCACCAAGTAGATCTTACTAACTGCTTTGGTGCTCATTTACATGTGGATGTCAGTCAGTATTATGACACGCCTCTCAGATGTATCAGTACACGCCCACTTTACCGCCACGCTTATAGGTGCTGCTTTCACAATCTCCCTGGAATGCTTTTTCAAAAGTATGAAGTGGATCCCCCCTCCTCCTCCTCCTCCTCATCTTCCCAGTGATATTTGAGAAGATGGTGCTGGCACACAAGAGAGCAAAGGTTCTGCCACTGTTGCAGCGTCTTTGCTTTCACTGCGCAGCCCCATCTTTCTGAAGATTTCAAATGACATGATTTTAGATGGGTTTTTTTTTTCAAATACAGATCCAAAACCAAAACACGTGAGTATGGTTCTGCAAAACCAAAACATGAAGATGAAAACAGATCCAAAACAAAAACATGGGGACATGCGCACATCTCTAGCTCCAACCAATCAGCTCCTAACTGTCATGTGTTTGAAAAATGACAGGAGCTGATTGGCTGGAGTACCATTTGAGATACGTAACGAGTGGTAACAAGAGTCTTTCATCAGCAGAATAAAGAATTCAACCACAGAGGAAAGGTACCCAGGAGTTACAGTACCAGACAGAGCCGGGTTAAGAAGACCCTAAGAAGTCCTAGGTAACATACTGATTTGGGCTCCCTTTCCACCCCATACTGAGTTCCCATTGGGATCTAGGTGGGAGTCGGTATTGCCAAATGGGTGATCCGGCTATGGCACCATATGACGTTCAGCAGTGAGTGTAGTGAGACTGCAGGAAAGCCAATAGGATATGTGGTAATACAGGCAGAGGTATTAGTAGCAGGAATGAGAAGAGTACTTGTTTATCATGTTTAAGTCACTTATAGAGTAAGACCTCAATTCAAGTACATCTTACAGTAGGGAATGGGCAGAGGTGATATCATAGAAACCTACAAATAAATGTAGGTAATACAAGTCATAATAACAGAGCTCAGGGAGGAAGCATTTGTAAAAATAAGAGGATTTCAAGAGCAAATAACAATTTTTTTGGTTTGCATGGACTTTCCTGCAATTTTTACTATGTATTCATTGTTTTATGTTTCTGTATTTTTTTTATTTCTTTTGTGCTTTTCACCAGTTTGTTTATATCATCAGGCAACAATTTTAAATTGGTGGGAAGAAGGCGGACACATAGTATTTAAAGAGAAACAGCGTGACCCTCAGAGATTTGAGACGTTTATAGATAGGGACTAAAAACTGATTGCTTTATTGGCAGACAAATTCAAACTTTCAGTAATGTATGAATACAGTAGATTATAATATGCACTTTCCCTTCTGCATTATTATATCACTAGTATATTGGGGATGAGTACGGGATGCCGGCACTCAGAATCCCGGCGGCCAGAATCCCAACGCTGGTATCCCGACATGGTTAGGATACCGACACTGGTCGGTCAGTATCCTAGCCCTCCCCCTCTCTCCATAGTGCCTAAACCTAACTTCCCCCTCCAACACCCTAAACCTAACGCTCCACACTTAGTGCCTAATCCCCAACCCTAACCCTCCTTCTAAGCCCAGTACTTACCACCCGGATGCCGGTACCCGGATTCCTTCAGGTGTTGGGATTCCGGCTCCAGCATTCTACGAGCCAGCATCCAGACTGTTGGAATTTTTACCGGATCCCGTATATTGGCCCGGCATTCACCAGGTCAAAGGGTCTATTCTACCTCACCTCTTCCCCATGACGTCTCTCAGCTGTCTCTTGTCTTGATTAAATAAAGTGTCTATCAGGCAGAATAATGTCATGTGTGTATGGAAAATGGACGACCTCCACTCATCCAGCCACCACCAATTCAGTAACACAATGTAAACGAAAGGGGCTGATGATGGCTGACTTGACTTAGATATCAGACCCCAGTCAGACAACTAACAGCTGTGGGCAATAATGGCGGTGATAGTGGCGTATCTGAATGACAGCTCACCACAGTTGGGTTAAAGGATCCTAGTGCTGCTCTTGTCACCCAAAATCAGTGTGGCCCAACAAACACAGCACTGTAGGATGGAGGAACATTGCCTGGTTCCTTCCATTAATACCTATTCCTGCCCATTTCATGATGCTAGTATGAGCAGAAGTAGAAAATGGCATGAGTCCATGGTTCCATCCTTAGATATGATATCTAAAGAGCTTAACCAACTTTTTGCCTGATTCGGAGTCGGACGCATTTCATAATGCGGAAACATCTAACGATTTTTAGTAAACTGCACATGTGCTTCACCATGCATACACATGCATACATACCTTGACGGCGGGAAGGGGGTACGTGCACAGCTTGTGGTCTCTGTTTGTGAATTGGGCATTTCTGGGTGTCATTAGAATAGCTGCCTACCGCATGCATGCAAACCATTGGTTTTATGGGAGCGTTTTGGTCATGTAGCCAGAGTTCTGAAGTAACTTTTGCACCCAGCATGGGGTAGGAGTAAGTGCCGATTCTATTGATGCCAGTTGTGGCAGGGGACGGAAGAAATGGGTGGTGCACAGAAACTCTTACTAACATATGGTAGTAAATCTGGCTGCCGCGACCGCCTGCACCTGTGCCTGCTTTCAGTCCGGCTCCGCCGTTGGTGCGTATCTTCATGACAGCAATGTACCCATGCAGCTCCTTGGAACTGCATTATGAGTTTGGAGAAAAAAAAAAAAAGTAACTGATTAAGGGCGGAATGTACTAAAGAGGAAAATGTGGTAAAACCTCCAAAAATGCAATTTTTACCGCATTCTCCATATGTACAAAGCACCAAAATGTATTGCATCGCATCTTCAGGTGGTGTTACCCAATAGAAGCCTACGGGCTTCTTATCAGGACGCTCCCCAGCTTGGATCCCTCCTATCACCCCCCCGCAGCCAGCGTCCTTCTGCACATGCGCAGAAGGACACCAGAGGGACTTATGGGTGTTAAACCCAAAAGTCCCTCTGTCCGGAGCCATCGCAGAGGACAGCTCTTATCGGGAGAGCTGACCTTACGATATTCTAGGTACCCAAAGACAGGAGGGACATTCTGCATCGCTGATGCGATGCTTAGTACATCCTGCCCTTCAGACCTGATTCAGAGATGGACGCAATGTCGATGATGGACGTAGTGGAGCTTTTGTTTGCTACTGCACATGTGCACACGTTGCGATGGATTAGAGACAGCTGACACAATGAGTATTTATTCATATAGTGAGTGACAGGTAGTCAGCTTTTGGGGGAGGTAACGGGGCGTGGCTAGAAAAATAGGCGTGTCAGGACTGAGTTATGGGCATTCCCTAGTAAGCCTCTGCTAATTCGCTCGCAGCTAGAGAGGCTCTGGAGTCATTAGCATAATTTCACAAGTCTGTTGTGTCCAAAATTACATTACATTAATTTATATACACAATTGTAAAGATATGTAGTCAAAATGTCGACATTCAGAATGTCAATACCAGAATGTTGAGTCTTAATGTCAACATGGGCGGTATGTCAACAGAAAAAAAATTGTCAATTACAATGTTAACATTGACATAACGTCGAGGCACAATGTTGACAGCTTGTGTTAGGGTTATAGAGCCTGATTCAGAGCCGGTCGCTCTGACAGAGCGCTCCCTCTGAATCAGGGTCGGTCTTTTTTTTTTTAAGAACGGCCTCCTGGCCGCTCGCATAGCTATAGCGAGCGGCCATGATGATGGTCGTGATGGTCAAGACCATCACGACCATCGGGCTTGCGACGAGACCCTTGTGGTAGGGTCTCGTTGCCGCAAGCCCCAGAGAGATTTCGGCTCTAACAGAGCCGGAATCTCTCCACTGACATCACTTGTGAGTCAGTGGGGCCATCCCCAAACGGTAGGTGTTCCCATGGGAACGCGTCCGTCTGGGCAGCCACCCCCCCGACCCGCCCACCAAAGGGGGCGTGCTGTCACTCAACATCGACAGCACGCCCACTTTGGTGCGAGACCCGGAGCGACGGGTCTCGCGCATGCGCACGACGGGGCCGGCTCCATCGTGTGCATGCGCTCAGGCCATCAACGACCCGGTTGCGAGCGCTCAGAGCTTGCGACCGGGTCTGAATCAGGCCCATAGTTAGGCTGCAGTTAAGGTTAGGCTGTGCTTAGGGTTGGGCTGTGCTTAGGGTTAGGGTTATAGTTAGGCTGCAGTTAAGGTTAGGCTGCGTTTAGGGTTGGGATGTGCTTAGAGTTAGGGTTAGGCTGTGCTTAGGGTCAAAATGTCGACATTTACAATGTTGACATTGACATAACGTCGAGGCACAATGTTGACAGCTTGTGTTAGTGTTAGGATTATAGTCAGGCTGCGGTTAAGGTTAGGCTGTGCTTAGGGTTGGGGTAGGCTGTGCTTAGGGTTAGGCTGTGCTTAGGGCTAGGGTTAGGCTATGCTTAGGGTTAGGGTTAGGCTGTGCTTAGGGTTAGAGTTAGGCTGTACTTAGGAATAGGCTGTGCAAGGGGTTAGGGTTAGGCTGTGCTTGGGGTTAGGCTGTGATTACGGATATAGGCCCTCATTCAGAGCCACTCGCTATTTGCGGTCGTTCGTTCTAAAACAAGGGGTGGCTATTCAAATGAACCGTTCGCTGTTTGCGGTCTGTTCACGCCTCTAGGTCTGAACGAGCGAACAAAACTTGCGTTCGTTTTTTGGAAAAATACGCCCCCTGGCCGCTCGCATCCTACGTCATGTCCGCTATTTATTAGATTAATCGAGTACATCGAACAGGGTATGAACTGCTCGCTATTCTTGTGGTTGGTTTTTGCTACCACAATTTTGCGAGCAGTTCTGGCTATAAAAGAACCCAGTGACGTGGTCAATGACGCTGCTGTTTTAATTATGCACACCCTTAAAACGCCCGTTTTGACCTTTAAGCACGCCTGCGTTCGAATCTCCACTCCCCGTTTTCAAGCACCTTCCCCTGTTACCACCCACATATGCCTCATTCTGTCACTCAAAATAGCAGGCATTCGCTATTTAGCGAACAAACGATTTTCGGCCGCACTGACTGGTTCGCGCATGCGTATAACGATCCATACGCATGCGCAGTTGGGCAAACATCGCTCGGAGCGGACGAGCGGCCGCTTACGAGCGGCTCTGAATCAGGCCCAATGTGTCTGTGAATAATGTCTTCCGAAGGGGTTGGGTACGGGATGCCGGTGCTCGGATCTTGGCGGTCAGAATCCCGACAGGGTTGGGATACTGACACCTGTTGGTCAGTACCCTACCCCTAACCTCCATGCTGCCTAAACCTAACCGCCCCCTAGTGCCTAAACCTAACTCCCCTCTGCACCCTACACCTAACCCTCCCCCCTTAGTTCGTAACCCTCCTCCTAGTGCCTAACTCTCCCCTAACCCCAGTACTTACAATCGGGATGCCGGAGCCAGGATTCTGACAGGTGACGGGATTCCAGAGCTGGTATTCTAAGCTTCAATTTCATCAATTTCACAGACATATCAGGTTGGCCCTGCGGCACAATTGATGTTGATATATCGGTAGTGGATCGGCGGGGTGTACAATCGATATGTCTGTGAACGACATTGTTCACAGACATATCAGGTCGGCCCTGCACCACAGCCGATGCCGATATATCATGCATCTGCATGTGTCGTGTGCGGGCAACTTGCCGACCACCCGGACACTGGCTGCAGGGTCCGCCGACGCTGACATCACAACTGGGCGGGCATTTTAATTAAATTATGTTGTGATGACAGGCCAGACACATCGAACGTCCGATTGGTAAGTGTGTATAGCTTAACAATCGGTCACTTGGGCGGTGGATCGGTCTGCTGACTGATCCGTCGTCTATGTGTGTACCCAGCATTAGACTTCAAGTAAGTTTGTCCTTTAAATATAAAAAATTAATACCGTACAATTCCAAAAACAACTAATTTTGTTCTGTAATTAAAACTGCCTAGTTTCTGACCTAAATTACAGTTACTCCAAAATGTTAAGTTTTGTGACTCATCAGCAATGTCATTTTTAGCAACACGATGTAAAGTGTGACGCCCGCGCTGACTTGTTTTGCCATTCAGGTCTTATAATTGGGCTACATCATGATTCAGAGATTATGGGCCTCATTCAGAGGCGGTCGGAGGATGCAAGCGGTCGCTCAGAAACTGGGCGGCCACTTGCATCCTGACCGCCTGCCTCTTTTGCGGTCGTTAGGCTGTGGGTTAACACCCACAGCTCTAACGACCGCTCCGGTGATGGTCGCGATGGTCAGAGACCATCGGGGCTTACGACGAGACCCTAGGGTAGGGTCTCCCTTGTCGTAAGCCCCGGAGAGCTTCTGGCTCTGTCTGAGCCGGAAGCTCTCCACTGACATCACTAGTGATGTCAGTGGGGCCGCCCCCAAACGGTAGGCATTCCCATGGGAATGCCTCCGTTTGGGCTGGTAAGCGGAATTCATACTTGCCAACTCTCCCAGATTGTCAGGGAGTCTCCCTGAAATAGTAGCAATCTCCCTGACTCCCTGAAGAGTCTGCCAATCTCCCTGATTGCACCTTACCCCCATTATGTAACTTTTATATATATATATAAAAAAACAGAGATATATACATTCAAATGGGATCATTAGTGTCATTTGCCTGCATTGGATATAAGGCACAAAGGCCTTCATTCAGAGCCGGACGCTCTGAGCAGAGCGCTCGCTCTGAATGAGGGCCGTCCTCCATAAAAATGGAGCGTCCTCCTGGACGCTCGTATAGCTGTGGGTCACCACCCACAGCACATACGAGCGTGCAGGATGATGGTCGCGATGGTCTTGACCATCGCGACCATCGCCAGTGCGACCAGAAGCCTGTGGTCGGGTTTTCGACCACAAGCCCTGGAGTGATTTTGGCTCTATCAGAGCCAAAATCACTCCCACTGACATCACTAGTGATGTCAGTGGGGCCGGCTTCTGAGGGTAGGCGTTCCCTTGGGAACGCCTCCGTCTGGCAGGCACGCCCCCGGCACGCCCACCAAAGGGGGCGTGCTGTCAATCAACATCGACAGCACGCCCCCTTTGATCAGACACTACGAGCGAAGGACTTTCCTTCGCTCGTCGCATCTGGCGCATGCGCACGACGGAGCTCCCTCTGTCGTGCGCATGCGCAGTGCACACCATCGACCCACTTGCGAGCGGACAGCCGCTTGCGAGTGGGTCTGAATGAGGCCCAATGATCCCTATGGCTACATGTATTTCAGGAAAGTATCAGTGTGTTTTCATCACCAAGTAGATCTTACTAACTGCTTTGGTGCTCATTTACATGTGGATGTCAGTCAGTATTATGACACGCCTCTCAGATGTATCAGTACACGCCCACTTTACCGCCACGCTTATAGGTGCTGCTTTCACAATCTCCCTGGAATGCTTTTTCAAAAGTATGAAGTGGATCCCCCCTCCTCCTCCTCCTCCTCATCTTCCCAGTGATATTTGAGAAGATGGTGCTGGCACACAAGAGAGCAAAGGTTCTGCCACTGTTGCAGCGTCTTTGCTTTCACTGCGCAGCCCCATCTTTCTGAAGATTTCAAATGACATGATTTTAGATGGGTTTTTTTTTTCAAATACAGATCCAAAACCAAAACACGTGAGTATGGTTCTGCAAAACCAAAACATGAAGATGAAAACAGATCCAAAACAAAAACATGGGGACATGCGCACATCTCTAGCTCCAACCAATCAGCTCCTAACTGTCATGTGTTTGAAAAATGACAGGAGCTGATTGGCTGGAGTACCATTTGAGATACGTAACGAGTGGTAACAAGAGTCTTTCATCAGCAGAATAAAGAATTCAACCACAGAGGAAAGGTACCCAGGAGTTACAGTACCAGACAGAGCCGGGTTAAGAAGACCCTAAGAAGTCCTAGGTAACATACTGATTTGGGCTCCCTTTCCACCCCATACTGAGTTCCCATTGGGATCTAGGTGGGAGTCGGTATTGCCAAATGGGTGATCCGGCTATGGCACCATATGACGTTCAGCAGTGAGTGTAGTGAGACTGCAGGAAAGCCAATAGGATATGTGGTAATACAGGCAGAGGTATTAGTAGCAGGAATGAGAAGAGTACTTGTTTATCATGTTTAAGTCACTTATAGAGTAAGACCTCAATTCAAGTACATCTTACAGTAGGGAATGGGCAGAGGTGATATCATAGAAACCTACAAATAAATGTAGGTAATACAAGTCATAATAACAGAGCTCAGGGAGGAAGCATTTGTAAAAATAAGAGGATTTCAAGAGCAAATAACAATTTTTTTGGTTTGCATGGACTTTCCTGCAATTTTTACTATGTATTCATTGTTTTATGTTTCTGTATTTTTTTTATTTCTTTTGTGCTTTTCACCAGTTTGTTTATATCATCAGGCAACAATTTTAAATTGGTGGGAAGAAGGCGGACACATAGTATTTAAAGAGAAACAGCGTGACCCTCAGAGATTTGAGACGTTTATAGATAGGGACTAAAAACTGATTGCTTTATTGGCAGACAAATTCAAACTTTCAGTAATGTATGAATACAGTAGATTATAATATGCACTTTCCCTTCTGCATTATTATATCACTAGTATATTGGGGATGAGTACGGGATGCCGGCACTCAGAATCCCGGCGGCCAGAATCCCAACGCTGGTATCCCGACATGGTTAGGATACCGACACTGGTCGGTCAGTATCCTAGCCCTCCCCCTCTCTCCATAGTGCCTAAACCTAACTTCCCCCTCCAACACCCTAAACCTAACGCTCCACACTTAGTGCCTAATCCCCAACCCTAACCCTCCTTCTAAGCCCAGTACTTACCACCCGGATGCCGGTACCCGGATTCCTTCAGGTGTTGGGATTCCGGCTCCAGCATTCTACGAGCCAGCATCCAGACTGTTGGAATTTTTACCGGATCCCGTATATTGGCCCGGCATTCACCAGGTCAAAGGGTCTATTCTACCTCACCTCTTCCCCATGACGTCTCTCAGCTGTCTCTTGTCTTGATTAAATAAAGTGTCTATCAGGCAGAATAATGTCATGTGTGTATGGAAAATGGACGACCTCCACTCATCCAGCCACCACCAATTCAGTAACACAATGTAAACGAAAGGGGCTGATGATGGCTGACTTGACTTAGATATCAGACCCCAGTCAGACAACTAACAGCTGTGGGCAATAATGGCGGTGATAGTGGCGTATCTGAATGACAGCTCACCACAGTTGGGTTAAAGGATCCTAGTGCTGCTCTTGTCACCCAAAATCAGTGTGGCCCAACAAACACAGCACTGTAGGATGGAGGAACATTGCCTGGTTCCTTCCATTAATACCTATTCCTGCCCATTTCATGATGCTAGTATGAGCAGAAGTAGAAAATGGCATGAGTCCATGGTTCCATCCTTAGATATGATATCTAAAGAGCTTAACCAACTTTTTGCCTGATTCGGAGTCGGACGCATTTCATAATGCGGAAACATCTAACGATTTTTAGTAAACTGCACATGTGCTTCACCATGCATACACATGCATACATACCTTGACGGCGGGAAGGGGGTACGTGCACAGCTTGTGGTCTCTGTTTGTGAATTGGGCATTTCTGGGTGTCATTAGAATAGCTGCCTACCGCATGCATGCAAACCATTGGTTTTATGGGAGCGTTTTGGTCATGTAGCCAGAGTTCTGAAGTAACTTTTGCACCCAGCATGGGGTAGGAGTAAGTGCCGATTCTATTGATGCCAGTTGTGGCAGGGGACGGAAGAAATGGGTGGTGCACAGAAACTCTTACTAACATATGGTAGTAAATCTGGCTGCCGCGACCGCCTGCACCTGTGCCTGCTTTCAGTCCGGCTCCGCCGTTGGTGCGTATCTTCATGACAGCAATGTACCCATGCAGCTCCTTGGAACTGCATTATGAGTTTGGAGAAAAAAAAAAAAAGTAACTGATTAAGGGCGGAATGTACTAAAGAGGAAAATGTGGTAAAACCTCCAAAAATGCAATTTTTACCGCATTCTCCATATGTACAAAGCACCAAAATGTATTGCATCGCATCTTCAGGTGGTGTTACCCAATAGAAGCCTACGGGCTTCTTATCAGGACGCTCCCCAGCTTGGATCCCTCCTATCACCCCCCCGCAGCCAGCGTCCTTCTGCACATGCGCAGAAGGACACCAGAGGGACTTATGGGTGTTAAACCCAAAAGTCCCTCTGTCCGGAGCCATCGCAGAGGACAGCTCTTATCGGGAGAGCTGACCTTACGATATTCTAGGTACCCAAAGACAGGAGGGACATTCTGCATCGCTGATGCGATGCTTAGTACATCCTGCCCTTCAGACCTGATTCAGAGATGGACGCAATGTCGATGATGGACGTAGTGGAGCTTTTGTTTGCTACTGCACATGTGCACACGTTGCGATGGATTAGAGACAGCTGACACAATGAGTATTTATTCATATAGTGAGTGACAGGTAGTCAGCTTTTGGGGGAGGTAACGGGGCGTGGCTAGAAAAATAGGCGTGTCAGGACTGAGTTATGGGCATTCCCTAGTAAGCCTCTGCTAATTCGCTCGCAGCTAGAGAGGCTCTGGAGTCATTAGCATAATTTCACAAGTCTGTTGTGTCCAAAATTACATTACATTAATTTATATACACAATTGTAAAGATATGTAGTAAAAATGTCGACATTCAGAATGTCAATACCAGAATGTTGAGTCTTAATGTCAACATGGGCGGTATGTCAACAGAAAAAAAATTGTCAATTACAATGTTAACATTGACATAACGTCGAGGCACAATGTTGACAGCTTGTGTTAGGGTTATAGAGCCTGATTCAGAGCCGGTCGCTCTGACAGAGCGCTCCCTCTGAATCAGGGTCGGTCTTTTTTTTTTTAAGAACGGCCTCCTGGCCGCTCGCATAGCTATAGCGAGCGGCCATGATGATGGTCGTGATGGTCAAGACCATCACGACCATCGGGCTTGCGACGAGACCCTTGTGGTAGGGTCTCGTTGCCGCAAGCCCCAGAGAGATTTCGGCTCTAACAGAGCCGGAATCTCTCCACTGACATCACTTGTGAGTCAGTGGGGCCATCCCCAAACGGTAGGTGTTCCCATGGGAACGCGTCCGTCTGGGCAGCCACCCCCCCGACCCGCCCACCAAAGGGGGCGTGCTGTCACTCAACATCGACAGCACGCCCACTTTGGTGCGAGACCCGGAGCGACGGGTCTCGCGCATGCGCACGACGGGGCCGGCTCCATCGTGTGCATGCGCTCAGGCCATCAACGACCCGGTTGCGAGCGCTCAGAGCTTGCGACCGGGTCTGAATCAGGCCCATAGTTAGGCTGCAGTTAAGGTTAGGCTGTGCTTAGGGTTGGGCTGTGCTTAGGGTTAGGGTTATAGTTAGGCTGCAGTTAAGGTTAGGCTGCGTTTAGGGTTGGGATGTGCTTAGAGTTAGGGTTAGGCTGTGCTTAGGGTCAAAATGTCGACATTTACAATGTTGACATTGACATAACGTCGAGGCACAATGTTGACAGCTTGTGTTAGTGTTAGGATTATAGTCAGGCTGCGGTTAAGGTTAGGCTGTGCTTAGGGTTGGGGTAGGCTGTGCTTAGGGTTAGGCTGTGCTTAGGGCTAGGGTTAGGCTATGCTTAGGGTTAGGGTTAGGCTGTGCTTAGGGTTAGAGTTAGGCTGTACTTAGGAATAGGCTGTGCAAGGGGTTAGGGTTAGGCTGTGCTTGGGGTTAGGCTGTGATTACGGATATAGGCCCTCATTCAGAGCCACTCGCTATTTGCGGTCGTTCGTTCTAAAACAAGGGGTGGCTATTCAAATGAACCGTTCGCTGTTTGCGGTCTGTTCACGCCTCTAGGTCTGAACGAGCGAACAAAACTTGCGTTCGTTTTTTGGAAAAATACGCCCCCTGGCCGCTCGCATCCTACGTCATGTCCGCTATTTATTAGATTAATCGAGTACATCGAACAGGGTATGAACTGCTCGCTATTCTTGTGGTTGGTTTTTGCTACCACAATTTTGCGAGCAGTTCTGGCTATAAAAGAACCCAGTGACGTGGTCAATGACGCTGCTGTTTTAATTATGCACACCCTTAAAACGCCCGTTTTGACCTTTAAGCACGCCTGCGTTCGAATCTCCACTCCCTGTTTTCAAGCACCTTCCCCTGTTACCACCCACATATGCCTCATTCTGTCACTCAAAATAGCAGGCATTCGCTATTTAGCGAACAAACGATTTTCGGCCGCACTGACTGGTTCGCGCATGCGTATAACGATCCATACGCATGCGCAGTTGGGCAAACATCGCTCGGAGCGGACGAGCGGCCGCTTACGAGCGGCTCTGAATCAGGCCCAATGTGTCTGTGAATAATGTCTTCCGAAGGGGTTGGGTACGGGATGCCGGTGCTCGGATCTTGGCGGTCAGAATCCCGACAGGGTTGGGATACTGACACCTGTTGGTCAGTACCCTACCCCTAACCTCCATGCTGCCTAAACCTAACCGCCCCCTAGTGCCTAAACCTAACTCCCCTCTGCACCCTACACCTAACCCTCCCCCCTTAGTTCGTAACCCTCCTCCTAGTGCCTAACTCTCCCCTAACCCCAGTACTTACAATCGGGATGCCGGAGCCAGGATTCTGACAGGTGACGGGATTCCAGAGCTGGTATTCTAAGCTTCAATTTCATCAATTTCACAGACATATCAGGTTGGCCCTGCGGCACAATTGATGTTGATATATCGGTAGTGGATCGGCGGGGTGTACAATCGATATGTCTGTGAACGACATTGTTCACAGACATATCAGGTCGGCCCTGCACCACAGCCGATGCCGATATATCATGCATCTGCATGTGTCGTGTGCGGGCAACTTGCCGACCACCCGGACACTGGCTGCAGGGTCCGCCGACGCTGACATCACAACTGGGCGGGCATTTTAATTAAATTATGTTGTGATGACAGGCCAGACACATCGAACGTCCGATTGGTAAGTGTGTATAGCTTAACAATCGGTCACTTGGGCGGTGGATCGGTCTGCTGACTGATCCGTCGTCTATGTGTGTACCCAGCATTAGACTTCAAGTAAGTTTGTCCTTTAAATATAAAAAATTAATACCGTACAATTCCAAAAACAACTAATTTTGTTCTGTAATTAAAACTGCCTAGTTTCTGACCTAAATTACAGTTACTCCAAAATGTTAAGTTTTGTGACTCATCAGCAATGTCATTTTTAGCAACACGATGTAAAGTGTGACGCCCGCGCTGACTTGTTTTGCCATTCAGGTCTTATAATTGGGCTACATCATGATTCAGAGATTATGGGCCTCATTCAGAGGCGGTCGGAGGATGCAAGCGGTCGCTCAGAAACTGGGCGGCCACTTGCATCCTGACCGCCTGCCTCTTTTGCGGTCGTTAGGCTGTGGGTTAACACCCACAGCTCTAACGACCGCTCCGGTGATGGTCGCGATGGTCAGAGACCATCGGGGCTTACGACGAGACCCTAGGGTAGGGTCTCCCTTGTCGTAAGCCCCGGAGAGCTTCTGGCTCTGTCTGAGCCGGAAGCTCTCCACTGACATCACTAGTGATGTCAGTGGGGCCGCCCCCAAACGGTAGGCATTCCCATGGGAATGCCTCCGTTTGGGCTGGTAAGCGGAATTCATACTTGCCAACTCTCCCAGATTGTCAGGGAGTCTCCCTGAAATAGTAGCAATCTCCCTGACTCCCTGAAGAGTCTGCCAATCTCCCTGATTGCACCTTACCCCCATTATGTAACTTTTATATATATATATAAAAAAACAGAGATATATACATTCAAATGGGATCATTAGTGTCATTTGCCTGCATTGGATATAAGGCACAAAGGCCTTCATTCAGAGCCGGACGCTCTGAGCAGAGCGCTCGCTCTGAATGAGGGCCGTCCTCCATAAAAATGGAGCGTCCTCCTGGACGCTCGTATAGCTGTGGGTCACCACCCACAGCACATACGAGCGTGCAGGATGATGGTCGCGATGGTCTTGACCATCGCGACCATCGCCAGTGCGACCAGAAGCCTGTGGTCGGGTTTTCGACCACAAGCCCTGGAGTGATTTTGGCTCTATCAGAGCCAAAATCACTCCCACTGACATCACTAGTGATGTCAGTGGGGCCGGCTTCTGAGGGTAGGCGTTCCCTTGGGAACGCCTCCGTCTGGCAGGCACGCCCCCGGCACGCCCACCAAAGGGGGCGTGCTGTCAATCAACATCGACAGCACGCCCCCTTTGATCAGACACTACGAGCGAAGGACTTTCCTTCGCTCGTCGCATCTGGCGCATGCGCACGACGGAGCTCCCTCTGTCGTGCGCATGCGCAGTGCACACCATCGACCCACTTGCGAGCGGACAGCCGCTTGCGAGTGGGTCTGAATGAGGCCCAATGATCCCTATGGCTACATGTATTTCAGGAAAGTATCAGTGTGTTTTCATCACCAAGTAGATCTTACTAACTGCTTTGGTGCTCATTTACATGTGGATGTCAGTCAGTATTATGACACGCCTCTCAGATGTATCAGTACACGCCCACTTTACCGCCACGCTTATAGGTGCTGCTTTCACAATCTCCCTGGAATGCTTTTTCAAAAGTATGAAGTGGATCCCCCCTCCTCCTCCTCCTCCTCATCTTCCCAGTGATATTTGAGAAGATGGTGCTGGCACACAAGAGAGCAAAGGTTCTGCCACTGTTGCAGCGTCTTTGCTTTCACTGCGCAGCCCCATCTTTCTGAAGATTTCAAATGACATGATTTTAGATGGGTTTTTTTTTTCAAATACAGATCCAAAACCAAAACACGTGAGTATGGTTCTGCAAAACCAAAACATGAAGATGAAAACAGATCCAAAACAAAAACATGGGGACATGCGCACATCTCTAGCTCCAACCAATCAGCTCCTAACTGTCATGTGTTTGAAAAATGACAGGAGCTGATTGGCTGGAGTACCATTTGAGATACGTAACGAGTGGTAACAAGAGTCTTTCATCAGCAGAATAAAGAATTCAACCACAGAGGAAAGGTACCCAGGAGTTACAGTACCAGACAGAGCCGGGTTAAGAAGACCCTAAGAAGTCCTAGGTAACATACTGATTTGGGCTCCCTTTCCACCCCATACTGAGTTCCCATTGGGATCTAGGTGGGAGTCGGTATTGCCAAATGGGTGATCCGGCTATGGCACCATATGACGTTCAGCAGTGAGTGTAGTGAGACTGCAGGAAAGCCAATAGGATATGTGGTAATACAGGCAGAGGTATTAGTAGCAGGAATGAGAAGAGTACTTGTTTATCATGTTTAAGTCACTTATAGAGTAAGACCTCAATTCAAGTACATCTTACAGTAGGGAATGGGCAGAGGTGATATCATAGAAACCTACAAATAAATGTAGGTAATACAAGTCATAATAACAGAGCTCAGGGAGGAAGCATTTGTAAAAATAAGAGGATTTCAAGAGCAAATAACAATTTTTTTGGTTTGCATGGACTTTCCTGCAATTTTTACTATGTATTCATTGTTTTATGTTTCTGTATTTTTTTTATTTCTTTTGTGCTTTTCACCAGTTTGTTTATATCATCAGGCAACAATTTTAAATTGGTGGGAAGAAGGCGGACACATAGTATTTAAAGAGAAACAGCGTGACCCTCAGAGATTTGAGACGTTTATAGATAGGGACTAAAAACTGATTGCTTTATTGGCAGACAAATTCAAACTTTCAGTAATGTATGAATACAGTAGATTATAATATGCACTTTCCCTTCTGCATTATTATATCACTAGTATATTGGGGATGAGTACGGGATGCCGGCACTCAGAATCCCGGCGGCCAGAATCCCAACGCTGGTATCCCGACATGGTTAGGATACCGACACTGGTCGGTCAGTATCCTAGCCCTCCCCCTCTCTCCATAGTGCCTAAACCTAACTTCCCCCTCCAACACCCTAAACCTAACGCTCCACACTTAGTGCCTAATCCCCAACCCTAACCCTCCTTCTAAGCCCAGTACTTACCACCCGGATGCCGGTACCCGGATTCCTTCAGGTGTTGGGATTCCGGCTCCAGCATTCTACGAGCCAGCATCCAGACTGTTGGAATTTTTACCGGATCCCGTATATTGGCCCGGCATTCACCAGGTCAAAGGGTCTATTCTACCTCACCTCTTCCCCATGACGTCTCTCAGCTGTCTCTTGTCTTGATTAAATAAAGTGTCTATCAGGCAGAATAATGTCATGTGTGTATGGAAAATGGACGACCTCCACTCATCCAGCCACCACCAATTCAGTAACACAATGTAAACGAAAGGGGCTGATGATGGCTGACTTGACTTAGATATCAGACCCCAGTCAGACAACTAACAGCTGTGGGCAATAATGGCGGTGATAGTGGCGTATCTGAATGACAGCTCACCACAGTTGGGTTAAAGGATCCTAGTGCTGCTCTTGTCACCCAAAATCAGTGTGGCCCAACAAACACAGCACTGTAGGATGGAGGAACATTGCCTGGTTCCTTCCATTAATACCTATTCCTGCCCATTTCATGATGCTAGTATGAGCAGAAGTAGAAAATGGCATGAGTCCATGGTTCCATCCTTAGATATGATATCTAAAGAGCTTAACCAACTTTTTGCCTGATTCGGAGTCGGACGCATTTCATAATGCGGAAACATCTAACGATTTTTAGTAAACTGCACATGTGCTTCACCATGCATACACATGCATACATACCTTGACGGCGGGAAGGGGGTACGTGCACAGCTTGTGGTCTCTGTTTGTGAATTGGGCATTTCTGGGTGTCATTAGAATAGCTGCCTACCGCATGCATGCAAACCATTGGTTTTATGGGAGCGTTTTGGTCATGTAGCCAGAGTTCTGAAGTAACTTTTGCACCCAGCATGGGGTAGGAGTAAGTGCCGATTCTATTGATGCCAGTTGTGGCAGGGGACGGAAGAAATGGGTGGTGCACAGAAACTCTTACTAACATATGGTAGTAAATCTGGCTGCCGCGACCGCCTGCACCTGTGCCTGCTTTCAGTCCGGCTCCGCCGTTGGTGCGTATCTTCATGACAGCAATGTACCCATGCAGCTCCTTGGAACTGCATTATGAGTTTGGAGAAAAAAAAAAAAAGTAACTGATTAAGGGCGGAATGTACTAAAGAGGAAAATGTGGTAAAACCTCCAAAAATGCAATTTTTACCGCATTCTCCATATGTACAAAGCACCAAAATGTATTGCATCGCATCTTCAGGTGGTGTTACCCAATAGAAGCCTACGGGCTTCTTATCAGGACGCTCCCCAGCTTGGATCCCTCCTATCACCCCCCCGCAGCCAGCGTCCTTCTGCACATGCGCAGAAGGACACCAGAGGGACTTATGGGTGTTAAACCCAAAAGTCCCTCTGTCCGGAGCCATCGCAGAGGACAGCTCTTATCGGGAGAGCTGACCTTACGATATTCTAGGTACCCAAAGACAGGAGGGACATTCTGCATCGCTGATGCGATGCTTAGTACATCCTGCCCTTCAGACCTGATTCAGAGATGGACGCAATGTCGATGATGGACGTAGTGGAGCTTTTGTTTGCTACTGCACATGTGCACACGTTGCGATGGATTAGAGACAGCTGACACAATGAGTATTTATTCATATAGTGAGTGACAGGTAGTCAGCTTTTGGGGGAGGTAACGGGGCGTGGCTAGAAAAATAGGCGTGTCAGGACTGAGTTATGGGCATTCCCTAGTAAGCCTCTGCTAATTCGCTCGCAGCTAGAGAGGCTCTGGAGTCATTAGCATAATTTCACAAGTCTGTTGTGTCCAAAATTACATTACATTAATTTATATACACAATTGTAAAGATATGTAGTCAAAATGTCGACATTCAGAATGTCAATACCAGAATGTTGAGTCTTAATGTCAACATGGGCGGTATGTCAACAGAAAAAAAATTGTCAATTACAATGTTAACATTGACATAACGTCGAGGCACAATGTTGACAGCTTGTGTTAGGGTTATAGAGCCTGATTCAGAGCCGGTCGCTCTGACAGAGCGCTCCCTCTGAATCAGGGTCGGTCTTTTTTTTTTTAAGAACGGCCTCCTGGCCGCTCGCATAGCTATAGCGAGCGGCCATGATGATGGTCGTGATGGTCAAGACCATCACGACCATCGGGCTTGCGACGAGACCCTTGTGGTAGGGTCTCGTTGCCGCAAGCCCCAGAGAGATTTCGGCTCTAACAGAGCCGGAATCTCTCCACTGACATCACTTGTGAGTCAGTGGGGCCATCCCCAAACGGTAGGTGTTCCCATGGGAACACGTCCGTCTGGGCAGCCACCCCCCCGACCCGCCCACCAAAGGGGGCGTGCTGTCACTCAACATCGACAGCACGCCCACTTTGGTGCGAGACCCGGAGCGACGGGTCTCGCGCATGCGCACGACGGGGCCGGCTCCATCGTGTGCATGCGCTCAGGCCATCAACGACCCGGTTGCGAGCGCTCAGAGCTTGCGACCGGGTCTGAATCAGGCCCATAGTTAGGCTGCAGTTAAGGTTAGGCTGTGCTTAGGGTTGGGCTGTGCTTAGGGTTAGGGTTATAGTTAGGCTGCAGTTAAGGTTAGGCTGCGTTTAGGGTTGGGATGTGCTTAGAGTTAGGGTTAGGCTGTGCTTAGGGTCAAAATGTCGACATTTACAATGTTGACATTGACATAACGTCGAGGCACAATGTTGACAGCTTGTGTTAGTGTTAGGATTATAGTCAGGCTGCGGTTAAGGTTAGGCTGTGCTTAGGGTTGGGGTAGGCTGTGCTTAGGGTTAGGCTGTGCTTAGGGCTAGGGTTAGGCTATGCTTAGGGTTAGGGTTAGGCTGTGCTTAGGGTTAGAGTTAGGCTGTACTTAGGAATAGGCTGTGCAAGGGGTTAGGGTTAGGCTGTGCTTGGGGTTAGGCTGTGATTACGGATATAGGCCCTCATTCAGAGCCACTCGCTATTTGCGGTCGTTCGTTCTAAAACAAGGGGTGGCTATTCAAATGAACCGTTCGCTGTTTGCGGTCTGTTCACGCCTCTAGGTCTGAACGAGCGAACAAAACTTGCGTTCGTTTTTTGGAAAAATACGCCCCCTGGCCGCTCGCATCCTACGTCATGTCCGCTATTTATTAGATTAATCGAGTACATCGAACAGGGTATGAACTGCTCGCTATTCTTGTGGTTGGTTTTTGCTACCACAATTTTGCGAGCAGTTCTGGCTATAAAAGAACCCAGTGACGTTGTCAATGACGCTGCTGTTTTAATTATGCACACCCATAAAACGCCCGTTTTGACCTTTAAGCACGCCTGCGATCGGATCTCCACTCCCCGTTTTCAAGCACCTTCCCCTGTTACCACCCACATACGCCTCTTTCTGTCTCTCAAATTATCAGGCATTCGCTATTTTGCGAGCACATGAATTTCGGCCGCACTGACTGGTTCGCGCATGCGTATAACGATCCATACGCATGCGCAGTTGGGCAAACATCGCTCAGAGCGAACGAGCTGCCGCTTACGAGTGGCTCTGAATCAGGCCCATAGTTACGCTGTACTTAGGGTTAGGCTGTGCTTAGGGTTAGGCTGTGCTTAGGGATATAGTTAGGCTGTGCTTAGGGTTAGCGTTAGGCTGTGCTTAGGGATAGGGCTGACTGTAAACATGCACAATGCCAACTTGCTTGCAATGTCGATGGTAACATTCTGAATGTTGACATTTTATACCACACTCATTGTAAATTATATATGGAGAATGAGACCAAAGTGAATAAACATGATTGGTCTGTAATCCACATTTAAAGCACAATAAGGATTTCAACCTTGCTACAAATGTTGGAATTCTGCAAGAGATGAACTCATACTAGAATTGGTGCATTCAGCTGTATAGTGTCTGCATTGATAAACAACCCGTCCACAATGTGTACTAGCGTTTCCCCAGAATGCTGACTTACCATTGTCTCAGGGTTAGAACTAGCACCGTCTGACAGGTGATTTTAAATCTCTCTTAAACATTTATTTTCGGAGCGTGTTAACTTTGAATTGAATCTGTTTCCAAAATGATCATTGTGTGATGCAGATTTAGCAGCTGCAAACAGGGATGGAGTGATAAGTCAGACAGTGACAGAATTATATTTAGTAAAGTAATTACAGACAGAGGCATTCTCCAGCATCCCACCTTTGGGGCATCATCTTACAAGGATATATAGAAGGATATAACCAGAAATAGTTTTTCTCATTTCCTCTTGACACATTTTGTTAACCATGACCTTTAAAAAAGTCATTCAATGTATGAAATTCTACGTAATACACATATTTAAAATCTGTATGTCATTCCCAGCTTAAACCCTATATATGTTATTCATTTTAACAGAATGGTGTCTAAATTATAATTCTGTATTCTGGGCCTGATTCAGAGCCGGACGCTCTGACCAGAGCGCTTGCTCTGAATCACGACCCTCCTACCTAACATTGCAGCGGCCTCATGGACGCTCGCATAGCTGTGGGTTACCACCCACAGCTATAGCGAGCGTCCATGATGATGGTCGCGATGGTCTTGACCATCGCGACCATCGGGCTTGCGACGAGACCCTGCTGCCGCAAGCCCTGGAGTGATTTTGGCTCTATCAGAGCCAAAATCACTCCCACTGACATCACTACTGATGTCAGTGGGGCCGGACTCAGACGGTAGGCGTTCCCATGGGAACGCCTCCGTCTGGCAGCCACGCCCCCGGCACGCCCACCGAAGGGGGCGTGCTGTCACTCACCATCGACAGCACGCCCCCTTTGGTGCGAGACCCCGAGCGACGGATTCCCCGTCGCTCGCCGAGTCTCGCGCATGCGCACGACGGAGCCCCCTCCGTAGTGCGCATGCGCACTTAGGCACCATCGACCCGCTTGCGAGCGTACAGCGCTCGCGAGCGGGTCAGAATCAGTCCCTCTGTCCAATGAGCCAGGAGTAGTTTAATAATCAGCGCTGCACACGGGAGATCCCCTCTGCAATTCCATAGTCCTTGAACTTCTTTGGCAGGGAAGAGTGGGATAGAGAATAGGTGCACCAAGATGATAGAGGGTTTTATATTTCACTTATTTTCCCTAAATATTAACTATGTTTTTCACTTGGAATATCTATTGCAAACAACTAAGGGAAGGGGGCCGATTTAGACACCTTTTTTTCTCTACTTAAGGACTTCATTGTAAACCACATTGGTGGTTCTCTCCTCAGGTGCTAGGATCACCAGGCTGCTGGGTGAGCTCACTCTGGAGCAGGCCACGTAGGACTGCCCACGTGAGAAGTAGTCCTCCCTCAAGTCAATCCCTGCCACCTTCAGCGACAGCCCCTGGGACCTTGTTGATGGTCATTGTAAGGCAGACCTTGAGGGGAACTGCAATTTCTTGAACTCAAAGAGGTACTCTGATGGTATGAGTGGTATGCGATGTATGAAACTTGACGGCTGGGAGGCCAGGAGGGTTGAGGATGTTTAGGAACCCCATGAGGTAGTGGACCGTGTCTTCCATTTGCACTAAGTCCACAGATCTGTACTCCATTTCTGCTCCTTTGAACGACTGAAGTAGAGTGTCATTAATGACGGTAGGTGTTTTGGGGGCTTAGAATGACATGCTCGCACAGCCAGTCCATGGACTTTTTTTCATTTCGGCAATATCAGGGTATATCCTGGCTGTTAGGTCTGCTACGGTCTCCACTAATGTGCCTAGGCCTGCAGGGATGATCACCTTTCTATTCTGAGTAGGAGTTTGGAGAATTGCCCAGCGGAGATATTGCCCTTCAAGTGGACCCTCATGTTCTTCCTGAGAGAGAGTTTTCAGATGTGGGGCTACAGAAACGACACCTTGATGCATGACTTAACTTCGTCAGCTCGAGTTCCCCTCGGTACTACTAGCAGAGTTTGACAGAAGTCTCCAGCTAGCAGCATGGTGACACCCCATCACTCCATCATTGCCCCTGATGTTTTTGAGGGTTCTACTCAGTGCCTCAAAAAAACCCTTGTGTGCCATGGTACTCACATCCCAGACAATGAGTTTATAGTCCTTATAGTGTTACGTCCTTAACAGTGGCAACTCCAGAGGTGGGGCCGCAGAACAGTCCAATATTCAAATAGTGGAGCCACACCAACTGCCACCCCAAATGCTGCCAAACATCGCCGGCAGTTGGTGTGGCTGCCCTATTTGAATAGTGGACAGTGCTGCAGCCCCAGACAATGAGCCAGTCCAACAGCACTTGGGCCGTCTTGCTTTGTTACCCAATCACCGTGGTCGAGAGGAAACATTTTACCCCTTTTCAGCCCCTTAGGAGTCTAATTTAAAAAAAAAATCCCAGCTTAGAGTGTGCTTAGGGGGTCATTCAGACCCGCTCGCGAGCGGCAGTACGCTCGTAAGTGGGTCGATGTTCCCCGCTGCGCATGCGCACAACGGAGGGAGCTCCGTCGTGCGCATGCGCGAGACCCGGGGAGCGACGGGCTTTCCATCGCTCCGGGTCTCGCACCAAAGGGGGCGTGCTGTCGATGTTGATTGACAGCACGCCCCCTTTGGTGGGCGTGCCGGGGGCGTGCCTGCCAGACGGAGGCATTCCCATGGGAACGCCTACCGTCTCAAGCCAGCCCCACTGACATCACTAGTGATGTCAGTGGGAGTGATTTTGGCTCTGATAGAGCCAAAATCACTACTGGGCTTGCGGCAGCGAGACCCTACCGCAGGGTCTCCGTTGCAAGCCCGATGGTCGCGATGGTCAAGACCATCGCGACCATCATCATGGACGCTCCCTATAGCTGTGGTTGGCCACCCACAGCTATACGAGCGGCCAGGAGGACGCTCCATTTTCAGGGAGGAGGGCCCTGATTCAGAGCGAGCGCTCTGGTCAGCTCTGAATCAGGCCCTTAGTTCATGGAAGGAATATACTCCCCAAATTTCATGTTTTTAGGTCCAGGGGTTGGGCTGGGCTTTAATGAGTCATTGAGTCAGGACATTTGTTTTTATATATTAAGATGCATGATAATAATGGAAATATGTACATACTCAAATATATGGTTCTCTTTGTTCTAGTATCACTTTCCAGAGCTTCATACATCTGCCCCAGTGTGTTATGGAGTTTACTTTTATAAAAATAGTTGTTTTGGTGGCTGTCCTCACCATCAGGACAGAAGGCTGACCATTGCCAAGGGCAGGAGGTAAGGAAGAATTATTTGTATGTATTTCTATTAGTAAAGATTGCTACATTAATCCCCATAGGAAACTGGGCCTATTTATCATAGGAGAGCCCTATTGCTGATGAGAACACCCCTACTTATCATTGCGTTTTACTGCCCACACTCCATATTGATGTGACGCTGTAATTGTAATTGATGTAACGCTGCAATTCCTGTACTGGTAATAACATCCTATTATGTGCCGTGACCAGAGCATTAAGGCGTTAATAATACAGTTTTCCTCACGTAAAGATTATTGTTCAATGTAGAAGTATGGGAATTATGTTTAATTGTTCAAATAGAGAAAATAATATTAATAATATAAGTAAATAGTATAATATATATATAAGCTGTATATTATATATAATGTTACGTATAATGTTTATGTGGGTGTGTTACTGCTCTTTTTTAAAAACTTTATTTTAATAATTTTTTTGTAATAATTCCTAAATATGGGATTTCAGTTCCACTGCGCACTAACATATATGTGAAATGACTGAGACTTTCCTGACTAAGCAGCAGGTTCCTCTCACCATCCTGGGCCAGGGTGCCCGAGCAGCTGAGTAATGCCCATCGGCATCACCATTTTAATAAATGCGGGCGATAAAAATGTACAGCCATCACCATGTTTGGAGGTTTGTGCTGTGCTAGTTTTATACAGTAACCTCCTAATTATTGTTCATGATGTGAGGAAAAAGGAGGGAAATGCTTTCATGTGAGTCCCCTGTTCCTTGTACACAATGATGTCACAGAGTATCCTGTACCATGCTCTTCCCTGTACACAATGATGTCACAGAATATCCTGTACCATGCTCTTCCTTATACACAATGATGTCACAGAATATCCTGTACCATGCTCTTCCTTATACACAATGATGTCACAGAATATGCTGTACCATGCTCTTCCTTATACACAATGATGTCACAGAATATCCTGTACCATGCTCTTCCTTATACACAATGATGTCACAGAATATCCTGTACCATGCTCTTCCTTATACACAATGATGTCACAGAATATCCTGTACCATGCTCTTCCTTATACACAATGATGTCACAGAATATGCTGTACCATGCTCTTCCTTATACACAATGATGTCACAGAATATCCTGTACCATGCTCTTCCTTATACACAATGATGTCACAGAATATCCTGTACCATGCTCTTCCTTATACACAATGATGTCACAGAATATCCTGTACCATGCTCTTCCTTATACACAATGATGTCACAGAATATCCTGTACCATGCTCTTCCTTGTACACAATGATGTCACAGAATATCCTGTACCATGCTCTTCCTTATACACAATGATGTCACAGAATATCCTGTACCATGCTCTTCCTTATACACAATGATGTCACAGAATATCCTGTACCATGCTCTTCCTTATACACAATGATGTCACAGAATATCCTGTACCATGCTCTTCCTTGTACACAATGATGTCACAGAATATCCTGTACCATGCTCTTCCTTGTACACAATGATGTCACAGAGTATCCTATACCATGCTCTTCCTTATACACAATGATGTCACAGAATATCCTGTACCATGCTCTTCCTTATACACAATGATGTCACAGAATATACTGTACCATGCTCTTCCTTCTCTGTATAAGATGTTCTGATCTCCCTAATACATACTGTACATGCTTGTGCTTAATAGTGTTATATTCACTGTGTTATTACTTTCAGAGAAAAGCATCTCTGCTGCGGATGTGCCAGATTTCATCAGGTAAGAGACCGGTAAGTGTATATCTGTCCTATTACCTCTCCAGTCTGTCATATATAATGTGGTATAATACACATAAGCCACCTACACAGCAATGTCCATGCTATCACATGCTGGCTGTATACAATTTAGGGCTGTATTCAATTTGAGGCGAAATGTCGGAATCGGTGAAAATGTATCGCCGATGACATCATTTTCGCCTATTTTCATTATCCCGTCCTCAATTACATTAACTTTTCGCCGGGGCGAAAAGTAAATGTAAAAAAACTAGGATAAATATTCGCCTGCCTTTAGCTGGCGAAAAAAATGCATATTTGGGGTTTAGGGGTGCAGGCTTAAAAAAATTAGCCTGCACCCTTGGGAATGACCCCTTAAAACGATCTGTGTCAAAAAAAAAAATCGGGGCACCCCAATTATTTTTTTTCAATTTCGGGGTGAAAAAAAAAAAAAAAAAACAGGAAAAACCACTTCTAAAATAGTTAAATAGATTCCAGAGGGGGTCGGAAGTATGCGGCAGGTGTTTTCTTCAATGCGGGTGATAGCATTTTTGCAGAATTTTAAAAAATTATTTTAGGGACTTAAAAATATGCTTGCACCCATTTTCATGTACCCCAGATTTGATGGGACCACTTTTAAAAACGAAAAAAAAAAGCAAAGTGCTCTTCTGCATCACTTCTTCAAAGTCGGGAAAAAAAGCACCTGCCGCGGCTATTTAAAAACCCGACTTTCCTCTGCAGGCAAAAACGGGGGTACCCATAGTGATCCCCCAGGTCTGGACATCTTTATGGGGGTTCTACAATTATTTCTCAAAAATTCCCGTATTTTTTCGCTGAAGTTTTGCCTGTTCCCGTTTTCGCCTACTTTGGAATTGAATAAGGGGAATAGCGGGCACGTGCGCGATACTTTTCCACCTGGAAAACAGGCGAAGGAGGAGAAAAGTCCAGCAGGCGAAAAGTCTGGACTTTTCGCCTCAAATTGAATACGGGCCATAGTGTCTGGGACATAGGAAAAGTCTGGGCAGCAGGGGGGGAGGGGGGTGAAGAGAAAAGGCTGGGCAGCTGGGGGGAGGGGGTGAAGAGAAAAGGCTCGGCAGCAGGGGGGAGGGGGTGAAGAGAAAAGGCTGGGCAGCAGGGGGGAGGGGGTGAAGAGAAAAGGCTGGGCTGCAGGGGGGAGGGGGTGAAGAGAATAGGCTGGGCAGCAGGGGGGGAGGGGGTGAAGAGAAAAGTCTGGGCAGCAGGGGGGGAGGGGGTGAAGAGAAAAGGCTGGGCAGCAGGGGGGAGGGGGTGAAGAGAAAAGGCTGGGCAGCAGGGGGGGAGGGAGTGAAGAGAAAAGGCTGGGCAGCAGGGGGGGAGGGGGTGAAGAGAAAAGGCTGGGCAGCAGGGGGGGAGGGGGTGAAGAGAAAAGGCTGGGCAGCAGGGGGGGGAGGGGGTGAAGAGAAAAGGCTGGGCAGCAGGGGGAGGGGGTGAAGAGAAAAGGCTGGGCAGCAGGGGGGGAGGGGGGTGAAGAGAAAAGGCTGGGCAGCAGGGGGGAGGGGGTGAAGAGAAAAGGCTGAGCAGGAGGGGGGGAAGAGAAAAGGCTGGGCAGCAGGGGGGAGGGGGGTGAAGAGAAAAGGCTGGGCAGCAGGGGGGAGGGGGGTGAAGAGAAAAGGCTGGGCAGCAGGGGGGGGGAAGAGAAAAGGCTGGGCAGCAGGGGGGGAGGGGGGAAGAGAAAAGGCTGGGCAGCAGGGGGGGAGGGGGGTGAAGAGAGAAAAGGCTGGGCAGCAGGGGGAGAGGGGTGAAGAGAAAAGGTTGGGCAGCAGGGGGGAGGGGGTGAAGAGAAAAGGCTGGGCAGCAGGGGGGGAGGGGGGGAAGAGAAAAGTCTGGGCAGCAGGGGGGGAGGGGGGAAGAGAAAAGGCTGGGGGGGAGGGGGTGAAGAGAAAAGTCTGGGCAACTGGGGGAGGGGGGTGAAGAGAGAAAAGGCTGGGCAGCAGGGGGGAGGGTGGTGAAGAGAAAAGGCTGGGCAGCAGGGGGGGAGGGGGTGAAGAGAAAAGGCTGGGCAGCAGGGGGGAGGGGGTGAAGAGAAAAGGCTGGGCAGCAGTGGGGGAGGGGGGGTGAAGAGAAAAGGCTGGGCAGCAGGGGGGAGGGGGTGAAGAGAGAAAAGGCTGGGCAGCAGGGGGGAGGGGGTGAAGAGAAAAGGCTGGGCAGCAGGGGGGGAGGGGGTGAAGAGAAAAGGCTGGGCATAAGGGGGGGGGAAGAGAAAAGGCTGGGCAGCAGGGGGGTGGGGGTGAAGAGAAAAGTCTGGGCAGCAAGGGGGGAGGGGGGTGAAGAGAGAAGGCTGGGCAGCAGGAGTCAGGACAGACACTGGATTTAATGACTGGGAGGCAGTGAGGTGGTGGGAAAAAAAAGGCTTGTTTCTCTTCTGTGTGTTTGTGTCAGATACTGGGGGGCCAGGAATGGTGGGGGGAACGTATTCTTGCACCTGGGCCCGCCACTGCTACCAGTCTAGGGTATCCATTCTTCCCTGTTTCCCAGGGACAGTAGCCAATGTGAATGGGGTGTCCTAGACAAGTCTCTATAGATGACCCATAAAAAGCTGCAAGGGGTAACAGATGCCCATCAGGGGCATTTCTAGAGAGGAGGGAGCCTGTTTGCAGTCTCCATCACGGGCCCCCTCCTCTCCATCTGGCTGCGTATTTATAGACTCTAGAGTGTGCCCAGAGTCTATAGCGCAAGCGCAGGTCACTGGGAAAATGGCCGTGGCGGCATTTTCCCTGTACTGCGCATGCGTAAACGGTGGGAAAATGGCCGCGATGGCCATTTTCCAACTTTTCTACAGGAGCAGACACCGGAGCCGAAGTGGGACTCCAGAGAGGTAAGTTTTATGGGTACACCCTGCACCCATTATAAATATGATGCCCATGGCTGTTACCTATCTTCCCCTCTAATTGGTGTACGGGCAGCAGAAGAGCAGGGGCTCAGGCACAGAAGACACCACAGTTCAGGAATGGAGCCTTGGCAGTGTCTGCAACAGCTGAGAACATCAGCATTGGGACAGTGGCCTGAGACGGTCACGGGGTCATCTGAGACAAGGGAGGGGTACATTGATAAATTATGCATGTTTACAGAAAGTGATCAAAACATGGGGGACATTGGGAGCACAGATGAGACACAAGCAGCGCAGGCAGGGGCACCGAGAGGGGGGGGGGCAGGTACACATTACCCGAGCTTGCTGGAAGGGCCCGGCTGGGGCCCAGGTCCAGCACCGATCCCCCCCCCCCTTACATCACAGCAGCCCAGCACAAACTGCTGTGTGCTGGGATGCACTGGGGGACTGCGCTCGGCTGCTAAGAAGCAGCCACAGCAGTTTCCTATGCCTGTGGGGGGAGCGATCAAGCTGATCGCGCCCCCCACGGGTTGTGCACCGGGCTGAGGGGGGTGGGCAGAGATGGAGCAGGGTAACAGTGACCATGCTGGTGAGAAAAAGGGCAGACAGACTATTGTGAGGCAAGGAATAGTAGACAGACAAGACGTGAGAGAGACATAGGGGCAGATATGAGACAAGGAGGCCGGGGAGCCTACTAGCTCTGTAATGTCTGATTAGTACAGTATCCCACCCATTCTCTTAATAAAGACACACACACACACCACACCACACCACACACACACACACACACACACACACACACACCACACACCACACACCACACACACACACACACACACACACACACACACAGTATTTATGTTCATTTTTAAAGGATCTCCAGTGGCCTCACATGAACATCAGTTGAAGAAGAGGAGCTGGGACTCGGGTACAGTAATTATATTGCTTTTTTGTCTCCTTAAGTGCTCACAATCCCTATATAAGTGTTAGTGTGTGTAAGAGATGAGAAGAGGGCATTTTATTTGCCACCTCAGACAGCAAAATAACTCTACAGGTGGCCCCCATGAGCCTGTACATGTCATTGGGCTCTATTTATTAACATTATTTTTACTACAATAAAGTGAAAAAGGGTGTTTTCACACCCTTTTCACATTATTTTAGTATCACCTATAGCACAGGTTCTCAAACTCGGTCCTCAGGACCCCAAACAGTGCATGTTTTACAGGTCTCCTCACATAATCAGTTAAATAATTAGCTCCACCTGTGGATTTTTTTAAATGTGTCAGTGAGTAATGAATACACCTATGCACCTGCTGGGTGACCTGCAAAATGTGACCTGTGTGGGGTCCTGAGGACCGAGTTTGAGAACCACTGTCCTATAGTTATTACAGGGCAATTGGAGTAGTATTCGTAAAATTCTACTCCACAGGTTCTCAAACTCGGTCCTCAGGACCCCAAACAGTGCATGTTTTGCAGGTGCCTCACAGAATCACAAGTGAAATAATTAGCTCCACCTGTGGATCTTTTGAAATGTGTCAGTGAGTAATGAGTACACCTGTGCACCTGCTGGGTGACCTGGAAAACGTGACCTGTGTGGGGTCCTGAGGACCGAGTTTGAGAACCTCTGTTCTACTCCAACCCCTAAGTATCACTTATTTTTAGTAATCAGATCGCATTACCCATAATTGTAATGGGAAATGTGATCCGACCAAAGTTACTAAAAATAAATTGTAAAAAAATACCGGGGAAAGCCCTATGATAATAACGCCACCTGGAGGTGGCGTTATCCAGGGTCTCCCCCGGTTACCGGGCTCCTACTCTGCTCTAAAAGGCAGAGCAGAGCCCGGAGTCGGTCCCAGTGATCAGCTGTGTGGTCTAAACAGACCGCAAGCTGATCTCTGCTAAAAATAAAAAGTAAAAAAAATTTTTTACTTACCTGACTCCATGGACCGGTGATCAGGGCTCCGGTGATGTTCTCCGTCCGGTCAGCTGGTCTCCCATGGTGCACTGCGCCCCGGTCATCAGGTGATCGGGTCCCAATGGGATATCAGCTGACCGGGGGCATGGAAGACATCACCGGAGCACCGATGACTGCAGGTAAGTGGTATTAAGGGAGGGGGGGTCCACGATCGCGGGGGTGGGGCTTCGCGCCAGGGGGTAGCAGCGGTGGCCGGTCGGCGCATGTGCGGGCACTTTGTCACAGTATTTTTTGCAAAAATACCGTGACTAGTGTGCGGAGGGGATTCGCAGTGACAGAGCTTTATCCCAAGCTCTGTCCCTGCAAGGGATTTGTAGTAAATCCCTTTGATATTGCCTGAATTCGCAATGTGAATTCAGTCGATAATATCACACTACAATCTGCAATCAATATGCGGATTGTAGTAAATAGAGCCCTATGTCTCTGACACGGTTGAGTGACAAGATTATTGTTCAGCTTCTGAATTACAGTAGATAGGATTGATCCATTCTTAGCCTGGTCATAAATAACTATGTATCAGGATCATCTCCAGCCCTCCGGAGAGGGATTGCAATCCCGCTCTGTAGCAGGTTAATGTCATCGTCACATAATTACTATATTTCCTATATCTCCTGCTTTCTATCTTACTGCATTTTAGGGATACTTAATTTTGCCCCTAAACATGAGGAAACAGCAGTTTCCGTATATTTCAAGGACAACATTGCTTGATAAATAGGCCCCTATATGTAATATTTTCCCATATCCATATCCTGCATACACAGCTAAAAGTTTATTACATGTTTCTCTCATCTTTCTTTCCTGTACAGTTCTCCCCCATAGAGGATTTCTGAGAAATGTGTTGGTGGCAGGAGTCGCCATCATAGTCATCTGCGTTTTGGCGTGTATCTTGATCTGTTTACGTGATTTGTAAGTTACTAATATTCTCTACACATTATATTACAATTTGAAAACACTCTAATACTAAATATGTACTTTTCTTGAAGTGCACTAGCCACTTACACACGATGGAGGAAACCATTTTAACTAATATTCATAAGAAAGCAGTCTAACAATTCATTAGGAACCATTGCCTTGTGACTATTGGCCATGACGTGCCTCAGTGATGCTATTGCTATCTGATTAAATGATAGGCTGCATTCCCATGAATGTTTGTTCAACCCACAAAATGGCTGCCTCCAATGTCAGTAGGTGACTGGTGCACTTTAATCCGTCTAGTACAGGAAGACACATTTGCTAGACTAAGGGGTATATTTACTAAAGTGAGAGTTTTTAGAAGTGGAGATGTTGCCCATAGCAACCAATCAGATTCCAGCTATTATCTTCTAGAACAGTGGTTCTCAAATTTGGTCCTCAGGACCCCACACAGGTCATATTTTCTAGATCACCCAGCAGGTGCACAGGTGTATTCATTACTCATTGACACATTTTAAAAGATTCACAGGTGGAGCTAATATCTCCCTTGCGATTCTGTGAGGAGACCTGGAAAACATGCGCCGTTTGGAGTCCTGAGGACAGAGTTTGAGAACCTGTATTCTAGAATGTGCTAGTTAAATGCTAAGTAGAATCTGTTTGGTTGCTATGGATAACATCTCCATTTCTAAAAACCTGCACACCTTAGTATATACCCCTAAGACTTCTGTTATCACTCTGGTCAGAATATGGATAGGTAAGAGTTTGTGGCTGCATCCTGTGACTTATTATTGCTATGTTTGCCCGTTACAGCCGCTTATACAGACACTCCTATAGGTTAGTATGATAAGATGGAGTCATTTATGATGGGAGTTTTGGTTTTTATGATTAGATGAATTGGACAATGATGGGTGATTGGGGCATTCCATGCAGGCTAATGGCAGCTATGCACCTACTGCTGTACACAGATGTACTAACAAGATTTTGTGTAACAGGACAACAAATATACTAACAAGCTTCAATGGGTGGGGAGTTAAAATCTTTGAAAGTTTTGTGTTCTAATGAATATTAATAGAACCTGTTTTAAGGATCACTTTATTAAAATGAGCAGAAAACATGTTATCCTACATTGTGAAGAAGACAAATACACTGCCTTTTAAGGCAAATTCTAGCTAAGAGGTTCCCAATCTCTGCCATTAAAGTCTGGGTTTTAAATTTTAAGCATATTCATGATTGAGTCCATATGGTCCAATCAAATTGACTGAGGTACTAATTAAGTCACCTATGCTTAAGCATGGATATCCTGAAAACATGGACTGTAATGGCAGACTTTTGGAACCTCTGCACTAGTTTGTTTAAAATTATATTTTAAACAAATAAATGAAGCTAGATGAGTGCAGGAGTATATAACAATATACTAAGGCCCTGATTCAGAGCCGCTCATAAGCGGCTGCTCGTTCGTTCTGACCGATGTTCGCACATCTGCGCATGCGTACGGATTTTAATACGCATGCGCGAACCAGTCAGTGCGGCCGAAAATCGTTTGTTCGCTATATAGCGAATGCCTGCTATTTTGAGTGACAGAAGGAGGCGTATGTGGGTGGTAACAGGGGAAGGTGCTTGAAAACAGGGGTGTGGAATTCGAACGCAGGCGTGCTTAAAGGTCAAAACGGGCGTTTTAAGGGAGTGCATAATTAATACAGCAGCGTCATTGACCACGTAACTTGTTTTTTTTTTTTACTCAGAACTGCTCGCAAAATAGTGGTTGAAAAAACCAGCCACAAAAATAGCGAGCAGTTCATACGCTGTGCTATGTACTCGATTAATCTAATAAATAGCGGACATGACGTATGCTGCGAGCGGCAAGGGGGCGTATTTTTCAAAATTACAACCGCAAGTTTTGCTCGCTCGTTCAGACTTAGAGGCGTGAACAGACCGCAATTAGCGAACGGTTCATTTGAATAGCCACCCCTTGTTTTAGAACGAACGACCGCAAATAGCGAGCGGCTCTGAATCAGGGCCTAAGTGTGTGGAGATATTATAAGGGAATAGGCCACTATTAATTTACCACAGTGAGAATATCCCTAGGGAGAAGTGATTGCACAGGGCAGCGTTCCCTGGGATGGGAGCATCCAGGTGTATTACACGGTAGTGGGAGGTAGGGGAAATGCAGGGTTGTCTTAACAGCTGTGTGGGCCCTGGGCAAAGCAATGCACTGGGCCCCTACCCATCCATTCACGGCAAAAAAATTTAAATGGTCAATAAAATGAAAACCTCCTGCATGCCCATCAGACCTCCCACACATGCAGAGAGACTCTGGCCCTCATTAACACCGACCAGGTTGATGGTCGCGATGGTCAAGACCATCGCGACCATCGGGGCTTGCGACGAGACCCTAAGGTTGACCCTACTCATGTTGACCCTATTGGGGTGCCCCTGAGATGAACCTTATTTGGTGCTAATGTAAAAATGTAATCTATTGAATCATCCAACAGTATTTGGTCTCCCTGGTTAATGCCCAGATCAATGGATCCTTCATTCCTCTCCTACCTCTCACTAAATGCCCCATATGCCCCTCCTACTCCTTCCACTTTATCCTATCTCCCTGCTGCTTCATTCCGCCCTCTCCATGCTCTGCTTTTGCCTCTTTCGTTCTCAAAAACTTCAATTTCGATTACTGGTTGTTCAATATCTATAGGTTTCATATTCAGATTTTAATGCATATGTAGAGGCTTTATGTTGTAATCTTAGCCTTCACTTGTGGTATCCCCTTTCCTTCTATCTTTCATTCTGTACCCCTCCCATTTTTATTTCACAAACTTAACAAAATATGTTAAAAAAAAATATAGTTCAGGCTATTGGCCATTATGTCATAATTTGGAAATGGTGAACAGCATAAAAACAATGGGGATGAGAAGTCAGAATCGCATGGGGAAATGCCTGATTATCCATGCAGATGCCAGGGCAGGAGGCTAGCATAAAAAAAGTCTAAGGCCCTCATTCAGAGGCGCTCGCAAAATGCGAGCGGTCACTCTGAATGTGGGCGGCCGCTTTGGTTTTGAAGTGCGGCCTCCTGGTCGCTAGCTAAGCTGTGGGTTACCACACACAGCTTTAGCGACTGACCAGGTTGATGGTCACGATGGTCAAGACCATCGCGACCATCGGGGCTTGCGACGAGACCCTAAGGTTGGGTCTCGGCAACCGCAAGCCCCAGGGAGCTTCCTGCTTTGATCGAGCAGGAAGCTCCCCACTGACAACACTGATGATGTCAGTGCGGCCGCCCACAAAATGGCAGGCGTTCCTTAAGGAACGCCTCCGTTTGTGAAACCACCCCCCCGCCACGCCTACAAAACGGGGCAAGCTGTCGATCAACATCGACAGCCGGCCCCTTTGTAGTGAGCTCCGGAGCGAGAGAATTTCTCTCTAGCTCCAGGGCTTGCGCACGCGCAGGGCCTAAACATCGACCTGTTTGCGAGCGGGTCTGAATGAGGTCCTCTGTCTGAAACTGGGGAGGGGGGATGGGGTCGGGGAGGTTAGATCAGAATACAGTGCACCGGAGGCTGGCTTATAAAAATAACACAAATTTACCAACTGGCCAGGCTGCAGGGGATCGGGTTGGTGGGCCCCTACAAGTTTCTGGCCCTTGGGCAACTGCCCGACAAGCCCAATGGAAGAGATGGCCCTGGGGAAATGGAATCTTTATCAGATCAGATCACTGGGATTATCAAAGTCGCCAACTGTCCCTTATTTCCAGGGACAGCACCAGGATTTCTCTCTGGAAACTGATTATCATTATAAACTATAGGAAGAAGTCTCTGGGCTGTGTTGTGTTTGCTCTATTCTCAGTGTCCCATTATGTTTACATTCCAGCTTCAAAATGCTTAAGGACGGGCTCAGCAAATCCCAGCAGCTGATTGGCTCTCAGGCCCTACAGGATATAGACGTAGAATCCATTCTGGACAGGCTTCCTAAAAAAAGTAATAATCATTCTACATGGATGATATATTGTATAGTGTGTACCCAACGTTACACTTACATATATTGTAATTGTATATTGCCTAACCCTAACCTCCCCCCCAAGTGCCTAACCCTAATCCCCCCTCTAAGTGCCTAAACCTAACCCCCTCTTCCCCTAGCCTAAACCTAACCCTCCCAGCGGGGTGCCTAACCCTAAGTCCCCCCAGGAGCCCTAAACCTAACCCTTACCTTCGTTCGGTATGCCGGGCGTCAGTCTTCCGGCGTATGGTTAATGACAGGCGTCAAGTTTTCGACGCCTATCATTAGTACCACGCCGGGATTAGAAAGTCTGGAAGCCGGCAGTCGGCATTTAGACCGTCGGCTTCCAAACTACATCCCCATGACACTTATATATATTGTATAGTGTGTACCCAGCGTTACACTTACATATATTGTATAGTGTGTACCCAGCGTTACACTTACATATATTGTATAGTGTGTACCCAGCGTTACACTTACATATATTGTATAGTGTGTACCCAGCGTTACACTTACATATATTGTATAGTGTGTACCCAGCGTTACACTTACATATATTGTATAGTGTGTACCCAGCATTACACTTACATATATTGTATAGTGTGTACCCAGCGTTACACTTACATATATTGTATAGTGTGTACCCAGCGTTACACTTACATACAGTCAGGTGCATAAATATTGGGACATTGACAGAATTTTCATATTTTGGCCTCTATTCACCACCACAATGGCGTTGAAATGAAACAAACAAGATGTCCTTTACCTGCAGACTTTCAGATTTAATTTGAGGGTAATTACATCCAAATCAGGTGAACGGTGTAGGAATTACAACGGTTTCTATATGTGCCTCCCACTTTTTAAGGGGCCAAAAGTAATGGGACAAACTAAACAATCCTAAATCTAACTTTCACTTTTTAATACTTTGCTGCAAATCCTTTGCAGGCAATTACAGCCTGAAGTCTGGAATGCATAGACAACACCAGACGCTGGGTTTCATCCCTGGTGATGCTCTGCCAGGCCTCTACTGCAAATGTCTTCAGTTCCTGCTTATTCTTGGGGCATTTTCCCTTCAGTTTTGTCTTCATCAAGTGAAATGCATGCTCAATCGGATTCAGGTCAGGGGATTGACTTGGCCATTGCATAACATTCCACTTTTTAGCCTTAAAAAACTCTTTGGTTGCTTTTGCAGTATGCTTCGGGTCATTGTCCATCTGCACTGTGAAACGCCGTCCAATGAGTTCTGCAGCATTTGACTGAATATTAGCATATAATATTGCCCGAAATACTTCAGAATTCATTCTGCTGCTTTTGTCAGCAGTCACATCATCAATAAATACAAGGGAACCAGTTCCATTGGCAGCCATACATGCCCAAGCCATGACACTACCACCACCATGCTTCACTGATGAGGTGGTATGTTTTGGATCATGAGCAGTTCCTTTCCTTCTCCATACTCTTCTCTTCCCATCACTCTGGTATAAGTTGATCTTTGTCTCATCTGTCCATAGGATGTTGTTCCAGAACTGTAATGGCTTTTTTAGATGTTGTTTGGCAAACTCTAATCTGGTCTTCCTGTTTTTGTGGCTCACCAATGGTTTACAACTTGTGGTGAACCCTCTATATTTTGCTCCCCCTGCCAAAAAAGTTTCAGACGCCCCCCCAGCCATAAAACAAACACACCCAAAGATGACGTTTAAGGTGTGTGGTTTCATGATATAGTAATGTCCCTTATGACACAATAAGTAATGCCCCTTATAACACATTATGCCACACCATAATACCCTTGTAACAAATTTTGGCACACCTTAATGCCCCTATAACACATTATGCCACACCGTAATGCCCCTTACAACACATTATGCCACACAGTAATGCCCTTACACATTATGCCACAAAATAATGCCACGTATAACACATAATGACACCGAGTAATGCCCTTATAATAAATTATACTACACCAAGCCCCTTATACAGTGCCCCCTGTAGTTGTGCCCCTTATGCAATGCCCCCTGTAGTAGTGCCCCTTATGCAATGCCCCCTGTAGTAGTGCCCATATGCAGTGCCCCCTGTAGTTGTGCCCATATGCAGTGTCACTGTCACTCACCATCGACAGCACGCCCCCTTTGGTGCGAGACCCCGAGCGACGGCTTCCCCGTCGCTCGCCGGGTCTCGCGCAATTGCACGACGTAGCAGCCTCCGTCGTGCGCATGCGCATTTGGGTACCATCGACCCGCTTGCGAGCGTCCTGCGCTCGCGAGCGGGTCTGAACGAGACCCAGTGTGCAGGAGGAGAGGACCTGTGTGCAGGCTCAGGCCCTTAGTCAGCAGTGCATTGCTAAACACAGATTCCTGATGGTCGGAAATCTGTACAGGCCTCGTACCACGCATGTGTAATACAGGTCCTGCATGATCGCACGCAGAGCGGCAGCAGAATATCAGTGATTAACAGTTTTCTGCCATTTGTGGGCTGGAGGGGGCGGCGACAGCCTCTGCTTCCCCGAAACGGAGGCGTGTCAACATGCCGTTGCGGTGAAGGGATAAGGCCAGAATCTCCATTGGCTGACGGAGATTTCTTGGCCTCTTTGCAGTAACTGCGGTGGCTAGCTTAGCGTGCAGCTGTGCAATTCCGTCCTAAGCTGAATCAGGCCTCTCTGGCAGCACAGTAGATTCTGGCTTGGGGTTGTGTATGGGGCAGGCTTGCCTACCATCCCGATTTGGTCGGGAGCCTCCCGAATATTGGGTGCCACTCCTGCCACCCCCCTGCCCCCCTGACTACCTACTAGAAACTCCCACAGCGGGGGGGGCCCAATGACGCAATTCACGCTGAATCGCGTCATCGTGGCTCCGCCCCCTGCTTCACAATGCCTTTATTTTTGGCATTGTGAGGAGGGGGCGGGGCCACAATGACATGATCGTGCGGCCCCGCCCCTGGCCCTACCCCCAATACGGACCCATTGCCCGGCCACGTCCCCCTCTGTATGCAGGCAAGTATGGTATGGGGACAGCGGCCAATCCGCTAGAGGAAGGTAAGCAGGAGATATCTGTGATATCTCCTGTTTTACCTTCTTGATGAATGGCCCGATAACTTAATTTTCACCTGCTTTTGTAGAAATTAAGGGATGATGAATAGACCCCTAAGAGGCTACCTAGTGATCAAGTTATGTGAGTTTACAAATGTATACGTTTATATAACTGTGGTTACATCAATTCTATGAGCTTTAGTGGCGTCATGACGGGGGTGCTGGCCGTACCCGGGTGTCACCCTCGAAGGGGGTGACATCAAAATGTGGCTCCTCTGCAGTGACAGGAGCCGGGTGTGGCAGTGTGACATTCTCCTACAGCACCCGGCTCCTGTCATAGAAGAGGTGCCAACAGCCAAGTCTCAGGGGGGCACGCCCCTTCACTATAAGTCCCGACCCCTTTTTCGGTGCACGCGGGATTCCGGTGCACAGGTACACTGGGGCAGTCAGAGTGCGCATCAGGTGTCACCAGACCCCTTGACGCCTCTGATGAGCTTGCAATTATGTGTTTCTGATACATGTATGGGGTTCTTTTTAATTGTTTGGTGACAGATTTTATAGTCTATAACAACAAAAATAATATTTTTTTTATATAACTAATAAATGAAATACAACTGGATCAGCGCTTTAAAAGATGAATACTTGAAAAAGCGTTTTGCTCAAATGCGATATGCATCAGTTGTCAGCACGGAAAGACTTAGGGGTCTATTTACTAAGCAGTGTTAGGAGACAGAGTGAAAAGTGATAAGAAAGTGATAAGGTGCCAGCCAATCAGCTCCCAACTGTCATTTTTCAAACACACCCTGTGAGATGACAGTTGGGAGCTGATTGGCTGGCACCTTATCACTTTCTTATCACTTTTCACTCTGTCTCCTAACACTGCTTAGTAAATAGACCCCTTAAGGGAGATATCTTCTGGTACTTTCACTGAACTATCTCTTGTTTTACACAACATTTATGATCTACTTTAAAGGTTCCAGACCTAAAGATATATGAAGTTTATATCAAGGTTTAAAGGTATAAAGTCTTTTAGGATCTTATCTTTGTGTGACCAGGGTCACCGAGACCAGACAAGTCCAGGTAATGTGGGTGATGTGGCCACTAGAAGGGGCATGTGCACCAAGGGCAGGGGAAAAGGGGTAATTGAAATGTACCCCTGCACTTCTGGGACCCTACAGAGGAAAGTGTTTTTAACCTATCCCTCTTGGCACCCCTGTATGTGACTGATCAGAATGTATTTTCTTCTCAGGGGGAGCTGTGCCAAAACTTCCAGAGGAGACTACATGCTGTGCTGACAGCCTGCAGCCAATGTCTCTGAGCAGTTGGTAACCTGTGGTTATTATCCTCATTCATTTGTATGATTGGACTAGGATCCCCAGCGAGTGCATTAATATTGTAGATACACTGATTTCATTACTGTGGGATTTGTATATTCCGGATAAATTTACAACCTTATGATTGAGATACTATTGATCTCTCTGTGCACTTTAGTTTTCGTTCTGTCATTCATACCTATTTCTTCTTATTGATACATTTGATTGATATATGTCTCTTATTCTCTTGATTAGTGATTATTACATTTGATTTATTGTCCAAACTTCATATGCCCTTTTAGTTATTATGCAATCATATTAATATATACAGCACTGTCCTAGATAGCATATTTTCTTTCAAGGTCACATTAAAGCATACTTACCAATTCTCCCTGGTTGTTGTCAGGGAGACTCCCTGAAATAGTAACAATCTCCCTGACTCCCTGAAGAGTCTGCCAATCTCCCTGATTGCACCTTACCCCCATTATGTAGCTGTTATATAAAAAAAACCCACAGAGATATATACATTCAAATGGAATCATTAGTATCATTTCCCTGCATTGATTATAAGGCACAATGATCCCTATGGTTACATGTATTTTCTGAAAAGTATCAGTGTGTTTTCACCGTTCCTGGGTAGCCGCCCCTGCAATCGACCAGGGATTTTCCCGGGAAATTACCCTGCTTCTGTCTGAATGGTGCTACCCAGGAATTTACTGCTCCCGGGCAGCACAAAGCAGCTTTTACATTTAGTTGACAGCGCAGAGCGTCCTATAGGACGCTCAGCGCTGCTGCTTTGAGCTGACAGCGCAGAGCGTCCTATAGGACGCTCAGCTCTGCTGCTTTGAGCTGACAGCGCAGAGCATCCTATAGGACGCTCAGTGCTGCTGCTTTGAGCTGACAGCGCAGAGCGTCCTATAGGACGCTCAGCTCTGCTGCTTTGAGTTGGCAGCGCAGAGTGTTGTGTCACAGCGGGCCGCCCGCACTCCCGCTGGACAACCAGGGAATTAAAATACATTTAAAAAAAATTATAATAATAATAAAAAAAAAAAATCTGCATTATGATTGGCCGGCTTCCGGCTGCTGAATGATGACATCATGATCATCAGCCAGAGAGGGGATAGGCTAGGAGGAGCAGACGGCAGAGAAGAGGCAGGTAAGCAGAAAAACTCTTGTTTTGTCTGAAAGGGGTCTACCTGGGAATTTCCCGGGTAGACACTGTAGTGTGAAAGGGGGTCTCGACCAAATACCCGGGAATTTGCACAGGAGAAATTCCCGGGTCTGAGCAGGAAATTTCCCGGATTGTATATCTGAAAGGGTTATAATTAGTTAGACAATGTCTAGATAAACACCAGATGTTAGACAGACAATAGTTAGACAGGGAAAAAAGTTAGACACAAACAAAAGTCAGACACATTAAAGGAAGACATGTAAAAAGTTCGACAGGGTCAGAAGTTCGACATGACAATGCTCGACACAAAAATGGTTGACAATTATTATTTTTTGTTTTTTTAGGCCTAATCTTCACCCTACCCCTTCCCTTGGTGCCTAACCCTCCCTCCTGGTGCCTAACCATAACCGTCTGGGTAAGTGCCTAACCCTAACCCTCCAGTAAGTGCCTAACCCTAATCCTAAAAAACGTTAAAAAAAATGTGTCAACCATTTTTGTGTCGATCTCTTTCATGTCGATCTTTTGTACCTGTCAAACTTTTTACATGTCTAACTTTAGTGTGTCTGACTTTTGCCTGTGTCGAACTTTTATCCTTGTCTAACTATTAACTGTCTGACATCTGGTGTCTATCTAGACATTGTCTAACTAATTACTGTCTATCTATAGTCCAGAACCCTGATTTCAGATGTTATATCACAAAACCCAGCTTATGTGCGTGCGTGTGTGTGTGTGCGCGTTTGTGCATGTGCTGTAAATCATTACAAGCTCTCTGTACAGTGTTGCATAATATGATCGGTGGTCGATAAATAATAATAAATAATAATAAATAAATGACAGATCATTGGCAGAAGACTGAGCAGAGGTTGTCTATACCTGGAATATATGGCAATAAAACAGAAGGTGAGTGTTGGGTACACACTATTCAGGGCATTCCATTAAAAGAAAAAACAAAACAAAACATGATTTACAGTATGTCTAATTTAGTTAAATACATACAAGGAGATCTATCCATTAGTTTAGTTATGTAGTCAATGAGTTTGAAAATAAAAACACGTCCATTAACTTGAACTTTTTACTTCTTCTTGATAATATAAAATAATCACTATAATATGTACGAGCATTAAGAGCAGCAATCTAGGTTTCATTAAAAAGACATTTAATGTTTTCTTAAATGACTGTATTAACCACAGTATCATCTTCTAGGAGCTGATTCTATAACTTCACTGTTTTACTTACTATAATAAAAAACCCTATGCGCATTTAGGAGTTGGATAATGGGGACTGTTTATGGTACAGAACAAGTGCACCAACACAAAGGTCAGGACCAGGCTGGAGGGTGGTTTTAGATGTGACTGAAGCCACTTTATAAAAGTGATGCAACGATTTTATGGCACAATGCAATATTCCTGTTGGAAGCTGTGATGTAATACCTGTGCCAGCTGCTTACGCCGCCTTTATTGCTATTATGCTATTATCGCATTCTGTCAGTCCAACGCACTGGTGATTTAATGAATGTCACAGACATCATAGCTCCCTAATGGGAGTTGTACAGACAGCGGAACATGGCTGCAGACAATGATGGCAGGGCTGGGTTTATGGGGCCATCATACAAAATAATAATGGTGTACATAGATTTTTACAGTTCTATGCTATGCAGACTGACTGTAAGTCGACTATGAAAGCACATAGAATAGGAATATCTTGGTGAATTAGGTATCTGACTGCTGTAGGATTTGCCTGTATTTTTATTAGCACCTGTAATGCACTATTTGCATATTACGTTGGCTGGAACCAGGGCCGAAACTAGGTTATCTGTCACCCGGTGCAAGGCAGCAATTTTGCACCCCGTCCCTTCCTGTACCTAGAGTTTGTCCTTGCTCCTCCATAAAGCAGTGCACTACTCAGACGTCCCTGGTATAGTGACTTACATTATTCCATACACCATAATGCCCATTACACATTATGCCACATACTGTAATGCCTATTACCAAAGTGCCACTTACATATTTGCCCAACACCATTTTATACCCCACAGTAATGCTTCTAATTACTTTAAAATTACCTGCTCGTTGCCAGGGGATTTATGCTCGTTGCCAGGGGTTACATGCTCGTTGCCATGGGGTTTCATGCTCGTTGCCAGGGGTTACATGCTCATTGCCAGGGGGTTTCATGCTTGTTGTCAGGGGATTTATGTTTGTTACCAGGGGTTCCATGCTCGTTGCCAGGAGTTACATGCTCATTGCCATGGGGTTTATGCTCGTTGCCAGTGGTTACATGCTCGTTGCCAGGGGGTTTCATGCTTGTTGTCAGGGGATTTATGCTTGTTACCAGGGGTTCCATGCTTGTTGCCAGGGGTTCCATGCTCGTTGCCAGGGGGTTTCATGCTTGTTGTCAGGGGATTTATGCTCGTTACCAAGGGTTTCATGCTCGTTGCCAGGAGTTACATGCTCGTTGCCATGGGGTTTCATGCTCGTTGCCAGGAGTTACATGCTCGTTGCCATGGGGTTCCATGCTCGTTGTCATGGGGTTCCATGCTCGTTGCCAGGAGTTACATGCTCGTTGCCATGGGGTTTATGCTCGTTGCCAGGGGATTTGAAGGAAGAAGATGCAGCTCTCAGCATCTTCTCCATGCAGCGCCAGCGTTCCCGGCACTTCTGGGAACGCTGTGTGCATTGTGCTCTGCTAACAGACACTAGAGGTCCAGTAGGACCTCTAGCATCTGTCTCTTCCTTGGCGGCGGCCATTTTTGGATGGCCATTTTCAGCAGAGTCCATGCGGACGGCTAGTCCGCATGGAATCCTCTGAAAACGGCCATCCAAAAATGCCCGCCGCCAAGGAAGAGACAGACACTAGAGGTCCAGTAAGGACCTCTAGCATTAGTCTCCTCTTTGGCGGTGGCCATTTTCAGATGGCCGAGTCAGTTTTTTCATCCCCCCCGCAATCCCCACCCGGTGCACGTGCACCTCTAGCCCCCCCCAGTTGCTGGAACTGTATTTTCCTATCTGAAGCAGCTATCTGCACGGGTGTGCTACAACATCTCAACATTCAGAATGTCTACACAATGAGGTATATTTATTATTTACTAAAGTCAGAGTTTTTACAAGTGGAGATGTTGCCCATAGCAACCAATCAGATTCTAGCTATTATCAACTAGAAGGTGCTAGATAAATGTTAAGCACCATCTAATTGGTTGCTATGGACAATGGGCCTGATGCAGCCTCCGGCTTACGCGTGCGCAAGCCCCAGCGAGCGACGGCAGCTCCGTCACTCTGCGGCTCACTACAAGACGGGGCGGCTGTCGATGCTGATTGACAGCTCACACCATTTTGTAGGCGGGAAGGGGGGGGTGGCTGCACAAACGCAGCTGTTTGTGGGCGGCCCTACTGACATTACACGTATTAGAGCAGGAAGTCCACTCGGGCTTGCGGGAGCCGAGACCCTCCCGTAGGGCCTCGCCGCAAGCCCGATGGTCGCCATCGCCAGGCCGCTCGCACAAGCTGTGGGTGGTCACCCACAGCTGTGCGAGCGGCCTGGAGGCCGGGAAAAAAAAAGGAATGCCCTGATTCAGAGCGAGCGCACGCAAACAGCGTCCGCCTCTGAATCAGGCCCAATATCAACACTTCTAAAAACCCGCACTTTAGTAAATATACCCCAATGGCTGCTTACCATCTGGCACAGAGAGGATAGGACCACAGGCATCATTCTTTTCCCGATTTATATCTCACTTCATCATTGATTTATCGATCTATCAGATTATATCAAATTGATTTTGAAAAGTGGACGATTTTGCCTCTACTGTATACAGTTATTATTTAGGCAAATGAGTACTGAATGCATTAGTACTGAATGCATTGATTTACATTTCTGCCTCACTTATTTTTCAAGTAGCAGAGATCTCTTGCATACCCAAGACAATCACAACCTATCACCTAGCCATAGATTATTATGATCATGTACTCATATACTGTACTGTAGCACCACAATAATACACAGTGCTGAACAGAGAATTGTCATATTCAAAGCATGTGGCCCCTGGTCAGCCAATCAGAATGTACAGAAGTCACGTGTACAAAAATATCTACAGTATGTTGTTTATATCATTATTTTAAGTGCAAGTGATATGCCTTATTGTGTTTATATTATAATTGTTGACAGCAAAGAGTAATACAAAATACATAATATAATAATAAACGGTTCCTACTACAATTAAGTACACATATCATTTTAGTAAAGGACCTTCCTTGCCCAGCTTTGTGCATTAAATGGATAGACTTACGACATTTACCCACTGAGGTTATTATATTTTAAAACTAATAAAGGCATCATTTTAGCACATTTGGGACTCACAGAAGGCTTCCACAATTCATTAACCCGGAGATAACACTAAAACTCATTTGAACCAATGAAATCCTATCAATATTTGAGTGCAGTTTAGAAAATGAAAGCAAACATCTGATTGGCTGCTGCCAGCAATATACCCATATACTCAGAACCAGAGTCCAAGACGTCCACACAAGGGAACGGCCATGGCGGACGAAATCCAGTCATTCCAAGAACCAGATGTTTTGCAGCACTGGCCAGAACCCCCTGAGGACGCTCCAAGTGTCTGCACAGACTGGAGGATACCTGCCTGATGCCTGCAAAGAACGCTCTGGGTGGCACTGCAGCAGCGATACTGGCTGCAGGATGCACCCTGCTAGCCAGTAGCAAAGGCAGTGGGGCAGCACCGGGACAGTCCCAGGGCCCTCCGCCCCGTGTGATGGCACATGTTACACACCCCTAGCTACTGCCCTGGAGATCACACACAGTGTGACATTAGGCCAACAGTCTGATATCTCTGCAGATATAGCAAGGTGAGGCCTATATTACAGTGTCTTTGCATCACCATTACCTGGGCCTCAGATTTAAAATGTTTTCACCTTTTAATAGTCTGTTTACGTACCTACAAACAGTGCCGATTAAACAAATTGGGAAAAATAGACCACACCCTCATACGCCATTAACCCCACCCCCAATCTTATACACACCCCTAATTAACCTTCCCAGTTGGTCCACACTAAATCGTTTGTAAAGAACTAGAACAGTCGTGAGCGGTGATGTGTGGTGAGGTAGGTGAGGCAGAGCCTTTCCTGTCATATTTAGGTATACTCCAGAGTTTTGACTATAAAGTATAAGAAAAATTTTAAGAAAATATTATAAATATCTTCTTTGTATTACAGTCTTAGGGTTCTATTTACTAAGTAGTGATAAGAGACAGAGTGAAAAGTGATAAGAAAGTGATAAGGTGCCAGCCAATCAGCTCCCAACTGTCATCTCACAGGCTGTGTTTGAAAAAAACACCTTATCACTTCCTTATCACTTTTCATTCTGTCTCCTAACACAACTTAGTAAATAGACCCCTTATAGTGAAAACTCTGGAGTAAAAAGTGTATGGCAGGTGAGGCACTGCCTCCTGTACCTACCTTTTCTGCACATCCCTGATCATAACACACCAAATTTCCAGCACTATATGCTGCTGCACCTTTGTATAATGCCCACATGAACCCTCAGGTTCATATATGTATCTGTAAATCTGGCCCTGATACTAGCCAGAGCCTCCCCAGCCATTTACCCCACCGCACCTCACTGGTTGTAAGATATGTTAAATTTTAACTGGTACAAAAGCATGGTTTCCCGAGTCAACGGGCCAGGACCAGAAATGACAAGCGGGCAAGAACATAAGCTGGTGAATGTCTTGAATACTGTGTGTACTGAGCAGACCATGATGAATGTGAGTTGTTAGAAGCAAAAGCAAACAAGTCTCCGATGCCTGGATGAAGTGCTCACGGTTACAAGGTGCAAGCGGTGAAGACCTGTGGTCATTCGCAGTTATAACTCCTTTTTATTTTTCTGGGTTCAGAATAAGTGTCTAGAGATTGTAGATATATTGGAGAGGAAATCCCAGCAGTACTTGACTTTGATTGCGCAATATTTTTATTTATAACAGGCTTCAGTGCCCTTTGGTAGCCCAAGGCTTCCAGAGTTATGGAAGACAGGAATGGCCTAGTGATCTATAATTATTTCCCTGGGGACGGTATCTTGTGAGAGCTGAATAACAGAAAATATTACTCTCACACGGATACTCCGCAAGTCTTCCTTGCCAATGTGCATTCTCTCAGTGATGCTCGTGGAATGGGTCAGGTATTTTTTGTTGCCAAATGTTGATACTTGCTGCTACTTGTTTGTAACCGTCAGGGGGCGAGGGCGGCACAGGGCACATTTGTGCCCTGTTACGGACCTGGTAATTGTGTTTCAACATATTTGGAGATTCAGCTTTGATCTAGGACTATGCATCCACAGTCATTTAACAAGAATAAGAACAAGGGCAACACTGTATGACTGATGCAAAATGGATGATGCATTGCTGCTGTTCAGAGAACATAAAGCTGATATTGAAAGAGACAAAATGCCAGCATGTTCAGAATGCCTACAACCACACCGTCGACTTGCAAAATGTTGGCACTGACAAAATGAAAACTTGTCGACAGGTACATAATGTCGACAACCAAATTTTAAGCCAAATCGTACCTCCAACCCTTAACTGTAACCCTAAAATTTCTATTGTTGATATTTTGATATTTCATATGTCGACATTGTTAACTGTGTCGGTATTTCACGTGTCCACATTTTGACTTTGTAGAAATGTTGTAGGTGTCGACGTGTTGAATATCAACGTTTAAACATGTCGACGTATGACATTCTGCATTATGGTGCAGACCTTTTAACTGTCAATATTGTGACTGTTGACATTGATGACTACATCCCATTACAATAGCTGTTCACATATTCATTGCCTCTACGTGGAGGTTTAATGCACAACCTTTGGCTCCTCTCCTATATTGTATCAACAGATTAGTGCGATAAAGAGTATTCTCCCGGCAAGCAGTTGTGCAATTCCATCCATCCATCTGAATGCAAATACATAAGGAGGTGTCAGACACTTCCTTGCCGCATTTGAGGGCGCCATCGCAACCATACCCAGAAACATTGGAGACGTACGTTCATCATCGGAGGAACGTACATCCTGAATCAGTCCCTACATGCGGTGTGTAACATGTGTACTTCCTATGCGCACTCCACTGGGGCATAAATTAGAATCACGATAAAGGTACCAGTGGGTCTAAACAATTCTAATTTGTACAAAGATTGATTTCCCAAAAAGTAGAGTTTGTATTGGCAAAAAAAAAGTCTCAAAAATGTCCTACTACCGGCCAAATTCATCGTGATTGCATCTGCAATAATTTTTTCTTTACTTTAAAAAATGTTTGGGTTGAAGATTTTCACATGAACTAAAGTTTTCATTTTAAAGTTAGGTTTAATAAAACCGATTGCCAGAAAAACAAATCACTATTTAGTTGGCGATCACTATCAGTTTTTTTTTTTTTTCCATCGAACAAGGCGGCTGTTTACATTTGCAGCTGCCACAAGAGACTATTTAATGAGGTTTATGCGCAAAGCATTTCTATTATAATTACACAAGTAATAAACTGATTAACTGTCTTCGTGCTTGCATTGGCTGCACGCTAAGGGGTCTACTTACTAAGCTGTGTTAGGAGATAAAGTAAACTGAGGTAAGGTATCAGCCAATCAGCTCCTGTCATTTTTCAAACGCAGTCTGTGAGATGGCAGTTAGGACCTGATTGGCTGGCACCTTATCACCGTTCACTTTATCTCCTAACACAGCTTAGTAAATAGACCCCTGCCGATGGTGCCATGCGATGTCACCATACATTGCGTGGGCTGTGCACACAGCACGATCCGGCGTACGATGGTGCGATGTGTCCTGTGCTGCATGTAACAGCACCTAGTTGTTCATCACATGGTCCCATCTGTTGTGCAGGACAGCAGATGGGACAGTGCGAAGAACGATGGTCGTGCACGTGCAATCAATCGTACACATGATACGGTGTCTACGATATATCGCTCCGAACTATATATTGTGCAATTAATTGTATAGTGTGTATCCAGCTGTTTTTCAGGGGAAAGTGCGTATCTTGTTAGACGGATGATGAAATTCAGTCAATCACCCTGCTTGGTGGGGTAATTCCAGCAGCGGCTCCTGCCCGATCGGGCAGCGCAGTAGTCAGTTTAGCCACCGAGGTCAGAATGAGCTTCTGTCCAGAAGCTCATTCTGGCTACAGGAGGAAACAAGATGGCCATGGGAGGGGCCGCTGCCACACCTCCCATGGGCCTTTGCGGAGCCAAGCACTCTGGATAAATTTACTGGTAATCTCGAAGGTGCCCTCCTAGGATAATAAACAAATTCCTATACCAGGCTGAACAGCCCCTCAGGAAAAAAACAGGCGGCACTCCTCAGTAGTTGTAACAAAGTGATATATTGTCACAAATCACATAGGTTCTGTTGATGTTTCAAGACCCATCGGTTTTTTCAGAAGGACATGTCCTGATGAAAAGACAGATGGGTCTTAAAACATCGACAGCACCTACTGAGGGGGGCCACCTGTTTTTTTTTTTTCCTGACGGGCTGGTCAGCTCGGTATGGGAAGATATTAGGGGGCACCAAATGGGCTAGGGCCGGATCTGGCTGCTGCTGCTGATCCGGCTAGCCAGGTCCCGGCACCTGTGCAATGGATCTGGCAGTCGCCAGGATCAGCGGTGGTGGCCCTGCGCATGTGCATAACACCGGCTTCTAGGGACTGCATCTGCTGTAGCACTTAGGAGCCGTGTAGGAAAGTCAGAGCAGTGGCTTCTGCTGGAAGCCGCTCTCTGCTAATCGCAACCCGGATTGGCAGTCCCAGGGGGAGAAAGCACCTCCCACTGGGGCTGCCTATTCTGTGTGTGACTGGCAGGTGGCGCTTCCAATGGCAATCCACCTCCAGTCACAGTGTAGCCAGTGCAGTCACGGACTGCAACTGGCTCTGGCTCACTAAAGTAGTGGATTCTACTGGGGGGCTGCAGCCCTGGTTAGTTCTAATATGTTAACATTGACACATTCAACAAATAAAAATTACTGCAAGGCCTAGGGTTTAAGAGCCAAGAGAACCCCAAGTGACATAGGGCTAAAAATACAGAGGTGTTAGATGGGTAAGACAGCAGCATCTATGCCATACATAATTATAGCTAGTATACAGCAAACATAACATACAGTAGAGATCAGAAAGACTATTTTCTGATTATACCCCCCATGATTTCAAATAGAAGTACACCAGATTTCACTAATGCTATTATAATGACAATGTTTAGGGAGTACACAATACCAGGCTATGAAGGGGTTAACTGGATGCTTGGGAGTACAGTAGACTCTGTCTGGGATTATAGTGGAAAGAGAGTCTCGTTCTCCCCCAAGGAGCCATTAACCCCGCAGTTTCCACGCTGAGGCAGAGACGGGTCACGGATTATGGGAAGAGCTAAAAGGTTTAGAATGGAATAAATTGATTTCTCCCAATAACAAGATGCGCCTTCTTCCGGGAACACATTATTCTGGAGAGGGAGACGGCTGAGGAGGGGGGTGGGAACGCTTCGAAATAACTATAGCTACAGTACTTCAATCAGACATCTCTTTTTCCATTGCCCAGCCTAAATGTTTCCTCTCTTCAGAGTCTTCTCCGATTTCACAATGATCAGACAATTATCCTAGACACAGTACTGCAAATAAAGATGATGATGGTAATTACATGATTAGTAATTAGTTTAGGCAATCTAACCATGGTTAATACACGACTGTGTGGCAAGAAAATGACATCATATCCTTTAGGGCGCTGTGGCCACTTTTTGGGTCAGTGCTATTTACTTAATAGAAAGTAAAAAAAAAATAATAATAATATAACACTTTGCGTACTTGGGGTAATGATAGATAATTATAATCCATTAGTAAGACTAGCCAATTGGAGGTCAGCAGGCAGGGTCAGGAATGACGAATGGGGTGGTAGATGATGTCATTTCAAACCTGTACAGGTATAATGTGGACAAACACAGGATAGATATCAAGAACTGGCTTTAAACACACAAACACACACATTCACACTCTGTTTGAGTTTAGACTCTTTAGGCAGCAAGTACCTTTAAGGCCGGGTACACATCAGGCGATTTATTGGGCAACATGTCGTTTTGAGGCAAAATGGAAAGACATATCGTCCATGTCGCATAGTGGGTACCCTAAATCGCACGTTCATGTGTGTTGTCAACGGGGTCGTCCCATCTGACGTGTTGCACGTCAGATGGGCCGACCACGCTCACAATGGCATGCAGGTGAATGGGGGATGGAAGGCTATATCACCTGGTCGTACACCAGATCGAGCAGTGTTTATGGCCAACCAATATAGCCTTCCATTGAGCGTCGGGTCAGCTCAGGTACACGGCGCTCTGATGTGTACCCGGCCTAAGGAACGCCTTTCATTATTCATCACACACATTGCAGGACACATTTCTGGAGTTGGACTAAGGGCCTGATTCAGAGCCGCTCATAAGCGGCCGCTCATTCGTTCTGAGCGATGTTTGCCCAACTGCGCATGCGTATGGATCGTAATACGCATGCGCGAACCAGTCAGTGCGGCCGAAAACCGTTTGTTCGCTAAATAGCGAATGCCTGCTAATATGAGTGACAGGAGGAGGCGTATGTGGGTGGTAACAGGGGAAGGTGCTTGAAAACGGGGAGTGGAGATCAGAACGTAGGCGTGCTTAAAGGTCAAAACGGGCGTTTTATGGGTGTGCATAATTAATACAGCAGCGTCATTGACCACGTCACTGGGTTATTTTATAGTCAGAATTGCTGGCAAATTTGTGGTAGGAAAAACCAACCACAAGAATAGCGAGCAGTTCATACGCTGGTCGATGTACTCGAATAATCTAATAAATAGCGGACATGACGTATGATGCAAGCGGCCAGGGGGCGTTTTTATAAAAAAAAAGACCGCATGTTTTGTTCGCTCATTCAGACATAGAGGCGGCAACAGACCGCAAAGAGCGAACGGTTCATTTGAATAGCCACCCCCTTTTTCTGAACGAGCGAGCGCTAATAGCGACCTGCTCTGAATCAGGCCCTAAGTGCAGTCCTGTGTTCAGCACTCTGGACAGCTCCTGTCACCTCCTAGTGTACAGTATGTAGAGTGACTGCATACACTACAGCACTGATTCCAGTAACAGACAGGCATTCACACATCCTGTATTTCCACAGAGAGACGCTCGGATTAAAAATCTACATGAACAATTTGTGGGTGAAAAAAGGCAAGTGATCACATTTTCACTGTCTGCTTTTATTTTTTAATTATAACTACTCCTATTCATCCTGCAGCATGGATGCAAACCTCCAATAGTGGATCACACATAGCCCACAGTTACCACTAGCCTTGCCTCCAGTGGGATTCTCAGTTCAGTTGACCTGCTCTACTTAGAATACAAGGGCACTTTGCTATGTGACCCGCAAAGGGATACTTAATAGAATAATAGGTCAGGGCAGCCCTACAGATATAATGGACCTCCTGTCAGGAAGGTCACAAACAGTCCAGATTACTGTGTTTTTTGTCTTTTGCTCAGGTGATTGAGTACAAACCACTGTCTTTTTGCTTAGGGAAGTACTGTATATCTCCAAAATAGGGTCAGTGTGCAGCAGGCGGCCTCCCCAGGGACCAATGTTTTAGCGTTGGCCTTAAATCTGACTGCCCGTCTGCATGTTGTCAAAGAGTGATTTATACAGTACTAAAGCAGTGTGGTCCCTAAACCATTACACTACATCTATCTATACTTATGTACGGTGACTTGTTGTCTGGCCTTTATTACAGCATACTGGGTTTGTGACTTATGCAGCCTAATCTCCTAAACATTATCAGGACAGTGTCACATCATCTCCAGGGTATAATACACAGTGATCTATATCATCTATCTCCAAAGTCATACATACAAACCAATGTCAGTAACATCACCTAGAATAGAACTGAAGGTCATCTCATTATGTCATTGGCATCCCTTGATGTCACAGCACCCTCTACTGTTCAGACATGGTTTGTGCAATAAGAAATAATAATTTGCTGAAGAGATAATAAGTCTTGCTACTCCCTGCTTTTTACAGTTGTAAGGGTGGTGTCAGTACTTTGGGGGTATCCGGTTAAGATGTCAACATCCAAAAATGTCGACATGTTTAAAATTATGCCATGATCATAATTTCGATATGCAGGTTGTTTTTTTCTTTTTTAACAATTTTTAGGCTAAAATAAGCATAAAACTGTATGTTGACATTCTAGTGTCGACATGTTAAAAGTTTACATTCTAAACATGTGGACATATTTGAATGTCGACCTATTACTTGTCGACTTAAAGTCTGTGTAGACAATCTGAACATGTTCACTTTTCATACCACACCCACATTGGGTGCTTGTGCTTTTCTAGCTATAACATAAGCAATTGCACTCAGAAAACATGGCATGCAGCGTCTTCATTGCTTATAACTACTGTATGACATTAGAAGCTGCATCTCTCTTCACAGCACAGGAGTTACTGAGTGCTGCGAATGCTAAACTGGACATAGTAGCATATAAAGCGCCCATGTCACCTACATACTATAGAGGCAGCCATTTTGCTGACTGAACCAATATTTGTGAGTCAATCTACTAAGAAGGCATGACATCAGTGAGACACAATGTGCCTCATACCTCAGTCATGTCCCCAGTTCTTAGAAAATGTATACATTAAGAGGGGTATTCAATATGGGAGCGAAAACATCGTTTTTGCGTTAATATCGGAGGTATGACGTCATTATCGCAGGTTTTACTTTTAGACCGTATTCAATTTCAAAGACTTATCGCAGTTTTGAAAAGTCTTTGATAAAAAAACGGGAATAACTTTTCACCATTGAATAGGTGTCGAAAAAAAGTGCTGAATTGGGGTTTAGGGGTGCAGGTTTAAAAAAAATAGCCTGCACCCCTGAGATTGACATTTAAAAAAGAACTGTGTCAAAAAAAGTTTAAAAAAAAAATAGGGACACCCCAAAAAACCCCCAAAAATTAATTAAAAAATTATGGCGAAAAAAAAAGATTTGGGAAAAAATTGTTTAACAATAGGGAAATAGGTTCAGGGCTATTCTGCAAGTATGCGGCAGGTGTTTTGTAGAATAGAATTATAGCGGCAGGTGCACAATTGCAGAATTTTTTAAAACTTACTTTAGGGACTTAAAAATATGCTAGTACCCATTTTCATGTACCCCAAATTTGATGGGGCAACTTAAAAAAACGAAAAAAAAATAACCTAAGTGCTCTTCTGCAACACTTCTTCAATGTCGGGAAAAAAACACCTGCTGCGGCTATTTAAATCCCCGACTTTCAATTAAAGGCTAAAACGGGGCTACCCATAGTGATCCCCCATGTTTTTACAATTTTAGGGGGGTCTTACAAATTTTTTAAGGAAAAATTCGTAACTTTACGCAAAACCAACTTCGGAGTTTCCCGTTTTCGTTAATTTTATATTGAATACGGGGATAAGCAGGAGCGCGCACCATACTTTAACGCAGGTAAAAACTCCGATATGAAACGTTAACTTCGACAGTGAAGTTAACGTTTCATATTGAATACCCCTCAGTATCAGTTCATCCCACAAAATGGCAGCCTGCATGGAGTGTAGGGGATGAGAGGACAACTTCTCTGCTACATATCTAACTACTGATTGTAAGAACACTCTCCATTAACTGATTAACAAGTTGACTAACACTTTTATTTTTGAAAAGGCTTTAGAAAGCTTTACCATGAGAAAGGGGAAATGCATCCATTATAATGTTCCTTTGCGGTTTGTTTTCTAATCTACTTAATATTGTCATTATTAACATATGTGCTCAGCAACAGTCTCTCATTGCGGTTTGTTTCTTAATCATCATCCTGACGAGTGAGGAAGCATCACTGGGTACAATTATTCCCATCATAATCCACTTATACAGCAGCCTAGTATTACATTTTACAAAGCTGGGACTGTCAATCAAAGAGAATAAAAGGGAGGCAGCATCTGACTATCTATCTGAGACTATTGGGCTGATTTTTCAAGGGATGTAAAGCCCTATTGGTGTCCGTGCCGGCAATAAAGCTTCCCCCCCCCCCCCACTTTGTCCTATACTGTACATGAAAGGGTTGCTACGGCGATAATACTGCCATCATCGGCGGGAAATCCTGCCGGTGAAAATATTCACCAGCTTTTCTGTCGGGGGTGTGGCCTAATTGTGTGGGTGTGGCTACACCCCTACAAAAAAAAGCATGAAAAAATAGTAATTGTGTCGCTGAGCACAGGGGGGCGCCGAGTGTTCCTGGACAGGGGCAGTTCCAGGGAGGGTAAGAGGAGGGCAAACAATGTGATAGGTCCTCCCCACCACCGCCTGGAGTGAGGGGCTGCTGCCGATGACAGGTAAGAGGGGGAGGGGCGGAAAAGGAAAAAGAAATCAGCCTTATTATACGCCAAAAGAGTTTATTGATTAATAGGCAACCTAAGAATCTAGTAATTAAAGGTTAATGCAAAAACTAAGGTGCTGTTCCTGAGTCGGATGAAATTGCGTCCGTGTCTGTGTTCTTTGGCGGTCGCCCGTCTGCAACGTGATACAATTGCCATCAGAAAGCCCTTCATTGGTGTATAACCATGCGTCCGAATGAGCAGGGGGACTGAAACTCCCACTGTCAGCGTCCGTAGGAGCTAAAATACAGATTCGCTCGTCTTGAGTATTTACAACCACTTTCACCACCAATACCGTGACACTCTCATTACATGCCCATAAGACGGATCATCTCCATGCGTGCGCTAAGCTCTTCCCTGTCACCGCCCAGAAACGCCCAGCACGCTTTCAACAAATCTCTGAGACCGGGCATCTCCCGGGCGCCTCAATCGCAAACGACGACTCTGTTCGCACGCTATCTGGACGCATACGCAGTGTGACAGACGTATACGCACGAGAAAAAAAAATGTTCCACTGCGTCCGAAATTGGCGCGCGAATCAGGCCCGATATGACTTGCCTTAATTACAGCTTTGCAACTTTAATTTCATTGCTATGACGAGTGCGCTTATTACAAAGGTGGCTCTCAATGTAACCCTCCCGGTAAAATATATTGTTGGCCCCAGATGTATCTAATATTTAATAGATGAAATCTCATAGATCAGGGACCAATGTTCCTGATTTTTTTTTTTTGTTAATTAGAATTAGTGGTAGTCCTGCCAGGCCAGACTGGCTCTCTGTAACCACACAAATCCATCAGCAAGGTAAGGAGAACAGCCACAGACCTTCCCTGAAGTGTAATTACTACTGGAGAGACAGGCGGGGAATGAATGCAGACACAGAAGAAAAGATATACAAGTTAGACAGAGGATGGGGCGGATATGAGACAGCAGTAAAAAATACAGGGACACGCTCTAAATTAGTAAAGTGAGAGGCAGATTTATGTATTTGTGTTACAGGCACAGTGATTGTTTCACAACGAGAACGTTAAGACGTGGCTGTAGCCCTGAAGACACGGTCACTTTTCCCACCAGTAGCTCATGTTCATCTGTGATGCAATTGACACTTTGGTGCAGTTATTTTCGCTTTGCATTAATTCAGCTGCAGCCTGTGCTATTTTTGTGTTTTCTTTGCTGTTCCTATTAATGTGAATCTGAGGAAGTACAACCAGGCAGAAAAAGCAAGACAAAAAAAAGGAACAAATCTAAAATTAAAATGTGAAGACAAATCGCTCTTGTGCTTAAGCCCTAAGGATGAGAGGCCTTGGTTCAGAGAAAGAATGGCATGGGAAGAAGAGAGAGTATTAATGAGGAAGATGGTGTGCACCTTGACAAGACAAGAGACAGAGGGCCTGATTCGCAAGCGCTGCCCAAACGGAGGCGTTCCCATGTGAATGCCTCCGTTTGGGGACGGCCCCGCTGACATCACGAGTGATGTCAGTGGGAGAGATTTCGGCTCTAACAGAGGTGTGCACATGGGAACGCCTCCATTTGGGCAGCCACTCCCCGGGCCCGCCCACCAAAGGGGGCGAGCTGTCACTCAACATCGACAGCTCACCCCCTTTGTTGCGAGACACGGAGCGACGGAGTGCCCGTCACTATCCGGGTCTCGCGCATGCGCACGACTGAGCCGGCTCCGTCGTGCGCATGTGCACTGGCCCACCATCGACCCGGTTGCGAGCACACAGCACTTGCGACCGGGTCTGAATCAGGCCCAGAGAGGACGACAGAGAGAGAGTGCAGGAGAGGAAATCTATTTAACAACTTGGTGCAATGTGGAACAGAGATGAAACTTGATTTTTTGTGCTAATGGGCATCGGGTCAATATTTGAAATTGACATTTTCATCTTGGTATAATTTTACCTCTGGTCAATCTAATAATTATCAAAGTGACAATATCTTTCTCTGGGAATGTTTATGTTACTATAATGTCCGTCTGTTAAGTGCGCCCAGTTATTTGCCATCACCCCTTAACTTTAGAGATGGAGGACAGAATATACTAAAGTCTAAAATGTGGTCAAACCTCCAAACAACCCCATTTTCTGAGTTTTGGCCACATTTTCATATGTACCAAGCTACGGAATGCGATACATTCCGGAGTTTGGACCCGATAAGCCACGCCATCTGCAGATGGCGCTGCCTATTGTAACCCATAGCAACCAATCACATTCTAGCTAACATAGGGCCTTATACACATGCAATCGGTTGATTAATTCGCACTGCGCATGTGTATGCATTGCAGGTGCGCGAGCTAGGCGCTGTGTTAGGAATTGAGAACGCAGTGTGTACGCAGACCCATGGCAGGATGATTGACAGTAAGTGCCATTTGTGGGTGGTGATGGGGGGTGGTCGGGCGAACGCAGGCGTGCCAGTGCGTTTCAACTCCGTTGCAGGGGCGTGCATAAATAATCCACTGCGATACCAGATGCCGCCTGAGGCAACATGGTGTGCGCATAAGTAAGCAACTCCTGAGTAAGGTCTGGGCTTCTCTAAGTGTCCGATGTTACTCAATGTTACCGATTGTTTCACTATGTTGTCACAGTATACGGATGTGAGTAAGGGGAAGTGGCATCCTTATGTCAGGCTGCGATCGCAATGAGCATGCAAACATTTACATATCACCGCTGATATTAGCAACGCAGTTGCATGCGTATAAGCAGAATAGCGATCCGTAGTAAATCAGGTCCATTATTCCAGCAGTGGAGAAAATGACAAGTGACACCGGATTGGTTGCTAAGGGTTACTACAGCGCACTTGTGCTATTAAATAAGCTGAGATGTGAGAAAAAGCAATGTAGAGGTTACCCAGTACTGTTAATGTGGCAAACAACACAATCAGCACAGTATAATGGGCAGCGGAATTTGATTTTCTGTGCTAATGGGCATCGGGTCAATATTTAACATTGACATTTTCATCTCTGCATATTTTTAGCTCTGGTCAATCTAATAATTATCAAAGTGACAATATCTTTCCCTGGGAATGTTTATGTTACTATAATGTCCGTCTGTTAAGTGCGCCCATTTATTTGCCATCACCGCTGAACTTTAGAGATGGAGGACAGAATATACTATAGTCTGAAATGTGGTTAAAACTCCAAACAACCCCATTTTCTGAGTTTTGGCCGCATTTTCATATGTACCAAGCTACGGAATGCGATACATTCCGGATCTTGGACCCGGTAAGCCAGATCGGATACCTCCCAACACCCCTGCGGGGTTAGCGTCATACTATGCATGCGCAGAGGGACTTCTGGTCATAAACCCAGAAGTCTCTCTAGCGCAAAAGACAGCTCTTATCGGGAGAGCTGTCCTTTGCAATTTTAATCGCATTTCTATGTACATACCGGCTTTTGCATGTAGCCCACAAAGGGTGGACAGTTTTATATTTACACTGCAATTTAGATTTCAGTTTGGACACACCCCTCCCAAATAACAGCGGTATAGTTACTAAAGTGAGCGATTATAGAAGTGAATCAGATTCTACTTATCATTTATCTAGCACCTTCTAGAGCAGTGGTTCTCAAACTCGGTCCTCAGGACCCCACACAGGTCACGTTTTCCAGACCACCCAGCAGGAGCACAGGTGTATTCATTACTCACTGACATATTTTTAAAAGATCCACAGGTGGAGCTAATTATTTCACTTGCAATTCTGTGAGGAGACATGAAAAATGCACCGTTTGGGGTCCTGAGGACTGAGGGCCTGATTCAGAGCCGGACGCTCTTTGAGAGCGCTCACTCTGAATCAAGGCGTCCCTTTTTTTCTTTTAAAGACTGCCTCCTGGCCGCTCGCATAGCTGTGGGTAACCACCCACAGCTTATGCGAACAGCCAGGTGATGGTCGTGATGGTCAAGACCATCGCGACCATCTGGCTTGGGACGAGACCCTTGTGGTAGGGTCTCATGGCCGCAAGCCCCAGTGGACTTCCTGCTCTAATAGAGCAGGAAGTCCACCTACTGACATCACGAGTGATGTCAGTACGGCCGCCCAGAAACGTGAACGTCTCCGTTTGTGTAGCCACCCCCCAGCCCCGCCTACAAAAGGGGGCGAGCTGTCGATCAACATCGACAGCCGCCCCTTTTGTAGTGAGTCCAGAGCGAGAGAATTTCTCTCTTGCTCCGGGGCTCGCACATGCGCTCGCATGTGCTCGCGAGCGGGTCTGAATCAGGCCCTGAGTTTGAGAACCTGTCTTCTAGAGCAGTGGTTCTCAAACTCGGTCCTCAGGACCCCACACAGTTCACATTTTCTAGGTCACCCAGCAGGTGCACAGGTGTACTCATTACTCACTGACCCATTTTAAAAGATCCACAGGTGGAGCTAATTATCTCACTTGTGATTCAGTGAGGGGACCTGGAAAACATGCACTGTTTGGGGTCCTGAAAACCGAGTTTGAGAACCTGGGTTCTAGAGGATAATAGTTAGAATCTGATTGGTTGCTATGGGCAACACTTTCACTTCTACAAACCCGCACATAAATATACCCCTAAATCTCTCTGCACATTTTAATTCCTCCCCACCTGCAGTGCAACATGGCTTTGCCAAGGCAAGGTGCACATTTACTTGCTCTTATTCTTTTCCAAAATCGGAATCAGGCCCAGTATGTTTGGTAGGTAACAGTAAAGGCCCCCATACATCAGCAATCAGTTGGGGCAATTCTGCGTTTTGCAGATGATTGTGTAAATATATCTACAATGTATGGGGTTAACAGATTCCAACCAAAAAATTATTAGAATTGGTGAATTAGGTTGTCCAACATGTTGGATTTCACTGACCATCATCTGATCAGATGATTTGCTGACCGTTGCTAGTAGAAGGATTGGCCTTTCAAGATTGGCAGATCTGTATTTTCTGAAAATTATCTGCAAATCACAGAAAAATATCCGTAATGTATGGGTGCAGATTGGTGGATTGGGGAAACCTAAAATTGGGCAACAAATCTTCAATTGTTCAATTGTGGTTTTCTGATTGCTGATGTAAGGGGGCCTTTACTTCAAAGCAAAGTGTATATCATTCAGCCACAGCTAATAGCCACCTCATTGTACTGTACACTCACTAACACCAGGATTAGCTTTGCTTGTACAGTACCTATAGGATGTATATAAATTGAAGATTAGAAAGTTGGATATTGGAACAATCCACATTAAGGGCTGATTCTGAGTTGGAGGTATCTCTATTTACGGACACAAATGGCGAGCTATTGCACACAGCGCATGCACAGATGCCAATTAACGCATTTTGTGTTAGATTAACCTATTCATACAGTACTCACAGTGGCGTAATTAGAGTGGGTGCAAGGGGTGCGACCAGTGGTGGCTCCAGAGGTGGGGCTGCAGCGCAGTCCAAAATTCAAATAGGGGACCCACACCAACTGCCACCCCAAATGCTGCCATTCATCACCAGCTGGATCTCACTGGCAATCGGTGTGGCTCCGCTATTTGCATTTTGGACTGCGCTGCAGCCCTACCTCTGAAGCCGCCACTGGGTGCGACTGCTATGGGGCCCAGGCTGCCTCCAGGGCCTGCCGATCCCCCTGCACCCAGTAGTCACAGAGGGATTGGTTACCTGTGAGTCCGAGGCACCCAGCCGGATGGCCAGAGAAGCAATAAGAGTGGCATGTGGGATTTGTAGTTTATCTTCTATTGCTCAGACTCGGAGCAGTTAAAGATAAAATAGAAATCCCATGAGGCTATGTGTAAGGGTCGGGCTAGGCAACTAATGGGACCGGGCCAGTAGAGTGTGGCACTGCGTCTGCCGCACCATCACGCCTAACAGCATCCGAGCTAAGCTCTGCTCCATGAAGGTGGTCGGTAGGGTGATCGTGGTGACTGAGCCGTCTGGCTGCCGCTGATGATCAGGGTTGAGCTGCTTCTGTTGGAAACATGATGTCATGGAACCTGAGCCTCGGTGCAGTTCCTCTGACCAAAGTTTTGCTCTGTGAGTGCACGTAAGTGGATAGATCCCCTTCAGTTTCTGTACCCTGACGTCATCAGATGTCCAATGTCTTTCCCTACCATCCACATGAACATAGAGGGGGAATATAATCTTGTGGTGAGCGAAGCGAGCCCGCGAAGGGTCAAGTTTCTTTTTTTGGTGGACTGTACGGGCAGGGAACTGCACTTCCGTCCTCAGTGTACATCACTTCCAGGTCCAGAAAATGAAGGGGAAATATACCTTCTGTGAGCGTGTGTCTAAAGCTCCATGCGATTCTGAGTGATGCATACGGAGAAGGTCAGCCAGCCTCTGATGGATCTATTGCATCTAGCAAGTGTCTAGACTCTAGACTAATGATGATGGTTGCCGGCTGCTGGCGCACAGTCAATGAGCGGCGTGGCTTTCTGCTTGGAGACGCACTGACCCCCGCATTAGCCCTACGGAATCCCGCATTAGGATAAGGTAGCACACCTGGCTTCCGCAGCTGCCCACAACTACAGCCACTTGGAATGTGACTCACAATCGCCCCCTCTAGGCGGTCCACAGAATGGCGCCTATATGATGTACAATATAAATGTCAGAGGTGATGTTTGGCGCAATGCAGACTGTATGTATCAACAAATAAAGTTCTATGAGTTGTGTTTGGTTTGGAGAGCAGGGCATCGCCACTCTTAGACCCAAATTTAGGATTAATGCTGGAATGTCACTGGACACTGGAATGTCGCAGCAGTAACGTAAAAGTGTGAGCTGTGTTAGTGTTTTGTAATGGGGTATGATCAGAATGCAGTACTGAGCGTATATTTGGTATAAATATATAGTCTTGGACCTCGAACGAAAACTTGTTTAAATGAGTCGATTTAGGGGCTGGCACGTCCTAGGCTGCACCTTTCCCCTGCACTAAGGCTTTTATTGAGACAGTGCGCGGTAAACTTGAACGTTCACATAGCCCCAGCAGTAATGATCATGTCCAAGACCCGAAGGGCAATGAAGCGGCGTCCTGTAAAGGTTGATGCTGCTCAAACTCTATTTCCGCTCATCCTGGGTATAAACACCAGATTAATGAGGCTGACATTATACCCAATGTGTTCATAACCTTGCTGAGAGCCAAGTACTGGTGGGTGAATTGTAGCTTGTCACTGCCGTAATGTGATCTGCCTGGTACATAAAATGTGCATTACAAAGGTCTACGGGAGCTGAGATTCTGTTCTTATGCATCCTGTGTATAAACTGTGCGCTGCTGAGGGAATGACAGTACTGTATATCCAACCTGAGATGTAACAGTGATTTACTTGGTGTGTTCAGTCTGGTGTAATGTGTATAAGCAGTGACACAGAATGTGGTAGAGTTGTAGGTAACACATTATATTATATTGTCATTTATCTTGTGTATAAATGTGTAATTTACCAAGAGAAGCCGGTTCAAAGTTGGCACTGCCCAAACGACACTAATAACTCAACGTATTCAAAAAACAACAACAAACATTTGTAAGATTGAAGTGAATTGGCACAGTATGCTTGTTTAATATTAGATAACGTTCTCCCATACAAGCCTGGTCACATTATAGGGGTCTATTTACTAAGACTTAGATGGAGATAAAGTACTAGCCAATCAGCTCCTAACTGTCATGTCACAGGCTGTGTTTGAAAAATGACAGTTAGGTTGGTTGGTACTTTATCTACGTCACATTTATCTCCATCCAAGGCTTAGTAACTAGACCCCACAGTCACTAGAACAACAGTTATGGGATTTCCTGGATCCTGAATACAAACAAACCAGCATATCAACGTCCGCTGTACCCACTCTCACCTTGTGCTTGGGAGCTGTTGCAGAGCCTTGCGATGGAAGCAGATGAAGCAGAAGGACTCCATGTGCCGGATGAGTGGGTGGGCATGAAGGATACCTGGGTGGCCGTCACACCTGCGCTGAGTCCGGACGCACTTTATCAGGCACCGATCAGGGTAGAAGAGATGAAGTTTGCAAATTAAATAGCATAAGTGGCTCAAAGGGAGTCTTGAAGTGATGAGAGATTCCCTGCAGACATCTGCTAAAATTCAATAGTACATTGCTTGAGAGATACAATCAATTATCTTCTTCTTTGACCATTGGCCTTAGGAACACTGGTATGATCACAGAAGAGTAATAGCCTACAAGACTACTAAAAGGAGTTTGCAGAGCAATGCTCTGCGGGTGTAAAGGAGGCAGAGCTATTATGATACGTCTTCGTAGTGCAGAGTAATGTTTTGCAGGACTTAACAAGGGATATGATGGAAGAATATTTTAGCAAAGGGTTTAGTGATGGAGTGGTCCCCTGCACAGTGAGGATGGTCTGCAGGATTTAGCTAGAGCTAGTGCTGGTCAGGTCTCTGTCCTGAGTGTGAGTCATTCCTGGGAGGATGACACAAGGGCTTTCATCCAGCAGATTTTGTGTCTCACTCCCTCAGGACTCGGGCTCCATGTGTCAGCCTGGACCCAAGCTGCTGAGAGGACTGCCTTCACCCTGCCTCGCACACACTTGTGTACACACACAGAGGGGTGTGCGAGCAGCCTGCTGGCTGTATCAGACACAGCCTGGTATAAATAGCTCCTGCTACCAACTCTGCCAGGGTAACCCTTCACGAGCCATCACGGAGGAGACCGCACAGTTACATCTAATTGTGTATAGGGAGAAACAACACTATATAAATAAATATATATATATATATATATATATATATACATACATATGTTGTAGTGTTATATTTATTATTATGTTTTATTAGTGTTATATATGTTATTTATTGGATGTTTATAAATAATATATATCTTATTTTAGTATATTTATGTATTGCAGCACAGCAGTGACTGGCACTTGCAGTATTTGTTAGAGAATATAAACATTAATATGGATTATTGCAACAACATAAGTATTCTGGTTCTCCTTGGAATCTCCCTGCAGGACAGAAACAGCTAGACAGACAGACACACACATATTTCTATATATAATATACAATTATATCTATAGTACCAGCATGCTCCATATTGTATTGCACTTTACAATTGGGAACAACACAGACACAGTAATAAAACGAGGCTGGGTAATAAGTAATAACAGACAGACAAAGAGGTACAGTAAGAGATCCCTGCCCACAAGCTTGCAATCATTAGATAGATAGATGTGAGATAGATAGATGTGACATTGATGATAGATAGATAGATAGATAGATAGATAGATAGATAGATAGATAGATAGATAGATAGATGTGACATTAATAATAGATAGATATGACATTGATGATAGATAGATAGATAGATAGATAGATAGATAGATAGATAGATAGATAGATAGTTATGACATTGATGATAGATAGATATGAGATAGATAGATCGATAGATAGTTATGACATTGATGATAGATAGATATGAGATAGATATGGATAGAGATAGATAGATAGATAGAGATATAGATAGGAGATAGATAGATATTTATGACATTGATGATAGATAGATAGATAGATATGAGATAGATAGATAGATATGAGATAGATAGATAGATCGATATGGATAGAGATAGATAGGAGATAGAGAGATATTTATGACATTGATGATAGATAGTGTCAGGACTGTGACTATTTCAGTACGTAAAGTTAAACTACATTTGCCAAAGTTCCATTGTGGTCGTTGGAGGAGCTATCCTGGTTGCCGGCGTTTTCCACATACAGGGGATAGAGAGTTAAAATGATCATCTGTCTCAAAGGTGTTGTCAGGTTGTGGGATTTCTGATTGCTCATTATTTCAAACCTGATTCCATTTGGGTCACATGTTCTGAACTTCCTATGGATCACAGACCTCTAGTATAAAGCCTGTTACTAACTGTGTCTCAGTGTCTGTGCAACGTTACTTTCAGGTCTTTCTTGGACTCCTGCCAGATCCCTGCTGTGCCTGTGGTTTGCTGTGGACTTTGCTATATCTCTGCCTGTGTTCCGGTTAAACTTCTGATACTGGTTACCAGCCGCACTACAGAGCTCGGCATTGCCATTTCCTAAGTATTGTTATTCTGCTCCATCACAGTGGTTGCATCTACTGCTGGATTATTTACTCTGCCTGTTGTCTTCTACTTCCATGGACATTGAACTCACCTTTACTACAGTTGTCAACTGCACCGTTACAGTTATTGTCGCCGGACCCTTATTGCATCACGGGGCTCAACCCAACTCCGGATCCCCGTCACATCGCAGGGCTCAACCCTGCTCCGGACCCTCACTACATCGCGGGGCTCAACCCCGCTCCGGATCCTCATCATGCTGCAGGGCTCAACCCTGCTCCAGACCTTCACCGCATCGCAGGGCTCAACCCTGTCCCGGATCTTCACTACATCACAGGGCTCAACCCTGCTCTGGATCTTAACTGCATTGCAGGGCTCAACCCTGCTCCGACCTTTAGTACATCACAGGGCTCAACCCTGCTCCGACCTTTAGTACATCACAGGGCTCAACCCTGCTCCGACCTTTAGTACATCACAGGGCTCAACCCTGCTCCGACCTTTAGTACATCACAGGGCTCAACCCTATTCCGGATTTTTACCACATCTCGGGGCTCAACCCTGTTCCGGATCTTCACTACATTGTAGGGCTCAACCCTGTCACGGATCTTCACTGCATCACAGGGTTCAACCCAGCTCCGACCTTTAGTACATCACAGGGCTCAACCCTATTCCGGATTTGCACTACATTACAGGGCTCAACCCTATTCCGGATTTTCACCACAGTACAGGGCTCAACCCTAGTAAGGTTCATTATACATCCTAAGGTCTTGCCTCATATTGGACTCGGGGTTCCCTACCACATTTGTATCAGAGACTTTATTTACATATAGGGGTTTACTCCTATATTGATTACTGCCTATCTGAACTTCTGTGTTGTTGAGACATTATGTGAAACGTTGTCATAAGATTCTGCCTGTGAATAAATTCTATTTACTTTTATTCCGTGTTACTGAGATTCCATGAAAAGGTCATTCCTAAAACCACCTCAGTTTATAGTGCCCAGTAGGCCTGACTCCTTCCAGTGTCGGCAGATAGATAGATAGATAGATAGATAGATAGATAGATAGATAGTTATGACTTTGATTATAGATAGATAGATAGATAGATAGATAGATAGATAGATAGATAGATAGATATGAGATAGATAGTTATGACATTGATGATAGATAGATAGATAGATAGATAGATGTAAGCAGTGGCATAAGTTCATCCCAGATGCCCGGAGGGAAGTTATAATTTAGTGCCCCCCCCGTCACAGCCGCTGACACTGCAATGTAGCAATTTGCATGCAGACAGGCTATAGATAGATGAAGGCAGCAGCTTATGGTGTGACATGGAGCTCTCCACTAGTGTATGGTGGCTTCTCAGATGCTGGGAAGGGGTGCCATGTATTGGGTGGCCATGACGGTACACTCCAGGTACATAGTTATAGCCCTAAGTGGGGAGAATATGTTGTGGACAATGGAGGAGGTGCCCCTTCAGAGCTGACCTCCATTGTCTCCCATAGTTCAGCCCCTGGATGTGAGGTAGGTAGATAGATAGATAAATAGTTATGACATTGATGATAGATAGAGAGATAGATAGTTATGACATTGATTATAGATAGATAGATAGAGAGTTATGACATTGATTATAGATAGATAGATAGAAAGAAAGTTATGACATTGATGATAGATAGATAGATAGATAGATAGATAGATAGATAGATAGAGAGTTATTACATTGATGATAGATAGATAGATAGATAGATAGATAGATAGATAGATAGATAGATAGATAGATAGATAGAGAGTTATGACATTGATTATAGATAGATAGATAGATAGATAGATAGATAGAAAGGAAGTTATGACATTGATGATAGATAGATAGATAGATAGATAGATAGATAGATAGATAGAGAGTTATGACATTGATGATAGATAGATAGATAGATAGATAGATAGATAGATAGTTATGGCATTGATGATAGATAGATAGATAGATAGATAGATAGATAGATAGATAGATATGGCATTGAAGATAGATAGATAGATAGATAGATAGATATGACATTGATTGTAGATAGATAGAGAGTTATGACATTGATTATAGATAGATAGATGTTAGATAGATAGTTATGACATTGGTTATAGATCGATAGATAGTTATGACATTGATGATAGATAGAGAGATAGATAGTTATGACATTGATTTAGATAGATAGATAGATAGATAGATAGAGAGATAGATAGTTATGACATTGATTATAGATAGATTGATAGATAAAAAATACACACAAACCAATAGGCGCTGGCCTTATCTGAACAGGTAACAATAGCAAGATATTTAAAATAGATATAGCAATAGATATAAAGAATTAATTGATTCTAATTAATAGCCAATACTTTACAGCAGCCGTCAGAATGGAGGAAACTGGACCTTCCAATAGTAAACCAAAGACCAAAAACACACACTGACAGGCGCTAATAAAGTTAATTATTTAATATAAAAAAATGGAGAAAGATCAAATATGTATATATAAGGTTAAAAACACATAATATCTATATGAACAAGAAATATGGATAAATAAAAACAAAAAAATATATATCAATAAGGGATGACCATAAATAAAATAAGCATAAACTTACAACATAAGAAAAGAACTAAGAATTGATTGTAGCAAATGATTATACACAATTATGCCCTTCTCAGAATAATCTCTAAAGATTAAAGTCTATGGGCCTGATTCAGACCCACTCACAAGTGGCTGTCCGCTCGCAAGTGGGTCGATGTTGTGCACTGCGCTTGCGCACGACGGAGGGAGCTGCGTTGTGCACATGCGCCAGACGCGACGAGCGAAGGACTTTCCTTCGCTCGTTGTGTCTGATCAAAGGGGGCGTGCTGTCGAAGGTGATTGACAGCACGCCCCCTTTGGTGGGCGTGCCGGGGGCGTGCCTCCCAGACGGAGGCATTCCCAAGGGAACGCCTACCGTCTGAAGCCGGCCCCACTGACATCACTGCCCCACTGACATCACTAGTGATGTCAGTGGGAGTGATTTTGGCTCTGATAGAGCCAAAATCACTCCAGGGCTTGTGGTCGAAAACCCCGACCACAGGCTTCTGGTCGCACTGGCGATGGTCGCGATGGTCAAGACCATCGCGACCATCATCCTGCACGCTCGTATGAGCTGTGGGTGGTGACCCACAGCTATACGAGCGTCCAGGAGGACGCTCCATTTTTATGGAGGACGGCCCTCATTCAGAGCGAGCGCTCTGCTCAGAGCGTCCGGCTCTGAATGAGGGCCAATGTTAGGTATAGGCACCAATACTTCAACACTGAGCAATATTGCAGTAACTTGTTTTGCATGCAGTGCTAGCCACACTTCATTTGAGTAGTCCATGTTTAGGATGGTAACAAGTGTCAGTTTTCGTTTGGTTCCAAGAAAATACTGTTACTATGACACAGATATAAATGTCCTCAGCATGTAGTTTTTGGGACACAGTTTTGACTGTATAAAGGAACTTCTTGTGTCCAATTCCATTCACAGAAATACAGATTAGCCCCCCTGATATATCAGGGTTTGATTTTAATGTTCCCAAATCATATGGCTATTCTTTAGGTAAGCCACTCCTAATTACGTATAGACTGCAAAGCTGTTGATTGTTTCTACTATAGTATACCAAGGCAGAAAAACCATGTACACCATTCATGCATGCATGCTTATTGCAGTATAACTTACGATCCTGCTGGGACCACTCTTCCTACTGTGATTATTCTCTTGGCTCTGTAGACATACATTGTCCATACACCAATGAGGAAAAGAATCCAATACAGTCGCCCGTCGGTGATCGGTATACGGTGTGGTTAGCCAGCCCTCAGTTGTAGGCAGCCAGTGGTCCACTCACTCGGCTTGCAGTCTCACACTTCTCTCTCTACACGTTTCGGGGCCTTAGAAGTATCGGCGGATTCCTCAGGAGATAGATAAATAGATAGATAGATAGATAGATAGATATTAGATAGATAGATAGATAGATAGATAGATAGATAGATAGATGATAGACACATACATACATACATACGAGATAGATAGATAGATAGATAGATAGATAGATAGATAGATAAATAGATAGATAGATAGACAGATATGAGATAGATAGATAGATGTGAGATAGATATATAGATAGTTAGATAGATAGATAGATAGATAGATATGAGATAGATAGTCCGGGGGGGACTTAGGGTTAGGCACCCCCTATGGGGGACTTAGGTTTAGGCGATGGGGAATGGGGGGTTAGGTTTAGGCACTTAGAGGGGGGATTAGGGTTAGGCACTGGGGGGCAAGGTTAGGGTTAGGCACCCTAAAGGAGGGTTAGGGGGTTCGAAATAGGTTAGCTAATACTTACCTTCGACGATCGGGATTTCCTCCTCTGCCGGCCTCCTGGTGTCGGGATTCCAACCGCCGGGCAGGGGTTCAGCGGTAAATCATACCGCTTCCTAGTGTAGGGGGGAACACATCAGATGTTTTCTGTAGGTCAATGGCAAAAAACGGGTGAAGAACAGTGTGATGTGTGGTCAGAGATAGAATCACTAGTGCAGTATTTTCCCCAGGCTTGATCTGTGCATCAAGGGCAGTTAAATATCACATGAAGAGTTAAATTGGCTACACTGAGGTTTTATTTCAGCAATTGGAAGAGTTAATTTGCATATCTGCAGCCTTCTAGCAGGTGGAGAGATAATGTACAGCTATGATAATACAGCTTACTGGTACACAATGGCTGTTCTAAACTGGCTGATACAATCTGCAGATGCTTAGCAGTGCAATAGTTAATCAGGTTATCATCATCTGCAATGGAAAAGTTGTTCTGCAGATCTCTGAGTTCATTAGACTGTGATATCCAACATGCATCACAGGTCTCTAGCAAGGGATGGGTTAATGTATATATGCTCGGCAGTCTTTGGTGCTGATGGGGTTAATGGGATGATGCTTGATTCACTAACAACATAAAATATTAATTAGATGAGTTTTTAGATAGCATGTACTTACTGTTTATTCCCACAATATGGTATGATTAACCCATCCCATCAGATCAGGCAATTCATGGTGTCCATAACGACTAACACGGATATTTTCACATACTGTATGTGCACAGTTTAACAGGAATATCGTTGTTTTCAGATAGTAACCAAACACACTGGGGTGGCATTAAAAGACCTTCAAGGCAATGGTATTCCTTGATGGTAGTGGCCTCTTTCAGTTCCCCGACAGTCTGCAAATAATTATTAAGAAATAGTTTATGGAACATGACAAAGGAGAACATGACAAAGAGTTCAAAGTGTTGACTTGGCCTCCAAATTCACCAGATCTCAATTTGATCATGCATCTCTGGGATGTGCTGGAAAAGAAAGTCTGAGCCATGGGGGCCCCACCTCACAACAGGACTTAAAGGATCTGCTGCTGACGTCTTGGTACCAGATACCGCAGGACACCTTCAAAGATCTTGTGGAGTCCATGCCTCGATGGGTCTGAGCAGTTGTGGGGACACGAGGAGGACCTACACAATATTAGACAGGTGGATTTGTTATGGCTGATCGCTGTATGTTATATCTAACACACACTCACTTATACTTGCTTTTACCCAGAGGGAAGATGCAGTAGCAGGGAGCTGATGGGAAGAGGACATGGTGCTTTGCATCACTGGGCCCCAACCTAATTTGCGGGTGGCCAGAGGCCAGTGTAAAGGACTAGAGACTGAGATAAAGCTGTCTCTCTCAGAAAAATATATTCGGTCCATCAGGGAGGTTCCTGCGTATACAGTCTTCCACACTCAAGATGGCCACTATGAGAACTTGGTAATGAGCTTTGTCCTATATAACGCCTAAGCAATGTTCCAGAGCTTTATCAACAAGATTTTTCAAGATGTGCTTTAGCAATTTGTTAACCTCAAAGACCTTTTAATCTTGTAACAGGACGTTAAGACCCTTAGGCAACATGTTAGAGAAGGTCTGGCAGTATTTAGGACTTACTGATTATAATGTAAACTGGAGAAAAACTCTTTGAACAACACTGACTACCTTTTCTGGGATACATTGTGCCAGGAGCTGATCTTCAGGTGGACCCAGATAAAGTAAAGACTATTAGAAACTAACAGCAAACCAGTCTCAAAGTGAACCAATGCCTCTTGGGATTTGCTAATTACTACCAGCCATATATATATTATCTGCTGGTTGCCCCCTTGGAAATCTGTTAATCCCAAACAATGACCTCTTGATGCCTCTCCAGCTTCTTGTCTATTGAAGCAAACCTCAGCCCACCAAATACTGAGCCAGCCAGATACCTCCCATCCTTTCTTCCTTCTTCTGTAGGTGTTGGAGAAGCTATATCTCAATTATCTCTTTCCTAGAAACTCCACCAATGTGGGTTACACTCCTGCAAGTGCCAATCATTGCAGATGAATCATAGAATTAGAGACAGAGAACTTCTTGCCAAACTAGTCGGGGGTGACGTATTCCCTGCGACCACCATATATTACAGACAGCATTAGCGTCCATTATATACTACAGACAGCATTAGCGTCCATTATATACTACAGACAGCATTAGTGACCGTCAATTACTACAGACAGCATGAGCAACCGCTATATACTACAGACAGCATTAGCGACCGCCATATATTACAAACAGCATTGGCATCTGTCATATACTACTGACAGCATTAGCGACTGTCATATACTACAGATAGCATTAACGACCGTCATTTACTACAGACAGCATTAGCAACTGTCATATGCTACAGACAGGATTAGCAACCGCTATACACTACAGACAGCATTAGTTACCCGCCATATACTATGGACAGCATTAGTGACCACCATATATTACAGACAGCATTGGCAACCATGATATACTACATACAGCATTAGGGACTGCCAATACTACACACAGCAATAGTGATCATCATATACTACAGACAGCATTAGTCATATACTACCTACAGCATTAGTGACTATCATATACTACAGACAGCATTAGTGACCACCATGTATTACAGACAGCATTGGCAACCATCATATACTACAGACAGCATTAGGGACCGCCAATACTACACACAGCAATAGTGACCATCATATACTACAGACAGCATTAGTCATATGCTACCTACAGCATTAGTGACTATCATATACTACAGACAGCAATAGTGATCATCATATACTACAGACAGCATTAGTCATATACTACCTACAGCATTAGTGACTATCATATACTACAGACAGCATTAGTGACCACCATGTATTACAGACAGCATTGGCAACCATCATATACTACAGACAGGATTAGGGACCGCCAATACTACACACAGCAATAGTGACCATCATATACTACAGACAGCATTAGTCATATGCTACCTACAGCATTAGTGACTATCATATACTACAGACAGCAATAGTGATCATCATATACTACAGACAGCATTAGTCATATACTACCTACAACATTAGTGACTATCATATACTACAGACAGCATTAGTGACCACCATGTATTACAGACAGCATTGGCAACCATCATATACTACAGACAGCATTAGGGACCGCCAATACTACACACAGCAATAGTGACCATCATATACTACAGACAGCATTAGTCATATGCTACCTACAGCATTAGTGACTATCATATACTACAGACAGCATTAGTGATCGCCATATACTACAGACAGCATTCGCAACCGCCATATACTACTGATAGCAATATCGACCACCATATACTACAGATAGCATTAGCAACAACCATATACTACAAACAGAATTAGCAACCACCTTATATTACAGACAGAATACTGTAACCACCATATATTACAGACAGAATACTGTCTGTAGTATATGATGGTCACTAATGTTATTTGTACTATATGATATGCCATAAATGAGTCATATCCACTGTGAACCAGATAGCTGTGGAGTCTTAGGGGATGGGTATTCAGAAAGCAAGAATGTACAGTTAAGACTATCATAATTAGAGAGTGTAAGCACAGCTGTAGGAATTGAAAAGGTTGTTCGGGGTCTGTGTTTGGGAAGGAACCAAAGCACGTAACAAATCGAGTCCACTCCTGCTAACTCCCCCTCCAGGTATACCTAACTTGCTCTGGTGTGTGGCAAGTGCCAAGCCACCATCTGATTTAAGCGGGAGGCATTATAGAAACAAAGGAGTATGGGCAAACCCAAGCCCCCATCCACTGAACGCTGGGCAAGAATATCCTGGTGCAAGCGCAGCTTTTTAACATTCCAGACATATTTACTATTGGAGGACTGAAGAGCAGAGAGAACTCGATGGGGCACCGCAATGAGGAGTGTCTGGAAGAGGTATAACAATTTAGGAAGGACATATATCTTAAGAGCAGTTATGCAATTCACACAAAAAAGAAAGCACTTTCTCCAATGCATCAAGTCAAGATGGACAGCTTTAAATAGTGGAGGGTACTTGTCCTTATAAAAGGTTATCGTTGGTTTTGGTCATTTGGACCCCAAAATAGTGCAATGAATCCTTCCGCCAAAAAGTAACTTAACTAGATGCTCTGAGAGGTGAATAGGCAGGATCTCAGATTTAGAGGAGTTAGGGGTCTATTTACTAAGCAGTGTTAGGAGACAGAGTGAAAAGTGATAAGAAAGTGATAAGGTGCCAGCCAATCAGCTCCCAACTGTCATCTCACAGGCTGTGTTTGGAAAATGACAGCTGGAAGCTGATTGGCTGGCACCTTATCACTTTTCACTCTGTCTCCTAACACTGCTTAGTAAATAGACCCCTTAATCTTATAGTCCGATAACTCTCCATAATGGGACAATTCACAAAAGAGATTGGGGAGCGAAGTGAGAGGCTTAGCCAAGGGGAGGACATTGTCACTGAACAGCTTGAGTTTGTATTTGGAGTCACTAGCAATAACGCTGAAGATATCCGAATTAGCTCTAATCTCACAAGTGAGAGGTTCAATGATAAGAGCAAATATAAGGGGAAGAGAGGGCAGCCCAGTCTGGTATCATTGGTGACATTAAAGAAATCTAAGTGTAAACCTGGGAGGTCTCCGCCTAATTCAGCAGTCTCACTGATGTCTCGGGAGAGAAGGTGCCTCATAATTTAATATGCTATATTTTTCATGTATAGTTAAAGCAACATAATTTGTATAGATAAAGCATCATGTATAGCTATCACACCCATTGTGACAATATTGTATATGCATGGATGCTGACTTTTGGGCAAAGCCTCATCAAGGGGATAAAACGGATAGCTTACTGTTCCTAGAGGTTTATGGATGTGGTACACATTAATGTAATAAAGTGCAATATTATCCATTAGCAGGAAGCCGGCAGGAGGATGATGGAAGAGGCAGAGGTCAGAACCCCTCCCATCCTCTATGCACGAGGATACATACAGCTATATATAGGGTTTGAAGGACTGAGGAGTCACAAAATGATCAATACTGTCTGCAAGTTACGCTGCAGTCTCTGCTAGCACCAGAGACAGCTCATATTAGGCTATGGCTGTGTGTGACACTACTCCATCCACCTCAATGATCTCATGTCCTTCCCTGGAGGAAAGATTATCTTTAGTGATCAGTAAAGGGGCTAAGCACCATTCTGCCATCAGATAGAATGTTCCTAGATAGATTTTTTTCATATCACAACATTAAAGTGAACGTGTCGCTTACACAAGTAGAAGTAGCCTAGGAAACTGTGAACCTGTGACATTACCAGGAATGCAGTCAATCCAGGCACTAGGAACCAGCAGCACTACCAGGAATGCATCCTATCCATTCCCTAATAACCAGCAAAACTACCAGGAATGCATCCTATCCATTCCCTAATAACCAGCAAAACTACCAGGAATGCATCCTATTCATTCCCTAATAACCAGCAAAACTACCAGGAATGCATCCTATTCATTCCCTAATAATCAGCAACACTACCAGGAATGCATCCTATCCATTTCCTAAAAATCAGCAACACTACCAGGAATGCATCCTATCCATTCCCTAATAACCAGCAACACTACCAGGAATGCATCCTATCCATTCCCTAATAACCAGCAACACTACCAGGAATGCATCCTATTCATTCCCTAATAACCAGCAACACTACCAGGAATGCATCCTATTCATTCCCTAATAACCAGCAAAACTACCAGGAATGCATCCTATTCATTCCCTAATAATCAGCAACACTACCAGGAATGCATCCTATCCATTTCCTAATAACCAGCAACACTACCAGGAATGCATCCTATCCATTCCCTAATAACCAGCAACACTACCAGGAATGCATCCTATCTATTCCCTAATAACCAGCAACACTACCAGGAATGCATCCTATCCATTCCCTAATAACCAGCAACACTACCAGGAATGCATCCTATCTATTCCCTAATAACCAGCAACAATACCAGGAATGCATCCTATTCATTCCCTAATAACCAGTCTAAAGAAGAACTACACATCATACTCTCCGCTAGACGAAGACCCATTTTAACCCCCTTTATTTCTCACACAATTTAGGTGGGTAGTCGCCTAATAACCATGGGAACAGTGTTCCTAGCAGGCTGGGGACTGGGACAGGGCTTGGGCAAACAATGACATCATTGGGAATTATGTATATTATTATCTAGGAACCAATGACATCACTGAGAATGCGGTATATTGCTCCCTAGGAACTAGTGACATCACAAACTGGTCATGTCACTGCAAATGCTGTGTATTATTCCCTAGGAATTACTGACACCATTAAGATTGCTGTCTAGTATTCCCTAGGAACAGGTGATATCACTAAGAATGCTGTCTATTACTCCCTAGTAGCCAATGACCTGACCATAGAATGAGTTGACAGCAATGAAAATGCTTGGTATAATTTCCTAGTAATCAGTGACATCACTGAGAATGTTGTATAGAATTGCCTACCAACTGATGACATTACTGTGAATGCTGCCTAGCAATCCCTAATAAATGGTACATTTCTGAGAATTATGTCTTGTATATACTAGGATCAAGTGACATCACTGTTAGTGTCCAGTATTCCATATGAATCGGTGACATCACAGTGTCACGGGTGGGATTGGTGGAGACCCTGAACTGAGGCACAGAGTCTAACGTGTCGGTGGTATTCACCAGGGACTCCCGCAAGGAGGTTTGGACTTAGCTGCGCCCGACACGGAGGTTCCCATGTACAGGGCTGGTATACACTGGAGTATGCAAAAGGGAAAATATAAAGATATCTTCTAGAACAGGCGCTCTAATGGGTTCTCTTTCCACAGCAGCTGTATAAAATGGGGCTAGTCAACCCCAAGGAAAAAGTACAAATGGCTGAAAGGTTAACAGCGCTAATAGTGAAGGCAATCAATTTTCTTTCTTTTTTTAATTTCTTTTTATTTCAGAACTTTGGAAAATGATACAAAAATGATATACTTTCTTCAACAGTGTGTCGCAATTAACATTGTATAAATCGAAATATAAATTACATGTATACATATGTATATTTACATGCATACTGTACATACAAATATAAAAAAAAAACAACATTTCTCAAAACAGAAAAAGAGTGAGGAACTTAATAATATCAAAACTCACAGTAAAAATCAATAGGCGCGGTCGGCACATTCCCCAAGATCTAAGAAACCGTTGTTTGCATATCAATTGGTGCATCTCCCGATAACAATCAAGTATTCATACCAACTTGTGGAGTGAAAACATTTATGTAACTGAGTTTTAAGGTCCCCTGATAAAGAATCAATGAACCCCTCCCAGATGTGAAAACATTTTTCAGTACGCTCTTCCTTGTGTAATGAGGCCTCTAACCAGTCCATGTGGAATACGTGGAACATTTTCGCCATGAACAATTGTATGGATGGAGGTTCCCCGTGAATCCACTGGTGTAATACACTCTTGCGGGCTACTGCAGAAATTATAAGCATCAACCTCTTACTTCCTTGCGCCATTTTGGTTGTAGGGGGCATATATCCCAGAACTGCCCATTCTGCTGAAAGAGGCATGTCGCTAAGGAGGTAGGTCATTGCAAATCGTCTAACCTATTTCCAAAAATAATTTATAAGTGGGCAATCCCACATACAATGCATGAATGTGGCATCTGGGCCCTTGCACTTTGGGCAAGCACCAGAATCAGAGATCCCAATTATAAATCGACGATGTGGTGATAGATATCCATTCTGAAATATATTGTAAAACATTTCCCTGTACATTGAAGAAGATAATGTTCATATGGAGTAATTAAAGGTTTTCAAAAGAATATCTATCGTTAGAGTAGGAAAAATCTGTGTCCAAGAGAAGATTCCTGCCTTCGATTTTGTGGGGAGGGTAATCAATTTTCAAAGTACAACCAGATGAAGTGTATTGTGAACAATTAATAAATAATTTATTTTCTGGTAGATTAAACTGCAGAATCACCTATATACAGTCTTGACACACATATAGCAATTTTACAAATATTTGACATAGTGCACCTGACTCTGAATATAGGTGTTCAATGGGCTTAATAATTGACGGAAATGTCCTGTTCCTATATGAGTCCTTAATAATGGACAGCAAGTATTATAAGCTCGGTGGTAGGTCCAATTAAAATGTACAGTCTCCTATCAACTCACGATGTTGAGGGTCCTTGTGGGTGAGCGGAACAGCAACCTCGCTCTAGCAGATCCCTTGGAGTAGTATAGGAGAAAAATTTCTTGGAGACTTGAGTACGTTAGGTCCGACCGTTATCCACTTTCAAGATGAAAAACAATGTCCAGGAGTCTGGTTCAGGTCACAAAGCGTCCATTGTGCAATGAAATGTGTTCCAATATATCCCAACAGAGTGAGGGAGCTCCACACTTAATGCGTTTCGCTGGGCAACTCCCAGCTTTATCAAAGGTGACTAGTTGTTATGCCAAGCAGATATTTATACTATAAGCTATATGACTGCTGATTGATTCACATGTGCATAATTACACTTCATCTGTGTGTTTGTTGCAAAAAAACTTTTAATAGATAGTATTTCGGAGGCAAACCTATATCCAGTAAAAGAACATGCATTAAAAATTAAAAGGAAGGATGAAAACAACTTACTTTATCCTTTAGCACACATCCATCCATTCTACCAATCACGTGATGTAAACAGTGACTCACATGATCGCTATGTAGAACGGAGTGTACCATGTGACCTTTAGTTCTCCAATCCTGCGTATTGTTGGATTTGCCCTTATAATGGGGCTTCTAGTTGTGCCCTGAGCTCCCATCACATGATTGCAATGTTTGGATACATTTCTCTCACAAACACCAGTAATATAATAATAAGTGGTGTTAAAATAAATAAAGAATTAAACTCCCTATACTAATAGATATTGGATTAACAATATTTTATAAAAACACATGTTTTTAAATATACATAATATTTCTCACGCCATTAAAGAGCTATTATCAATAATTGCTTAATCAGGATATGACCCAAAAATGGATACTAATATAAATAGTCATATTCATTCTATTTCATTTTCGAAATTATTTTCATATATCTTAATTATTGATTTTTTGGTGTTTTATATTTATGAAAGAAAATATAGAGACAAAAAGGGAAAGAAGAGAATAGGAAAAAATTATAATATTAATAATAAAAATTTGGAAACAATTAGGGATAGATTAAGGAAATTAGAGGGGAAAAGGGTACAACTCAGTTAGGTTCGAAGTATTCCTCTATAGAACAACATTCAGCTCCTCAGATTCATTTAGACCATTAGGGTGTAATGAATCTAATTCGAACATCCAAAAAATCTCCTGGATGCATAGTTGCTTAAACCTATCCGATCTTCTCTTCGTTGCAGAAATGTGTTTTAATCCAACTGATTTTAATCAACTTGGAACTCCTTTGTGATGCTCATTATAGTGTCTGGACACACTATGGGTAGGATTCTTATTTAGGATGTTCCTACGGTGTTCCATAAATCTCGTCTTTATCTTGCAGGTAGTCCTCCCCACATACCGTAGGTTATACCCGCAGATAAGGAGATAAATGGAAAATTCTGTGTTACAATTTATGAAGCTCTTTATATTTTCACATTGACCATCACCACAGTTTGGGATCGTGGTTGATCTCATAACATGTTGGCACGTAGTACATCTGGTGTCTCCACATTTGTAGAAGCCACGAGTAGGTTTCAGCCAGGACAACTCCTGTCCTGGGTTCTTTTTAGCAATAGTAGTTGATGGTTTTAGATAACAGGGTGCTAGCATATTTTTTAGGGAATTATTTTTCTTAAAGATAAAAGCTGGTCTTGTTGGTATTTAGTCTCGGATATTTTCTTGTTTCAGAATGTCATAGTTGTTGAGGACTATTTGTTTAATTTTGGAATATTGGCTATTGTATGTTGTGAAAAATGCTAAATGATCATCATTTTCATATTTATCTGGGTTTTTATTTTTCTCTGTTGTAGAAGACTATCCTTAGGGATTAGTCTGGTTACATCTAGAGCCTTTTGGATTAGGGAGTGAGGGTATCCTCTGGAGAGAAAAGATTGTATCATGACGCTGGCTTCTGTCTCCATAATCTGAGAAATTGGCCCTTGGGTATGTTCCTTTTCCATGTATCGCTATGTTCACTTTTAAAGTGTAGATAGGCGTTTGTTCCAACCTCTTTAATGTAATTTGAGGTCTGAATTTGACCTCCCTTTGCCTCTAGGACTATATCCAAGAAGTTCATCTGTGTGGAGTGATATGTGTGAGTGAATTGTAAATTATAAGTGTTGGAATTCAAAGTGGAAACAAATTAAAGTGCCGAATCAAGGTCCCCATCCCAAATAAAAAATAAATTGTCAAAGTAACAACCATAGAGGACCAGATGTCCGCTGAGCCCACTCCCCCACTCACGTTGGTCTTCAAAGTGACCCGTGTATAGGTCTGCGTAGCTCAGCACAAATCTGGTCCCCATGGCAGTTCCCATCACCTGTAAGTGGTATGTGTCCATGAACATAAAATAGTTCTGATGAAGAATAAAGGAAATGGGATCTAAAATTAATGCAATGTGCCTCTCTGATAAATCATTATCTGACCTCAGTTGGTTCTCGATAACCTTGAGACCCTAATTGTTTCCATATTTTTATTATTAATATTACTATTTTTTCCTATTCTCTTCTTTCCCTTTTTGTCCCTATATTTTCTTTCATAAATATAAACCACGAAAAATCAATAATTAATATACTGTATATGAAAATAATTTTGAAAATGAAATAGAATGAATATGACTATTTATATTAGTATCCAATTTTGGGTCATATCCTGATTAAGCAATTATTGATAATAGCTCTTTAATGATGTGAGGCATATTATGTATATGTTAAAAACATATGTTTTTATAAAATATTGTTAATCCAATATCTATTAGTATAGGGAGTTTAATTCTTTATTTATTTTAACACCACTTACTATTGCTATCCTGGCGCTTGTGATAGAAATGTATCCAAACATTGCGACCATGTAATTACATTAAAGAGGTTGGAACAAATGCCTATCTACACTTTAAAAGTGAACATAGCGATACATGGAAAAGGAACATACCCAAGGGCCAATTTCTCAGATTATGGAGACAGAAGCCAGCGTCATGATTACAATCTTTTCTCTAACCCTGTTATCTAAAACCATCAACTACTATTGCTAAAAAGAACCCAGGACAGGAGTTGTCCTGGCTGAAACCTACTCGTGGCTTCTACAAATGTGGAGACACCAGATGTACTACGTGCCAACATGTTATGAGATCAACCACGATCCCAAACTGTGGTGATGGTCAATGTGAAAATATAAAGTGCTTCATAAATTGTAACACAGAATTTTCCATTTATCTCCTTATCTGCGGGTATAACCTATGGCATGTGGGGAGGACTACCCGCAAGATAAAGACGAGATTTATGGAACACCGTAGGAACATCCTAAATAAGAATCCTACCCATAGTGTGTCCAGACACTATAATGAGCATCACAAAGGAGATCCAAGTTGATTAAAATCAGTTGGATTAAAACACATTTCTGCAACGAAGAGAAGATCGGATAGGTTTAAGCAACTATGCATCCAGGAGATTTTTTGGATGTTCAAATTAGATTCATTACACCCTAATGGTTTGAATGAATCTGAGGAGCTGAATGTTGTTCTATAGAGGAATACTTTGAACCTAACTGAGTTGTGCTCTTTTCCCCTCTAATTTCCTTAATCTATCCCTAATTGTTTCCAAATTTTTATTATTAATATTATAATTTTTTCCTATTCTCTTCTTTCTCTTTTTGTCTCTATATTTTCTTTCATAAATATAAAACACCAAAAAATCAATAATTAAGATATATGAAAATAATTTTGAAAATGAAATAGAATGAATATGACTATTTATATTAGTATCCAATTTTGGGTCATATCCTGATTAAGCAATTATTGATAATAGCTCTTTAATGGTGTGAGACATATTATGTATATGTTAAAAACATATGTTTTTATAAAATATTGTTAATCCAATATCTATTAGTATAGGGAGTTTATTTCTTTATTTATTTTAACACCACTTACTATTGCTATCCTGGCGCTTGTGATAGAAATGTATATAAACATTGCGACCATGTGATGGGAGCTCAGGGCACTACTAGAAGCCCCATTATAAGGGCAAATCCAACAATACGCAGGATTGGAGAACTAAAGGTCACATGGTACACTCCGTCCTACATAGCGATCATGTGAGTCACTGTTTACATCACGTGATCGGCAGAATGGACGGATGTGTGCTAAAGGATAAAGTAAGTTGTTTTCATCCTTTTAATTTTTAATGCATGTTCTTTTACTGAATATAGGTTTGTGTACGAAAACACACAGATAAAGTGTAATTATACACATGTGAATAAATCAGCAGCCATACTGCTTATAGTAAAAATATCTGCTTGGCATAACAACTAGTCACCTTTGATAAAGCTGGGATTTGTCCAGTGAAACGCGTTAGTGGTGGAGCTCCCTCACTCTGTTGGGATATATTGGAACACATTTCATTGCACAATGGACGCTTTGTGACCTGACTCCTGGACATTGTTTTTCATCTTGAAAGTGGATAAAGGTCGACTGAACATGCTCAAGTCTCCATGAAATTCTTCTCCTATACCACTCCAAGGGATCTGCTAGAGCGAGATTGCTGTTCCGCTCACCCACAAGGACCCTCAACATCGTGAGTTGGTAGGAGACTGTACATTTTAATTGGATCTACTACCTAGCAAATACTTGCTGTCCATTATTAAGGACTCATATAGGAACAGGACATTTCCATCACTTATTAAGCCCATTGAATACCTATATTCAGAGTCAAGGTGCACAAATGTCAAATGTTTGTTAAATAGCTATATATGTGTCAAGACTGCATTTAGTTGATTCTGCATTTCAATCTACCAGAAAATAAATTATTTTATTAAGTGTTCACAATACACTTCATCTGGTTGTTCTTTGAAAATTGATTACCCTCACTATTAGCGCTGTTAACCTTTCAGCCATTCATACACTGGAGTATGCTGAATGGCGTGTATGCACTGGAGTGGCAACCTACAGCAAGCAGGGCAGTAGGGACATGGATGGAACAGGTACTGTAACAGACCACAGCAGACAGAAATTCAGTACAATACAGAGAAATAGGGACCAAGAACGTAGTATACATGGAGGGCGTGTCAGCACAAGGAAGATGCTGTAGTAAGGTTTAGGAGCCTATACTCCGACACAGGAGTGCTCCCAGGTACTTCCTTTTATAGGTGGAGTTCCATTTGGGCACCAATGGGAGGTTACCCTTATGGCAAGCCTGGCCATTTAAATCCTACACAAGTCATAGCGTACATTCTTGTGGAAGCGGCCTGTGCAACTCAGAAGAAGAGATAGCATGCTGCAGCCTGAGGAGTGGAGAAGACTCCGGGGACCCTGCAGCAGGTACTGGCTGGCTGGAATCACTGCACCGAGCACCGGGGACCTCCCACCAGCTGCCTAGCAGGAGCCTCAGGAGACCAGCGTTGCCCTACCCTGCGCTTTGTGAGAATGCGGTTTAGAATTCTCTATGGACAGGTGACATCACTCATAATGCTATCTAGAATTCCTTATGAACCGGTGACATCACTGTGAATGCTGTCTAGTATTTCCTAGGGACAAGTGACATTACTGCAAATGATATCCAGTGACATGTCTATGAATGTTGTGTAGTATTCTCTGGGTACTTGTGATATCACTGAGAATGTTATTACCTAGGAATGAATGACATCACTGAAAATGCTGTATATTATTTCCTAGGAATCATTGAGAATGATGTCTAGAAATCCCTAGGACCAGGTAATTTCACTGAAAATGTTGCAGGGCAAAACTAGGGATGTGCGACCAGTGCAGCCACCAGTGTCCAGTGCTCTGTGGGGTGGCATAATTTGGCTTGCAGGGGGCCTACAACGCAAGAATGAGAATGTCATATATTTTTTTTAATAAAACCAGTGACCTGAATGAGAATGAACTGACATCACTGAAAATGAAATCTGTAATTTCCAATCAACTGTTGACATCACTGAAAATGTTTGGTATTATTCCTACTATTCCCTATTAAGTAATGACAACACTGAGAATTCTAGTATTCACTAGGAACCACTGACATCACTGAGAATAATGGCCCTGATTCAGACCCACTCGCGAGCGGCTGTCCGCTCGCAAGTGGGTCGATGTTCTGCACTGAGCATGCGCACGACGGAGGGAGCTCCGTCGTGCACATGCGCCAGACGCGACGAGCGAAGGACTTTCCTTCGCTCATTGTGTCTGATCAAAGGGGGCGTGCTGTCGATGTTGATTGACAGCACGCCCCCTTTGGTGGGCGTGCCGGGGGCGTGCCTCCCTGACGGGGGCGTTCCTAAGGGAACGCCTCCCGTCAGAAGCCGGCCCACTGACATCACTAGTGATGTCAGTGGGAGTGATTTTGGCTCTGATAGAGCCAAAATCACTCCGGGGCTTGCGGTTGAAAACCTCAACCGCAGGCTCCGGCTCGCAGTTTCGATGGTCACAACCATCGCGGCCATCAAACTGCACGCTCGTATAGGCTGTGGGTGGTGACCCAAAGCTATACGAGCGTCCAGGAGGACGCTCCATTTTTATGGAGGGCGGCCCTCATTCAGAGCGTACGCTCTGCTCAGAGCGTACGGCTCTGAATGAGGGCCAATGACTATTGTTCCCTAGCATCCAGTGACATCACTGAAAATGCAGTCTATAATTTCAAAGGAACCGGTGACATCACTGATAATGCTGTGTATTATTACCTAGGAACCAATGACATCTCTGAGAATGGTGTATAATATTTTCTACCATCTGATGACTTTACTGTGAATGCTGCCTAGTATTCCTTAGGAACAAGTAACATCACTGTTAATGCTGTTTTGTATTCTCTATCAACTGACGACATCATTATGAATGGTGTCTAATATTCCTAAGGAATCAGTGACATCACTGAGAATACTGTCTATTACTCCTTAGAAACCAGTGACATCACTGTAAATGCAGTCTATAATTCCCAAAGAACCAGTGGAATCACTGAGAATGCTGTCTATTACTCCTTAGAAAACAGTGACATGACTGAGAATACTGGTTACAATTCCCTGGGAACCATTGACGAAACTGAGAATGCTGGCTATTATTACAGATGAATGTATGCTGTGTATTATTACCTAGGAACCAGTGACATAACTGAAAATGCAGTCTATAATTCCCAAGGGACCGGTGATATCACTGAAAATGGTGGTTATTATTGTCTAGGAATTAGTGACATCACTGAGAATGTTGCATACTATTCCCTACCAACTGGTGAAGTTACTGTAAATGCTGCATAGCATTCACAGGTGAGATCAGTGATAACGCTGTTTAATTTTCCCTAGGAACCAATGACATCACTAATAATGCTGTGTATTATTCTTTAATAGAAAGTGACATGACTAAGAATGTAGGTTATTCCCTAAGAACCAGTGACATCACTGTGAATGCTATCTACTATTCCCTAATACTGTTGACATGACTGTGAATACTGTTTAGTCTTCCATCAGAACTGGTGACATGACTGTGATTGCTGTCTAGTATTACCTAGGAACAAGTGACATTACTGAGAATATTATTACTCCCCAGGAGCAACTGACATCACTGAGAATGCTGTCTATATGACTTCCTAGAAACCAGTGACATCACTGAGAATGCTGTCTAGTATTCCTTAGGAAACGGTGACATCATTGCGAATGCTGTCTATTATTGCCTAGGAACTGGTGACATCACTGATAATGTTGTCTATTATTATCTAGGAACCAGTGACATAATTGAGAATGCTATTTAGTATTCATTAGGAACCAGTGACATCACTGAGAAAGCTGACTAGTATTGTGAACCAATGTCATAGCTGATAATGCTGTCTGGTCAGGGGCGTATCTATAATGGGTGCAGGGTGTGCGGGGCACACAGGCACACGGGTCCAGGGGAGCCCACAACGCACACCCTGCTCCCATAAGTAATTATACTAACCTCTCTGCCGATTCCTGAACTGCTGCTCCACAGCGCCGGACTGGCGCTGTAGAGCAGCAAACACTCACTGGGAAAATGGTGGTGGCCATTTTCCCAGTGATCTGTGCATGCGCAGAAAAGATGTCCCTGGGAAAGTAGGCGCGGGCACCATTTTCCCGGAGACCCGCGCATGCTCTGTAGATTCAGTGCTGCTGAGCCGTCATCAGAGAGGAGGGGACCCAAACGCAGGCTGCACACGGGCCCGCTCCTCTCTTAAAATGCCCCTGTGTCTAGTATTCCTTAATAATCTGTGACATCACTGAGAATGCTCTCTATTATTACCTAGGAACTGGTGACATCACTGAGAATACTGTCTATTATTGCCTAGGAACTGGTGACATCACTGAGAATACTGTCTATTATTGCCTAGGAACTGGTGACATCACTGAGAATGCTGTCTAGTATGGCATAGGAACTGGTGACATCACTGAGAATGCTGTCTATTATTGTCTAGGAACTGGTGACATCAATGAGAATGCTGTCTAGTATGGCATAGGAACTGGTGACATCACTGAGAATACTGTCTATTATTGTCTAGGAACTGGTGACATCACTGAGAATGCTGTCTAGTATGGCATAGGAACTGGTGACATCACTGAGAATGCTGTCTAGTATGGCATAGGAACTGGTGACATCACTGAGAATGCTATTATTGTCTAGGAGCTGGTGACATCAATGAGAATGCTGTGTAGTATTGCCTAGGAACTGGTGACATCACTGAGAATGCTGTTTATTATTGCCTAGGAACTGGTGACATCACTGAGAATGCTGTTTATTATTGCCTAAACCGGTAACATCATTGAGAATGCTGTCTATTATTGCCTATAAACTGGTGACATCACTGATAATATTGTCTAATATTAGCTAGGAACCAGTGACATAATTGAGAAAGCTGTCTAGTATTGCATGTGAACCAGTTATTTAGCTGATAATGCTGTCTAGTATTCCCTAATAATCTGTAACATCACTGAGAATGCTGTCTATTTATGCCTAGGAACCGGGTACATCACTGAGAATGCTGTCCAGTATGGAATAGGAACTGGTGACATCACTGAGAATGCTGTCTAGTATGGCATAGGAACTGGTGACATCACTGAGAATGCTATTATTGCCTAGGAGCTGGTGACATAAATGAGAATGCTGTCCAGTATTGCCTAGGAATCGATGACATCACTGAGAATGCTATCTATTATTGCCTAGGAACTGGTGACATCACTGAGAATGCTGTTTATTATTGCCTAAGAACTGGTGACCTCACTGAGAATACTGTTTATTATTGCCTAGGAACTGGTGATTTTACTGAGAATACTGTCTATTATTGCCTAGGAACTAGTGACATCACTGAGAATGCTGTCTAGTACGCCTTAGGAACTGGTGACGTTACTGAGTATTCTGTCTAGAAAATGCTGAACAATCAAACAAATTGATTTCGCTATGCTGATTTGAATATAATAATTTGAATAGTAATGTCTGCTCTTTAACAAGAAACACACAGGGTTTTTTTAATTCAATTATAAACAATTACTATGATACAATAAAAATTAAAGTGTACTGGTAAATTCAAATATGTTAACAAATAAAAATCTCAAAAAGTATAGTGAATATTCTGCTTTAAAAAGTTAACAACAATATCTTCAAATGTTAGGGGGAGATTTATCAAAGCTTCAATAGAGATAAGGTAGAAAGGATAAAGTACCAACCAATCAGCGCCTAAATGTTACTTTACAGGCTGTGTTTGAAAAATGAAAGTTAGAAGCTGATTGGTTGGTACTTTATCTCTCTCCACTTTATATCTGCACAATCTTTGATAATTCTCTCCCTTAGTACCATAAAGCCCTGTATATGTTAATAGTAGTAATGTTTTTACAGTAAAAAGGCATTGTAACAGCAAGTGGTTAGCAGCGGGATACCATCAGATCACCTATTACAGGGCATTCCTTAGTAACCAAAGGGCAGACAAGATGGGCCAAGTGGTTCTTATCCGACGTCAATTTCTATGTTTCTATGGGGTATATTTACTAAGCTGTTAGGGGATAAAGGTACCAGCCAATCAGCTCCCAACTGCCATTTTTCAAACACAACCTGTGACATGGCAGTTAGGAGCTGATTGGCTGGTACCTTATCACCGTTCATTATCTCCTAACACAGCTTAGTAAATAGACCCCTATGTTTCTAACCAATATGGCTATAAACCACAGGACCTAATGCCCTTGGTGGCCATTAGGTCCTTGGTGCCGCCTAAACAATAGGACTTACTGTTTACCTGGGTATTACAGGTTGAGTCTCCCATATCCAAAATGGTTGGGACCAGAAGTATTTTGAATATCGGATTTTTCTGTATTTTGGAATATGTGCCTACCATAATGAGATATCTTGGGAATGGGAACCCAAGACTAAACACAGAATTCATTTATGTTTCCTATACACCTTATACACATATCCTGAAGGTAATTTTATACAATATTTGTAATAAATTTCTGCACCAAAGTTTGTGTACATTGAACTATTAGAAAGCAAAGGTGTCACTATCTCAGTCGTGCTCCAAAAATTCCATTTTTTGGAATATTTGGATATGGGAGACTCAACCTGTGTTACTTTTTATTTTTTTTTAATCTCTTTATTTATGAATGTAGTAGACAATCTCAGAACATATCCAATTATTTACAAGGCATGTACAATGTTATAATATTTTGTAATTACAATAAAAGATAGTCAAACTACCTTTTTCGTGTAGAAAGTTTCCCTGAACCATAATACATCATAATTATATGGTGGTGCCAGCCTGCCAGGTTCTGTCCCCATCAGATCTGCTGCAAGGTAAGTTTGTAATATATGTGTCAACCATGAGCCCATTCGTTGACTCAGAAGCCGTCGGGTAACAATATAAAGCTCTTATTGCTGACAGGAAGCCACAGCGGAAGCTATAGGTCTGCAAGGTCTGAAACATTAATGGCCAGGACAGCCGATCAAAGGCTTTTTCTGCATCAAGCATCGGCATTTTAAGCTTATTAATATAAGAGATGAGATTGACAGTTCCCCTTGTGTTGTGGAAAGCCTGTCTTGTGGGCACAAAGCCAATCTGGTCTGCATCAATTAACTGCAACAAATATGAAATTATTGAGCATGGAGATCGTTCTATAATTGGTACGGCAGGTTGGATCTTTCTGAGGTCTACGTATCACTATAATAACAGTGTTTAAAGAGTATGTGTTATATTCCCCTTGCAATAGTTTATTAAAAAATGGGGGCCGTATATTGAGACCCTAGACTCCTCATCCCGGGAGCGAATTCTAAAACTGTTCGAAGCTACTAATTGGTATTGATATCAAAGATTGCAGTAATTTCCTGATAATGATAATGGTAATATATATTATGACACTTTCTATGTTTCATTTTGCCTATGTCCTTCATTCCTATTGTATCTTCTCTTTCCCTAATAAGTATACCCTGTGTATGTTCTTATGTTTTTGTTTTTTGTTTTTATGTGTGCATTTGTATGTACTTAAGTTGCATATGATAAGGTACTTGATTTAGAAGTGGAGTTACTATATGCTTTCCTCTCTTTGATCTTTTTGATAATTGAGTTGAGGATACTGGTTATCCTTAGTTCTAAATGTTTCCGAATTATAAGTTTGGAAAGGCTCAGTTGTTAAAAATTTTCCATTCAGCAATCATATCTGTGATATCGGAGAGTAGTTATTTTACTTTATCTATTGTTGATATGTGTTTTGTGACTCTCCATTTTCCAGTACATTTCTGTAAGTGTATACTCAAGTACGCTTTTCTTTTCTTTTTCAGTGTTATTGTTATATTGGAAAATCTGAATAAAAATATTTAAAAAAAAAAAAAAAACAGTGACCAGTTGAGGGGACAGTAGACCAGAGAATGTCTTGTAATAAGACGTAGGAAGGCCATCTGGGCCCAGGGCCTTAGATGGTATCTGTGACATTAAGGCTAAATCTAGTTCCTCATCTGAAATTGGTGAATTCAGTTTAGAGATGGCAGAGCATTTCAATTTAGGGAGATTACAAGAGTCTAAGTAGGCCTGAATAACCGAGGAGGGCGGGTAACCTGTATTACTTTTAACATCTACAGGACCTTATGGTACTAAAAAATGTTAAAGCAGCATGTTAGCTATACTCATTGAGATATATGTTTTGATAATGCATTGGAATTTCTTGGTATACTTTTAATTTTATTGTATCAATGTAATAAATTGTTTATAATTTAACTAAGAAGCCTCTGTGTTTTCCTTATTAAAAGCCAGCCATAACTATTCAATTTATTATATTTAAATCAGTGCAGTGAAATTCATTTGTTCTATTTTCTTGGTTTGAGATATTAGCAAGTGCCACGGACCCAGTTATAAGAGATCGCAAACTCTAACTACTGTTAATAACTTGAAGAAGGCACTGGAAATCATATAAATAGAAAAAATAAATAAACTAATGCATATGCAAAAGCCGAATTAAAGTTATAAAGTCAAACTTGTTATAGTCTCCTTTGATTCCTTATTTCAGTCCCAAATTTCCATGTAAGATCAAGTTCTGCGGAATTCCTCAATGTTGTATATATCCGGAAACCATGTAAAAGGCAAAAAAACACGAGAATAGCATCTATTAGATAAATCTTCCTGTAAGAGTATCTCCACAATACAGCAATGCATACAACGCCGATCCCCAATCAGAAGTAATGGAAGTACACACCCCAACTCACTTATACGCAAGTGGGGGAATTCACATCTGGGTTTCTTTAAAGTTTAAACACTCCCTCCAGATCCAACCACAATATCACAATTTTTTCACAACGTGATAAACAAACTTCACTGGGTGCGTACCCTACTTACAGGCAGGCGGAGAATTGGTTTTTACTATCAATTTTTTATTTGTTTTTTCATCTTTTTGGATATGTTTGTGTAATTTAGTTTTATATGTCTCTAAAGAAAATAAATCTTCAATTTTTAATGGCATCAGGTGATGTTTGTGATGTTTTGGAACCTTTGAAGAGTTTTTGAGAGACACCACGAGAAAGAAACCTTGATGAACTTCAAGATACTCCACCTGCCTGTAAGTAGGGTACGCACCAAGTGAAGTTTGTTTATCACGTTGTGAAAAAATTGTGATATTGTGGTTGGATCTGGAGGGAGTTTTTAAAGAAACCCAGATGTGAATTCCCCCACTTGCGTATAAGTGAGTTGGGGTGTGTACTTCCATTACTTCTGATTGGGGATCGGCGTTGTATGCATTGCTGTATTGTGGAGATACTCTTACAGGAAGATTTATCTAATAGATGCTATTCTCGTGTTTTTTTGCCTTTTACATGGTTTCCGGATATATACAACATTGAGGAATTCAGCAGAACTTGATCTTACATGGAAATTTGGGACTGAAATAAGGAATCAAAGGAGACTATAAAAAGTTTGACTTTATGACTTTCTTTCGGCTTTTGCATATGCATTAGTTTATTTTTTTTCTATTTATATGATTTCCAGCGCCTTCTTCAAATTCACAGTATTTTTTGTCTATTTAGTGTTAAGAGTGAGGTGACACTCTTGTTTTGAAGGGAGGAAGGCTGCAGGTGTTGCGCACCCTTGTCCTACATATTTTCTTGACTGTTAATAACTTGTCACAATCAACACTCACTTCAGCCTGTGTTATGAGAGTGACAGAAAAACAACAACCTGGTCTGTTCAAAAATTATTACACTCCCCATTATCTCATACACTTATTATTAATTCTCAGGTTCTGCCACCACTTATGATTGTTTCAGGAGATACTCACTCTGTTGGTTTATGCCATCCCCAGATGCTGTAAATCACTATATGCCTATGGAGACATTTCCAGGGGAGATGGACCTTACGATCCCTCTCCCGCAGCCTCCGAAAGCTGACACTGTGCATATTAGCTGTTTCAGTTTCTGAGCAGGAATCTTTCAAAAATGTGAAATACTCCGCCGTTATCCCTGTAATGTAACTCGCAGGGACACCGGTTATCACTACTGCATGTCAAAAATAATTATACCCACTGCAATTCATAACACACAGGCCCCTAAGTCCCAGTTATTATTACCCAAATGACATACAAATATAATCTTAGACAAATTATTTTCTTATAAACAAAAAGGATAAAATGAATAGAACAGTCTCACTTACAATAACCTGTTTGCTGGGAGAAGCAAGAAGATAGAGCAAATCTCAATGTCAGATTGGCTCCCAAGAATTGTACAAAGTTTAGTATGTGGGATATGGTATTTATCCCTATCTGGGTGTCAGGTAGCTTCCTTCCACCCTCCCCCATGGCTTGTAGACACTAGCTATTTTCTACATCGATGCAAATGAAACAAGATTTTGATTGTGAACACAAACGTTTCTGAAGTGCGTGGTTAGCATGTGGTCACCCAAGGTACAGAGGTGCAATACTGTCTTAGCCACAAGGCCAGCTCCAGGTGGAGCAACACCCTGTTCCTGTACGGGTCAGCGCCTCTATCACCTGCGCGCAGCATAGCCGGGAGCGCGCCCATTAAGGAGGTGTGACCTAATTTCCATAGACCACGCCTCCTATATGATGTTATTTGGGGGTGTACCCGGAAGGCATGCCTCCCGTGTTACGTTATGCTTGGTCAAGCCCAGCACTCCATCAGCAGTTAATCTGCCCACAGTCCTCTCCCTGCACTGAACAGACACCGCGCAGATGTGCAAGGCATCCATTCAGCTTTACCGGCACCGCCGTGCTCTGCTTAGCATAGGAGAGCTGCGGCAGCGCGTGTCTCCCCCCTACCAACCATCCGCGGGACACTTCGGCCCATGGGTGGAACAGCGGAATAGTGCCCGACATACGGGACTGTCCCACTGAAATCGGGATGGTTGTGAGGACTGTGCCCTCTATGGGGTGGCGCCCTTATTCGAACTGGTCGAATGCCCCAAAGCCGGTCCTGCCTAGCCAACATCATGTGGGTGAGAAGGGCAAACCCAGAATGTATAAGACCCCATAATGTTACAATTATCTGTCTATTGGATATTTTGCTGTCAGTTCAAAAGTACTATACATAAATGTACCAGCCTCCCCCTCACGTCACCTTCTCAAAAAAAAGATTTAATTCAGCATCTTAACATACACATAAAGGTTCATTGGCAGGTCACCATGATGATAATTAAAAAAAAAAGTATTATAAGGTTAATAAACATACAGGGTTGAATTTTGCCTAATATATCATAATCAGTAACATAATCAAGACAGCAAGTATCGATGCAGGTTGTTTATGACTGTACCGAGCATTGGGATAATTTAGTGGATTCATGGTTTGTGCACGTTACCACTTTTATATAACGACTGAGAAATACTGCCTACTTTTCCGTAGGAACCAGTGACATCACTGAGAATGCTGTCTACTATTTCTTAGGAACTGGTGACATAACTATGAATTCATCCATAGAAACCGGTGGCATCACACTGAATGTTGTATATTATTACTTAAAAACTGGTGACATCACTAAGAATAGCTCTATAGTATTCCATAGGAACTGGTAACATCATTCTGAATTCTGTATATTATTCCATCGGAACCAGTGATTTACAAAACTCCATTAATACCACCATCTACTTGTTAATGACTTGGCAGAATAAATTAACATGTTATAAATAAATTTAAAACTATATATGTTGTCAGATATAATTGGTCAGTTACTCTGATTATCTCACAAAGGGGCTGGCTGATGCTTCAAGACGCAATCATTTATACTTTTATGTTATTGTGTGTATATATATATATATATATATATTTATTATTCATTTTATTCAGCCTATGATAAACCTTGTACTATCTTTATGCAGTGTAGAATTAAGCAGTATTATTACCCAAGGACGGGAATAAGGTTAAACATTCAGTTAAACTCGTGAAGAAATATGATGTTTATTTTATAAATCCAGAGTTTTTCTCTTTTTTTTTTACATTTATTTTTATATTTTTTTAGAAAATTAGTTTACAATCCTTATCGTGTGTGTCAGATTTTATTGATCCTATTTTCACACATTTTTAGATGCAATGGATCACATTTATGCACCTCATCAAAATGTGTGAGTTTATGTGTCAAGGGTTTGTTTTCTCATTTTTTCTTAGGAATTAATCAGACAAGACTTGTATAGAAAACATGCCGGTTCTGCAAGCAGTCTGTCATCCTACAGTTATATAATGAGTATTTTAGCATGAAAAGAAACTTGTCCAAATAGAAATGTGCATGTATGTGTCGGGAAAAAGGTTGGAGACCGAAGAGAGAGACTACAGGAAACGGGGAGTGAGCTTTGGACGTTTTTAATTCTCTATAGAGGGTGGAGATAGGGTCTAATTTGGCTGACTTGCTTCTCAAGAGGTTAGTGGATAGCCATGCTCTTCCTTAACCACTTAACTACCATTTTTTTCCGCCAAAATCGGTCAGAAATTGCCGGGTCCGCAGGAGAGTCCAGGGAGCCAGGGGGGTATACGTTTAGGATGCCGGCGGCTGCAATATCGACCGCCGGCTTCCCGACTCCTCAATCCCGGCTAGGGTTAAATGACAGGCGTCTAAAATCTAGACGCCTGTCATTACCCCTACGCCGGGAGACCGGCACCTGGCATCCTGATCGAAGGGATGCCGGGCGCCGTGAGCGGACAGCCGCCGGGGGGGAGGGTTAGGTTTAGGGCTCCCGGGGGGACTTAGGGTTAGGTACCCCCCAGGAAAGTTAGGGTTAGGCTAGGGGAAGGGGGGGTTAGGGTTAGGCACCCCCGGGGGGAGGTTAGGGTGAGGCACCCCCGGGGGACTTAGGTTTAGGCAGCGGGGAAGGGGGGGTTAGGTTTAGGCACTTAGAGGGGGGATTAGGGTTAGGCACTTGGGGGGAGGTTAGGGTTAGGCACCCCTAAGGGAGGGTTAGGTGGGTAGGTCAGGTTAGTTAGTACTTACCTGGGGATGATCAGGATTTCCAGCGCTGTCAGGCTGCTGCTGCCAGGATCTCTTCCTCTGTCGGCCTGACACTGCCGGGATTCGAACTGCCGGCCCTGCAGCCGGTGGTATTACATACCGATTCCAGCCATGGGAGATCCATTCTGCACATGTGTAGAATGTATTTCCTCTTCAAAAACACAGTGGGGCGGTGCGGTCGCACTTTGTCAGCTGAAGCACAGTTGGCTGCGATCGCATCGCATGTGACCATGTCAGTTAAGTTAAGCAAATGTATTTTATTTGTCGTACATGATGTGATTCCCCCCCCATGTAAGCAGTAAGCCAAACCTGTCTTTTGAGAAGGTGGGGTGTCTGTCTCCAGTGACGGTTCTAGGTGCTGGCTAACAGGGCCGTCGCCCGGAGAGCCGACACCTAGACGGCGCCACTGAGTCCCCCCCCGAAAAAAAAACCTAGAAGGAAAAAAAATAAAAAATAAGCCGGATCCAACCCCGCCCCCCCAGCCGCCACCACCGCCGCCGGGAGGCTGCATTTGCCGGGCGCCTGCTGATATTTGTTATCAGCAGGCACCCGGCTCCCTCCCTGCAGCGGCAGCCGAAAGCCGGAGCTCTCTCCTGAGCTCCGGCTTCCGGCAGATAGAGTACTATGGGAGGGACGTCATGATGTCATGACATTTCTCCCATAGATCCGAGGAGCCGCGGTGGGACCAGACAGCAGCGGCAGCGGAAGCAGGAGCGCGGCTAAAGGTAAGTATTGTGTTTGTTTTTTCAGTCGGAAGCACTGGGGGCACGATTATAGGGGCATTATTACTGGGGGGCATTACTACTGGGGGACGACTATAGGGGGCATTACTACTACTGGGCACAACTACAGGGGGTATTATTTCTGGGGCATTACTAATGGGGCACTACTACTGGGGACTTTACTACAGTGGGCACTACTATAGGGGGCATTACTAATGGGGGCAGTACTACTGGGGAGCATTACTAATGGGGGCACTAAAATAGGAGGCATTACTTATGGGGTGATTACTACTGGGGAGCATTACTAAAGGGAGCACTACTATAAGGGGCATTACTAATGGGGGGATTACTACTGGGGAGCATTACTAATGGGGGCAATACTATAAGGGGCATTACTAATGGGGGGATTACTACTGGGGAGCATTACTAATGGGGAGCATTACTACTGGGGGAACTACTATAAGGGACATTACTACTGGAGGCATTACTACTGTGGGCACTACTAATGGGGCATTACTACTGTGGGCACTACTATAGGGGGCATTACTAATTGGGGGATTACTACTGTGGAGCTTTACTACTGGGGGAACTACTATAGGGGCATTACTACTGGGGCATTACCACTGGGCATACTACTAATGGGGGCACTGCATGGAGGGCACCACTACTGGGGCCATTGTGTAAGGGGCACCACTGCTGTGGGCATTGTATAAGGGGCACTATTACTGTGGGCATTGTATTAGGGGCACTACTACTGTGGGCCTTGTGTATAAGGTACACTAATTTTGGCATTATGTAAAAGGGGCACCACTGTGCGTCATAACATAAGGGACTACTGTGTGGTGTAATTTGAATTGGGGATAATGTATTATAAAGGTAATTACTGCATGTGGCACAATGTGTTATACAGGTTATTATTGCATATAGCATAATGTGTTATACAGGGCATTACTGTGTGTCGCATAATGTGTTATAAAGAGCATTACTGCGTGTGTCATAGTGTTATGTTATCTAAAAAAAGTTATTTCTTTCTTTTCTTTTGGGGGGGGGGGCGCAACTGGGAACTTAGGGAGATTAGGGTTAGGCACCCCTAGGGGGGAGGGTTAGTGTTAGGCACCCCCAGGGAGAGATTAGGATTAGGCACCTAGCCCCCGGGAGGGTTAGGTTTAGGGAGCCGTAAAAGGGGGTTAGGGTTAGGCACCCTCGGGGGGAGGTTAGGGTTAGGCACTAGGGGGGAAGGTTAAGGTTAGACACCACTAAGGGAGGGTTAGGGTACTTACCTGCCCCAGTCGGGATCTTCATCCTGTCAGGCATCCTCTGTCCTGATTTTAACCGTTGGCTAAACAGCTGCCGGAATTTCAATCCCATTCCTTTGATAGACACAGATACTTAACATATCTAAAACACATATCATATAGCAAGTATACAAATGTATTATAATAAAAAAATGATACATGAAAATAGCTTAAAATAATAACACTTTAGCTGCAATAGTCAATTTAGAAGTATTTGTAAATGGTAACCTATAAAAGTCCAAGTCTGTCATCTCACTAATCATTGAGGTTAATTACAGTCTCTTTGTGTGTTTGAGAGATAGATACAATGTATAAAGTGCTCTCTGGCAAGTTGAGATAGTTACTTTGTTTCCTTAATCAGCCTGTATACATGGGTTCAGATCACAAAGTTTTTAGGCCGGGATGTACTATAGGAAAAATGCGGTAAAACCCAGTTTTCGGGGGTATTACCGCATTTCTATATGTACTAAGGGCCTGATTCAGAGCTGAACGCTCTGACCAGAGCGCTCGCTCTGAATCAGGGCCCTCCTCCCTGAAAATGGAGCATCCTCTTGGACGCTCGCATAGCTGTGGGTGACCACCAACAGCATATGCGCGCGTCCATGATGATGGTCGCGATGGTCTTGACCATCGCGACCATCGGGCTTGCGACGGAGACCCTGCGGTAGGGTCTCGCTGCCGCAAGCCCTGGAGTGATTTTGGCTCTATCAGAGCCAAAATCACTCCCACTGACAGCACTAGTGATGTCAGTGGGGCCGGCTTGAGACGGTAGGCGTTCCCATGGGAACGCCTCCGTCTGGCAGGCACGCCCACCAAAGGGGGCGTGCTGTCAATCAACATCGACAGCACGCCCCCTTTGGTGCGAGACCCGGAGCGACAGCTTGGCTGTCGCAGTCCGGGTCTCGCGCATGCGCACGACGGAGCTCCCTCTGTCGTGCGCATGCGCAGTGGGGGAACATCGACCCGTTTGTGAGCGTCCTTTCTTCGCGAACGGGTCTGAATGACCCCCTAAGACCCACCTGCACTTTTATCATTGCAGAGGGTTACGCCAGGTGTTTCTGTAGAAGCCTATGGGCTTCTTACCGCACCCGGATCACGACGATTTGCCGACGCCTCGCCGCCCACCAGCGCTGGTCCCCACTCACTTGCTGTCCATAGTCGCCAGCCCGCGTTCCTCCTGGGTCCTCCGCCTCCTCCTCCTAATCTTCTTCCGGATGCAGGGAGGAGGAGGAGGAGCCCGGGGGTTCCTGCACAGGTGACCAGCAGGAAGCTCCTGGGGCTCGGAGGGGGCGGGGTCACATGGAGACCCTATCACCAGGCATCGGCTTTTTCGCAAAGGGCAGCTCTTATCGCAAGGGCTGTCCTTTGCGATACTAATCGCATATGTTAGTACATATGCGATTAGTAAGGTTGCGGTGACTGGCGGAATGGTCACCACAACCTTAGTTCATCCCGGCCTTAATGCGGTGTGTTGGCTCAGTCTTCATATACACACCGCACTGGTCCTCCCGTGCAGGCTCGTGGGTGAAGACAGAAGCACTCCGCTGCTTAGTGTCTTTCCTCTGACTTTAGGAGAGACCAGGGCGCATGTATTCCCAGTTGCCGCTATGGTGTATAAAGCACCAATTATCACCGGGTCTTTCCTTCCTTGTCCCTTGCCTTTTAGCTTTAGGTGGTGGTATTCTCTCAGGTCAGTGTTACAGGCTGACAATATGCTGCGGCAGGACAGGTATATCAGGACTCCCAGGAGCAGCCTTTTGGTATTATTAACCCTTCTGTCGACTAGTTTCGCTCTGAGCTTTTTCAAAACAAGACTTTCAAAACGTTTTAATTTTGGTCTCTGCACTGTAGACCCCAGATTGATGAGGGGGATGGTCAAATAACTTTGTTTCCATGTCTAAGAGTGTCACCAAATGCCACACTCAGGACCTCATTCAGAGTCTGTCGTTGCGGCCGCACGGTCGTACGCCACCGATGTTCGCTAAACTGTGCATGCGAAAAATTCGCAATGCGCGTGCGCAAACTAGCTGTTACGATCAGAAATCTCTCTCTCCTTGAACTTGGCCAGGTCATTAGTTTGAGTGACAGGATGAGGCGTTTGTGGGTGGTAACAGGGGAAGGTGCTTGTGAACGGGGGGGTGGAGATCCGAACGCAGGCGTGCCTGACTATGCAAACGGCGTTTTATGGGAGTGCATAATTAACTAAGTAGTGTCATGGCACATGTTACATGGGAGGTTTTTACACTGACATGATCGTAGTGCTTAAGAGAGGGTATGGTCTACCTTAAGCTCTACGACCAGCTCCGATGGTTTCCGATGGTCTCAATTAATCCTTATATGCCCGGAGATGACGTGTAATGCGAACGAGAAGGGGGTGTTTTTTTAGTCTTACGGCCGCATCCTCCCCTTGGTCGTCCAGCTAACGATCCCATCTTAAGGACGCATCTTGCGAGTGCATCATTTGCATATCCGGCCCCTTTTACCTTAGGACTGTGCGGCCGCAATGACCGACTCTGAATGAGGTCCTCAGAGTGATACCTGTGCCTAAGTGCTGTGCACTGACCTGGCTGTAAATGCAGGCATGCATAACTCTCCGGGTTTTATTCCTGTGGTCATGTGATAGCTGTCATCAGAGGCGGGCTGTATATAAACTCCACTCTGGTTGCAGATGGCTGCCAGATTATTAGGCTCAGTACCAAGCTGCAGCATTTTGTGATTCCTGTTGTGGTTGCGCTTGGGTACAACCCAGCTTGTAGCTGACTCCTCTCTGCAATATCCCTGTGGTTTATCCCTGACCTCTCTGTGTTCTGACCCAGGCTCTGTCCAATACTCTTCTCTGCAATAATGCTGCGGCTTACACATGTGTATTGACTTTGGCTTTGTTTGTGTCTCTTCATTGCATAGTCACTGTGGTTTATGCAAGACCTGAAGTGTATCAGACCCCGGGTGGCTGACTTCTCTTAGTGGTAACTACCATCTATCTCACGCCTGTAACGAATACCAGGGACCGCAAACCGCGCACTGGACTTAGCAAAGTCCAAACTGCCAAAGACTCCGGACCCTTGATACTGGTAGTGCAGACACAGGCTGATAGCACTAATTCCAGATCTTACCAGAGAACTGTGACAAAAAAATTGTTGAAGATGGGCTAGACCTCGCGGCCATTTATACAAGGTGGGAAGCCCATCAGCAAAGATCCTTGGGAAGACTCTTTTTTTTCTTTAAATTATGGACTACAATATGATCACAGGTATTGCTTTCCACACAAAGTCATTGAAGAACCTCTGGACACTTGTAAATACCAAACATGGGACCTGGACTGTGAGTGTCATGAAGGGACATATAAATTTTGGGATTATAGAAAATCATTAAACTACAACAAGAGGGATTTCCGGTGGATGGGGCACCCAGTGTGGCCACATTTTACATGGGCTGCAGCCTTAAACCTTATAATTGACCTAGAACTGAGGGCCTGATTCAGACCTGCTCACGAGCGCTGAGCACTCGCAAGCGGGTCAATGGTGCCCTAGTGCGCATGCGCATGACGGAGGGAGCTCCATCATGCGCATGCGCGAGACCCGAATAACGACGGGGTAGCCGTTGTTATGGTTCTCGCACCAAAGGGGGCGTGCTGTCGATGTTGATTGACAGCACATCTCCTTTGGTGGGCGTGCCGGGGGCGTGGCTGCCAGATGGAGGCGTTCCCATGGGAACGCCTATCGTCTGAGTCCGGCCCCACTGACATCACTAGTGATGTCAGTTGAAGTGATTTTGGCTCTGATAGAGCCAAAATCACTCCAGGGCTTGCGGTCACCGAGACCCTACCGCAGGGTCTCGTCGCAAGCCCGATGGTCGCATTGCTCTTGACCATCGTGACCATCTTTTTGGCCGCTCTCATATGCTGTAGGTGGTCACCCACAGCTATGCGAGCGGCCAGGAGGCCGCTCCAAGTTTAGGTAGGAGGGCCCTGATTCAGAGCGAGCGCTCTGGTCAGAGTGTCCGGCTCTGAATCAGGCCCTGAGTTTCTTCAGCTGAATTTACTCTTCCAAGTTGACTGCTGCATTGCCACTATATCAAGAAGTGGCTTGGTTCAATTATTGGGTCTGGAGCCCATATTCCTCCGCCGGAGTCGAGCCTGCAAGTTTCAGGCATTTATGACCGCCCCCCGCCATCTTGGGCGCGATAAGCTGGGAGAAGGGTCTCCTGCTGTGACTGACATCCCTGCTTAGGTTGTCTTCCCTGAATCAGAGACCATAAGTGCTGCCTGACTGCTGGACGGTGTATGCTGATTAATGCAGCTGTATTACAGATCACTTGCGGCAACGTTGTAACACTCAGGCTGTCTACTCGTTACACTGCTCGCTGACCATTTCTGCCGGACTTCTCTGTTGGATCTGGCTTCTCTCTCCACCGGTCTCTTGGGCTGTACTGCCTAGCGGCTTCAGATCGCGGTCCTCCCTCTCGCACTTCAGCACTATTGGAACTGCTGTAGACCTTTCTGGTGTACTGGAGATCTCTGCCTTGCTGAATATGGAGGTCGCATTTGCTATATGTCTAGCTGAGGAATTGAGCGCCATCCTGTTACCTTATCTGGTTAACCACATTGATGGCCTGCTGTCCCATTTGGACTCTTTCTTGGACTCTCAGGGTACCCCTTCTTGCGATGAGGCTTCTTAGGGAGATATGGATCACTCTGAGGGCCTGATTCAGACCCGCTCGCGAGCGCTATTCGCTCGCAAGCGGGCCGATGGTGGCCCAGTGCGCATGCGCACGATGGAGCCGGCTCTGTTGTGCGCATGCGTGAGACCCGGATAGCAACGGGCAAACTGTCGCTCCGGGTCTCGTACCAAAGCGGGCGTGCTGTCGATGTTGAGTGACAGCATGCCCCCTTTGGTGGGCGGGCCGGGGGCGTGGCTGCCCAGATGGAGGTGTTCCCATGGGAACGCCTACCATCTGAGGCCGGCCCCACTGACATCACAAGTGATGTCAGTGGGAGTGCTTTCGGCTCTGTTAGAGCCGAATTGACTCTAGGGCTTGTGGCAATGAGACCCTACCACAAGGATCTCGTCGCAAGCCCGATGGTCGTGATGGTCTTGACCATTACGACCATCTTCCTGGTCGTTCGCTGTAGCTGTGGGTGGTCACCCACAGCTATGCGAGCGGCCAGGAGGCCGCTCTAAAAAAACAGAAGGCCGGCCCTGATTCAGAGCGAGCGCTTTGTCAGAGCGTCCAGCTCTGAATCAGGCCCTGAGTCCGACTCTATTCCATTAACAGCAATCTGCATACCTGCAAGTACCTGCTCAGAATCTTTAGTGTAAATGGAATTGCCAGCAGGAAGGAGGAACTCATACTGGTCTAGGCCTGAGCCCATCACTGGTCACAGGAATATCGTGATATTCATACTATAATCAATAACAGTAATAAAGATAGATAAAGGTCTGACCCAATATCCTGGAAAAGGGGTTTTGTATTTCTTTGAAAAGGATACCTACATTTTTGCAACATGCTGTGTCTAGGGGTATATTTAATAAAGGTCGATTTTAATCAATTTAAAATCCATCAAAATCGATCAACATCGATGTTGTGTTTCTGGGGCTACTCACACCTTTACTTATACTTAAAAAACCCAAATAAAAAAATGTCTGTTAGTAAAGGTGTGATTTAGCCCCAGAAACACAACATCGATGTTGGTCGATTTTGATGGATTTTCAATCGATCAAATTCGATTAAAATCTTTAGTAAACATACCCCTTAGTGTCTTTGATAAGGCAAGACCTAAATATGATAAGTGACTGGTATGGAGACAAATGGTAGCGATAAATGTGTGATTTCTCTTCTGATAAAACTATCAGCCATCTGAAATATATGTAATGCTTTTAAAAGAGTTGTTTAATTGTGATTTAAGAGGCGTGGCCTATTTTATATCTTGTCACTGTGGAGTGCAGTATGTAGGTCAGACAACTAGACAAGCCAAAGAACGCTTCAGGGGGCAAATTTGGAACTTAGGGAATAAAGATTAAATATTTTCAGTATCCAGTCATGTTACATTGGTACATTAGGGAGAGATGAATTGGATAAATATCATGTTATAGTGAAGTCATAAGGTGCCCATACACGGTGCGATTTTTTACAAGATTCGGACGTTTTCAATTATTCGTAATGACCAATCGTGTAAAAAGTAACGTATTCCAGTACGATGACGATGCGCGTACCCGGCGTCGTGTATCGGCATCGCAGATCAACTGAACCTGCAGTAAGATTTTGACCTATCGTGTAGGATTTGACAACACATTGTACGCTGTTTTGCTTGATGTACGATTGCGATGTGCGATTTACGATGTCCCTGGCCTCTCCCCTCCTCCATGTTCTGACAGACGAGGGAGAAGAGGAAGCAGCAGCATCAGCATAGGCTATTTTGCGGAGCTTTGCCTATAAAAAGTGAGTAATCGCCTGTATTATATGTACACCCTGTACCACAAATGCATAGTAACCACTGCACCCCCAATGCGTATTAACCCTTGCCCCACCAATGCATAGTAACCACTGCACCCCCAATGCGTATTAACCTCTGCCCCACCAATGCATCATAACCACTGCACCCCCAATGTGTATTAACCCCTGCTCCACCAATGCATACTAACCACTGCACCCCCAATGCGTATTAACCCCTGCTCCACCAATGCATACTAACCATTGCAACCCCAATGCGTATTAACCCTTGCCCCACCAATGCATCGTAACCACTGCAACCCCAATGTGTATTAACCCCTGCCCCACCAATGCATCGTAACCACTGCACCCCCAATGTGTATTAACCCCTGCCCCACCAATGCGTCGTAACCACTGCACCCCCAATGTGTATTAACCCCTGCCCCACCAATGCATCGTAACCACTGCACCCCCAATGCGTATGAACCCCTGCCCCACCAATGCATCGTAACCACTGCACCCCCAATGCGTATTGTAACCTCTGCACCCCCAATGTACCCTATGCCACCAACGTACTAGCCCATCAATGGTTAATATCCACTGTACCCGCTCCCATAGCCAATGTTATGACAATGTAAATGTGGAAGACGCGCTTTCACGAAAGCTGCTGGTAAGTGGGGTAGTCAACCCCAGAAAAACAAAGAGAAAAACATATATAGATAGAACCAGCGCTACTAAGTTGGTGAGTATAACATATGATGGTGGACAGGTATCTCTGAGTTGAATCAATATATTATTTATTAAAACTAAAACACACATATGTGCAAAAACTTGAGATCTGTAGTTAGGAAACATCAATAATAATTGCATATATATATATATATATTGACACAGATATAAAAACAATAAACAATCCACCAATAAAAATCAAGGTTGGAAATAGGACTCTCTCCTCAATGTTCCGAGATAATTTGATATTAAGGCAATATAACGTTACCAATAGGCTGTATGAGCCTAAGGAGGAGTCCTCTGGCATCCAGCAGTAGGTGATAGGGCTGAAGCGTTATAACAAAGAATCATCAAAGGCACATGCAATGGTAACTTGCTGATAGGCAATCCTCTGGCATCCAGCAAACAGATTGAATAAGCTGAAGCACAATCCTCAAGGAATCCTCTCAGGTTTCAGAGATACTTATTGGATAATGAGGCAATTTGATAATGAAGCAATGAAACGTTACCAATAGACTGTATAGGCCTGGCAAGGAGTCCTCTGGCATCTAGCAATAGGTGATAGGGCTGAGACGTAATGACAGGGAATCATCCAAGGCACATGCAATGGTAACTTGCTGATAGGCAATCCTCTGGCATCCAGCAAACAAACTGAATAGGCTGAAGCACAATCCTCAAGGAATCCTCTCAGGTTTCAGAAATACTTGGACAGGGAGAGTTCAAGTCCAGAATAATGTACGAGGGTTGTTCAAAAAGTAATGCCTAAATGCTCATAACTCTGAAATAATATGCAATATTTATTTGAAACTTCGTCAGTTTGTAGTTTAATATGTCTGCTAGCTATATATGTATTTTTGTTTAGGTAGTCCAAGAAATACCATGGAATCCAAGATGAAACAAAGAGCCGTCATTGAATTTCTGGAAAAAGAAGGCTGCAGTGCTACAGAAAGAAACGACTGAAAAAAGTGTATGGTGAGTGTACAATTGACTTATAGCAATGTCAGAAGGTGGATGAAGCGTTTTCAATCGGGAGAATCGTCCGTGTGCGACAAACCTTGTGGTGGCAGACCATCGACTGCAGTGACAGCAGAGATCCGGCACAAAGTCGATGCCATGATTCAGAAAGACCGTCGTGTGACCATCAGAGATGTCAGTGATGAACTTGAATGGAGCCATGGCACTGTAAAAACACTAATCAATGATTTTGGATATCGTAAAGTGTGTGCTAAATGGGTTCCAAAGAAAATAACCAGGGATCATAAGGCCCAGAGGGTGGAAGTGTGCAATGACCTTTTGACCAACTTTGAAGCCAACCCTGAGACGTTTTTGGAAAATGTCATTACAGGAGATGAGACCTGGGTATTCCTTTATGACCCAGAAACAAAGGCCTAATCAAAGCAATGGAAACACCCAAGTTCACCTAGGCCAAAAAAGTTTAAATCACAGCGATCTGTAAACAAAGTCATGGCCACATTCTTCTGGGATTGCCGAGGTGTTATTCTCATTGATGACTTGGAACCAAACCAATCAATCAACAGTGATCGATACATTATTACACTTAAGAAGCTGAAAGAAGCCATCCGCAAAAAAAGGTCAACAATTCCACTGTCAAATGTCATCTTATACCATGACAATGCCAGACCTCACACTTCGATGGCAACATCTGCGGCCATTGCCAAAATGGGGTGGGCAATAATGCCACATCCACCATACAGTCCTGATTTGGCCCATTCTGACTCATCTGTTTGGCCCTCTCAAATACTGTCTCCGGGGTCAACATTTTGAAGACATAGAGGTTGATAAAAACGGCATATATGTTCCTGGGTCAAACACCAACCACTGAAATTTATCCAAAGTGGATTCACAGCTTGGGTTGAGAGGTGGAGAAAATGTTTGAGGGCAGATGGTGAATTTTTTGAGTTGAGTCATTCTGTTACTAAGACTTCAAAGTATTTTACAGCAAATTTTCAAATCTGTATCTATAATAAAATTTGAGTTGTGAGCATTTAGGCATTACTTTTTGAACAACCCTCGTATAGCCAACAGAATGTTGATCCAATGGGTGGTGAATGAAGTCTCAACGCGTTTCTCTGAGCAATGACCGCTCAGCTTCCTCAGGAGTGTATACTGTGGGTCAAAAGTATCTCCCTTATAAACCCACCAGATAATTAAAAATCCCAATCACATGTGATAATTAGCAGACAAACAGAGAATCGTCCATCATTTCAAAACATAAAGACACAGACAATCTTACTATATCCCACGTTTACAGGTATTCGAGGGATAGATGTGAAAAATAAATATGAACAGTAAAAAACACAATGTAACACTTGTATTACCTTTAAGTTTCAGTAAAACTGTTCATAAATCAGCTGTGTGTGCGGATTCCCGATCACGTGATGCTCACTAGTCACGAGATCAGGCTCCATTTCTATCAACCTGTAATGAACAGTGCCACGTCAGTGTTACGTGTGCACTGCCTGCAGCAGGTTCCGATCACGTGGTTATTGTTTACTCACGTGATCGGGAGCTTCTATAGTTTTATTATGGTCAGTGTTTAATCATATGACCCAAGGCTCTGTATACGTCAGAGGAAGTTTTAGCAATAAGGCGTAAATGCAGGAATATCCACTGAAATTTAAACAAAGATATTTAAACAAAAACAATTAAGAGGATGAAGCTGATATATGAGATAGGTTGTCGCTAAGCAAAGGAGCTTATTCCATATATTTAAAGGGACATGTTCGTCAAAAAATATTATATCCAATATCTCCCATATTATCAGGTGATAATGAGAAGTTGAAATAGTAAACCTCAAATTAATATATAAAGGAAACATAATAAAAAATATAATAAAAAATATTAATATGATAATACATGAATAAAAGACTGGGATTGATATTATTGGTAACAGACATAAAAACACACAAAAAGTACACATGTAAAAAATTATTATTATGTGTGAATTCATGCACTCATGTGAGATTCAGATAAGCTAACACATATAGGAATGTATGAACATATATTTTGCTCATAAGCTCAGAGGGTTTTAGGTGATGACCGAATTGCGTTCCATTGACTCATTAAGACCCGCAGGGAGCAAAGAGTAGAAAATTCAGCGTCCAAAAGACTTCCGTACTACACAATTTGTTGAATCTATTCCCACCCCTAGAGGTTAAAGCGATGGGTTCTAAACCTACAATCCTAAGACATGAAGGGTCTCTATTATGTTGAGTGTTAAAGTGTCTTGGGACACTGTGTAAGCTACTATGGCTGAGGATATTCTGTCGATGTTCCATAAACCGGGTCCTCAGGGGTCTAATGGTATGGCCAACATAAAATAAACCACAATCGCAAGAAAGAAGGTAAATAATATAAATGGAATCACAATTCATAAAGGAAATCAATATATATTTTTCCCCTGTAAGAAGTATATTCATTTCTGTGGTACGCCTAGCCATATGGGAATACATAGTACATCTTGGTTTCCCACATCTATGAAATCCCAGGGGTCTAGATATTAACCAGTCAGTACCTCCCTTAATTTGGTTAATCTTCTCTATGGGCTCCAGATGATTTGGTGCTAAAATCGATTTAAGGTATCGGTTCTTACAAAAAACAACATGAGGGTGGGTTGGCAATAAATCACATAAAATATTATCCTGTTTCAGGACTCTATAATTGTGAGAGATGATCTCTTTTATCTCCTGAAACCCATTACTATATATATATTTGCAGATAAAGGCCAAGCTTCTGTCATTTTCAACTCTCAGTTTGGAATCCTGATCTATATTATTTTCCAATCTTCTCTTGGGGCGTAAGAGCTCATCTCTCTGCATGTGAAGGACTCCAGTGTATGCCTTCTCTAGCAGTGTTTCAGGATATCCTCTTGATTTGAATGTTTTAATCAAATCTCTAGCTTGGATTGAAAAGATATCAGCTGTGGAACAATTGCGTCTAAGGCGCATAAACTGCCCTTTGGGTAGATTATATTTCCATGGGGCAAAGTGAGAACTGTCAAAGTGTATATAAGCGTTTGTATTAACAGGTTTCATATAGTTTGGTGTTGTAATTTTGCCATCCTGTATCTCAAGTGTCAAATCTAAAAAGTGGAGGGTCAAGTGTGGGATTCAAGAGGAACATCGAAAAGATGAAGGGACTCAAGCCCAGAGGAGAAGGGGCGGGAAAACTAATCAGAAAAAAAGTAAGACATTTCTGATAAACTATGCCAAGGAAAAACAAACAGACATTCAAAATGTATTCAACATTTCATCTAAGAAATTAGACAATGACCAATTATCCCTATTAAGTAAGGGCCTCAAATTTTCCCCTACTAACGAACCTAATATTTATGATCTATATGTCGACCTGAATCGGTTTATCCGTACTTTATGTCGTTAGAGGTTCTTTGCCAAAAAGACGTACGCATGCGCTCGCCCCAGCAGCTCCGTCGCTCACTACAAGACGGGGCGGCTGTCGATGCTGATTGACAGCTCGCCCCGTTTTGTAGGCGGGGAGGTGGGGCGGCTGCACAAACGCAGGCGTTCCCTTAGGAATGCTTGCCGTTTTGTGGGCGGCCCTACTGACATCACTCGTGATGTCAGTAGTGGACTTCCTGTTCTATTAGGAAGTCCACTCAGGCTTGCGGGAGCTGAGACCCTCCCGCAGGGTCTCGCCGCAAGCCCGAATGTCGCGATAATCACGACCATCGCCAGGCCACTCACACAAGCTGTGGGTGGTCACCCACAGCTGTGCAAGCTGCCTGGAGGCCGGGAGAAAAAAAAAAAAGGTACGCCCTGATTCAGAGCGAGCGCATGCAAACAGCGTGCGCCTCTGAATCAGGCCCATAGTGCATACACATCATGCCAAATGTTTTTTAAAAGTTCAAAAGTCCACAATTGTCCATATCACACTAGTGGATACAATCCGCCTGCCATGGTACTGTCACTCTATTAAAGTAGGCCAGGTATTGCTCCCTGACCTCTTAAGTCCGCGCAGTCCCTGTTGACTCCACAACTACAGATGGGGCCACAGAGTGCATTTGCAATGTCTCCTGTGGATGGTCGGGGTCTTCTGCCATAGCCGTGTCTACTGTCCTCTGTTGTATGACAAAGTTTTTCGTAGGTAATTGTGGAGGACACAGCAGGCCAAGACGACTGAATCTATTTTGTCCACACGTAGATTTATAGCCATATGGAAAATTCAGGGACTTTTGCATAGAATGCCAAAGGTGTTTTCCACTATCCTTCATACCCTGAATAGACGGTAATTGAAGATGTGCATTTCTTTTGTCAGGCCCCTTTGCACATATGCCTTCAGCAAGTGTTCATGGAAAGCAAATGCCTGAAAAAACGTAGTTTAGGCCGTGCGTCGTTGCCTTTGTATTTGGCAAATTCAGACAGTTGGTGTTAAGTCTCTCATAGAAGAGGGTTTGTTTAAATGACCCCCCATCAGAAGCACAGCCATTTTTTCCACATCAACAAAAAGAATCTCGGAATTGACTTTCACCACCGCCATGAGCACTATACAAAAATGAACCCTTATAATTGTAATAAAAGGATCTGCTGTGGGCAGGTGGGTTAATGCGGATATGTTTGCCATCAATGTCTCCTCTGCATTTGGGGAAATTCCACCTAAGATCAAATTCATCAGCAATGGTCTGACACTCCTCCACTGTTGTTGGTAACTAGAATAAAGATAGAAAATAAAAATATTAGAAAACATGTTATTAACATTAATCTTTTCTCTCTCTCCTTCAACAGTCTATAACACAATACCACGACCCCCTCACCACCAGTCCACAAAAGGCCCCCCGTAGCGAGTGTGTTGCCGAATTTCCCCAGTCTGCAGCAAGACGGCGTCGTTACCAGTGCAAGTCCCAGGCGCAGCCAGATCCGCTGATTAAACAGGTCGAGCAGGCCCTACAAAAGCCCCCGGACATGTTTGACCACCTGGGCACTCACATAGCCAGTAGTCTACGTGAAATGGACAAAGGTCAGCAAATCCCCGCCCAGAGGGTCATATACGAGACAGTGATCCGGAGGCGTATGAAGCAGCTGGGCACCACAACTAGGCTGACGGATGAGCCTCTGCCCCTGACCATGGTGCAGCCCCGCTATGGGTCATCATCACAGTCGGTATGATGTCGCCACCAACCCACACATCTGAGGCCAACCACAACCCACCCTACACCCCATCCATATAGCTGGCTAGCTATTGGGAGAGATAAAACTTGTTGATATACCAGTTTTTATACATTCCAAACCATGTTGGTTTTGGTAACCATTAAAAAGCAGCCAAGTTGGTTTTGCTTTTAAGTAAAATTAAGGTTAGTGATATGTACAGCCATGTTGGCTGAGTTTTTTCCCTCAGTGTGAAAAACAAAACAAAACATTTTCTTTCATCAGAAACAAATGTGTAGTGTTTTTACTCACTTTAAAGTAGTGGAACTTCAGGACACTCACAATGGCTTGACAAGTGTCTGGTATGATGCGCCCCGAACCTGGGGGAAATGAGGGTCCCAAACTTCAGGTCTTCAAAGGACCTTCCTGTAGCCAGGTACCTCAGGTTAGCAATGAGCCTCTCCTCAGCCGGGATGGCCCTCCTCATGCCGGTGTCCTGCCTCTGGGTATAGGGGGTCACCAGACGCAGCAAATCCTGGAAGGTGGCATCATCCATACACAGGTAATTGCGGTAAATGTCTGGGTTGTTCTCCCTTATCTCCATCTACGGGCATATGGGAGCGGGTCTCCATCCTCATCAGCCACTCCTTGGTCCAGCTAGACCTCATCCACCTCCTCTCCTCAGCTCCATCACCTTTCAGCTTCAGATATCCATAGGCTAGCAGAAGCTTATAGCAATAGGAATCCATCACCACAGAATGTATTTAGTATAGAACACACTTTTGTTAAAGGCAAGCTCAAAGCAAAGCACAATAGCAATGTAAAGCGTTCAGCAGGGTAGAAAACCAAGTCTCACTATAGAGCAGTGTGTGCCCAATGGATGCTGCCTTTTATACCCCCTAGATAAGCCCTCCCCTATTGAGATTCTAGCAGATACATTGTGAGGATGTTTGCTCACATACGATATATCTTAAACGCTTTAGACACATCTAATCGTATGCTCTTTTGTACAATCGTACAATTTTTTGGCACAAATCGTATAGAATTTCAAGGGAAGAATTATCAAGGGAAATCGTATACGAGATCGCATCTTATGCAAATCGCACCGTGTATGGGGGCCTGTAGAAAAGTCAGAGCTTAAAACGGAATGGAATATATTAAAATTGCTCTCTAAACAGGGGGTTTTGGGGAGATTTAGGGCTGAATTTAATTAGCGGGAAACCATGGCTAAAAGCCGCGGCCGCAACTTTTTGCCGTTGAATTGGAAAATTGTGTTAAGTTAATGTGGGTTTCTATAGACTTTAATGCAGCTTTCAGTTCGCACCTCCAGACTAGGAACCCAATTCAGAGATGTACAGTGTTGCAATCGCAGCTGCAATTTTGTATGCTGCAGAGTTGCGATTGTTTGTAAGATAGCACCCTCCCCTAGCAGTACTGAAACACCCACCGGAGCCACCGCACCGCAACAGCGTTCGCATTTGCAGCCCGGGTTCTATAATAATCGTCCATGTGAGTAACATTGGGGTCACACAGCATGGACGCCTGGACTGAGACGTTGGAATCAACTTATGTGCGCATGGGATCGCAGGCGACCCTCCCATCGATCTGCCTTCCTTTCCCGACCACTCCCCCATTTCCTCCCCCAAATGGTGCCTTCCTGTCGTTCACATTGCGATCCCTGAAGCTATGCATGCGTGATCGCAGAGGGGCCTTGGCGCATGCCCAGTTCACAGATAATCGTAAATATCGGAATAGCGTACATCACTGAATCAAGCACTAGGTGAGAAGTAGGGTAAATCCATATTTTAAAGGAAACGTGACAGGTCACAGTACCCCCGAGACATCTCTCTCAATTAATACTAATGTAATAATGTATTTAGAGGTTTTAAATAGTAAAATAGGGTCAATAAAGACATTTTTCATGTAATTTTCTCTAAAAAGCAGAATAATGGGTTTAATAATGTGGGACATATTTGTAGTGGTTTTGAGGATGTGGGACATGTATGCTGAGGTGTATGCTGATAGAATATGTTTTTCTTTTAACTTACAGATGGAAGTTGCAAGTGTTTTTTTTTTTCATTATTTTACAAACTTGTACATACACACACAAACGTAAAAAACAATATATAGATATTTTATGCAGCCCAAATATTGCAGACACTTATTTGTTGAAATACACGTGCTGGCTATTATTTTTCCATAATTTATAAATGTTGCAAAGATCAATCCTTTACCTCATTTACAAAAAGAAATATACACATTTGCCTCTTGCCGCAGTATAACCTTGTATAAAGTTACAATAATTAAAATTCAATAAACCTCAAAAAGCAGCAGGCTGAACACTTTTGAGGTTTTTTTCTATATACTTTTAGTGCAGGTAGTTATTGTTTTCTCTTTCTTCATTTGATGCCATTTAATTGGTTACAAATCCTTTGCGTATGGCAACTAACAGCTTTCTACACTATCCTAACTTATTTGTTTTGGGGTTCAGGATCATTTCCTCACACCCCACATAGGCCGTGCCCTGCAGAATGAACAAAAAAAGAATCCTCCTTTCAGTTGCGTACTTAGGGGCACATTCAATTAGGCGCGAGAAAGCAAAAATCCTGCAGGTGTATTTTTATAGCTCCGTGGCTTCCGACGCCCCCAGCTCATCCCACCCTACTATTGGGCCCACACTGTCCTGTTGGAAGTCTATTAGAAAAAAAAACTTCCATTTCCGCTCGGACTTCCCCGTATATATGTCCTTCTTGTCAAATGTTAATTTTCCTCCTGGATTGGACCATAGAGCTTTTAGTTGTTGGTTGGACAGAGGTCTAGTGTGTGGGGACACAGTGACATCCTTTGATGAATTACAAGGTAATTGGAACTTGCCTCAAGGGGAATTCTGGAGATACCTACAAGTACGCCACTTTCTTTACTCCCTTGGCCCTTCTGGCTCCCTCCATACAGTCTTAAGACCCTTTGAACTTCTTTGTGGTGGTTCCTCGACCCCTACCGCTACTATTTCTTTTGGATGACGTGAGTACCAGTCTTCCACACTTTACTAAAACATGGGACTTGGAGTTTGGCGCTGGGTTAAAATATTTTGTTTGGCACATGCTTGCTCTCTAAGTGTTAGTGTTCGGGAGACCCAATATAAATTGATATCCCGCTGGTATAGGTCTCCGGATGTCCTTTCAAAAATGGGATTAGGCGTACCGAATACATGCTGGCGGTGCTCAAATGCCCCTGGCAACCTGTTTCACATATGGTGGCAACAGGGCCGTTTCTAGGGCCGGGCGACCCCTGCAACCACACGGGGCGCGCCTCCTCCGACCCCTGCTGTAGAAACAGCCTGTGAACTGCCGGGCGCCTGCTGAGATTCAGTTACCAGTGGGCGCCCGGCAGGGCAGGGCAGAGCAGCCGGAGACGGAAGCTCCGGCTTCCGGCTCCCCCAGTGTGCACTATGGGAAAGACGTCATGACTCATGACGTCTTTCCCATAGTGCAGAGGAGCAGCCAAGTGGAGTGGATGCCGGAGCGGGGCTTATGGTAAGTATTAGTGTGTTTTTTTGTGTGTGTGCACGCGGCTTTTACTAGGGACAATACTTGGAGGGGGGGCATGTCTGCTGGGGGAGGCACTACTACTGGGGGCACCCGGGCACTACTACTGGGGACATTACTCTGGGGGCACTTCTGCTGGGGGAAACACTACCACTGGGGGCACCTGGGCACTACTACTGGGGACATTACTCTGGGGGCACTTCTGCTGGGGGAAACACTACCACTGGGGGCACCTGGGCACTACTACTGGGGACATTACTCTGGGGGCACTTCTGCTGGGGGAGACACTACCACTGGGGGCACCCGGGCACTGCTACTAGGGACATTACAATGGGGGCACTTCTACTGGGGGCATTGCTTAGGAGGCACCACTACTGGGGGAATTACTCAGGGCCCAGGGGCACTACTACTTGGGGCTTTACTACTTGGGGCACTACTACAGAGGGAGTATTAATATTGGGGGCATTAATACTGGGGAATTTATACAGGGGACACTACTACAGGGGGCATTACTATTGGGGGCAATACAACTGGAGACGCTACTACTGGGGCACTACAACAGGGACCATCACTGTTGGGGACATTACTGATGTGGACATGACTACAGGGGGCACAAGTCTATAGGGGGCACTACTAATGGGGTCATGGCATAGGGGGCACCACACCGGGGGGCACTACTACTGGGTGCACTGCACTACCACTGTGGGCACTGCATAAGGGGCATAAATACAGGGGGCACGTGTGGTTTTAAAACATAGTTTGTGGTTCTGGCTTTTCCAATATATTTTATGTGGAAGTGGTTTGTTGCAGTGTAATCCCTAAGTGGCCTTTTCAGTGTATTTTATGTGGACCTGGCTTATTACAGTGTATTTTATGTGGATCTGGCTTGTATCTTCAATGTGCTGGGCTCGACCCCCAACCTTACTAAAAACGGGTGTGATACAAGGTCATACTTCTGCAAATGTCACACCAAAGGCATGCACACACAAGTGCGGCGTGGGTTTGTGACAGCTAGGCCACACCCCAATTTTTGAGAGCGCGCCGAAGGCGCGCGCATGATGTCTGTCTTTCTTTTAACTACATATATTTTTCAGCGCTTTGCCTCTGACAGGTTAGCCACCCCTGGGCTCAGTAGTCACAGCAGCTGACATTCTGTGGTCTTTCAAGACAACGATCCATTACTGTGGTACCACACCCCCCATGATGAGGCCACGCCCACAATATTACTGCTTCTTGAGGGAAGGGGGGGGGCGCATTTTGACTGCTCGCCCTGGGAGCCTCAGACCCTAGAAACTACCCTGGGTGGCAATGCTCTCTCCTTCGCCCGTTTTGGTCAGAAGTCCTTAAACTTTCTGCAATTATAATTGGGGAACCGGTTCCATCTGATCAGTTGTTCTGGCTGTTCCACCTACCCCCCACCCCCATCTCAAGATATAAGAAGTCCCTGTTGTGCCATTTAAATAACGCAGCTAAGTCAGTTATCCCGGTAAAGTGGCGCTCCTCCTCTCCTCCAACAGTAAGGGACTGGTTTAATAGAGTTGACCTCTACATGGAGATGGAAGATATCTGGTCTTCTATAGAAGATAACTACACAGCTTTTAGGGATACATGGTATCGTTGGCTAGATTTCAAGGACTCGACCACTTTTAAGAATATTATTGCAACACATTCTTCCTAAGCCTCTTCACAGTTTGCGGCACCCTCGGGGTTCATAACTTGACCGACCCTTCGATTTAAATAGGGGGGAGCTGCTTCTCCTTTACTTGTTTTTGTTGAGCTCGGATCTGTATTTATTTTTTCCGGAGCTGTATTTATTTTTATTTATTTATTTCTAATTATTTCTTTCTTTCTTTATTTTATTTTTATGTTTATTTTGGTTTGTTTGTCTTTTGTTTTTGTGTACTGTTTTTTGGTTTTTTATTGTTTTTGTGTTATATTTTATTTGTATGTAACCAGTGAAATGTATGTGATTTCTATGTTTGTTTCCTATTATAAGCAAAATTAATCAATAAAAACCAATTTGCAATAAAAATCCTGCAGGTGTGGGATTTTTGCTATCCAATTAGGAGCGGGGTTTTTTGATTATTTTTTGATTTTTTTTGCGCACCTCCAGAGTAAGACCAATTCTTCCTAAAATCCATAAGTTTAGAAAAAATGGTCGGGAAATGCTCTGGGACCCCGGTGGCACCCCTCCTAATGCAGAATAAGCAATTGGAAGTTTCAAATCAGCTTAATTAGTCAGTGAATACTCACCTTCTGAAGAGCTGTCTTCTCCCTCCAGCTTCGGGACCCAGTCTCTTGCAGTAGCAGTGAGTATGTCAAGTGTTTGTAAGTGTGTGTGTATGAGTCAGTGTGTATATGTATGAGTGAGTGTGTATATGTATGAGTGTGTGAACCCAGTAGTAAGTATGCCCCCCCAGAACGGCCTCTGGGAGAACTACCTCTCCCAGCAGCCCTGGTGCCTCCCTGCAGTCACTGGAGCCTGCCAGCAGCCCCTGGGACTCCCAGCAGCCCTCTGCCGAGTGAGAAGATGAGTGGAGACCACCGGGCAAGACATTTTTTATATATTATTTCTTTACGCGCAGCTGGGTTTTCAGCTCTGAAAACCCCGCAACCACTTTTTTAAATTGGATACTGTGGGTATCGGGAGTGCGCATACACGCAGTAATCGAAAATTGGGCGCAAGGTTTTTTTCCTCGCTAAACCTCGCGCCCAACTGAATATGCCCGTTAGGTGGGTTTCCTGAAATGGCGTGTCCTGGGGCCCTATTTGTTTCCTAGTGGCTGACCCCTTGCCTGAGACCAGAAAATTAACTGTACTGTGTTTATTTATTAAGGTTTTTTTAATATAGTGTTTATATTAGTATCAAAGGATTATCTGCTTTTTTTTTGGGGGGGGGGTAAGGTTTAATTATTAATGTGAATACTATTGAGTTAATTAAGTTCATGTCAGGTCTGGTTACCTGGGCAGAGACCTATTATTAGACATGAGTGCTACTGATGTAAAGACGGGGCTGGTTGGTGCTTCCTATATTTCATGTACTCATCCTTTTAACAAACAGGGCCCCAAAGTTCTAGGATCCAGATAATCTACAGCAGGTAGTGAAAGCTGCATGAACAGGTAGGAGAGAGCAGCACAATCTGGCCATTGCATACCTCCCAACACGAGCCATCCCAGGAGGGACAAAATGCTCTGTTCCTGGACTTCCCTCTTAATTTATGATTTCCATCGCCTGTTTTGAACTAGTTACTGGATAAGAAAGGTGATTCAAACACAGGTGATGGCAATATGCATGTCCTATATTCCCGCAAAGTAGGGACTTTGGGGGTGATTCAGCTTCGGATGGAATTGTACAGCTGCACATAGGCAGCTTTACAGTTCCGTCCTTGCTAACATACAAATGCATCAGGAGGTGTATGACACCCCCTGCAGCATTTGCAATCCCAGGACTGCGACCGAGGTCGCAGGCTGGGATAACCATCACGACCATCGGTCGAGTTGGTGGATGGCACCGGGCCGCCGGCCAGCCGAGTAAGCTGAGGCTTACTCAGGCTGGCCGGCTTGCGGGGCCAGGAAACTGCATCCGTAGACGCAGTCCCTGGCCTTGACACTAATACGGGTCCAACACCACCAGTTTCCGGGAACACCGGCCGTCCCCGCACCGCTCCTTAAATGCAATCAGGCAGAGGCATAGAAGGGTCTGCGTGCGATCAAGCAGGACCCGTTCTGCACATTTGCAGAGCGGGTCCTGCGCATGTGTAGAATCCCGATAATCGGGAATCTGTGTTCAGCTTTACACATACGTGCAAAGCTGAATCCCGGCACCAGCATCCCGACGATGAGTACTGGCGTTAGGGGGATGGTTAGGGTTAGGAGCAGGCACTAGGGGGAAGGTTAGGTTTAGGGTGCAGGGTGGGGGAAGTTAGGTTTAGGCGCTAGGGGGAGGGTAGATTTAAGAAGGAGAGGGGCAGGGTTAGGATACTGAACAGGTGTCTGTATCCTAACCCTGTCAGGATGCCGGCATCAAGATTCTGACCGCCGGGATTCCGAGCGCTGGCATCCCGTACCCAACCAGTCTAAAATTACAGCCAGACACTTGCAAGATGGTCATGCCCACTCAAGCAGCGTGGTGTGGAAACTCCCCTCTAGAGCCTACATTTGCTCCAGCCTTCAATGCATTATACATAATACACTATGGGCCTGATTCATTAACGATCGCAACTCCGATTACGCATGCAGACGGCTGATTGTTGCGTACTGTGAATGAATCGCAGCGCACGAAGGCCCCACTGCGATCACACTGACTATGCAGACCCACTCCAGAGTGATTGACAGGAAGTGACTGTCAATCACTTGTGAAGGTTGTGAAGGGGGGGGGGCAGCGAAATGCAGGCATGTCATTGTGTTTGAACACCGTTACAGGGGCATGCATAAATTAGCCACTACGATGGCATACGCAGCTTGAGCAAATTCTGAGTAAGGTGCGTGAGTCTCCGATGCTACTCGATGTTACCGATGGCTTTCGCAGACTTGCAAAGTATTACGGATGTGAGTAAGGGGATGCGGGCGTCCTTCTGTTAGTCTGCGACTGCATTGCACTTGCAAACATTAGCATATTTTCGCAGTGGGCCTGCGTGCGTAATGAAGTAGGCCCTATGCTCTCTCACACTGCCATGACTCCTCCAGACACAGATCCCTGGACTATGGAACTGATTATCGTCACTGACTGAGCAATGATAAGATAGCCACCTGTTTTGTCCAATTTATTACAAGGAGTAACGTAATAGTGCTAATGTATGGTTGACATTGTCAGACAGATTTATTCTGCAGAGACTTTGCAGCTTGCACAGTTACAGCCACAGGCACGCTCTGCAAATAACAGACATATAACTACACGAGGACGTATGTAGTAATGTGAAGCTCATACACCAATAAGACAAACATATAAACACATTGATGGAGACATTTAACGAAAATGAACATTGAAGTACACGCTATTATTTGTCTACCACTTGCTGGAGGCTGCTGTATGAGTGCAGTCCACAGAATGCGGAGCAAGAACAAGATGTAACATGACAGCCCCCCAGGACACAACAAGAATGTCAGATATCTGAAGGAACAGAGCGTCTGATTCAGACCCGCTCGCTAAGATGCATACTCTCGCTGCTGCCGATGGTATGCAGAGTGTATGCATTGTGCGCGTGTGTATGTATTGCAGTGCGCGTGCGCATACCTTAGCGAAAGTTCACAATGCATTCGCTCGCTGCGCATAGACAGCCCAGCAGAGTGAGTGACAGGAGAAGCCATTTGTAGGCGGTAACAGGAGCTGGCCATTAATAACGGGGGAGTGGAGGTGCAAACGCAGGCGTGCCTGAGCATCTCAATGGCGTTTTAGAGGTGTGCATAATTATAAGACAGCATCATAGTACACGTCACCTGGCTGGTTTTTACACTGAAGTGCTCGCAGTGCTTGGGCAGGGTATGGTCAACCTCAAGCGCTGCGATAGCATCCGATGTACCGATGGTTGCATACACTTCCTGGACATGACATGCACAAGTGGGCATCTTAAGACAGGCTGGTGGGTGTCTGCATACACTATGTGATCGCTCTCTAAGAAATACTGGGCGTGCTAATGCATTGCTGTGTGGTAGCGCTGCCTACGCAATTTGCATACACATAGCATCTAGCGAGCGGCTCTGAATCAGGCCCAGAGTACGGTTTAAATCCTTCCTGTGCACAAACATTGGGAAATCAATCCCTTCCCAACACACACTTCTTATACACAGTCTTCAGGGATCAGAACCACAACACACATACACACTACAAGATTATCTGGCCAATCTGGTTGGTTGGAACGAAAATCTGGAAATGTATGGGAGCAAATGACAATTGCCTGTCAAGGGGTGGGATATATTATGCAGCAAGGGAACAGTCAGTTCTTGTAGATTACAGTATGGGGGGTATTCAATTAGGTGCGAGAATAGCATAAATCCCACACCTGCGGGGTCTTTCCTGTAGATGCAGGATGTTTGCTATGCACCTCCAGAGCACGTCCAATTTTTTCTAAAATACATAATTTTTAGGAAAAATGGCAGGAAATGCTATTGGACCCCCGCGGCACCACCTCAATGACTAATTAAGCAATTGGAGGTTTCCTGTTCGTTTATTTAGCCAGTAATTACTCCTTCCGAAGCTGTGTCTTCTTCCTCCAGCGTCGGGACCCGGTGTTCTGCAGCAGCGGCGTGTGTAAGTATGTTGTATGAGTGTGTGTAGTGTATGTGAGTGTGTGTAAGTATGTTGTATGAGTGTGTGTAGTGTATGTGAGTGTGTGTAAGTATGTTAAATGAGTGTGTGTAGTGTATGTGAGTGTGTGTAAGTATGTTGTTTGAGTGTGTGTAGTGTATGTGAGTGTGTGTAAGTATGTTGTATGAATGTGTGTAGTGTATGTGAGTGTGTGTAAGTATGTTAAATGAGTGTGTGTAGTGTATGTGTGTGTAAGTATGTTGTGTGAGTGTGTGTAGTGAATGTGTGTAGTGTATGCAAGTATATTGTGTGAGTGTGTGTAGTGTATGTGTAAGTATGTTGTGTGTGTGTAGTGTATGTGAGTGTGTGTAAGTATGTTGTATGAGTGTGTGTAGTGAATGTGAGTTTGTGTAAGTATGTTGTGTGAGTGTGTGTAGTGTATGTGAGTGTGTGTAAGTATGTTGTGTGAGTGTGTGTAGTGTATGTGAGTGTGTGTAAGTATGTTGTGTGAGTGTGTGTAGTGTATGTGTGTGTAAGTATGTTGTGTGAGTGTGTGTAGTGTATGTGTGTGTAAGTATGTTGTGTGAGTGTGTGTAGTGTATGTGTGTGTAAGTATGTTGTATGAGTGTGTGTAGTGTATGTGAGTGTGTGTAAGTATGTTGTATGAGTGTGTGTAGTGTATGTGAGTGTGTGTAAGTATGTTGTATGAGTGTGTGTAGTGTATGTGAGTGTGTGTAAGTATGTTGTATGAGTGTGTGTAGTGTATGTGAGTGTGTGTAAGTATGTTGTATGAGTGTGTGTAGTGTATGTGAGTGTGTGTAAGTATGTTGTATGAGTGTGTGTAGTGTATGTGAGTGTGTGTAAGTATGTTGTGTGAGTGTGTGTAGTGTATGTGAGTGTGTGTAGTGAATGTGAGTTTGTGTATGTTGTGTGAGTGTGTGTAGTGTACGTGTGTGTAAGTATGTTGTGTGAGTGTGTGTAGTGTATGTGTAAGTATGTTGTGTGAGTGTGTGTAGTGTATGTGAGTGTGTGTAAGTATGTTGTGTGAGTGTGTGCAGTGTATGTGAGTGTGTGTAAGTATGTTGTATGAGTGTGTGTAGTGTATGTGAGTGTGTGTAAGTATGTTGTATGAGTGTGTGTAGTGTATGTGAGTGTGTGTAAGTATGTTGTATGAGTGTGTGTAGTGTATGTGAGTGTGTGTAAGTATGTTGTATGAGTGTGTGTAGTGTATGTGAGTGTGTGTATGTTGGATGAGTGTGTGTAGTGTATGTGAGTGTGTGTAAGTATGTTGTATGAGTGTGTGTAGTGTATGTGAGTGTGTGTAAGTATGTTGTATGAGTGTGTAGTGTATGTGAGTGTGTGTAAGTATGTTGTATGAGTGTGTGTAGTGTATGTGAGTGTGTGTAAGTATGTTGTGTGAGTGTGTGTAGTGTATGTGAGTGTGTGTAGTGAATGTGAGTTTGTGTATGTTGTGTGAGTGTGTGTAGTGTATGTGTGTGTAAGTATGTTGTGTGAGTGTGTGTAGTGTATGTGTAAGTATGTTGTGTGAGTGTGTGTAGTGTATGTGAGTGTGTGTAAGTATGTTGTGTGAGTGTGTGCAGTGTATGTGAGTGTGTGTAAGTATGTTGTATGAGTGTGTGTAGTGTATGTGAGTGTGTGTAAGTATGTTGTATGAGTGTGTGTAGTGTATGTGAGTGTGTGTAAGTATGTTGTATGAGTGTGTGTAGTGTATGTGAGTGTGTGTAAGTATGTTGTATGAGTGTGTGTAGTGTATGTGAGTGTGTGTAAGTATGTTGTATGAGTGTGTGTAGTGTATGTGAGTGTGTGTAAGTATGTTGTGTGTGTGTAGTGTATGTAGTGAATGTGAGTTTGTGTATGTTGTGTGAGTGTGTGTAGTGTATGTGTGTGTATGTTGTGTGAGTGTGTGTAGTGTATGTGTAAGTATGTTGTGTGAGTGTGTGTAGTGTATGTGAGTGTGTGTAAGTATGTTGTGTGAGTGTGTGCAGTGTATGTGAGTGTGTGTAAGTATGTTGTGTGAGTGTGTGTAGTGTGTGTGTGTGTATGTTGTGTGAGTGTGTGTAGTGTATGTGTGTGTAAGTATGTTGTGTGAGTGTGTGTAGTGTATGTGAGTGTGTGTAAGTATGTTGTGTGTGTGTAGTGTATGTGAGTGTGTGTAATTATGTGAGTATCTGTGTGACCCACCGAACTACATCTCCCAGCAGCCCCCTACCTAGCGCAAACATGTAGGGGAGAGACCACCATAGAGGTAAGTAGTTTTTTGTTTCTCTCGCACCGCGTGGTTTTCAGTGCTGAAAGCCCTGCGTGCAAATTTTTAAAAATTTAATACAGCGGATATCGCTAGCGTGCATACACGCGGTATTCCAAAATTGGGCGAGCGGTCCACGTGATTTTTTGAGGAGAAAATCTTGCTCCCAATTTAATTACCCCCTATGTGATGGAAGCAGGAAAAATGGGCAAACGTAAGATCTGAGAGACTAGGACAAGGGCAAAATTGTGTTAACTAGACGACTGGGTCAGAGCATCTCCAAAACACCAGGTTTTGTGCGGTGTTCCCAGTATGCAGTGATATCTAACAAAAGTGGTTCAAAGAAGGACAACTGATGAATTGGTGACAGGGGCCCTCATTCAGAGCCGTACGCTCTGAGCAGAGCGCACGCTCTGAATGAGGGCCGCCCTCCATAAAAATGGAGCGTCCTCCTGGACGCTCGTATAGCTGTGGGTCACCACCCACAGCCTATACGAGCGTGCAGTTTGATGGCCGCGATGGTCGTGACCATCGAAACTGCGAGCCGGAGCCTGCGGTTGAGGTTTTCAACCGCAAGCCCCGGAGTGATTTTGGCTCTATCAGAGCCAAAATCACTCCCACTGACATCACTAGTGATGTCAGTGGGCCGGCTTCTGACGGGAGGCGTTCCCTTGGGAACGCCCCCGTCAGGGAGGCACGCCCCCGGCACGCCCACCAAAGGGGGGGTGCTGTCAATCAACATCGACAGCACGCCCCCTTTGATCAGACACAACGAGCGAAGGACTTTCCTTCGCTCGTCGCGTCTGGCGCATGCGCACGACGGAGCTCCCTCCGTCGTGCGCATGCTCAGTGCAGAACATCGACCCACTTGCGAGCGGACAGCCGCTCGCGAGTGGGTCTGAATCAGGGCCAGGATCATGGACGCCTAAGACTCATTGATCCGCGTGGGGAGTGAAGGCTAGCCCGTGTGGTCCGATCCAACAGAGCTACTGTAACACTAATTGCTGAAAACGTTAATGGTGGCTATGACAGAAAGGTGTCAGAACACACAGTGCATCCTTTGGAGTATCTATAATGGGTGCACACGAGACCCTGGGTGGGGAGGGGCACACTGAGTTTCCAGACAACTGGTAGACAATAAAAAGGTCGACACCAGAAGGTCAACATGACAAAAGGTTGACAGTACAGAATGTCGACAGGTTCAAAAGGTCAACACAATTTTTTTTGTCTAGGGTTAGGGTTAGACACTTACCGGGGGGTTAGTTTTAGGCTGCAGAAGAGACGGTTAGGTTTAGGCACTTACTGGACGATTAAGTTTAGGCACCAAGGGGGACAGTTAGGTTTATGCACCAAGGGGAAGGTTAGGTTTAGGTTAAGGATTAGAAAAACAAAAAAAATGTGTCGAGCATGTTTGTGTTGACCATTCTCATGTCAGCCTTTTGTACCTGTTGACCTTCTGTACTGTCTAACATTTTTCATGCCGACCTTTACCCATGTCGACCAAATGACTGTCAATCTATTGATACACTGCACCCATGGCTAATACTAAGTACCGCAACAGCAACACAAATCACCCGGAAAATGGTGCAGCTGCCAAATTCTGTAGATTTATACACGCGTAGTAGTCTCAGGGTCCATGGCGCAGGTGCAATTTTACCGGAGACCTGCACATGTGCAGTATACTCTGGCACAATGCCAGAATCTACTGTACTGCAGTGAGGAGGGGGCATGCACGGAGCCCCCTCTTCTCTTAAACTGCTGCTGAGCGCATCAGTTTGCTGTGCACGGGTCTGAGTAGCCGCAGACCTGTCAGAGTGCCCATGCTGACCTCTGTCCACCGCTGATAGTGCCTACAATGGGCTCGAGAGCACCAGAACATGGAGCAATGGAAGAAGGTGGCCTGGTCTGATGAATCAATTTTTCTTTTACATCATGTGGATGGCTGGGTGCTTGTACATCGTTTACCTAGGGAAGAGATGGTACCAGGATGCACTATTGGAAGAAGGCAAGCCTGCGGAGGCAGTGTGATGATCTGGGAAATGTTCTGCTGGGAAACCTTGGGTTCTGGCATTCATGTGGATGTTATTTTGACATGAACCACCTACCTAAGCATTGTTGCAAGGTGTTGACTTGGCCTCCAGATTTCCCAGATCTCAATACGATGGAGCATCTGTGGGATCTGCTGGTAAGCCATGGAGACCTCACCATGCAACCTGCAGGACTTAAAGGATCTCCAGCTAACGTCTTGTTGCCAGATACAAGACACCTTCAGAGGTCTTGTGGAATCCATGACTCGACGGGTTTGGGGACCGACACAATATTAGGCAAGTGGTTTTAAAGTTATGGCTGATGGGTGAATATCCATCTATGGGGTTGATTCAGAGTCACACAAAGTGTTGTAGATGCCGGCAGACGCAGAAGGCTGATACTGATTCTGAAGATGTTCTCAGTGAGAAAGAAACGCGTTAAGGGTGTCTCCAGACCAAGAAGCTGCATCTGACCTGTATTGCTGAACTACGGCAGACTGATTAGCACAAATTCTCCAAATCTGACTTTTCGTTGGAGAGTGGAGTGCTTGCACTTGATACAGCTCCACAAGTCACAATTACAGCTGGAGGACACAGCTCGCGGCGCACTAGTGCACGGACCCCCTGACCGCAGCGGGGGGGAATATGATACGAGTCCGGAGCCGCAGTTATAGCAGTGTGACCTGGCCTGCAATTAACTCCACATGGACCAGGAGAGTGGAGCGTCTTGCACTTAAATACAGCCCCACAAGCCGCAATTACAGCTGGAGGACACAGCTCAAAACGTACTAGTACACGGACCCCTTGACCACAGCTACAACAGCGGGCACTCTACACAAGTCCTGAGTCGCATCAGCAGACCGGGGGGGAATATTACACGAGTCCGGAGTTTCAGTGATAGCAGTGTGACCTGGCCTGCAATTAACCCCACACGTACCAGGTGAGCGTACATAGCCGGCAGAACGGCTCTCCTCAATTGACTGAATAAGGTGGGTCCTTGGGTGCAATACAGGCCGGACCTCCCCTCTCACTGATATTGGGAAAGTGGGGCATTATTGCGGCAATTAACACTGCTTGATCCCACATAGGTTAAAACCATTAAAGGAGCCGTAATTACAGTTACCACCATACAGACCCCTTCTACCACTGACATTGGTGGAGGGAGGATACATTGCGACTATATTATTAGTGGGCCTGGTCAAACCTGCCGCAAGGGTAAGATGACCGCTCGATGTATGTTGATGTTACCGATATTTACGCAGGTAACCGACGTTGTACGCATATGAGACGGCAGCGGTGGGCGTCCTTATGCTCAGGTAAGCTTTGGAACTATTAGCATGTTTTTGCAGCTGTGTTATGTGCGAAATTGCAGCTGTGATCGCATTAGCGTCAATCTCCTAATCAGGCCCTCAGTCGGGATGTAGTCAGTTCGCTGGCGGATGGGATGCTGGCCGACGACATCCGACCCAGGACTAATGATAGGCCTCGAAATCCTGACGCCGCAATCTTGACAGACGCCATCTCAATCGAAGGTACACTGGGGTGTCTTAGCTGTTAGCTGCAGAGGGGGGGGGGGTTAGGTTTAGGCACCACAGCAGGGTTAGGATTAGGCTTTTGGGGGGGGTTGGGGTTAGGCACCACTAGGGGGGTTAGGGTTAGACACTAATGGGGGGGGGGTTAGTATACTTCGGGATTCCCGGCATCGGGATGCTGCTATCTGCATTTTGACAGTAGGCACCCCGACTGATGGTATTTCATACCCAACACCCTCAGTCAGTTTGATTATACCATCTGCGCACAAGTATGGAAATCCTTAAAACCTACACTGTTATGGTGCATACACACGGTCAAACTTCTGGTCAATCAGATAACAATAATGATCGTTGTCTGATCGTCCTGCATGTGCTGGATGTTAGATATTGAACATCCAGCACTTGCACCAACCCCCCCAATGACTATAACGACCCGCGATTAACGATAGCGGGTCCCTTTAGTAACCAGACCAACATGGTCAATATCAACCAGGTTCGGGCTGAATGCACGGGCGATGGTCGATATTGATCATCCGTGCCGGCGCATTGACCATCGTTTGAAGGGGCCAGAAACTGATAGATTTGAACGATAACGATATGATCGATATCGTTATCGCTCAAATCGACCAGGGAAATCTGACCGTGTGTATGCACCTTTAGGGTGCTTTGAGGACCGAGTTTGGGGACCCCTGCTCTAATACATAATAATGCATAGTTAACAAACGTGTATGTAGCATGTATTCTTACCAGTTTGACTAGTGAGCCATAGTTAGTGTTCATTCTAGCACCCTGCATCTTTCACAACCCATGTAGTTCCTCTTTCCTGCCTGGGGTGTCGCTCTCTGCTCTGGTTTTTTCACCTGCTGGGCTCATTGGACACTTCATACTGATATATTGCTTCTCTGCAATAGTAATATTCCCTAGTAAGACAAGGGGGTTAAATTACTATGTGGCACTTTTAAATGCGGCTGTGTCTTCAATGGTTTTGGCCACTGGGATTAAAAGGGGCAATAATACAGCAAGGCTTGTATATAATTATCCTTCTAAATCTAGCGACTAAAACAGCCAAAATCGCAGCGGCTTTGAAAACCGCTGCATAGTAAAATTACCCCCAAAGGCCATTTGTGATGGTCTGGAAACCGTGACATGTAACATGCTTACTGCTATAGTAGATAGAGCCTGTGTAATATGTTGCAGATACTGTATAGACACCTATAAATGAATTGCCAAATTGAATGGCGAAACGTCAAGACATTCTGGAAGTGGTTAGAATATGGTATACATTCTTACTTCTGACTGCAATTACAGTGGTCCAACATGAGAAATATGATTTACAGTACATAAGCTATATGTAAAGTATACAAGTCACTGCAATAATCATATACAAGTATGAGTGTATCTCAGGGTATCCTCTCTTCAGAACACTGTGGTTTGCTTGTCAAACAATTTAGAATGCAGTGATTTTGTTTATGCGACCTTAACCTGAATATATTAGTAATTAAAGGAATGAAGATGAGTTTTGCAACCATGGTGACTAATTCTGAATTTACCTCTGCAGTAGTACATCGTCACTCATACAGGCCCTAGCAGTCCATGTAATACTGGCACAACAAATCTCCCAACATTCCAGATTAGAAATTAGGGAGACATTTACTAAACGTGAATGCTTTTCAAGCGGCACTGGTAATGAATGCTAAATCAGACTTGATTAGAATTAGTTTCAGTTGTCGTTTGAAATCCATCAGTCAAAGCCTCTTCTCATCGGCGGCATTAAAAAAACGATGTTTAGTATGTAATCCACCCCAAAGTATCTAGTAATTGGAACTATTATTATATGAAAAATGTAGCAAGTCAGACGTTGAAATGCAAACAAAGGGAATAGGCGTATCGGGAGACAATACTACCTAGGACCAGTGGCGGGCTGGGCCGGGGGGCAGGGTGCCATGTGCCCTCCGGGCCGCAGCGTCATGCGGGCCGCGGGCAGTCTGTGTCACTGTGACACAGACTGCACCGCGTGTGTAGCGCTGACCGGACGGAGTTCGGTCAGCGCTACCCAAGTGACAAACACACAGCCGCCGGCTCCGGCAGCTGTGTGTTTGTTTTGATCAGCAGCCAATGAGAGTCTGTCAGACTCTCATTAGCTGCTGCTGCGCCCACGGTTAGGACTACACTATACAGCGCAGATGGACCTGTGACGTCACACCCACGTGATCCGGCCTGAAAGGGGGATGCTAACGGGGGACCAAAAGTGTCCGCTCGCCACGCTTCGGGACACGGTGGCTCGCTGCGCTCACCACAAATATTTATTACCCCTCTATGCCCTAGTGGATGGTAACGCAGGAGCGGTCCAGCCTCCTGCAGCGGTCACGTGGTGGATACGTCACAGAGGTCCTTTCTCCAACTAGGAAATAGCAGCAACCCTGCGCCCACTGCAGGAGCCGCTCCATCTTCCGGCTCCCGCAGTGGGCAATGGGAGAGGCGTCATATGACGTCTCTCCCATAATGCAGAGCGGCCCGGGAAGGACAGACGGAGGAGCGGATGGAGACGGCGGGAGCGGGGATTCACGTAAGTGTTTTTTTTTTTTACTATGTGTGTCTACTGGGGAGGGGAGGCTGGCACTACAAGGGGGGACCACTACTGGGGGCACCACAAGGGGGGAACCACTACTGGGGGCACTACAAGGGGGGACCACTACTGGGGGCAACCACTACTGGAGGCACTGCAAGGGGGGGACTACTACTACTGGGGGCACTACAAGGGGGGGGGGACTACTGGGGGCACTACAAAGGGGGAACCAATACTGGGGGCACTACAAGAGGGAGGGACTACTACTGGGGGCACTAGAATAGGGAGGGACTACTACTGGGGGCTCTACAAGAGGGAGATCACTACTGGGGGCACTACAAGGGGGGACCACTACCGGGGATTATAACTGGGGGCACTTCAAGGGGGGGGGACTACAACTGGGAGGGACTACTACTGGGGGCACTACAAGGGGGGGACTACTACTACTATGGGCACTACAAGGGGAGGGGACAACTACTAGGGGCACTGCATAGGGGGGAGGGGACTACTACTAGGGGCACTACATAGGGGGGAGGGGACTACCACTGGGGGAACTGCATCGAGGGACCACTGCTGGGGGCTCTATAAAAAGGGCAATACTGGGGGTACTGCATAGGGGGGAGATTACAACTGGGGCCACTATTTAAGGGGCACTGCATAAGGGTTACCACTATTGGGGGCACTGCATGGGGTGTGGACTGCTACTGGGGGCACTATATAAGGAGCACTGCATAGGGGGGATCACTACTGGGGGAACTATATAAGGGGCTTACTACTGGGGGCACAAGGGGCACTGCATAGGGGGCACCACTACTGGGGGCACTATATAAGGGGCTTACTACTGGGAGCACAAGGGGCACTGCATAGGGGGTACCACTACTGGGGGCACTATATCAGGGGCTTACTACTGGGGGCACAAGGGTCACTGCACAGGGGGGAACACTACTGGAGGCACTGTATAAGGGGCACTGCATAGGGGGGATCACTACTGGGGGCACTACTGGAGGCTTGCATAAGGGGGTCCTCTCCTGGGGCACTGCATATGGGCACCACGACGGGGCTGTCCCTAATCTTTATTTTTACTTTACATTAATCCCATATGGCCAGCCTCCTCCCTGGAACACTTGAGGGGGGGGGGCGCCGTAGCACGCACGTTCTTCGGGCACCCTGGCTACACACTACTCCTCTGCCAGGGCCGCCTGCATGCATTTGCCCCCCAGGCTAAAAGTTGCCAGCCAGCCCCTGCCTAGGACAGAGGTTCCCAAACTCTTTTGAATCACGGCGCCCTAAACTAATAGCATTGGCCCTCATTCAGAGCCGTTCGCTATTTGCGGTCGTTCGTTCAAAAACAAGGGGTGGCTATTCAAATGATCCGTTCGCAAATTGCAGTCTGTTCACGCCTCTAAGTCTGAACGAGCGAGCAAAACATACGCTCGCACCATACGTCATGTCCGCTATTTATTAGATTAATCGAGTACATCGACCAGCGTATGAACTGCTCGCTATTCTTGTGGTTGGTGTTTGCTACCACAAATTTGCGAGCAGTTCTGGCTATAAAATAACCCAGTGACGTGGTCAATGACGCTGCTGTATTAATTATGCACACCCATAATACGCCCGTTTTGACCTTTAAGCACGCCTGCGTTCGGATCTCCACTCCCCATTTTCAAGCACCTTCCCCTGTTACCACCCACATACGCCTCATTCTGTCACTCAAAATAGCAGGCACTCGCTATATAGCGTACAAACGATTTTTGGCCGCACTGACTGGTTCGCGCATGTGTACTAAAAACCGTACGCATGCGCAGATGTGCAAACATCGCTCGGAACGAGCGTACTGCCGCTAACGAGCGGCTCTGAATGAGGGCCATTGTTTTTATGGCACCCCTAAGCCAAACGTTTGTTATTGAGAAATTCTGAAAATTTTTAGTAAAGTAGTAAATTGAGTGTAATGGTTAGCATTACTGCCTCACTGCACTGAGGTCATGGGTTCGATTCCCACCATGGCCCTAACTGTGTGGAGTTTGTATATTCTCCCTGTGCTTGCGTGGGTTTCCTTCAGGTACTCCGGTTTCCTCCCACACTCCAAAAATATACTGGTAGGTTAATTGGCTCCCAACAAAATTGACCATAGTGTGTATGTGTGTGAGCATGTGGTAGGGAATATAGGGTCTGATTCAGACCCACTCGCGAGCGGCTGTCCGCTCGCAAGTGGGTCGATGTAATGGACTGAGCATGCGCACGACGGAGGGAGCTCCGTCGTGCGCATGCGCCAGACGCGACGAGCGAAGGAAAGTCCTTCGCTCGTTGTGTCCGATCAAAGGGGGCGTGCTGTCAATGTTGATTGACAGCACGCCCCCTTTGGTGGGCGTGCCGGGGGCGTGCCTCCCTGACGGGGGCGTTCCCACGGGAACGCCTCCCATCAGAAGCCGGCCCACTGACATCACTAGTGATGTCAGTGGGAGTGATTTTGGCTCTGATAGAGCCAAAATCACTCCTGAGCTTGCGGTTGAAAACCTCAACCGCAGGCTCCGGCTCGCAAATTCGATGGTCGCGATGGTCTCGACCATCGCGACCATCACAATGCACGCTCGTATAGCCTGTGGGTGGTGACCCACAGCTATACGAGCGTCCAGGAGGACGCTCCATGAAAATGGAGCCCGGCCCTCATTCAGAGCGTGCGGCTCTGAATGAAAATGGAGCCCGGCCCTCATTCAGAGCGTGCGGCTCTGAATGAGGGCCATAGATTGTAAGCTCCACTGGGGCAGGGACTGATGTGAGTGGTAAGATATTCTCTGTACAGCGCTGCGGAATATGTGTGAACTGGTAATGATAATAATAATAAGTTGTGCTTACCTATACCTCCCAACATTTGTTGGGAGGGAGTCGGGACCTGCGCATGCCAAAGGTGCGCCCGAAAAGGGACGTGGCCTAATCGTAAAGGGGGCGTGGTCAGATGACACGCCCGCTGTTTACATCACTAATGGGGCGTGCCCAGCATCTCCGAGATGCTGGGCAGCCCCCGAACTTCCACCCGTACTCTCAATAGATGCTGTGTGCATGTGCACAGCGTCTATTCCACCTCTGCATACACGCTGCTCTGCATAGCAGAGCAGCGTGTATGTTTCCCCCAACATCCCCCCCCACCGCTGGACACTGCGGCCCACGGGCAGGACAATCCCAGAAAACCGGGACTGTCCCGCTAAATGCAGGACAGTTGGGAGGTATGGCTTACCTGTCATCCTTAGATTCAGTTATGTGGTGGTGGACAGTTTGGATTGTCCACATATTTACATGACATTGACCATAAATAATTTGATTTGGTGCTGGACCACCAACCTGAGGCACCCCAGGGTGCCACGGCGCACAGTTTGGGAACCTAGGATATAAAAATAGGTATAACTATAAAACATAGGGCACATTAGGGTTTCACAGGCTACCAGTGAAGCATACTTGCCAGCATTGGAGTTTTGGAATAAAATAGGCCATACCCATTATCCAACCAAAGCATGCCAAGAGCTGAACAGATGTCTCAAATTTTTCAAGAACATTCACTTTCTTCTACCGGTAAATAAAATTCTGTGATGTCCTTGGTAAATCCTTCTCTCTGTGGCACAAACACCACATTAACCCACACGTACCCCAACTCTCCAGATTTATGTAGGACTGTCGCCTTCCCAATCAGGACAGCATTGTCCCGCGGTGCCAAATCAGGAGTTATCGCCCTAATATTGTGGAGAACGTTTAACAGAGGCTGTGCGCACCTGCCACTAGTGAGCCCTATAATGAACAGGTGTTTGGCAGAGAGTACGGGCATCTTAGCAATTATCCATCGTGACATAGCAGTGCTCCCCGTACCAGTTGTTTTGGAGTTTTCTGGGAATGGTTTCAGATTGTTTGGGAATTCACAATTACTACTTTTCCATGTCAGAGTTGGCAACACTGGCGGCTGCCAATTGGACAGTTCATCCCTTCCGTCTGTGGTGTTTGTTTAGATAGGCATTTAAATCACCATTGAATAGCCCACAATTGTGTCTACACAATAACGACATGCCCAGCCACACTTTTTGTATCTGCAAATGCACCTTTGCTGTCCATTTACACCCACGAAGCTGCAAGTGGAGATTTTCCATAGTTGCTCCAAGTTGCGCAGACAGGTACCGACGCATGCACAGTTCTTAAAAATCACAAGAACCGTCCAGAGAGCGGACTTGCCTGCAACTCTGAATCAGGCCCTTAGCGCTAACATTTCATACGGGATACATTTGTCTGGTTCCAGATTTTCTATTTACTTTTTCATTGATTTAGCCTGAACTTAATGCATTGATGTAAAGCCATGCTTCAGCTCAACTCACTGAGCACAGATGATGAGGTCAGATATAAATGGGAAATACAGAGCATAATAAATGCCTCTCATGACATTGGTTATACTGACATGTTTAAATCTGCTCTAAATATTGCAGTTATCAGGGTCATTAGTCCCGATATCCACAGCAGGTCAGCGCCAAATGCTGGAAAATTGAGCATGAACCATTGCCAGCCCTGCAATTCTTATGGTGCATACACACGGTCAGATTTTACTTCAGATCTGAACGATAACGATTTAAAAAATCGTTCATATCTGAAGGGAAATCTGACATATCTGAACGATGCGCGTTCCCGTTTGTCAGATAACGATATCTAACATCTGATATGTTTGTAGTCAGTTTTGGACGATTTCCATTCAATTTAATGGAGTCAAAAATCGTTCAATCGTTTGCAAATTGTTCAGTCGTTCATCTGACAAATCTGACCGTGTGTATGCACCTTTAAGGTTCATACACACACAACGATTTTGTCAAGCTGGCCACACACTAGACCAACTTTCATCCAACCATCCAACTAGTTGATTGGTTGGAATGAAAATCTGGTAAGGTATGGGAGAAAATGATGATCAGCAATTTGCTCCTAAATGCCAGAAAACAGATGAAAATGGTCGGTCAGACAAGTTTGTTAAATGTTTGACCTAAACAATTTGTTCAAACAACAGTTTTTGTTCATTTTCCGGCGTTTGGGAGCAAATTGCTGATTGTCATTTGCTTTCATACCTTCCCAGATTTTCATTCCGACCAATCAACTAGTTGACTGGTTGGATGAAAGTTGGTCTAGTGTGTGGCCAGCTTTACCAACGATTTTCTGAATGATTTTGTCAGATTAAAGGTACGTACACACTGGGCGATTAAAGTGAACTGAACGATAACGTTATCGTTCAGTCGTCCACTTTATCATCCATTTTTAACATCAAAACGATGAACGATAATGACGACGCGCGTTCCTGTGGGTCGTTCGTCATTATCGTGCATCAAGTAAACATGCAGACCAACCTAACGATGTCATCAGGTTGCTGCATGTTGGGGAATGGGGGAGAGAGCCTGGCGCTGAACAATATCGTTAAGCGGGTGTGCTCAATGTCATCAACGACATTGAGCACACCCTGCCGGAGACACACTAGACGATATCGCTCAGGGAGCATATCATCTAGTGTGTATGCTCCATATCTGTCAGATTTTTTAAAGTGTAATGAACGATTTTTTTGAACAACAAACGATTTTTGCATATTCCCTTAGTGAAAATCGTTGGGTTGGTCAGTCTGACTGAACTACAAACTACAAACCTGAACGTGCATGAACAATAATCGTTCATCATTTTAACTTAGAAAGTGAATGATTTTTTAACCGATTGAACGATTCAGCCTGTATTAAAGTGAATGGAAATCGTACAAAACTGACTGCAAACACATCAGTTGTCAGATATCGTTATCTGACAAACGGTAACGCGTATCGTTCATCGTTGCACACATTTCAGATTTTTCTTTCAGATATGAACATTATTTAAAATCGTTATCGTTCAGATCTGAAGAAAAATCTGACCGTGTGTATATGCACCATTAGGTTAGACCTGCATTGTATTGGGACACATTGGTGGTTTTGTCATTTGGATCACCTAGTGTAGTGTAAATCGTGTAATATGCAGAGGACACATACAAAAACTGATTGCTGCTCAGAAAATACTCACATAGAGGTATACGTGATGACTTTTGCAGAGTCCTGGAGGGGGCAACCATGTCTGATGTGTGTGTGAGGGAGAAGGGACATGTTGTAACGTCATTATACAACTGTCGGATGGGTTATGATTAAGCAATTCAATGCAAATCAAGTCATGCAACCCCTGGGCCACCCACTTCCCCGAGACGGGTCAACTCTGGGGGAGGTCCAGGAGAGCCCCTCGTAATTTCGGATTCTTACGGACATTATGGGGGAATTCGTAATTATGCATACAGAAGACCTTTTGAAAAACACCATAGCCAGTGTCTTGCTACACTAAAATGACACTGTCTGATATGGCATGCTGGAGCCTGTAGTTCCAAAAACACCTGGTGATGTGGCCTACGCCTGTGCTAGACAATTATAAAGGAAAACCAAATACCTAAAATTTCTATATAAATGTACTACAAATGGCTTGTGTAGCAACTCCCTGCACTATTATAATTCCAGCAAGTCAGTCTGAACAGTGACTGAGTGAAGCCTGTCAGACAGGTGTGTTTAGAAACTGTGCCTCCACCAATATGGCGGGGCCAGGACGCAGCCGGCACCCACGTGATGCGTAACGCCGGCTGCAGACACGCCGCTCCCCTCTGCTCTCATTCGTCGTCTCTTGGAACTTTGACTCATCCTGCCTCTACCAAGATGGCGACCTCACTTCTCCTGCCACGCTGATTGGACTACCATGCGCTGGAATCCCGCCCTCCCTTATTCTATCACCGTTATCTGATTGGCCCCGGTCCCCGGCCCGGCCAAGATGACTTCCGGAGGAGCGGGGGTGTACGACACTGTCAATTAAAGTGAGGGGACGTGACGAGAAGCGAAAACGGCAGCAGGGCCAGCCCCTCCCCTCGGCACCGGAACCGGAAAGCGTGACCGAAAGCGATAACCCCCTGGGGATTGGTGGTGAAGCCTGCCCCCCCCCCCCCCCCTCCCACTACAGTTATCTCTGGCTGGGTGTGGCCCCGACACCGACAGGGGCCACAGGAGGCACATGTGCCATTGGTCTGCTGCCACCTTCTCCCACTGACCCTGTCTGCTGAGTCCGCCCATTTTATGCCATCACCATTCACATCTGCCTGGGCAGACCCTCACTACCTGCAGCACTATAGCCCCCACCCACTGTATTCCTATACATGTATATTCTATATAGCACAGCCATCCCCTGACACAGGACCCACACCCCCTGTCTCCCCCCTGTCCGGGATGGAGTGTTCTCTATAGGTTATTGCCCCATCTGGGGTGGTAGAGGGGTAGCCCCCCTCAAGGGGGTGTATATCCATATATTATACAGTCATCTGCTGTAGTGATATGAGATGGCACCCATGCCATAATTTTATTATACTTCACCCCTATATTGTTTCCTGGTAGCAGTGCCAGTACCATTACAGTGCCATTTTATAGCCAGCCGGTGGGCACCCACAGAGTTCTGTGGTGGGGTGACATGAGCTACGGGAGAGACGGTGGCTCCGAGTGATCCGAGGGTGAGAATAAATAACAGCATGGTAAGTCCTGGCAATAGTAATTGATGCACATATCTAGGTGGTACGGTTGCTGGTTGAGCAGTCTCTGTACAATATGTTGTACAAAGACCAATCCCCAATAAATGCGGGTGACCGATTTGTATACGGTGAGGACCATCTGTGGGTACAGATTGATCATTGGCGCAGGGACCTGACCCATTGAATCAGCGTAGGGGGGGGGGGGGGGAATCAGGGGAATCAGCGCTGAGTTATCCTGGGCTCATTTCAGTAGTTGATGCACAACAAGCGCTTTTTACATGAATCCATTATTTAAGCCCAGGTTGATTACTCTGGAATTCAGGAGCAGGTATCTCTCAAATGGTAAGGGGTGATGGTGATTTAAAAAAATTATATATATATTTGAAATTTTTTGATGTAGTGCGTCAAATATAATAGACAAAATAAATATGATCACCAGAAAAAGTACAAAAACAAAGTAACAAGATATAAAAAATCACTATATAACAAAAAGTAATAAACCCCCCCCCCCCCCCATATCTCTAACAATGTATGTAAAATGAGGAAAGGGTTGATGATAGTGTAGCTTTACCATACAGAAAATACTGGCGTGTTATCAGACGATCGTTTGTTCCGCTGGTCATGGTTTATGTGTAAATAAATTTGCAGTAAAGGCGACTTTCATTATTCTGTACTCTCACATGCTCCTTATTGCATTGTTTTAAACATTCAAACATCTGGCAGCCTCTGAATAGCTGTGATGGGGAAGAAATTATTTGCGATGGTACCATAGAGAGTTTGTCCTATCCGTGAACATGGTCTTTTAAACCATGTGGCCGTATTCAATTGGTGGCGAAAAGTTTCCGCCGATGACGTCATTTCGCTAGGCGAGAACTTATCCCTGTATTCAATCCCAAAGACTTCGCCAGTGCGACAAGTCTGCGCCTAGTAACCAGCGGAAAAGATTTGGCTCTGAATACTGGCGGAAAGAAGTGCAAAGTTGCAGGAATACACCTGCAGCCTTGGGACAGTCACCCAAAGGTAAACTGCGTAAAAAAAACAAAAACGTAAGATCACCCCAAAAAAGTACTTTCGTTTTAGGGGTGAAAAAGTTCAAAGTTGGGGGACAAACGTAAAAAGTAGCGAAATAGACTCCAGGGCGTCCCCCAAGTATGCCCCAGGTGTTTTTTTTTATTACAGGTGTTTGCTGAAGGTGTGTTTTTTTTTTTTTTTTTTTAAACCTCACTTTAGCGATATTTAACCATGCTAGGACCCATTTTCATGTACCCCAAATTTGCTGGGACTACTTATTTTTACAAAAAAAACCTGCTAAATGCTATTCTTCACCACTTGTGCAAAGATGCTAAATAGCAGCTTTTGAGAGCGTTTAAGCGCAACAAATACCTTCAGCAGGGCTATTCGGGGGTATCCATAGTGATCCCCCATGACAGTGCATCTTTTGCGTGTTGTCAGGCTGATTTCCCCAAATCTGACAGCACTTTTCGCCTGTTTGAGTTTCGGCGGGATGCGTTTTCTCGTCCTTTGCAATTGAATAGGGCGAAAAGCGTGGACGAGCGCAATACTTCTCCGGAGGCAAAACCAGCGATGATGGCGGAAAGTATGGCAGGGTGAAAAGTCCTGGACGTTTTGCCGGCAATGGAATACGGACCATGGTGGTTCTACTGGAAGCTTTGCACTGTATACAAAAATTCAACTTTACCTGTTTTTTCACGAAGGCAGCCATTTTTGTGGGTTAAGACCATATTTATGAGGTCCTGCCTGTTCATTAGGAACTAGTGAAGACACTGAGGCGGGGGACACTATGGGTATGAGGTGTAACCCAGATGGAAATTGGGATGGATCTCGATGATATGTGCCACACTATGCATATACATACATGGTTGGAGATTGAATGAGCAGTCTCCAGTCCGATCTGTCCGTTGATGGATCGTGCTCTCAGTGAAATGGGCGGCTAAGTGGGCATTGACCATGCAAGCTCACGGATCTGATCCGTCTCATGGGAGTGTCAAGGGCGAATCCAGGAAAGGGGGAGAGGAACGATTAGTGTGATTCCCCTCCCTTGGTATCTCTTCTCACCTGTCCACTATTATGTGCAGCTGCGCTGATATACAGTGGTCAGCGTTACTAGACAGGTGAGAGGTGTTACAGGGGTTGCACCACGGCCGTATGGAAAAGCAGCTGCATGTGCAATCGACTCCGAATCGGCATTCACTTGTTTCATGCCACAGTGATGTCATTAGTTCTTAGCACTTTTAGGGGTCTATTTACTAAGCAGTGTTAGGAGAAGTGAAAAGTGATTAGATGCCAGCCAATCAGCTCCCAACTGTCATTTTGCAAACACAGCCTGTGAGATGGCAGTTAGGAGCTGATTGGCTGGCATCTTATCACTCTTCACTTCTCCTAACACTGCTTAGTAAATAGAGCCCTTAATAATAACTATCCTGGGAGCATGATGTCTTGTTTTATGGAACACGCTCAGGACTCTTTTTCTGTGACAAATGACATTTAGTATTTCACATCTGTGAGCGAAATCCTATAGAAATGTTCGTATTTAGTGGGCATGGAATAATCAATTGACTCATAATCGCTCCCAATTCTACCTGATACAGTATAAAAAAGCCAAACCCTTTTTACATTTGTGGAATTGCTCCCAGGACAGCTTTTGGCAAACTAGTGGACAGAAGACTCGATCTGACTTCACAAGTCGATTATCCCCGTGTCCAGGTTCCGTAATGACACATTTATGTTTTGGTTTCAGGCGTCGGAGGAGGCCTCCCTGAGAGCCCTGGAGAGTCTTATGAGTGAATTTTTTCACACAAGTACATCCAATGAGCGGAAGAGGGAAATCGGTAAGATAATACTGGGACCAACAAGTGTGTTTTGCTTTATTTTGCGTTATGTTTGCTAAGACTGTCGTTGGTCACGTTGAAGGTTGTAAATTCTCAGCTATAGCTTTGCAGGTTGGGGCAGATTTTATTTAGTTTTTGTTTAGCTGATTTCTTAGAAGCCTACAGATCTGAATGTTTGGCCTATGATCGTTGTACTGTTCCTGAAAGAATTGGTTGTGGGTAAGATTTGTGTGTGATTAGTGCTTATGTTGACGCTGTGTACTGCTTAATTTTTGCATGGGCATAGTATATACAGTACATGCAGTAAGTCATGTAAGTTTAACGTTAGTAGGGCTGTCGTCCAGAAGTTGTAATGGTGGATAATGTGTACATTCTGGAGACTCTGAGCCTTCGGGGTAATGTACAAGCTTAGTCCAAGGAAAGGTGGATGGCTGAGTTAGTCAGAATGTCTGAATTTGGCCCAGTGGGCAATACAAGCCGAGAACACGCTTATACATGCTTATGGGGGGAGGAGGGGGTAGCTGAGAGCATGGCAAGGTAGCAGACATTGGTAACAAGTCAGGCTATTGGGATCTTATGGTGTACCATGAATATTTTGTGATTTATTGCAGCTACTCAGTCGCTCCGTGAAATTTTTTTTTGTTGTTGAGATGCACAAAATATGTCCCCTTGATCGCACCTAAAGGCAAGCCTTAGATCCTACAGATTATGAATGAGTTGGTCATTGAGGGCAAAAGACACTGTTACATCAACTTTTAAATCAATGCCGAAAGTTATATTTTTATGTTTTGCACATGTTGCAACTAGTGTCATCTACATGTTGCTATTGTGTGTTTCTACTTCAGGGTCCATAGGGGGTCCACAGGGTTGACCTTGGGGTATAGCTGGATCTGGATCCACGGGCACCACGCAGTTAAAGCTTTGCTGCTCCCAGGATGCACTTGGGTCCGTCCTCCTCTATACCCCGCCCCGGCCACAGGCACCTCAGTTTTAGTTGGTGCCCGGCCGGAGTCGGGTCACCCTGTCGCAGTGGGGCTGCAGGAGCAGCCCCTAAGCTTTATTTTAAAAGAGAAATTTTTTATTTTTTTCTTCTTTTTTTACACTTTTAGAGCGGCAGCATCAGACTGTCCTTTAGGACGTCCACGCTGCCGCTCCTTCTCCCCGCTGGCGCCGCAACGCCAGTACAGCTCTGGGGATCGCGGCGGGACCCCAGAGCCTGTACTAGCCGGGCTCTGGGGACTCCCTTGACTGCTGCCGGACGCGACGGGGATCAGGTAAGCCGCGGGTCGCCGCGTGCGGCGGCCCGCGGATACTTCAATGCAGTCAGGAGCCTCCGGTCTCTGGGGACAGACCGGAGGCGCTAGCGGCGGCGGCGGGCTCCCCCTCAATTGAGGAATACCCCGCGTGTCCGCTAGACCACCAGGGTATCAGGCTGGTAGCGGGACCGGCAACCCGGGGGTTAATTGCTAGCCAGGGGAGGCAGCCTTCCCTGTCTAGCGGCTCCTCCCCTCAGCTCAGCGCGCCTTTCAACTAGGAGTCTGGCGTCGCTGAGCTGCTCTTATCTCTCGGCCACTCCTCCTCTGAGGTCTCCGGCGGCCATCTTTACTGGCACATCGCAGACTCCCAGGCGGTATCAAGTGGACCGGTCCCCCTGTGTACCTCTCCCCTGCTAAAGGACAGTGTACACAGCGCTATAGCCCTCCCAGACACTGAATCTGGGCGGTTGATTATAGCGAAAGGTGCAGTGAGTACTAACTTTTCTGCATTGTATGTGACTATTGCTAGTGCTGCCTGTCTGTGACTTATTCTCCTTACTGTCAGCTTATAACTATCCCTTTCCTTCTCCTACGGCCCGGCAGGTGTGTGGGGGAAGGGCGTTTTTCTGAGACCCTCACATATATAAAACACGTATTTGTGGGGTCAGTCACATACTGTTGTGTGCTACACAGTACCATATCTGGGCTGTTGTTTCGCATACTGGTGAGTGCGCGGGTGTTAAAACCGTAATTCCTCTGGTGATACCTATTTCTTGTGTATTTACGGTATCATGTCGGATGAGGAGACTGAGCGCTCTGTGGCTCCTGTGCTATTTTCCTGCAGACGCTGTGCTGCTGGAGTTGATGGGGAGGACTTATCTCAGGATGGTCTGTGCGGGCGGTGCCAGCTGGTACCGGGCCCCTCCAACCCCCCTGTATCACAGGACCCTCCTTGGGCGATGTTTTCACAGGTGCTGGCGTCTATTGCGGACCGGTTATCGGTCCTATCAGCGGTCCCTTCTAGGGCGTTACCGCAGCCCACCATCCCCCATTCCCCGAGGGTTCCACAAATGTTGCGGTCTTCCCCCGGGGCCCAGACTGTGAGTCCTTACTCGGGACTGCCTGTGTATGTGCAGTCTTCCCCAGGGACGTGTCAGTCTGTAGTGCCTTTGCAGAGTGTTGCTCCGACGGCTCCTCCGCCTTGGGTGGATGTTCTATCCAGCTCCGTACAGAGTCTGGCGGCTTCATCCTCGGCATTTCAGTCTATGTTGCAAGGTGATGTGCCACCAAGGGTGTCTAAACGTCCGGTTGTGAGTTCACTAGCTGCGCAGTTGTCGGACTCGGAAGTGTCCTCAGATGATGGAGAAATCCATGAGGACTCTGACTCTGATGTCATGGGGCAGGAGGTGGAAGCTAAGTCCTCCATTAATGTTCCAGCCTTAGTTAGGGCGGTGCGGGCTATCCTACATGTTGAGGATGATGCGCCGGCTCCTAGGTCGAAGTTTCCTAATTTTAAAAAGGCCAAGGTGACCTCAACTGTGTTCCCCCTGTCTGATCAATTATCGGATCATATGGCGGCGGCCTGGCAATTACCTAGTAAGAGGTTCCATCCACAGAAGAGGTTGGCGGCGAACTATCCTTTTCCTGAAGCTCATTGCAGGAAATGGGAAACTCCGCCGGCGGTGGATTCCCACGTTACCCGCTTGATCAAAAGCGCGACGTTGCCATTGCCGTCTATCTCCTCTTTGAAGGATCCCACGGACAGGAAGGTGGAGACTTGTTTAAAGTCCATTTATTCTCTTTCCGGGGCGGTGGCTCGCCCGTCCATGGCTATCTCCTGGGTGGCTAAAGCCATTGAGGCATGGGCCAATGCCTTGGAGGATACCTTTCCTGATGAGGCTCCGGATATCCAGAGAGCGTTAGTGGGACAGATGCGGGATGCAGCTTCCTATATTGGGGAAGCGTCTTTGGATGCCAGCCTGCTCACTTCTAGGGTGTCGGCTGCAGCGGTATCTGCTCGGCGCTCCCTGTGGCTGAGGTCCTGGAGGGCTGATGCAGATTCAAAAAAGGGTCTGGAGGCCTTGCCTTTTAATGGTGATTTACTATTTGGTCCGGATTTGGACAGAATAGTGGATACTTTGGCTAAGTCCAAGTCGGCTTTTCTCCCTTCGGCCTCTGCGCCGGCTAAAGTGAGGAGCTCTGCCTTTCGGTCCTTTCGGGTTCAGGGTAAGGCCAAGGGCCAGTCCTTCCCGAGACATTCGGCGACCAAGGCCGCACCCAAGCCCAAGAAGCAGGCATGGAGTGCTCGGCGCCCTTCTTCCAAGCAGGAGGATAAGCCTGCTGCCTGATGGGACGGGCCTCTCTCTGGGGGACCCCAGAGTGGGAGGCCGACTTCTCCAATTCGCCCAGTGTTGGCACAATACCACCACGGATGCCTGGGTTCGAGAAGTAGTCTCTCAGGGGTACGCCCTGTCTTTTCGGTTCAGGCCGCCCCACCAGTTTTTTTGTACGAGTCCTTCTCTGGACAAGACCAAAGCTGGTCAGATTCAGGTAGCTATAGAATCCTTGCTACAAGCAGGGGTCATTGTTCCCGTTCCGCAGTCTCAGCGCGGGACGGGGTACTATTCTACTCTGTTTCTGGTACAGAAACCCAATGGTTCTCATCGCCCTATCCTGAATTTGAAGTCTCTGAACAGATACCTCAGAGTTCCCAGGTTCAGGATGGAAACGTTACGTTCCATCATTCTGGCGATGGAACCCGGGGATTATATGGTCTCCCTCGATATCCAGGACGCCTATCTCCATGTGCCCATAGCACCGGCACATCAGCGGTATCTGAGGTTTGCTATCCTGAACCATCACTACCAATTTCGGGCGTTGCCTTTTGGCCTTTCCACGGCTCCGAGGGTGTTCACCAAGGTGATGGCGGTTATGGCTGCCCACCTTCGGGGTCAGGGTCTACGTCTGTTGCCGTACCTGGACGATCTTCTGCTGCTGGCGAGCTCCCCGGAGGTGCTTCTTCGACATCTCCACCTGACCATTGCTTGTCTTCAAGCACACGGGTGGTTGATAAACTGGAAGAAGTCCTCCCTGATTCCATCACAGCGGATGGTTCATTTGGGAGCCCTGCTGGATTCTCGTCAGCAGCGGATTTTCCTGGCTCCAGAGAAGGTCTCCTCCCTGCAGCTGCGGATACACAGTTGCCTGAGCAGTTGCCGCCTGTCGGTCCATTCAGCTATGAGAGTTCTGGGGTCCATGGTGTCGACATTCGACATGGTGGAATTTGCCCAGTTCCTTTCCCGGCCCCTGCAGGGGCTGATTCTATCGGAGTGGAACGGGTTACCTCACCGGATCCGCTCTCAGATGCTGGTGTTGTCCGCGGAGGTTCGGCAGTCTTTGGCTTGGTGGCTTCAGACGGTGCATCTGGTCGAGGGGCGCCCCTTTTGGATCCCGGACTGGGTCCTGCTCACGACGGATGCCAGTCTTCGGGGTTGGGGGGCAGTGACCGGCTCATTATCGCTTCAGGGTCGTTGGTCCGCGGAAGAAGCACTTCTCCCCATCAACATCCTGGAACTGCGGGCTGTGTACAGGGCCCTGCAGTCGTCCGGCCCCGCTCTTCACGGAAGGGCGGTTCAGGTGCAGTCCGACAACGCCACCACGGTGGCGTACATCAACCACCAAGGGGGAACTAGCAGTCGGGCAGCAATGTCGGAGGTGTCTCGCATTCTTGCTTGGGCGGAGTGTCACGTTCCAGCGATCTCGGCAGTCTTCATTCCCGGAGTCCTCAATTGGGAGGCGGACTTCCTCAGCCGTCACGATGTGCATCCCGGGGAATGGTCGCTTCACCCAGAGGTGTTTCAGCTACTCGTGGACAGGTGGGGGCTGCCGGAGCTGGACTTGATGGCCTCCCGTCACAATCACAAGTTGCCCGTTTACGGGTCAAGGACAAGAGACGCAGGCGCCTGTCTGGTAGACGCTCTGTCGGTGAAATGGACGTTTCACCTGGCGTATCTGTTTCCTCCGATATCCTTACTTCCTCGGGTTCTGCGGAAATTCAAGCAGGACGGCGGCATGCTCGTGCTGGTGGCTCCGGCGTGGCCCAGACGTCCTTGGTACTCCGATCTGAGGTGCCTCTCCATCGACGCTCCGTACCTTCTTCCTCAGCGTCGGGACCTGTTGTCTCAGGGGCCCTGCCTTTACCCGGATCTGGGTCGGCTGTCTTTGACGGCGTGGCTCTTGAGACAGCCGTCTTGAGGTCTAGGGGTTTCTCCAGTTCAGTGATTGGTACCATGCTTAGGGCACGCAAGCCTACCTCCGCGCGGATTTACCACAGGGTGTGGCGCACTTATTTTCAGTGGTGTGAATCCAGAAACTATGATCCGCAGGTGTTCCGGGTTTCCAGAATCTTGGAATTTCTTCATTCGGGTTTGGACCTCGGCTTACGCCTGGCCTCTCTGAAGGTTCATGTGTCTGCTTTGTCCGTGTGGTTTCAGCGACGGATTGCTACACTGCCAGATGTTTACACCTTTTTCCAAGGTGTTCTCAGGATCCAGCCTCCCTTCGTGCCTCCGGTGGCTCCGTGGGACTTGACGGTGGTACTGAGGGTCTTGCAGGGTCCTCCTTTTGAGCCGCTTGAGTCGGTGGAGCTCAAGTGGCTGACGTTTAAGACCATTTTTCTCCTGGCAATTGCTTCGGCCAGGAGGGTTTCAGAATTGGGGGCGCTTTCCTGTCGCCCTCCTTTTCTGATTTTTCACCAGGACAGGGCAGTGCTCCGCACGCGTCCTGAGTTTTTGCCCAAAGTGGTTTCAAAGTTCCACATTAATCAGGAACTTGTTGTGCCAGCTTTTCAGTCACCTGATCTTTCGGCTGGTGAGGCTTCCTTGGATGTGGTCCGGGCACTTAGAATCTATGTGGACCGGACTGCTTCGGTTAGGAAGTCGGATTCTTTGTTTGTCCTCTTTGGTTTTCACAAGAGGGGTTGGCCTGCCAACAAGCAAACGATAGCCCGTTGGCTTCGTTCAGTTATTTGTGAGGCTTATGCGCAGGAGGGTTTACCTGTGCCAGCCTCTGTTAAGGCTCATTCCACTCGTTCTGTGGGTCCCTCTTGGGCTGCTAGACGTGGCGCCTCCGCTGTTCAGCTGTGTAAGGCGGCTACTTGGTCTTCAATTCAGACGTTTTTGAGGTTTTATGCGTTTGACACCTTCGCCTCTCAGGATGCATCCTTTGGGCGCCGGGTACTCCTTTCAGCACAGGAGCGTCCCCGCCCTTAGTTGAACTGCTTTGGGACATCCCCAAGGTCAACCCTGTGGACCCCCTATGGACCCTGAAGTAGAAAACAAGAGATATGGTAAGAACTTACCTTTGTTATCTCTGTTTCTACGAAGTCCATAGGGTCCACAGGGCGCCCGCCCTGACGCACCTGGCTTCAAATGGGCTGTGTGGCTGGTCACCGGTTTTCCGTCTCCCATTTCTGTGAGTATGGTTTCTTGTGTGTTCCAGTCTTCCTTCTCTCTGTTTAGTCTCCTCCTCCGGCCTTAGCTGCTTACCAACTGAGGTGCCTGTGGCCGGGGCGGGGTATAGAGGAGGACGGACCCAAGTGCATCCTGGGAGCAGCAAAGCTTTAACTGCGTGGTGCCCGTGGATCCAGATCCAGCTATACCCCAAGGTCAACCCTGTGGACCCTATGGACTTCGTAGAAACAGAGATAACAAAGGTAAGTTCTTACCATATCTCTTGTTTTTTTGTTTGTGTGTGTTTACTTTTTTTTTATCATCAACGAACAGCTTGTCAGCCTGCCGTATAGCTGGCACCTTGTTTGCCCCAATATCTGCTGGCTGACCTGATGTAGTTGCATATATTGGCTAAAATGAGTAAACTATTGGAGATGTGACACCATCAGATATCATTATTGGACAGTGGCTGTGATAAGGGTCAGAATAACCGTTCCCAGTGTGCTTTTCCTCTCTTCTGGTTTGCCCAATTGTGTTGAAGGGTTGGGAAAATGACACTGGCTCTCTGGCTGATGGCAGGATCGGCCAGTGCCCGTATCTAGATATTGCTTAATCAGTGTATCTCAACTATATGGGCTTGTCATATCTGTGCAAAATTGGATGTGGTCCATTGGGAAGAAAGTCGGCAGGGCCCATTAGGTTATTTGTCCAGTCTTTATACACTCTTTAGAATTGAGCAGCTTGCAGCCCACTGCGGCTTTGGTTGGTCCCGTTCCTCAATTACATCCGTATAGTTACACCAATTTGTGTGGCCAAATGTATCACTATTCCAGTAGTTCATAGGTTGTGCCTCATGCCGGCAACCTACTACAATGTCGCAGCCAATATGGAGCGAGTGTCCTGACATTCATTCAGATCTGGTTAAACAGTCTTATTCGATTCCAGCAAATCCTTACTGTGCATGCTGGCTAATGTAACTGAAGGAAGATCACTACTGGTCTATGGGCCCCATTCAGAGATTTGCGCAAAGCCGATATTTTCCCAGATCAAGCGATTGCTTGCTAATGCGAATGCCACGCGGCGCAAGTGCAGCGATTTGTTTTGCCACTACGTTTGCATAGAGGAACCATTCGGAAAGTGAGTGACAGCATTTGGGGCTGGTAATGGGGGGGGGGGGTGGAGTGGTTAGAAGAACGCGGACTTGTGTGACCGTTTAAATGCTGTTTTGGGGGCGTGCGTAAGTTGGTCATTGCAATCTCCATCACAGCATGAGAGCTCGCTACGTGTCATGAGGGCATATGCAGCATGGCTGCTCGATGTGCGTTGATGGCGCCGATGTTTACGCTGTATGTGCATCTTCTTGAAAGGCACCAGCGATGCCATAAGTGTACTGAACCCTTGCCGGATCCGCAGTCTCCTCTCATATGGTATACTGGTACTGTCTTCATAGGGTCTGCCTTTTATATAGCCAAATTAACCTTCAGGTCATTGCACGTGTGCACAGATTAAGTGACTTGCCGCTGTGTATTATGCTGCACAGTATTAGGTAGCTGTATTAGTGATAATACAGACTTTATGCCTTTTGCATATTGGTAAAATGGAGAAAAATATTCACTTATCAATTTATTTTTGTATGTTTATTACAGCAGATATATTCCTGTGGTCTGTACCTGCTTATCTCACCCTGTTCTCTTCCCTACACAGAGTCTCTGTTGAATAACTTTGCTCAGCAGCTTGGAGCCTGGAGGTTCTGCTTCTACTTCCTATCCAGCTCGCACAATGACTACGTCCTGATGTACAGTCTCAGCGTTTTCGAGGTGGGAGCTCCTGGCTTTTTAGCTGCGTTGTGAGGCATTGCCGGTTGGGATGTTGGAGTGTGAATGTTCGTTTCGTCTTTTTCAATGTTGTTTCTAAAGTATATGTTCCATTGCATTAACCCCAGCATCTCCTCGCCATATGCTATATTCAGTGGGGATCGTCATCCGCATTTATCTTAAAATTGAGGATGACAAGTACCACTGGAAATCTGTAGCCGAGTGTCATCCCCCCCCCCCTCCCCCCCCTCCCCCTCCCCTCCCTCACCTGGTTACTTAACTACCCGCTGATAGGGAGTCCCGAGGACAGGGTGCCGGATCTGGTGCTGGCATTTTAAAGTTTAAAAACAAACAAAAAGAGTAAATAGTTCTTCCAGAGCAGGGGGAAGTGACTTTAAGTCCCTCTATATCCCCAACCCTGGTACCTAGAGTGATGGGGGAACCCTTGCTTGAAAGAGGGGAGTCCCCTCTTTTAAACTGTGTCCCCCCCCCCCCCATAGAGGTTATGGTCTGGTGATTAGTGTGAGCACCAGGCAATGTCAATAAAATAAGAGGCACCCATTTCTTCAGGATCCTTAGGGATCCACAGGGATATTATGGTTGGAGAGATCCAGGCACCAAACAGTTACTTCAGCTCCCAGGATGCCTCGGGTCCTCCTCCATATATACCCCGCCCCTAGCCATAGGCCTTCAGTTGTTTGTTTGGTGCGGCAGGATCAAGACTCTCCTTTGTAACGGGACTGCTCAGGCAGTCCTAAGCTTTTATTTTATGTTTTACTTAATGTTTTTGGGTTGGCTAATACCCCTTTCAGACATACTGAGATTCCCGGGATTTTGGCCTGCCTCGGCCAAAATTCCTGGGTCTCATGTCTGTGTGAAAGGTACCTACCGCCACCCCTGCAATCGACCAGGGTTTTTCCCGGGAAATTACCCTGCTTCTGTCTGAATGGTGCTACCCGGCACCAAGCAGCTTTGACATGTAGCTGACAGCGCTGAGCGTCCTATAGGACGCTAAGCACTGCTGCTTTGAGCTGACAGCGCAGAACGTCCTACAGGACGCTCAGCGCTGCTGCTTTGTTTGAGTTGACAGCGCAGAGCGTCTTATAGGACGCTCAGCGCTGCTGCTCAGCACCCCCAGCAACGGCCGGCTGTGCCACAGCGGCCCGCCCGCACTCCCGCTGGACCACCAGGGAATTAAAATAAATGTTAAAAAAATAATAATAAAAAAAAAAACTGCATTACGATTGGCCGGCTTTTGGCTGGGAGGAGCAGACGGCAGAGAAGAGGCAGGTAAGCAGAAAAACCCTGCTCTTGTCTGAAAGGGGTCTACCTGGGAATTTCCCGGGTAGACACTGTAGTGTGAAAGGGGGGTCTCGACCAAATACCCGGGAATTTGCACAGGAGAAATTCCCGGGTCTGAGCAGGAAATTTCCCGGGTTGTATGTCTGAAAGGGGTATAAGTGTCTGAATTGGACGCATATACTGCGGCTCCATTTACTTCCACCGGGCCGCGACACCAGTAACTGGGCTGGTGATTTGGCGGGTCGTGGCTGAGCTTGCTAGCAGCAGTGCTGCGTCCTGGACGCATGGAGATTTCAGGTAAGGCGTTTCCTCGCTTACGGGGAATCGCGTGTGGCAGTCCTTGCTTTTGATGTCAGACGCACCAGAAGCCGCTGCAGTCAGGGGCTGGGATTTTCCACGTCCTCTCTACACCACCGGGGCCTTATCGTCTGAAACCGGGGATCGGCAACAGACTCTTCTGCAGCCACGGTGTCAGCGTACCCGGCCGGGTAACGCAGCTTAGGGGAGGTAGGCGCTCCCCCGGCAGCTTCTCCCCCAACCCAGACGCAGTCCCTACGAAGGGTTTTGCGCGTCTGAGTTGCTCTGCCTACCCTCCACATGTATAAGAGACGCACAAGTGCGCTGCTTTAGCGGTTTGTCTCAGCAGTGTTTGGGTCAGTTTCTGTGTATACGTCTCCTGTTGCTAAGATATACAGGGTTCTATATCCTACCATTCCTGGTGTTTGTGTAGTTGATTTAGCGTGCATTGTTTTTATATTACATATGCATTGTATGTGACTGTTTGCTAGCTGCTATTTTATTTCTGTGCGTCAATTATAACTATCACTATTTTTTCTGTCCATCCTTTGGGGGTGGAGGTTTTTCTTTGAGTACTTTGCATTCATTTGAGATTCTGAGAAGGCTGTCACATAGTATTGCATTCATTACTTATATAAAAATGTCTAAAGATAAAGGGAAACGGGAAGGGGAGCCCCTGTGCTGGTTTCATGTATGGCCTATGTGTCCTCTCAGGAGGTAAAGGATGTTTGTGTGTTGCCTGTTATAAAGAGCCACCTCACCAGTCCAGTTTACCTGTCTCTGGACAAGAGCCATCTTGGGTCTCTTCTTTGTCCCAGGTAATGAAGCAATTTGAGGATCGTATGGGTGCTCCCACAATGCCTCCTTGGATGGGGTGTCCACAGCATGCTATGTTTGCACCTCCTATGCATCCTTCCTGGAAAGATGTTTATGGCCATTCTAGTCAGAGTATGGCACCATCTAATGTTGAAAGCAGACCGGTAATTACTGAGGCGCCTAAGCGTAATTTAGCTGTTTATCAGTCTACTCAACATATGGACTCAGACGCATCATCAGAAGAATAAGATGATGCGCAGGGTTCTTCTCCCGGGTCTAGCTCGGGGGAGGAGGACCATCCGTCCACAGTGGATGTTCCTCCTTTGGTGAGGGCGGTTAAATCAATCCTAGATATTCAGCATGATGAACCAGCTCATAGTAAGAAGGCTCCAATGTTCAATCACCATCGGAAGGTGATCAAGACGGAGTTACCTGTATCCGAACAGCTGACTGAGCTTATGGATGAGGCATGGGGTAACCCCGATAAACGATTTTACGTGAATAAAAGAATAACTTTGTTGTACCCTTTCCCAGCGTCTGTATGTACTAAGCGGGGAGGTTGTAACGCTTTTAATCAGAAATGCTACATTGCCTATTCTATTCAGTCATCATCTTCTCAGAAGGATTCCACAGATAGGAAAATTAAAGCATGTCTTTAGGCAATATTTTCACTCGTCCCGGTATGGCTGGAGCCTGGGTAGCCAAAGCTATTGAAGAATGGATGGGGGCATTGGAATACTCTCTATCAGATGCAACCAGAGAACAGAGGATTTATATCTCCCACATACGGGAAGCGGCTTCCTATCTGGGAGAAGCTGCGATGGATGCTGGAATTTTAGCTTCAATAGTGGCACGCAGGGCCCTTTGGTTATGATCCTGGAAAGCTGATACAGAATCAGGGGCGCTAGAAGTCTTCTCTTTCTGTGGAAAGGTACTTTTTGGAGCAGAGTTGGATAAAATTATAGCTACTCTGGCAGCTTCAAAATCAGCAGGTATTCCATCTACGGCGACTATAAAGTCTAAGCAGGTTTTTTTTTCGGTCCTTCTAGCCTCAGGGACGAGCAAGGGAACAGTCTTCCTCTAGGTCGACTAGTATTCGCAAGGCGACAAACTACGAGGTCTGGCACGCCAAGATGGGACTGGCCTCCTCCTGGGGGATCCCAGGGTGGGAGGCGGACTTCTTCATTGTGCGGATTATTTGCATCAAACTACAACAGATGCCTGGTTCTGAGAAGTGGTCTCTCAGGAGAAAGCCTCCTAAAAGTGAGGGCAATCTCCCCAGAGGTTCTTTTGCACAGATCATCAGATGCGTTCAAGGCCTTGGCCTTTCAGGAAGCCATTCACTCCCTGCTGCAGTTTGCTGTCCTTCAGCATTGCCAATTTCAGGCTCTACCCTTTGGCCTATTTACGGCTACCCGGGTATTTACCAAAGTAATGGCAGTCATGATTGCCTATCTCAGGCATCAGGGAGTCAGAATTCTGCCATATCTGGATGACTGTCTGATATTGGCACAGACTCCGGTTGTTTTACAAAGCCATCTTCAACTGACCATAGCCTGCTTACGAAGGCTCGGCTGGATCATCAATTGCAAGAAATCATCACTTTTTTCCAACACAGCAGATGGTACATCTGGGAGCATTGCTGGATTCTCTGGCACTCACGCTGTTTCTGCCAGAGGACAAGATTGTGGCGCTGTCATTACGAATATTCAAGCTCTCTCCTGTGCTGGCTGAGAAAGGATCATCTGAACAAGGGCGCCCATTCTGGATTCCAAATTGGGTGCTTCTCACAACAGACGCCGGTCTTCGCGGATGGGGGGCAGTGACAGGTCATCACACCTTTCAGGGAAGATGGAGAAATCTGGAAAGTCATCTGCCCATAAACATTCTGGAACTGCGAGCAGTGTACAAGGCACTTATCATGGCACAGGACCTTCTCCAGGGTAGGCCGGTCCAGATTCAGTCCGACAATGCGACTGCAGTGGCCTACCTCAATCATCAGGGAGGCATAAGAAGTTACGCAGCCATGAAAGAAGTGACAAAGGCTTTGATTTGGGCAGAACATAATCTTCCGGCTATCTCGGCAATATTCATACTGGGAGTACTCAATTGGGAAGCAGACTTCCTAAGTCGCCAGGACATACACGCCGGAGAGTGGTCTCTCCATCCAGGAGTGTTTCAGATCCTGGTAAACAAATGGGGTCTACCAGAGAGAGAGCTCATGGCGTCGCGTCGCAACCACAAGGTCACCAGGTATGGGTCCAAGTCCAGAGATCCATCGGCAGCCTTTGTGGATGCACTGGCAGTAAGATGGTACTTCAAGCTGGTGTATCTCTTTCCTCCGATTTCTTTCCTTCCAAGAGTTCTCAGGAAATTCAAGCAGGAAGGTGGAACAGTAATACTGGTGGCTCCGGCTTGGCCCAGACGTAATTGGTTCACTGACTTACAGAATCTGTTCGTAGACAGTCCGTATCCTCATCCTCTATGGCAGTATCTGCTAGCACAGGGTCTCTGCCGGCATCCGGACTTACCTCGTCTGGCATTGACGGCGTGGCTCTTGAATCTTCCATCCTAAGAGCAAAAGGTTTTTCTAGTTCTGTAATTCAAACGATGCTTAGGGCATGGAAGGCCTGCCTCTGCCCGCATCTATTACAGAGTTTGGCATTCTTTTGGTCTATGTTGTTCCCATAGGACAGGGGTCAGGAAACTTTTACCCCAAAATATATTTAGTTACACCGATGTTACCCCCTTGATTTGAAAGGAAGGAAATCATATAGTAGTGACCCTGTAGTACCGCTTGTACAAAAAGAAAAAAAAAAACTTGCCTTAATCCCCGCTCCTGCATCTGCCACCGTCCTGTCCGCCCGGCTGCTTCTCGGAACTATGGGAGAGACGTCATGACGTCTCTCCCTTAGTGCGCATAGAGAGAGGCAGAAGCTGGAGTTCAGAAGAGAACTCCAGCCTCCGGCTAATGCGGCGCTGCAGGGAAGGAGCCAGGCGCCCGCTGGTAATATCTCAGCGGGCGTCCGGCTTAAGAGTCTCCCTGTGGCACAGCCTGGCATGCATATGGATTCATATGCATGCCAAGCTGTTCGTCCATTACCCCCAGGAATTTAATTTTTACCCCGTGTGGGGTAATTTACCCCTGTTCCCTGACTATTGCCATAGGAAGTATAATCCTAACGTGTTCAGGATTTCCAGGGTTACTGGCTTTTCTTCAGGCAGGGTTAGACAGTGATCTCCGCCTGGCCACTTTGTGAGTGCAGGTTTCTGCACTGTCAGTCTGGTTCCAGAGGACGATTGCCTCATTACCAGATGTTAGACTTTTTTTTTTCAAGGAGTTCTGCGAGTTCAGCCTCCTTTTTGTTCCACTGGTAGCACTGTGGGATTTGTCTTTTGGTTCTTAAGGGGCTATATCTTCCCCATTTGAACCTCTAGACTCTGTCTTCACTTCAAATCTACACTTTCTTCTTGCTATCTCTTCTGCTCAGAGTCTCTGATTTGGCAGCGCTTGTCGCTCTCCTCCATTTTTGATTTTTCACAAGAATAAAGCTGTTCTTCGTACAAGGGATAGTTACCTTCCTAAGGTAGTGTCCTGTTTTCATGTAAATGAAGAAATTGTGGTTCCAGCATTTCAGGCTCCAGATCTTTCTGTAGGTGAAGCCTCCCTGGATGTAGTTCGTGCTCTCCGTATCTATGTGGAACGCACAAACTGTTAGAAAATCAGATGCTATTTTTGTATTCTATGGTTTTCACAAACGAGGATGACCAGCTAATAAGCAGACTCTGGCGAGATGGCTACGCATGACACTCTCGGGTGTATACACAGGCTGATCTCCCTGTCCCAAGCACGGTGACAGCACATTCTACTTGGTCTGTGGGGCCATCGTGGGCATTTAGTCGTCGTGCTTATGCTGAACAATTGCGCAAGGCAGCCACGTGGTCTTCTGTCCACTTTTGCCTGTCAGGATGCTTCCTTTGGGCGACACGTTCTCATGTTTGCTCAGGAGAATCCCCCACCCTAGGGGAACTGCTTTAGGACATTCCCATGGTAGCCCTGTGGATCCCTATGGAGCCTGAATAAGAGTTAGAGTTCTGGTAGACTTGCCTAGATACCTCATTTTTCTTCGAGGTCCACAGGGCACCCACCCTGATGCACCTGGCTGCATGGGTAGTTTTTTCTTTTGGTCACAGATTCCCTCATTTTGTGTAAGAGTGTTTCTGGTGTACGTTTGCTCTTCCTTCTCCTCTTTCCTGCTCCTGCCTTGAGGCTTGTTAACTAAACTGAAGGCCTATGGCTAGGGGCGGCGTATATATGGAGGAGGACACGAGGCATCCTGGAAGCTGAAAGCTTTAACTGTTTGGTGCCTGGATCTCTCCAACCATAATATATCCATGGTATCCCTATGGACCTCGAATAAAAGGAGTTATCTATGTAAGTCTACCATAACTAATTTTTAAAAAGAGGACTCCCTTCTTTCAATTTATGGGTCCCTTTTAGTACTTATTGTGTGTTGATCAACAGGTCTTCACTCTAGCTCCAGCGGCAGGCAGGGCGCCGGAGCTAGAGAGGGCACTTCCGAATGTGCCGAAAAGGGGCGTGTCTATAAGACGCGTCCCCTTTTCGTCACTCTTGGGGCGTGCCCGGCACTTACGGACAAGCCGGGCAGCCCCCAAGCGCTGCTGACAGGTAGAATAGATGCCGGGCGCATGCGCCCAGATTCTATTCACCGGCGCTGACCGGGTCACCGCACATTTCCCCACCTGTGGGACAGTGCGTTCCGCGGGTGAAGACGGCACCCGCAGGCTGTCTTAGCAGTGCGCTTTTTACCCTCCAGAAGGAGGCCAGGGCGCTGCGCCCCGCCAAAACAGCCTAGTGGGAAGGCTAATCAACTATGATCACCGTACAATGTTAAGCTGTGCTATGAAAAACGCGCTTTCCCTATATTGGGGGTTCAGGACTATGGGCTCTCACTCCCGTGAATGATGCTGGCAACTTTGTGGCCACCGATATTTGAAGGAGAGGAGTCTGTTCTTTCAAATTATGTGTCCCACTAGTAGATAGTGTTTGGTAATCACCCTGCTCTACGGAAAATAGACGATTTTCGTATATGGGTGGGAGGGCACGTAGTGCCCTATCGCACTCAATTTAATACCTGTAAATGTGGAGTCACTCGCATATCAGTATGTGGCCCCCTTTGCAGCTTTTAATGGGTGACCTCCCCCCATGCACGCACGTATGTACGTGGGGGCACCCTGTCTTCAAAGAGTGGAGTCTTCTCTTTCATACCGCGTGCCCACTTGTAGATATTATTATCTGTCAGACAAATAATGGAAATAGTACACACAAAAAAAATATTTTTCCACAGAATGTGTGTGTGGGGGGGGTCTAAAGCTCAGATCTACCCCATCTTGTGTCAAATAACAAAGTGGTTCCTCCGTTAATGCAGCAGGTTGTCCTAGTTTATAAATTATGTCCTTGTTGGGCTGCCATATTCTTCCTACACGTAAGCGTTTAAAACGAGAAAGCACAAATTGTGGGGTGGCTGGGGGGAAATGTTTTTCAATTTCAAATGGCGATATATTTTTTTTTTTTTGCAAACTGACACGCAGAATCCTTTTTAAAATCTTTTACTATTTTGAAAATGTGGATTATTGGCAAAACGAGAACCAAAAAGTATTTTTTATCATGTTTATAAGATGGGGGGAATCGCATTTGCTTTTGGTTCCTTTTCTTGAAATTTCAATAAAAATCTTCCTTTTTTTTTTTTTCTTCGAATGAGTACAAAGCGTAATGGTATTTTTTAAATACTAATTTGTGTTGGTACCGCATATAAAAGAAAAATAAATAAAAGAAATCTGTGACATTGATGTTTGATTGTGACTAGCGCTAATGTTGAAAATGTGGCCTCAGCACAGGGATGAGAACCTTCAGCAGCAAAAGGGTTAATTAAGACATAAATGAAGTTTCAACAAGCCGTAGTTTCAGACAATAAAAAGGAAAAGGTTGTGAATAATAGAAGGTAGGACTATAGATAATAGTTTAACCTTGTCCAACACAGACATGGCCATCGGGACCTAAACCACTATAGATGGTTGCACAGAGCGGACAATAGATGCACACTAGTCAGGATAAATGCAGAAGACTGGTACTCGCTGTCCAGTTATCGGGCCGATCAACCGATGATTGGCTGATTGGCCCGATAATTGTATAGTGTGTGTGCCGGAGCAATAACCGATAGATGGATTCAAACTCTCCTACAATAGTCGGGATCTGGTGTGCTGCAAACGTCATCTCGTTGGCGACCTCCCAATCCCTTTAAAGAGATCTGAATGAAGTACACACTGAGCTAGAAATTGCTCAGTGCGTACAAGCGCGCACCAATCTGTCCGATCAATCGTTTATCGGATCGGCAGAAATTATCGCATATTGTGTTTCCAGCTTAAGTCTGGTCTCGTTGCTGGCACTTTGGCTAATGGTCACCCCCATCACAAAATGAATAGCTAACCTAAGTCTTTTGCTCCGTCCATTGAGTGCATGGCTTCCTGTGTATGGATAGATAAAAGTAGGTAACCTATCCTGTGCTCTGCTGACCTCGGGGTATGTATAAAGGATATACCAACGTGCTGTTTTTGATCATGCAGAACTTGATCAGCAAGATGTGGCTGGGTGTCCCCTCCGAAGAGAAGATGGAGATCCGCAGCTCCCTGCCCAAGCTTCTGCTGAGCCAGCACAAGGCTCTCCCCGGCTTCATTTGCAACAAGCTGTGCAAGGTCATCGTGGACATGGGCAGGCAAGACTGGCCGATGTTCTATCACGATTTCTTCACCAACATTTTACAGGTGAGACAGGACCTAGATCTCCCATCACACGGATGGAACCGACAGTCCCTGCAGCACATCTTCACTGTGTATCTCCCCTAACAGCTGATCCAGACTCCCAGCACCACGCCACTCGGCCTGATCATGTTGAAGACGGCATCTGAGGAGTTGGCTTGTCCACGGGAGGATCTTAGCGTGGCCAGGAAGGAGGAACTTCGCAAACTGTTGCTAGAACAAGTGCCAACAGTGCTGGGGCTGCTGACAGGTATTGCTTTGACCAGCGGCCGTGGTAGACGGAAACACGTTCTCATTTTGCATGTTTGTTTTAGAATTACTAGAGTAAAACCGACCTGAATTAACACATTGTTACACATTGGCTATTACTGGCAGTTGAGATAATTATAATTTACTCCATTTAAATTCTGAAAAGTTGGAAATGATCATATATTTGTTTTTGTGCATTATAGATTGTATTGCAGAGCAGCAGTGAATATGGAAATAGATATAGATTTGGTGATGACAATTTATTCAGATGTAAACCCCTGTAACATCAGTGTCTCATTCCTATAAAACACTTGTCTGTCACCCGCAGGGGTCCTGGAAAGCATCTGGGAAAAAAACAGTGTTACAGCAGCCACACCTCCGCCATCCCCCACAGCTTCAGATGCTGGTAAGTAAGTGGTCTGACCTCTGGACCCTTCTCGTATACCCTCCTATAGCTGCTATGCTTTGTCTATATCCACTGCATATAGGCCTATTGGATACAGTTGGGCGGATGCTGAACTACATGACCTAGTACAATCGGCATATCGCCACCAACCTTACATGGTTTTGCTATGTTCAGCCCTGTTTAACACCTGCCGTACAAGTGTAGGACTTCACTAGGGATCCCCAGTTTTTCCTGGGTGAGGTTCTTCTGTTGCTGGATCAGGGGTAGGATGTGACCGCATTAGAGTTCTGAGTGAGAAAGTACTGGACCGGTTAGTTATCTCTACATTGCTTCTGTGCTGAAAACTCTGTGCTGCTGTTGGGCACAAAAGATTACAGGTTGTGACCTATATTGTAACTGAGGGCGGGATGACGACACTGACGTGCTACAATAAGAGGGCAGGTATTCCCAAAGCGAATAATCCCTTTAATTGTGGAGACTGGAGTAACACAAAGTGATTTGTTGAGAGCGGCTGTAAGTATTTAGCTGTTCATGTCACAGGATTATTTAAATTTATTTAAGTTTATTGTCATTTTGTTTTGGCCTTTTTAGCACATGGTCCCAGTGTGTCTCTTCCGACACATCTCTGTCTGACATCTCGCTTTCCATCTGTAGTGTCTGTGTGTTGCTTATTTCCTTCCTGTTCACGAAAGCGTCTGTGGTTCCCTTGTGTAACTCGGCCTAGTGATTTCCCTGCCTGTAGGTTCCAGGCTGCTGCGCTGGCCTTACTTTCAGATGATTATTGTACATGCAGCAAATATTGCTGTAGCCTCCAGTAACTATGTAGGTCAGGGCTCGTCAAATTTTTGTAAAATCTAGGAGCCGTCTTAAAAGTTTAGGAGCCAGACCATCGTCCATTATCAAAATATATGAAAGCTTGTATAGACCACCACACATGCCCTTTCAGTGCCCCTCAACCTAGTAGTAAGCCCCTTGTAATAGTGCCCCCAGTAGTAAGCCCCTTGTAATAGCGTCCCCAGTAGTAAGCCCCCTGTAATAGTGCTCCTAGTAGTAAGCTCCTTGTAATAGCACCCCCAATAGTAAGCCCTTTGTAATAGCGTCCCCAGTAGTAAGCCTCCTGTAATAGTGCTCCTTGTAATGGCGCCCCCAGTAGTAAGCCCCTTGTAATGGCACCCCCAGTAGTAAGCCCCTTGTAATGGTGCCCCCAGTAGTAAGCCCCTTGTAATGGCGCCCCCAGTAGTAAGCCCCCTGTAAGTGTGCCACACGCACACACATGGATAAAAAACAAAACCGAATACTTACCTTAGGCCACAATTCTGCGTCCGCTGCCGCTCTTCGGCACTATGGGAGAGACATCATGTCATGGGGGCGCTTGGACAACTCGGTCGCCAGGACTAAAATCTTAGTCACCATGGCGACCGGGATTTGTCGAGCCCTGATGTAGGTGTTTTCTCTGATTTTAAGCTATGAACTAAAGTAAATTATGTATTTAGTCTACCCAAAGACTGCTAGGGATGAGTCCCACTCCTACAGTGATGGGCTACAAGTAACAGTCTGGGTGCTAGTGAAACATCTGGTGGTCCCCAGGTGCTAATGAGGGGATGTGATACACATAGGGATGTGACTTTGCTTCAGTTGAAATACTGTATAGTGTGTGAAGCACAGAGGAGGGCGCTGCTCCTCCTCACAGCAGACTCTGGCCTCCAAAACTAGGCAGGGTAATCTGTACCATCCCCTCTCCCTCTCAGCGTCCTTAACAAGGGAACCAACCATAAAGTCATCAGTCCTTTCCTGTATGTCCACAGGTCCCTAGTTTTGAAGTGGGCGATGACTGTTCACAGCAGCACATAGTATTTCAGGGTTTGGATTTGGTTATATTGTGGGAGGCACTTTTCTGACTTTTCTGTCTGTGATAATGTTAGTGAGGACAGGGCTGCATGGGACAGTGACATGATGTGAGGAGGGGAATGAAGTCAGCAGGAAGCCACAGACTGAGGGTTATATAGTGGAAGGAGCAGGATCCCCAGCAGCACAGAGTCTATCAGGAGATGAGTGATATGTCAGTGAGGACTGTGCTGTATGTGACAGGGGCAGTGACATGATGTGAGGAGGGGAATGGAGGCAGCAGGAAGCCACAGACTGAAGGAGCAGGATCCCCAGCAGCACAGAGTATATCAGGAAATGAGTGATGTGTCAGTGAGGACAGGGCTGCATGTGACAGGGACAGTGTTATATGAGGAGGGGGAATGGAGGCAGCAGGAAGTCACAGACTGAGGGTTACATAGTGGAAGGAGCAGGATCCCCAGCAGCACAGAGTATATCAGGAGATGAGTGATGTGTCAGTGAGGACAGGGCTGCATGTGACAGGAGCAGTGACATGATGTGAGGAGGGGGAATGGAGGCAGCAGGAAGCCAGTCATATTATAGTTAGTAATGAGAGTCTCTATTGAAAAAGAAGATTTTTCTATGGAATTCTCCTGTACATGAAATAATGTCTGACCTGTTCTCCACTTTAGAGAATGACAACTTCATTTTGTTCTGTTACACCATCACCTGTGGTTCAGATTACAGAAGTCTCCCAGTAATCAAACCTGTACCCCGTCCTTCCTGCCCGTGAGTCTCTCTTCCATTTTTAGAGACCACATTTATAGTTACACATTTATAGTTACAGGCAGCCCCAATGTATCCTGCTACACCACATAATCTTTCCACGCTGAACCTTTAATGCTTCCTGCAAATGAAATCCTTGGAGAACTGGGGCTGGGTGAGATGGGCGAGTGCCAGCTGCGGGCAGAGTGTGGCGTGAGCTAGTGACTCGTGCCTTGCTGGTGGTGTCCTTGGGATGTGTAGGGATAACGAGGACAGGGATTCCATAAATTGTTTACGGCTGACTCAAGGGCATGGATGGACCTTAATAAGGCATGCTGATCATTCCACTTGAGTGTGAGTGTTTTTTCTAAATATTACTTATAAAGTCTGTATTGCAGTAAATAATAGGAATCGTCCCTTTAACCTTAGATATGAATATTTTTTTTGTTTATAGGTCGTTTTATTGACACGAGATGAACCAGCCATACGGTTACATTGCAATTCAGTGCATCTGCTTGTTTGTGCCCTACCTGTACCTGTTATAATCCTCACTCTGGTTCTTTGCTTTTCTCCTCCCAGACGACCTCCTCAGTAACCTTGTACACACCCCAGCCTTGGCCAAACAGCTAAGCCAACCTCCGCCGAGCCTGGAAGCCGAAAGTGAGCGCATCTGTTCCCTGGCCCTCGAGTGCCTCTCCCACCTCTTCAGTTGGATCCCCCTTTCCGCCAGCATCACCCCCTCGCTTCTTACCACAATCTTTCACTTTGCGCGCCTTGGCTGTGATGCCAGGTCACGAAGGACTCCTGCAACCTCCAACTCCTCGGCCACCCATAACGGTGGCAGCAACAGCCCTCCTCTACCATTGACATTGCCCACTTCTCAACGAGAACGCGACCGACTGGGTGTCTTGGCGATGTCTTGTATTAATGAACTGATGTGCAAGAATTGCGTGCCCTTGGAATTCCAGGAGTACCTATTACGTGTGTGCCAGCAGACGTTCTACCTCCTGCAGAGGATCACACGAGAGACTAACGCTCACAGTGTGCGCAGCCGGCTGGAGGAGCTGGACGAGAGGTAAGGGGGGGATTATTGTGATGATCTCTCGGATTTGTCCACATAGAGCAATGTATCTCTTGAAGGCGACGAACACTGGAGAGGGGCACACCGGGATTGGCAAGGTCTCAAAGTCCAATGTATAGAGGAAAAGGGATTGTGGGTATATCATGGGTCCATTTATTATAGGAACCATGGGGAGATCAATGTTTGAGTATTAAAGGGGAACCGCATATGGGAGTCAAAGGGGCCGATTCAATTCAGCGGTAATTGAATAGCGCCGGGAGGGAGCTCCGGAAGCGATTCAATGCAGAGCGCTGTTTAGTCCGACTAATCATTTCTTCTCGCAACTTCCTGGTTTAATCTGCATAGTTTGTACAGCACCTGGTAATTGGCGTTTGTAGAACCCTATTTGGTGTGGTCTATTGACAGGATATGTTTGTAGCTTTCAGTAGTGCAGGACCTGTTTCCTCCCATAGCAGGAAGCTCACCTGCACCGACCAAACATAGAAGCCTGGGGTAGACCGTTGCCTCTATCCCCATCACATTTTTTAAACTCCCCTGGATGTGATCCATGACTAAGATATGTGGCCCCTAACATGTCTCTCTTTTCTAAGGGTTGTGTGCCAACAAAGGCCCTCTACAACCAATCAGCAGGCCGGTGCCTTGATATGTGCCGAGCTTCATTGCCAGCATGGTTCTGCCTGTTGAGCTGGTATGAGCTTTGGGGAGGACATGTCATTTACGCTGGCAGCTCCTGGACACTCTACTGCCTTTACTTGCAGGGCACGCTAGAACTTAAATGTGGCTTTAAGTACATCATTATATAGAAATATATTGTTTTTTTTTTTTTTTCCTCCATTATAACTGTAAATTAAGGAAACTCTTTATTTGCAGTTGCTCATCCCGGATGAGGAAACACATTTCTTAGTTACTTGAATGAGATCCCATTACTTGGGTAGTTTTAATCCTGTAGTATACCAGGCAGAAAGCAATGTTTTGGGGGAAGGGGAAAAACCAGTGTGATCATAGTTTAAAATAACCGAGCAGTGATATTCATTCACCGAGCACAGCAAGTGTGCGCTGTGCACAAAGGCCCACGTCACCTAATGAGGAGCCGTTTCCAGGTCTATTTGTGTGGGATAATCACAGTGCAATGTGTTACAGGAATTACCAACCACTTGGATAGAGTGACGGGTGGTTCTACGGATGTGGTCACATACATCTATCCTCCTTGCGCTACAAGTCTCTTTACACAACACGGCAGCTCCCTGTGACTCGATAGCCCGGAGTGTCTTTTTGTGCGACTTTTCCCCTTGAAATAAGTCTTATTTGCACAGCGAAGCAAAGAGGACGCACAAGCAGCTTCTGCTGATTAAAATGATATGCGGCATGCCTGTATTCTGTGTGCGACTGCTGGTGTATCTGCATGCAGACACACCCACATTTGCACACAGAACACAGGCATGCCGCATATCATTTTAATCAGCAGAAGCTGCTTGTGCGTCCTCTTTGCGAATACCAGGCATTTGAAGGGAAAAGGACGGACTGAAAGACGCTCAGCGCTACCGAGACACGTCATGGCATGGCGCGACTAGAAGGGCTGTTTAACGCGCAACGAGGCTACATGTATGAGGACACATCTTATGATGGATGTCATTGCTGTGTGTGGCACAGTGTCTATGGATATGATGCGGGATCTTGTGCTGAAATGTGTTACTCAGTAGAAAATAATTGCTGCTGTGATGATGCCAGACATGTATGACCCCTTCTAAAGAGGGCAGGTGACCAATCTGCTACTAACTATAACTTTATAGAATGTTCTAGATATATGATCTTTAGGATCTGATTGGGTGCCCTGGAAAATGTCTCAACTTGTCGTCTTCAGAAGGTTTGATAAATCTCACCCAATGTCACAGAACAGTCTTCTGCGGTCACACTGAAGAGCACTGCTAACAATGACCTAGGCAGTCAAAGAAAGACAGGGTCCTTGTTAAATCAAAATAGACAATATTGCATTCAAGTCCCATACTTTCTGATCAGTTGACTCCCCACCCCCTTCCCCAATTACATATAACCGTGATTACCGTTGACGAGTTTAGTGTTTACCTTGATTGCTAATTACAGAGCAGACTGCGCAGTTTAATGTTACCGGGTTATGTGCCCCTCACATGACCCGACATTCACATGTCTTACTTTCAGTGTGTTTTATTGTATTTGTTACTGTCCTTTTCTCCTTCATCCACTAGGGGACACTGGAGTTCAAGACAGTGGGGTATAGACGGTGGTAGAGTAGAGCCTGGCACTTTAAATAATTTAGAAGTGTGACTGGCTCCTCCCCCTCTATGCCCCATCAGCCCCAGTTTTTAGAATGTGCCCGAGAGAGCCGGTCGCACATGAGGCTGTCTCCAGCCTTTCTCATATAATTTTTAATTTTTTTTTTTTTTTTTTATTTAACAAGCTGAGGACAGGCAGGCTGCTTACTGTGGCAGTCTGCCTGCTACGTGGGAGCCGCCGGGAGGGCACCACACGGCTACTGCAGTCTGTGTCCGGTGACCCTGAGGGGGGACTTTAAACAGAGTCATCGGACTCCATGAGGACCCGCCACAACTGAAACCGGTTCGTGTCCGGGTTTCCTCATTTGCCCCCCTGCCCAGCAACCCGGCCGCAGCAGTCCGTAAGTATATCCCACTACTCCTGACTAGCTGGAGTGGTGGGCCAAAACGCTGGGCTCAGGGACAGCGCACACTGCATGGCTGTCACACACGGCTCCTTCCCCCTGCCAGTGAAAGTGGTAGTGTCGGAGCTGCTGACGAGACCTGCCGCTGCACTCACAGTCAGCGTCCGGGTCTCTGGCTTATACCTAGCCATCCCCCTCCTATTAACGAGGGGATGGAGCGCGGGCCCCTGCAAGTGCGTGTTAAGCGGCAGTGATTCCGTGACTGTCACTGAGACGCCTGTTCCTCCCTTCTCTATATGGGAGTAGAAACGCTGGGCGGTGTGAGTAAGATCACACAAATGACAGACGCGGCACCGCTGCTCACTAAATAGTGTAGCACAGGGGAGGTCCTGCCATCTGCCATTGGTAGTGTAATGGCGGGCTTCAGGAGACCAGACGAGTCCCTCTACATGAGGCAGCGCTGACAAGCAGCACGATCCTTGGTGTAGGAGTACCCGCGTATAGAGGCTTCCCTTATTGAGACAAGGGCCCAGCCTTATAGATGTGTCTGCTGATGCTCCCGTACCCCGCTCAGAAGGGCCGGGAGGAAGGATGTCTTCCCTACATTACGCCCAGCCCACTTTTTCCTAGTAAGTGGGCAGAGGCGAGCCTTACAGTGCACGCGCGCGCACACACTGATAGGGCGTCATACATCCTGCCGCGTCTAATAAGAGCCGCGCCATCTGTAGTCGGGCTCGTGCTCTAAGCCCTCATCTGAGAGCAGCGCGGTCTGCCGGTCCGTTAGCGCGGCTGCGCAGACATACTCGGTATTAGTCCCCCCGTGAAGGGACCTCAGAGGTACCTGGGAGGGCATCCTGCCGCGTCTAAAGCAGGCAGCAGTAGCCCCCCAGTATTAAAATGGCGGCCGCACTCGGGGCAAAGCCACGCCCCCTTCGCGGCCCTAATTGCGAGCACGCAACAGCCCAACCAGCGGGGCAGCCACCACTGCCTACCGCTGGTTAAAGATGCAGTGCAGTGCAGACCAGCGCCTGAATGAGCGCGGCTGCCTCCTAACTCCTGCAACAGGGTTAATTAATGCGACTCCCTCCCCCTCCCACGCTGGGAGTGCTGCTAGCACAAAAGTAGAAGTAGGAGGGAGTGCTTTTAAGTGCTAGCTACAAATAAGTATCAGCGCAGGGCTCTGATCTCTCCACGGCTCTTGCTGTGTGGAGTTTGTATGTTCTCCCGGTGCAGGCAGCACTGTTTTTGCTTAGGCTCATTTTAACAATTAGCAACGCTCCTCATCTAAATCTCAGGAGGAGATGCCGCGTCCCGCAGCTCCTGGCTGGGCTGAGCAGGCTTCCCTGTTAGCTATAACATAGGGCTAATAGCCTTACGTTATACCAGCACAATGCGGCTCCACGATGCAGCGCTGTACGACCATCACACTCCTGTCACAGCAGGACAGCATCACCGCTTTATACTATAAGGGGGCTAGCAGCGCTGTGCTAACTGGAGTGTAGCAGTTTGCACACGCACAGCGCGGTATTCATGAAAAAACAGCCCCCCTGCTTCCCTTTTAAGGACTGTAGTTACTGCCTGCACACAAGCAGTATAGCTCAGTGCACTACCTGCAGCAGGGAGTGCTTTAGCGTGGGTCTCTTACGACTACCACACTGGGAGTGCTTCAGCGCAAAAGGTAGGGGAGGCCCTGTCCTTGTATAATAGGAGTTTAGTGCTAGCTACAGTGGATAGCTGGTTGCTAGCTGTATGGGCACTAGCCCAATTCCCTTTTGCGCATAACACCACGTTAGGCGGTTCTGAAAGAGGCCAGTTCAATCGATGCATCACAGCTAGAAGCGAGGGGTTGGCGAGACAGTCCCGCCAATGCAGCGCCGCTTGGCAGGCTTCCCTTCGTTCTTTAACAAAGGGGCGCCTAGCTTAATCTAATGGCTTGATATCTCAGCCTGTGAAGTATCATAGCCTCATGGTGTACTAGCTCTACTGTTCTGGTGCTGCTGCCAGAACTTATGGTTATAGCATACCCTTCACCCAGGGTTAGCACACTTTGGCGTCCCATCCCCAGGCTTATGCCTCACATGGGCTCGCCTTAAAGAGACTTCCCATGCATATATGTGGCAGCACATATACTACATTATAGGCTGGTCTTAAAACCTTTCACCATTTTTCTGTGCTTACCTTAGAAGGTATGCATATGTGCATCTATTTATATCTCATGTGTTCCCTTCGGCAGCACATACAGGAAGAGGTTAGTAACGTGCGGCTAGTGTAGTTGTTGGCATTACTGCCTCACAGCACTGAGGTAGTCTTTTTGATTCCCACTTCGAAAAGTGGGTTAATCTGGCGCTAAAAGGGCTCACCTGCTAAGGCGAGTACACCTGTAACATAAGGGTCCCAGGATCGAAACCAGTCTGGGACAGCACGCAGCTACCATATCCTGCCCCTGAGCAGTAGCTGAGTGACGGCCACACGCGGTACATGAGCAGTCCCCCTGCGGGGGGGTAAGCCACGGGTATGGTATGTATATATGTGTGTGTGTGTGTGTATGTATATATATATATATATATATATATATATATATATATATATATATATATATATATATTATGTATATTGTATTTTATACTAGCCCTGTAGTAGAAACATATACATGCTAGAGTGAAATTTGTCCTTGGAGTTCCTTCCATGGCTTTAATTTTTGCTCATGTTCTAGTTTTACAATATTATCGTCACCTACTAAATTTGTATGTAGGTATGCGTATGCCTATATGGATATCGCTTCTTATCCTTCCCATAAGAGCAGGGGTAGGATCTGTTCTTATCAGTTTTATGTCTGATACCTAGCATATTGATAGAAGGCTGCGATTGGAGGCTGGACTCCTGATGCGGAAGTTGGTACAATAACTCCGCTTAACACAATCTCTCCCGGGGGATTGGGTTGTGTGTGTATATACATGTATATGTGTAGGAGGCCTATACTTCCACAAGCATTAGGTTACCTATAATACCACGCATGGGAAGCCGCCTGGGATTACCAGAAGCTGTAGGCTATATCCATACATATTATATGGTGGCTCTATAATCTAAAGTCATGTGCTGCAGCTTACATAGTGATAGTCACAATTCCCTAAGGCATTGCTTCTAGCATGGACCCTAGACATGTCACATGTATATAAGGATATATACTTATATAGCTCGGTTCATGTCAGTCTATATCTATGGCGCCCCGTTTCGGGGGACCTATTATCATTACAGTGATGCACTTGGTAGCAAGCTTGTAAGACGCCCATTCTTTGTATATTTCCTAATAATTGGGAAACAAAAACCTGTTTTCTGTTTAACCCTACTGGGGTTATCACTCCCTTCTTTGCTTGGGATAACTAACGAGTTCTATGTCTAAGTACAGGTACCCTTCTCAGTATCGATTCCGGTACTCCATATTATTGTCGCATATCTCAATAGAATGAGTCTAAAGGGCCCTTAGGTACAATTCATATCTTGAAGGCCTAGGGCCACCTACCGATTTAGGCAGGGACAGACCTGGGTTATATTAGATTGGTGGGCATAATACACATTGTAAATATTGGTGTAAGGATACTTAAACTAGCAGACCGTTTTTGGGGTATAAGTATAATCTACAGATACATGTCTCTAATGGAACAGGCTCAGGTATAGAGTCCTGTTTTACGACCTTCTTGTCTCCACTAACATTTTACTAGTTTCCACAGTATTTTCTACTGCACATCTCCAGACTGAAGTATGTGCTGTAGACCATTGGTCTTAGCCCACTGAAGCTACTCTCTATTCCTAATGTGGCGGGTTGCTTTGCGATAGAACAGGTCAGTGACATTCTACATTTCGGCCAGAGGGCTTCTGGTCGCTCACAGGTGAGAGCTTACCCACTAATGCCTCGGTAGAGGCTCCTATTTCATGTAAACTGACATACATAGAGTTCTTCTCCCTTACTGCCTCCTAGCAGCCATCCGCTCTTTTAATCAGTTGGCTCTACACTTTAGAATTTTCCTGGAGTGTGGGTGCATAGTTACAACATTGAGAACCAATTCTACTAGAATCTGTTGGCGTTATGGACCACAGCACATCTCTGGGCTACTGCACATCTTTACATAGAAGTGTGACAGTCACTATGTTCCACTCAGGGGGCCTGGTGGGTTTCCTGTTCAGTAGCTGTTGATATTTTTATCATACTGACAGGTACCTGACTGGTATCTTCCTGGTTTTTCTCATGCTATGTTCAGGCCAGCAGTTACTACTGCCTATGCACTTCCATCATGTTGGAAGTTGTCCGTTGTTTCTCTTTAGCGTCAGGGTTTCAGTTGCTGGTTTATTCCTGTTCTCAGCATGGGTTGTACTGCGGTCTGACCCTCTGAAAGGTATTGTAATCTCAATCCTCTCGAAGCCGCCTCATGGCCAGGGTGATCTCCTCTCTTTGGAGATTTCTATGGTCTCATCCTTCCGCTGGTTAACAACTTTGTAGTACTTGGACTTCCAGAAGGGTTCAGGGCGACTGTGCGGCCTTGACTTTTACCTCCCTGTATACTCTTTGTGAGGAGTCTGTGGACTCTCTGTTTTTGTAGATTGGTATCGTTATACTTCTATCTATATGAGTTATGTCCAGCAGTGCTGGTATTCTGCTATCTGCAAAATGTGGCAGCTTCCTGTTTCCGACTCTGGTACGGTTTCCTTGAGGTTTCTTCTCGGGTTACTGCCCTTCTCCTATGGATTCTGGTAGGAGTTCTCTTCTCCCAACAGTATGGCTTGGTCTGTTTTCAGCTGAGTTTACAGTGTTCTGATGCTTCTCATCTGAGGGTGTTTTCTCGCTAGCCGCTTATTCCATTCGACTACTGTACGTTGTGGTATTCTGTGTCTGTTCCGCACGGAGTTCTGTTTGTCTCCTGGCTCACGACACTTGATTCTCAGCTCTTGCCTTCCGTTGAACCTCCGGTTCTATGCGGTCCCTGTTCGGTTGGCCGAAGGGTCGGCATGTTCTCCGCGCTTCCCACCCGGGAGGTTGGCTTTGGGACGTCCCCACTGTCTTGAACTCCAGTGTCCCCTAGTGGATGAAGGAGAAAACAGGATTTTGGTACTTACCGATAAATCCCTTTCTCCGATTCCACAGGGGACACTGGACGCCCGCCCGGCGCGGCGTACCTGCCTGTTGTGGGTCTTTATATAGTTGTGTGACTGCATGTGTTCCCTGCAGTGGTTTCCTTTGTTTTCCTTCAGTCGGTATTGTTCCGTTCTGTGGTCTTCTCCTTCTCCTCGTTTTCCTGTTGTCCTCCGTCTCCTCTCGGGCTCAGTTCTTAAACTGGGGCTGATGGGGCATAGAGGGGGAGGAGCCAGTCACACTTCTAAATTATTTAAAGTGCCAGGCTCTACTCTACCACCGTCTATACCCCACTGTCTTGAACTCCAGTGTCCCCTGTGGAATCGGAGAAAGGGATTTATCGGTAAGTACCAAAATCCTGTTTTTTGTATGGGATGGAATATATCTGAAGCTTAGTGGTTCTTGTTGCATTATGGCAGCCGTTGGCGTTTTAACAAACTGAAATACGCAGAACAGGGTTTCCTGTGCCAAATAACTTCTGACCAGTTGTATATTTGTACTGTTTAGTTGTCTCACTGGATGTTGCAGATCTTGAGTCTAATTATAGAGAAGGGGAACCCGTGGGAGCATCTTCCTAATTGTGTGCAAAGGCGCCTGCTGTCCCCAATAAGGGTTGTTGACCTGAAACTGCAGATAAATGATGAGTGCTGGGACATTAAATGGGGGGAAAATGAGGATGAATTTATAAAGCAACCCTTTGACATTAGAGTACGTGTGTGTGTGTGTGTGTGTGTGTGTGTGTGTGTGTGTATTATATTTCACACAATCTATCAAAGGGTGTGTACTCCTGATCAGAATAAATGCCTCAAAACATTGGAGGGTTGCATTTGACATACGTGACCGAAGTATGTGGACACCCCTTCTACTTATGCTGACCATACACGCTACAATTATCGGGGCGATCCACCTGATATCGACGGATCGCCCCGATAATTGTAGCGTGTGTGCGGGCGACCGAGGGTTAAATATTGCTCGGTCGGGCATGCAGGATTGTCCAGCATGCCCGTCCGATGCCATATTTACCTGGTAAACTGTCGGCCATATCGGGCAGTGTATGCCCAGCGCGGCCGACAGACAGACATTTCCTGTGTTCCTTCCTACGGAACAGGGAAATGTCTCCTCCCCCGGGGGCGGAGCGCGGATGTCGGGCTATACACTGTGAGATTTCTCTCACAGTGTATGCCGGCGACATCTGCGGCTGGCATGCTGCCAGATAAAATGTCTGTCGGTCTGACAGACATTTTATCTGGCTGTGTATGCCCAGCAATTAGTGTGTTTGGCTGTTTTCAGCCACACCCACTGCATGGCTGCATGCAATTATTAGCAATCTCCATAGTCAACATTGTCCCTAGAATTATTCATACTGAAAAGCTTAGTGACGTTAAATCTGGCTTAGGGTGCTGCCTTTACAAGAAGTCAGTTGGTCATATGTCTGCCAGACAAGTGCTCCCCTGTCACCTGTAATGGTGCATATACACACGGTCAGAGTTTTCTTCAGATCTGAACGATAATGATTTTAAAAATCGTTCATATCTGAAAGAAAAATGAATGATGAACGATGCGCGTTCCCGATTGTCAGATAACGATATCTGATGTGTTTTGCAGTCAGTTTTGGACGATTTCCATTCATTTTAATACAGTAAAAAAAATCGTTCATCTGACCTATCTGACCGTGTGTATGCACCATTAGTGCTGTCACTGTAAACATCTAGGCGCAAGAGCTAAGGTCCTTTTGGTCTCAGTGAGGGGAAATCTAATGCTACACCATACACTGTTAATATTATGTGTGCATCCGCTTTTTGAGGACAGTTTACGGAAAGCCCTTTCTTGTTACGGCAAGACAATGCCCCCGTGTAGAAAGCAAGGTCCATCAAAAATGGTTTGTCGAGTTTTGTATAGAAGATCCTGACTGCTCAACACAAAGTTCTGAGCTCAAACCCATGGAACACCATTAGGAGGAACTGTTACGCCAGCTGTGAGCCAGGCCTTATCGGCTAACATCAGTGCCCAACCTCACTAATGCTCTTTTGGCCAAGTAGTGTATGTCTATCATGCGCACTCTTGCTTCTGTACACTAGATTGTCATGTTATGGTGGAGACTGTAACTAAGCAGACAGTGTATGAGTGACCTCTATGGAGACCTGTTGGTGCATGACCAGTGATGTTACAGCAGCTCAAATGACTGCAATCTCCGCTTTTGTAACCTGTATCTGTTCTTGTCAGGAGACTGTTCTACAGATATAGGAAAAGCTTCAGCTGTATGTTATAAAGTGAGTCCTCTTAATAGGCTTGCGTTGTCACAAATATTAAATTGTCAAATGGGTATTGAACTCATGGTTTTTTTGTTCCCAATTGTGTAAATGCTCGTTCCTTTTTCTATTACTGTAGCATACTTCTAGTTAATATAGTAAATTTGTTTTATAGAGCATAATTTTAGTAATCTGATCCTCTAAACACTATGGGCCTGATTCAGAGCCGGACGCTCTAACAAGAGCGCTCGCTCTGAATCAGGGCCGTCCTAGCTCAAAATGGAGCGGCCTCCTGGCCGCTCGCATACCTGTGGGTGACCACCCACAGCTTATGCGAGTGGCCAAAAAGATGGTCGCGATGGTGAAGACCATCACGACCATCGGGCTTGCGACGAGACCCTTGTGGTAGGGTCTCGTCTGCCGCAAGCCCGGAGTGCTTTTGGCTCTATCAGAGCCAAAAACACTCCCACTGACATCACTAGTGATGTCAGTGGGGCCGGACCCAGACGGTTGGCGTTCCCATGGGAATGCCTAAATCTGGGCAGCCACGCCCACCAAAGGGGGCGCGCTGTCACTCACCATTGACAGCACGCCCCCTTTGGTGCGAGACCCATAGCGACGGCTTGGCTGTCGTTGTTCGGGTCTTGTGCATGTGCACTTGGGCACCATCGACCCGCTTGCGAGCGCTCAGCGCACGTGAGCGGGTCGCAATTAGGCCCTATCTTTTTTATAAGGGATAAATATATATATATTTTAGTCAGTGCAGTTTATTCATAGCAAATGTATAGTATTTATGGGGAAGCTGCTGGCGGACGTCAATATCCCGACGCCTGTCAGAATGCTGACGCTGCCATCCCAAAGAGATAAAGATACCGATGTCGGCATCCCGATGGGAAGAATGCAGGTTAGGGTTGGGCACCTCCCCGGGGTGGGTTAGGGTTGGGCACCTCCCCGGGGTGGGTTAGGGTTGGGCACCTCCCCGGGGTGGGTTAGGGTGCGGGAAAGGTGGGTTATGCACCACTGGGTGGGGTGTTAGAGGGGGAGGGTTAGGCTACTTACGGGCCTCTGTTGGGATCCTGAACAATGGGATGCCGCTGTCGGTCTTCTGACCGCCGGCATCCCGGCTGCCGGTCAATCATATGTATTCCGTTTTTATGCTGCATGAATGTAGTAAGCTGTTTGAGGCTTCTTTTGGCTGCCAATTCGTTCTGTTCCTCTGAAGGCTTTTGGACATTGGGAAAATAAATGACAACTTATATGCAAAAATGCTGAATAACTGCTCCATAGATTACGGTCAACTGGATTCCCGGTATCCACCTAACCTGTGTTCCGTTGCGCATGCTGTCTTCTCTGCTTCTCAGGATTTGGTCCCACCTTATATTTGTCATTTTCGGATTAATCCAGCTACCTCCTCTGAGAACTGCATGGAGAAATGAAAGTCTCATTGAATAAGTGGTTCACTTGCCTGTGACTTAATGAACATTGTGTTGTTTCTAGGCAACTATTTCTCACTTAACTTTATCTCCATGTTCTTACGGATTCAGCATGGGTCTAGAAATGAGAGCGAATGCAAATAATTAAAGATCTTGCCTTCTATTCCCACTTCTAGAAGGAGCCGTTCTACATCCTTCAGCTCTGCCATTCTACTACGTACAGTACATAGAGGCGAATATCTGCTCATTTGATTATATGATGATAAAATGGTCATGAAAAGTGCATGCTATTGCGTACACCCTCTACTATTCAGGGTCTACCCAAGGCTGCTGCAGTAACTTGTAATGCTATTCCTTCAGTGCTGCTTGATTTGGGTTCAAAAAAGGACTCCAACAAGTGTGATTGGAGATCCCCTGCCTTTAGTCATCTGTGCAATTTCTCTCTGTACCAATATGTGAATCTGTTCAGGGAGATCTCACGGTTTATTCATCGCAAATCCGAAGCGCTTTAATATCATTCTGCCACAAACTATTACAATTGAGCTTCCAGTCAAGGCGTCCCTGCTGCTGAAATCCTCTTAGTCTCTGTAACCTCCTCCCTGCAAGATTTGTATGTTGTCAATTATATTTATGTATGTTTTCCAGACTACGGGACTTCTGTCCTTCAGCTGTGGACTACATATCCCATCGCTTACCCTGGCCATGTGAATGCCTTCAATACAACTACAGTATCTAGTCTCTTCCGCCTTTATGTCCCCTTCCATCCCAACTCTATTCAAATGTCTGATTGTCTTCATTCACCTGAGGACTTTGGACCTGATTCAGAAGTGCTTAATAATGCAGTGGTGGCTGTAACTTTTGTCGCAGGCGCCACTCCGAATTTATGCCGATGCCGCCGATAACCTGTCCCGCTCTGCTGCCCATCGGCTGAGGCTGTAACCCGCTGTGGTGCGCAAGTAGTCGCAAAGCCCAGCCCTATCGTTGCTCAGAATGTCTGACGGTACATGGCCGCCAGTGCCAGTCTTTTGGCGCAGTACCCGTCACAGACTCGCCCGCCGATGAAAGCCACCCTTCAGCCACCGCCCAGGAACGCTTACTGGAATTGCATGAGTCTCCATGAGGGAGAACACACAGCATCTGGTGAGTAGGGATGCAGTGAGTACTGGCGGCTATGGTGCTGGTTAAAGTCCCATCCACATGTATTCGATACGTGCGCACACACACTCAATTGTTACGGAGTCGTTTTCAGGGTTAGATCTTTAACACACTAGATTTCCTGTTCCTCTTGATCCTTGGCTAGCGCTGTTACACAAAAGCCTAAAAGCTCTTCAGAAATCCATATTCTGCTTTGGCAGCTCAGATAAGCCTGGCCTCCTGTTGTCTGGCTTACTAATAGAAAACCACCATTCAGATTTGAATTGAAATCTCCTCTTCGGAAGTGACTAGAGCCTCCCTTAATGGCACGCGTGATGCCTGTTTATCTGTATGGGGTGCTAGGAGAATACAATGCCAGTGCCCACTCTGTGCAATGTTTCACATGGCTTTCCTGGCAGAGATCTTTGTCTCATGGTTTTACGTTTCTGTAAAAAAAAATATAAACTAAAATAATAATTATGAACAACAGGCGGAAAGTTGTCCGAGGTCTACACAACGGGCTCAGAGCTGCACTGACTTTATTTCAGAGAGTTTTGTTTTCCGGTGGTTCACTGACTCATGGGATCGCAGTTCTCAGTTGGGTTATTAACCCATAGATTTAAAAAAAATATTTTTCTTACGGTCACCCCTTCCACTGAGTGGCTCAAACGCGAAGCATCTGAATTGGCGATGTAGCAGGTCCCCAGATGTCCTCCCCACACTGTATGGAGGCTGGGAGCCATCTCCTGCCTTCACTTACATGTGTCTTTTGCATGTAACTGGGCAGTGTTGCGTGTTGTCCTTTTATGGTAGCCCTTATGTTTTTTCCCCATTGACAGCTGATCTGGAGCATGTAAAACTGTATATGTATACATATAAAGAAACTTGTTGACCCACCCCCACCCAATTCCTCCACCATAAACGAACAAGAAGTCCTCTATTAACCTTTTCAGGTTTGTGTACACACTTTCCATTGCAGACCTATTTACTGACAATGCATCAGCTGCCTTCCATTCCTTTACATAGGCTATGTACATTCCCTTCTGTTACTAACATCTGATATCTTGTTTATATGGTTATAGTTACGTGGAAAAGTTCACAGACTTCCTCCGGCTCTTCGTTAGTGTCCACCTGAGAAGGATAGAGTCTAACGCCCAGTTCCCTGTGGTTGAGTTCCTGGCACTACTCTTCAAATACACCTTTCACCAGGTACTTCAGTCTCTTAGATCCCACAACTCCCAAATGGACTGGTTTTGTAATGAGATATTAGGTTTTGTTCTGCCACACACCTAATGGATGTACGCTGCTTAATGTAAGGACATTATATGTGCTTGTTATAGTGTCACATATATGTTACATGTCTCCGCAGCCCACACATGAAGGTTACCTCTCATGTCTAGATATCTGGGTGCTCTTTCTAGACTATCTGACCAACAAGATAAGGAACCGGCTAGAAGACAGAGAGGCCATCATCAGCAGGTGAGCGTCTGAGTCCAGGTCATCTTTGTGTGTTTTTAAAGGAATCCTAATTGAAAAACAAAAAAAACATATAAATATATATGTACCGTATGTTGTATTCTATTCATACTCTGTACTTCTGCAGGTACGAAGACGCCCTGGTGCTGCTTCTCGCCGAGGTGCTGAACAGAATCCAGTTCCGCTACAACCAGACACAACTAGAGGAGTTGGATGACGAGACTCTGGATGACGATGTAAGTAGGGTTTGTGCAGACTGCAAGAAAAGACTCACTGTGACCTATGTTTGACATGACGTCATCTGAGTACAGTTGGTGGGAATGGCGGGTTAGGATCACAGGTGGACAAAGGTGAAGCTGTCTTGGGTGCTGATACTGCATACAATGTGGGTCAGAAATTGGACATCCGTTGTCTTCAGGGTGTAAGCTCTTTGTCATGAAAGTAATGCAAAGATGTGTGTACAAGAGCCGCGATCTGCAGTTTTCCATACTGACCTGTGTGTTTCCTATTGTTCCACAGCAACAGACTGAGTGGCAGAGATACCTACGTCACAGCTTGGAAGTGGTAGCCAAAATCATGGAGCTGCTCCCCACCCATGCCTTCACTACCTTGGTAAACGTCTGAATCTTTCCTCTACTCATACAGTCCTGTGAAATAGAGGTTTAAGTTGCCAATTAGGTCTTCATGGTTGCAAATCGTAGCATGTAGTCTGGAAAACACAAAGCCCTATGTCCGTGTGTGTGTGCATCTGACAAAACTAATTGTGCCTCAGGTGTTTCGGACCTCCAAATGTGGCCACGCACTGTTTATAGACCAATTTGACATTGGCCCATGTCTGAAGACCTTTACCTTATGTTCCTAAGTCACTGTACATCACCCACAGCTGGTTATAGAAGGAGGTATAGGTAATCCATAGTAAAAGCCTAAAAATAGAAAGGTTTTTCCATAATAATCCAATGTCTGGACATGGGCTACAGTGACCCGTCTTTGGGCCTCATTCAGACCCACTCGCAAGCGGCTGTCCGCTCGCAAGTGGGTCGATGGTGTGCACTGCGCATGCGCACGACGGAGGGAGCTCCGTCGTGCGCATGCGCCCGACGCGACGAGCGATGAACTTTCCTACGCTCGTTGTGTCTGATCAAAGGGAGCGTGCTGTCGATGTTGATTGACAGCACGCCCCCTTTGGTGGGCGTGCCTCCCAGACGGAGGCGTTCCCAAGGGAACGCCTACCGTCTGAAGCCGGCCCCACTGACATCACTAGTGATGTCAGTGGGAGTGATTTTGGCTCTGATAGAGCCAAAATCACTCCAGGGCTTGTGGTCGAAAACCCCGACCACAGGCTTCTGGTTGCACTGGCGATGGTCGCGATGGTCAAGACCATCGCGACCATCATCCTGCACGCTCATATGAGCTGTGGGTGGTGACCCACAGCTATACAAGCGTCCAGGAGGACGCTCCATTTTTATGGAGGACGGCCCTCATTCAGAGCGAGCGCTCTGCTCAAAGCGTCCGGCTCTGAATGAGGGCCTTTGTCTCTACTGAGACATGGAAGACTCTCGTGCTCTGAATTTCTTTTGCTTTTAGGATCCAGACCCTGCATATTGGGCTCATATATTAGTAGTAGTATTTTCTTTGAATAACCTTGGAATGCCTTATGTGTCCAGTTAATAGTTGCAAGTTGTGGTTCAATAAATCTACATTCATGTATCAAAATTTTTTATTTTTTTTCTTTAAGATTGATCATTGGTTCTCTTTTAGCTTTTCAGTGTTCTGTCTTCTCCGCCTGGTGTTTGTGCTGTTACAACTCCTATTTATATTGTCCTCCTTCCATTTCCCTCAGTTTGCTGCCCTGCAGGAGAACCTGGAGGTCTATCATGGGTTGCAGCGGTGTATAGTGAACACAGGGGCAGGTATGTGTGGCTAGTTACACGGCATCTGATCATTGGGTATTGTAGAGGACACAGTAGTTGGCATTGCTGCCTAGGAGCAATGGGGGCACAAGGATCAAATCCAACCAGGATTCTATTAATGTGGAGTATGTATGTTTGTGGTTTCCTGAGTCACTGTGCATCATAGCACGTATCAAACCTTACCATTCGCTTCTAACTAGCCGCAGTATGTGTGCTTGTGCGTCTAATGGGGGACTGCATTGTAAGCTCTGCGGAGAAGGGGACTAGTGATTATATACAGAGAGACCACAGAATATTTAGGGTGACAGTTACAATACTGGAAGCATTATGTTTAGTATGTTTTGACCGTTTGGGGCCTTTTGAATTAGTTTTAGTGCTGGTATTTGATGCTATTGTCATCGGTGGAAGGGGATGGCGCTCTTTATGTGGGATGATATGGCAGAATGATCTAGTGTCTGAGTATGGAATGTATTCTGATAACGATGAGCAGGTGGAAGCCAGAGGACTTTATATATGGCTGAGTGTGAGGGCACAGGGGAAGGGAGTCCCTTTCCTTCTATTACATGTGAGGGCTGTCATTGCTTGCTATCCTTAGACACAGTGATATATCTTCCATAGTCTCCAGCTGAGGCATGTTATGTGCTGGCTATATCCTGAGCCGATGCAGAATACGTTCATGGCCGTTACTCCTGAATACTCGGGTATGAGAGTGCTGCCGTTGTTGTACTCCCTTAGGCCACATTTGTGAAATTTATGTTGCTTTCCATGGAAGTATTTGCTCACAATTTTAGGTTTTTAAAGGCACAGGTCACTGAAATGACTTCTATTAAACCATTACCCCGTAGCCGAGCACGGCTTTGTGGAATAGATATTGCCTAATAAATACAAACTTTTTTCACCCTCACATTGGTGTTAGTAAATGCTGAATATGTGCAGCATTTGTTTCAGGATGTGTATTACCTGGAAGTAATAGAAATGTACGTAGCCGGGTTGAGGTTGCCCTTTATATATCATTTAATTTTATTGTCTTAGCAGCATTAAATGAAGTTGTGATGATGGTGCCGCGGAGGGCACATATTGGCCTTATTTGTGGCATAGTGATGAAAATGTACAAATTGGTGTCTGTCTGTCCCCACAGATCAGCGCCTCAATGTGACCGGGGAGAACGACTGCCGGCGGTTACACTGCTCATTGCGGGACCTCAGCTCTCTACTCCAAGCAGTGGGGAGGCTCGCAGAGTATTTCATCGGGGATGTGTTTGAAGCGCGTTTCAATGACTCCCTAACTGTAGTAGAAAGGTAACGGCAAACGCCGATTAACGTCAACCTCAATTACAGATTGGATTGATATTCTCATCTATCCCACCTCTATCCTCCCCCAGGTTGGTCAAAGTTACGTTCTACGGCTCAGAGATTAAGCTGTACAATATGGAGACTGCTGTGCCATCGGTGTTAAAGCCAGACCTCGTGGATGTGTGAGTGACCCTAATGCTGGCACTGCCACTTTTATATGTAGTTGCCCAAGTAGACAAAGTTGTATGGTGCCTAAAAGTCATTCAGTTATACCATGCATGACCCAGCGACGATGCAGTGTAACGATGCATCACGTGCGCTATACACAGTGGAGCTCATTCAGACCCTGACTCTAAGCTGCGCTCTCACTCAGCTAAAAGTGGCCGGGTATGCAAATGCCGCGATCGCACTGTCTGGTGTTTGGACGCCCTCTATGTCTTAGAGAGCGCGCCGGTATAAAGACGCCCACTTTTCTCTTCACACGTCATCTCCAGGAAGTGTAGGAACCATCGAGAGCCATCGGAGCTGCACGCAGTGCTTGAGGTAGACCTTACCCCGCCGCAAGCACTGCAGGCTGAAAACCAACCAAGTGACGTGTACAATGACTCATCTTTGCTAATTATACACACCCATAAAACTCCGTTTCGACGGCCATACACGTCGGCGTTCGCAGCATCACTCCCCTGTTCACAAGCACCTTTTCCTGTTACCACCCGCAAACGGCACTATCTGTAACTCAAAATAGCATCCAGTCTGTGTACTACAAGCACACTATTCCTGATCACACTGATTGACGCACGCATGCGCAAACTGACAACTATCGCCCAAAGCGTGCGTCCACGGCTTAGCGAGCGGGTCTTCATCCGGTCCAGTGCACGATCTGGTGTATCATTGATGTGCCATTACATGTTACATCCGGTGTACCATTGATGTGCCATTACATGTTACAGCACTGCGTCGTTCATTGCATCGTCCAATCTGATGTGCAAAACAGATGCGATAAACGACCGTCTATAATGATGGCGATGTTTACGATATATCGTACACAATATATCGTATAGTGTGTGCACCCAGCTTTAGTGTGTAGGGTAGTTGCTGTAGTACATGGTCTAATCTTGTCTTTCTCTATAAACACTTTACCTTCAACCTAGTGATTTGTTCCATAAACCAGTGATCGTGGTGTGTGACAAAATATGTGGGTCCCAGGGACCCTCCACTTTAAAAAAAAAAAAAAAAAAAATGGGGTCCTACCTGACCATTTCTGGGTCCCATCATAATTTATGCTTTAGAGCTCCCCATATGCCTCTCGGACCTCCCCTAACCTCTTACAAATGATGCCACACAGCCATGCCTGGCCTTTACACATTATGCCACACAGCAGTGCCCGGTCTTTACACATTTTGCCACAGCCATGCCCGGTTTTTAAACATTATGCCGTGCAGTAATAGCCCTTACAAATGATGCCACACAGCCATGCCCGGCCTTTACACGTTATACCGCACATTAATGCCCTTTAGTCCCTCTATGCATTGCCCCCTGTTGTAGTCCCCCCCCCCCCCTATGCATTGCCCCCAGTAGTTGACCCCCTATGCATTGCCCTCAGTACTAAATCCCCCTATGCATTACCCCTAGTAATAATTCCCCTTATGCATAACCCTTAGTAATAATCCCCCTATGCATTACCCCTAGTAGTCCCCCTATGCGATGCCCCCAGTAGATTACCCCCTAGGTTGTAAGCTCCTAGGAGCAGGGTCCTCCTCCCCACTGTCTCACACACTTCTTCTCTAGCACTTCTATGACAGCCTTCACCTTCATAGCTGTACTGTGTATGGAGAATTGTGTTGCTAATTGTTACTTGTGTTCCGTTTATATTTTGGTTACTGTATTGTAATGTTCTGTGTAGGCTTCACTGTATGTACGGCGCTGCGGACCACTATAAATATAATGTAATGATATGCATTGCCCCCAGTAGTTTACCCCCCGATGCATTGCCCCCAGTATTGGCCCACCTATTAGTGACCTGGGCCTAATGACCTTCAATTGGGCCTAATGCCCTCTATGTAGCTCGGCCCTTGTGCCCACCTATATACCCACAGGCCTATTGCCTGCATTTATCCCACGGCCCTAGTGCCCGACAACCCTGGTGGTCTAGGTAGGGGTAAATAACGGTGGCCCGTACTGTGGAAGAGGCTGCGGGGGGGAGCTTCAATAGCTCTTTTCCTTTCCACCCCCGCAATCCTCTTCGGTCCCCAGCTTAATTCCTCTGCTACTGGCCCGTCCTGGCCAGCGGCGCTGCCTCTTCCTTCTTGATCACGCATTCTTCTGGCTTCTTGCGCGGCCGCTGGAGCTGTTGCCGCGCCGCTCTTCTCTTCACTTGTCTTCGGGAGGTCTTCACTCCTCCCCTCAGCCGCCGGACTGAACGTTCCCGCTCAGCGGCGTCTATTCAAGACGTCGCGAGTGGGCGTGGCTATGACGCGGTGAGCCGCGATTGGCTCATCGTGTCTGCCTCCTATTGGCTGCTGGACCGCGAGCCAAACGGCTCGCCGCCAGTGCCAAACAACCGCCGCTGCTACTTGGATTCCGGGCAGCGAGCTCTGCTCAGCTTGCGCCCGGAGCCAAGCGTCACCCGCCGCCACTTTACCGCCGACACTGGTGGAAGGGACTAGGTGGTCCCTTCACCAGGTACCCGCTGCGGTGGCTTTGTTTGTTCCCAGCACCAGGCACGGACGCTGTGCCGATGCTGGGATCAGTCTATCTGACTCTCATTGGCTGCTCTAACAGACAGCGTTGTATCCTTCTCAGGGGGATGCGCTGTGCTGCAGCCAGCTGTCGGATTGGCCACAGCACAGCGCGTCCCCGGGGACCTAGGAACTTTCTAAAAGTGAGTCCCCAGTGCCCGACCTCGGGTAAAATACGCACTATAGCACTGTAAACTGCGCGTTGGGCATCTCATTTGTGTGTGGTTTTTAGTTCGGCTCTGTGTACACCTGGTCAGGGTATCTGACGGCTTGTTTGCCAGGCTATATCTGTAATATCCCTGGTGTTTTCCCCTACAGCCATGCCCAGTCGCTGGCGGCGTTACAAGCTTACTCCCATTGGTTGGCTCGTTACTACAGTGAAGTTCAGCGTCAGAACCCTGAGCAGTTTATCTCCATTATCTCCAACGCGATGGAGGCCCTTCCCACACTCATCAGCACAAAGGTGAGGAAACGTGGAAGCGAGCTGGGTTAAATACCCCAGGGAGAGGTACATGAAGCCACCTCACCACCTGTATTCCTGCCTTTCCAGGTACAAGAGAAGTTGCTGCTCTCTGCATGTCATCTACTGGTTTCTGTGGCCACAACGGTGCGGCCCGTGTTTCTCATTAACATTCCTGCCGTCCAGAAGGTCTTCAGCCGTGTGACAGACAGCGCTGCGCAAAGGCTACCAGAGGAGGTGGGTTACTCGCTGTATAAAGGAAAATGCCGACATTTAAATTTGTGTTTTCGCCAGTGCATGGGGTTTGTGTAGTCCCTTCCCCAGTCCACGCAAAGTAGCCACAATCCTCAACTTCCAACTCCAGCATGAGCGGGTTGGTGTATCAAGCAGTGGGCCAGTGGAGATATCGCTTATGGCAACCAATCAGCATCGAGGTATCATTCATCAAGTTTCTACTTCAGGGTCCATAGGGTATCCACAGGATACCTTGGGGTATAGGTGTGACGTCAGTCGCAGGGCACCAAAGAGTTAAGCTTTCAGCCTCCCAGGATGCACTAGGTCCCCCTCCTATACCCCGCCCCCGGGCCAAGGCACCTCAGTTTAGTTTGGTGCCCGGCCGGAGTCGGGTGCACCTGTTGGAGTGGGGGCTAGAAGAGCCCCTGAAGCTTATTCTTCATGCAGCTGTGGCTGCACATCTGGATGAACAGCATGGACAGTCAGTCCTGACGTCCATGCTGTCTTCCCTACACCCCGCCGGTACCAGAACGCCGGTACTGATCCGGGGATGCTGGTGGGCGTCTGGGGTCACAGCTAGCGGTGACCCCAGATGCTCCGGACCATGGCCGGATTCAAGGGGGACAGAGGTAAGCAGCGGGGTCCCGCGGTGGGTCCCCGCTGATCACATGGTCCTAAGTCCCCAGGCAGGGGGCTCCCTGGGGACTGGCTGCAGCGTGGAGCCAGGCGACCAACCTGCGCTTCCACTACCCCCTGGGACAGCGGACCGCAGCAGAGCGGTAGCGCTGCGGCGTCCCAGGGGTTAAATGCATGCCAGGGGAGCGCGCCTTCCCTGTCTCACAGCCGGCGCCTCCCCCGCTGCACACAGCCCTCTCTGCATGCTGCCGACTGGTCCTGTGGCAGCGCTCCTCCCCCAGGCCAGCCTCCTCTCTGCTCCTCGGCGGCCATCTTCTCCAGAACGCATGGTGAACGCTGCTGGAAGCGCTGGACGGAAGCATCGTGGTCTGGGTCCCCCCGCATACCTCTCCTCCGCTGTGGTCAGGTCTGTGTATGCAGCGCTGTGTCCTACCAGGCCCTGTGTCTGTGTAGTTGAGTGATCAGCGCTGTTAGTGCAGGAATTGTTATTTTTCTGCATTGTATGTGACTGTGCTAGCGCTGCTGCCTGTAATCTTTTCTTCTCTAAACTGTCAGCTTTATTACTGTCCCTGTTCTTTCTGCTAAAGCCCTTGCGGTGCGGTGCTGCAGGGTGGTCTCTCGCCTATTTAATACTTAATTGGTGAGAGAGGTCACATACGTGGTGCCATCATGTCTGAAAGTGATTTTCCCCTCCGGCTACAGTGTACCACGTGCAAAGTACCGTTAGCGGAGGGGGAGGGTAGCGCGGAGGGCCTTTGCCGGCAGTGTTTGTCCATGGCGCGGCCTATTACGGTTACAGCACCGGTACAGGAGCCGCCCTGGGCTTGTTTCGCTCAGGCGTTAACAGCTTTAGTGGGCCAGTTAGCTCCGCAGCCCGCGTTTACTCCGATGGGTTTGTCCCAGCAGTCTGTGGTGTCGTCACCCATGCAGGGGTTCCCACGACAATTGGTGGTACCCCACAGTCTCCCTATTTCCCCGCTCCCGGGTTCTCAGGAGCCAGCGTGGGTTAACTCCCTGACGAGTTCTGTACAGCACTTGTCGGATGTGTTGCAAGGGGAGTCTGTGATGCGGTCTCATAAAAGGCCGGTGGCGTCTCTGTCCGCTCCTTATGAGGATGACGAAGGGACGTCTGATGATGGGGAGATTCTAGATCCTTACGATCAGGAACCTCTCCATACTAAGGACGCTGATGCTAAGTCCAAAGTATATATTCCTGGACTTATTCGGGCGGTCCGCACAGCCTTGGTGATTGAGGACGAAGTTCCCCCAGCGGCTAAATCTAAGTATGCCTTTTTCAAAGATGTGAAGGGCGATGCCACAGTCTTTCCTCTTTCGGGTCAGTTGGTGGACCATTTAGAGGAGGCGTGGAAACAACCTGGCAAAAGATACCAGCCGCAGAGACGCCTGGCGGTGGCTTATCCGTTCGCGGATAATTATTTTGCGAAGTGGGAATCCCCTCCACAGGTGGATTCTCACGTGACCCGTCTTGTCCGTAGTGCCACATTGCCGATGCCATCCATGTCCTCCCTTAAGGATGCTACGGACCGCAAGGTAGAAATCTGCCTGAAGTCCGCTTATTCCCTTGCTGGGGGGGCAGCACGGCCGGCTATGGCCATTTGCTGGGTTGCCAGAGCGATGGAGCGCTGGGCGGATTCATTAGAGGCTTCTTTTGAATCCGACTGTCCGGCCGATCAGGCGGAGTTGATTGGCAATCTCCGTGATTCGGCCACCTACATCAACGAGGCGGCTCTAGACATTAGTACTCTGGTGTCTAGAATTTCTTCAGCAGCGGTAGCTGCTCGTCGCACCTTGTGGCTGCGATCCTGGAAGGCGGACGCAGATTCCAAGAAAGGTCTGGAAGCGTTGCCGTTTACCGGAGAAGTTCTCTTCGGTCCGGATCTGGATAAGATTGTGGCCACGCTGGCGGCAGCCAAATCTGCCTGTCTCCCGTCGGCCGCTGCTCCTTCTGGTTCGGGACCATCGTCCTTTCGGTCATCTAGGGCCCAGGGCAGGCCCAAACCACAGTCGTTTCCTCGACAGGCTGGCCCTAAGAAATCGGTCAAGCCCCGGAAGCAGGCATGGAGTACCAGACGTCCGGCCCCCAAGCCAGATGGCAAGCCTGCGGCCTGACGGTCCGGGCCTCCCTTTGGGGGATCCCAGGGTGGGAGGCCGCCTGCTACAGTTCGCCCAGTGTTGGTCGACCACTACGACAGACACTTGGGTTCTGGAGGTGGTTTCCCACGGATACGCCCTCTCCTTCCGGCACAGACCCCCGGCTCGCTTCTTCACCACGGGTCTCCCATCAGACCGGAACAAGGCTACGGAGCTGCGGAAGGTATTGCACACTATGCTCCAGGCTGGAGTTATAGTGGCGGTTCCATTCTCCCAGAGGGGCCAGGGTTTCTATTCAAATCTATTTTTGGTACAGAAACCCAATGGGTCATATCGTCCGATTCTCAACCTCAAAGCACTCAACAAGTCTTTGCGGGTCCCGAAGTTTCGGATGGAGACCCTACGGTCCATCATTCTGGCGCTGGAACCTGGGGACTACTTGGTGTCATTGGACATACAGGACGCTTACCTGCATGTCCCTATTCTTTGGCGCCATCAACAGTTCCTCAGGTTTGCAATCAGCAGCGACCACTTCCAGTTTCGGGCGTTACCTTTTGGCCTGGCAACAGCACCACGTGTTTTCACCAAGGTGATGGCGGTCATGGCGGCTTCTCTGCGGCTGCAGGGAGTCCGCATGTTGCCGTATTTGGACGACCTGTTATTGGTGGCAGGATCTCCAGAGCTCCTGTTACGCCACTTGGACCTGACCATTGCACTGCTGCAACGGCACGGCTGGCTAATCAACTGGCAGAAGTCCACTCTAATCCCGTCTCGGAGGATTCTGCATCTTGGAGCCTTATTGGACTCGGGACAGCAAAGGATCTTCGTGACGGAGGACAAGATCTCTGCTTTACAGTCAAGGGTGCGCAGTTGTCTGCACAGCCGCCGGGTGTCCTTACACTCGGCGATGAGGTTACTGGGCTCCATGGTGTCGGTGTTCGACATGGTGGAATACGCCCAGTTTCACTCCAGACCTCTGCAGCACCTGATCCTGTCCAAGTGGAACGGGCTGACTCAGTCTCTGAAGTCCCAGACGATTGTGCTCACCCAGGAGGTTCGCCTGTCCCTTACGTGGTGGTTACAGACGACCCACCTCAACAAGGGACGTCCGTTCTGGGTTCCAAATTGGGTCCTGTTGACAACGGACGCCAGTCTTCGGGGCTGGGGAGCAGTTTCGGGTCCACACTTGTTCCAGGGCAGGTGGACGCCGACAGAAGCGGAGCTTCCAATAAATATCTTGGAACTCCGTGCGGTCTTCAATGCTCTCCAGCAGGCACAGCGGTTTCTCCAGGGTCGCCCGGTGCAGGTCCAGTCGGACAACGCTACCACCGTGGCCTACATAAACAGGCAAGGAGGAACTCGCAGTCGGGCGGCTCTCGTAGAGGTCTCTCGGATCCTGGTTTGGGCGGAGCGCAATCTTCCGGCCATATCAGCGGTCTTCATCCCGGGAGTGCTCAATTGGGAGGCGGACTTTCTAAGTCGCCAGGACGTTCATCCGGGGGAATGGTCCCTGCACCCGGACGTTTTTCAACTACTGGTGGACAGGTGGGGTCTTCCAGAAATCGACCTCATGGCGTCCCGGCACAACAACAAGTTGCCGGTGTACGGGTCTCGCACAAGAGACGAAGGGGCGTCTCTGGTGGATGCTCTGTCCGTCCGGTGGACGTTCCGGTTCGCATACCTGTTCCCTCCGGTCTCCCTTCTTCCACGGGTAATCCGGAAATTCAAACAGGAAGGAGGGACGCTCCTGTTGATAGCTCCCGCGTGGCCCAGACGGCACTGGTTCTCAGACCTTCAGGGTCTGTCCGTGGACATTCCTCTGCGGTTGCCGCTACGACCGGACCTTCTGTCTCAGGGTCCTTGCCTTCACCCGGACCTGACTCGGCTGTCTTTGACGGCGTGGCTGTTGAGACGGCCATGCTGAGGTCCCGGGGGTTTTCCAGCTCTGTGGTGCGTACCATGTTACGAGCTCGGAAACCGTCTTCCGCGAGGATATACCATCGCGTGTGGCATACGTTCTTCCAGTGGTGTCGACCGAGAGGTTATGCACCGCGGGAGTTTCGTCTGTCTCGGATTCTCGCCTTCCTGCAAGCGGGACTAGATCATGGGCTTCGCCTTGCTTCTTTGAAGGTACAGGTTTCGGCCCTATCTGTCTGGTTTCACCGTAGGATTGCTACAATCCCGGATGTGCGCACCTTTATGCAGGGTGTTCTCCGCATTCAGCCGCCCTTTGTTCCACCTGTGGCGCCTTGGGATTTGGCTGTGGTCCTGAGGGCTCTCCAAGGACCGCCGTTTGAACCACTGGGCTCAGTGGATCTTAAATGGCTAACAGCTAAGACTGTTTTCCTTCTGGCCATTGCTTCGGCCAGACATGTTTCTGAGTTAGGGGCTCTTTCTTGTAGACCCCCTTTCTTGGTTTTTTATGGGAACAGGGCAGTGCTCCGCACTCGGCCCGAGTTTCTTCCCAAAGTTATTTCCCAGTTTCATATTAACGAGGAAATAGTTGTTCCGGCCTTTAACTCACCGGGTCTTTCCGTGGGTGAGGCCTCTTTGGATGTTGTGCGGGCCTTAAGGACTTATGTTGACCGCACTTCTTCGTTTAGGAAGTCGGACGCTTTGTTTGTCCTCTTTGGCTTCCGTAAAAAGGGTTGGCCTGCTTCAAAGCAAACTTTGGCAGCCTGGATCCGTATGGCTATTTCTGAAGCTTATCTTCATGAAGGCCTACCGGTCCCTCCTTCTCTGAAGGCTCATTCCACTAGGTCTGTGGGTCCTTCGTGGGCAGCTCGACGTGGTGCCTCGGCAGTTCAGATCTGCAAGGCTGCTACGTGGTCTTCTGTCCATACCTTCGTGAGGTATTACAGGTTTGACACCTTCGCCTCTCAGGATGCTTCCTTCGGGCGGCGGATTCTCCTTTCTGCACAGGAGCGTCCCCACCCTTAAAGGATACTGCTTTGGGACATCCCCAAGGTATCCTGTGGATACCCTATGGACCCTGAAGTAGAAAATATGAGATATGGTAAGAACTTACCCTTGTTATCTCTATTTCTACGAAGTCCATAGGGTTCCACAGGACTCCCGCCCTGTCGCACCTGTGCTGCAGATGGGCTTTGCTCTGGTCACCGGTTTTCCGTCTCCCTCTGGTGAGAATGTGATTCTTGTATGTGTCCAGATCTTTGTTCTCTCTCTTCCTTCTCCTCCTCCGGCCTATGGCTTGGTAACTAACTGAGGTGCCTTGGCCCGGGGGCGGGGTATAGGAGGGGGACCTAGTGCATCCTGGGAGGCTGAAAGCTTAACTCTTTGGTGCCCTGCGACTGACGTCACACCTATACCCCAAGGTATCCTGTGGAACCCTATGGACTTCGTAGAAATAGAGATAACAAGGGTAAGTTCTTACCATATCTCATATTATATACTGTAAACTGATCAAATCTGATTTGGTTGCTATGGGCAACTTCTCCAATGGTCCAAGTTTTTCCCTCTTTTCACTGCTTGATACTTCAACCCCTATATAAGCGGTCCAGTGTTGTGGAAGTGGGGTGTCCCAGCGGTTCTGAACCAAGTCCCGACATTTTTACCTTTTTAAAATGGGGATATTCCCTGACTTTGCACTTGCTCAGGAGTTATGAGGAAAAAAAGCCACATAAAATCATAATGAAAATGATCGCAGCTAAATTTATTTGGGTAATTTATAATACCAAAAAACTTTGCCTCCAGCCACGTTAACTCGCAAATCAAGTTAACGTGGCTAATTGGGTATGTCCGGTAGGAATCAATGTTCTCTAATGCACCGTTAGGTCTTTCATATACTGGATGCAGCATAAGCGATCAAAGACCAATATGGCTGTCTGTAGGTGACGGGCGCATCTCCGTCCATCTTGGTATCATGGTTGTGATTCCATTTATTTTGCTTTGCCTTCCTCTATGCAGGCTCAGGTGCTGCTGTGTCGGGCTCTGTCTAATGTCCTGCTCCTCCCGTGGCCAAATGTCCCTGAGGGTGACCAGCAGTGGGGAGAGCGCTCTAGTCACCACGGCAACCTACTGAGCGCTCTGACCAGAGACTACCGCCAGCTGAAGGGCAGCTCCCCTCCTCAGAGGAAAGGCCAACTGGAGGCCAGTAAGTAGCCTCATTCACGTCGATCGCCTTCTGGATCGTGTCATTGTAACACTCTATATTGCCATTTGTACAGGTCTCTTCTAATCCCCCTTCATTTTTTTAATCTCGTAATTGTTAAATGACTCTTCTCTTCCAGCCAAGCGCGTGATCTGTCAGACGCTGGGAGTGTTGCGGGACATTGTAGAGAATATCTCCGGTGAGGGCACCAAGCCGCGGCAGATTTGTTACCAGTCCATGCAGGAGGCGGCACAGCTCTCCCTCACACTTTTCCCGGCATATATCCACCAGTCCGGTAAGTAGAACCTCTGTCATTGTCCGTGACCTATACACGACTTCGGAGAACCCTTTGGGTTGGTTCTGGTGAAAAGTTCTATAAGACTGCTGCAGGGACTGACGTCACAGCTGGACGGGCGAATTAAAATGCCAGCCCAGCTGTGATGTCAGGATGACTTGTCAAGCTGCTAAACGATAAGTGCGTATACGGCTTGCTTGCTCAGTGCGACAGCCAGTCAAGTCGACACAGCTTTAGAAGCTGTAAGCACAGGGGAAAAGACTTGTCCAAGGGCCCCAGCAACTGAAAAAGAGTGGGCTTATGGGTCTTCCTGCTTATTGGAAGGACATGTTGTAGGGCAGAAGTCGGACGGGGGTCCCCTGATCCGAGGGGACGTGGACGTATGGGAGTAAGGGCCTGATCCACAGTTGGGATTAGAGTTGCAAAGATCAAGTAACTGGACATCTTGGTAAAACCATGCTGCACTGCAGGTGGGGCAGATGTAACGTGCAGAGAGAGTTCGATTTGGGAGGAACGTGTGCAAACTGACAGTGTAAGAATTAAGTGTGGAATACATGCGAAAGCAGCCGATATTTACCCTGCATGCAAAAAAAAACTTATGTATTTGCACCCCTTGCTGCATTGCAACATGGTAAGCCCAGGTGCACAGGTACTTGCTATTTCTTACTCTATTCCCAACTTTGAAGGAGGCAGGGCTGAGTAGGGAGTGAATAGAGAGAGCAGCCCAGTGAGGAGTGGTACACAGATGGGAGAGAGGTGTGCATCAAGCATGTAGGATTAAGAAGAGCCTGTGTGGACCAGCAAGGGGGGGGTACTGAGGAGGATGTCGCCAGCAGTGGTCCAGCGGATGCGCAGCAGGAATGGTAAGCGGATGCTGCTGAGGGCCGCAGTGTGGAAGCCAGTTAGGCAGGTCGTTGTTGTGAGCAGCTGAGAGCCCGCCTCTCGCTAAGTATGGAACCTGCTGCAGCTTGCCCCTGGTTCTGCTGCCACCGTCCCAGGAAGCCATGGCTGGAGCAGCCCTCTCCAGGATAGGCTCTCGCCGAGAGCCCTGTTGCCCAGGACATCAGTATGGTATTGTGGAAGGAGTAAGTCTCTGGAGATGGTTAGCGCACATCTCCAATGTTTGTCTGCACATGCGCAGGACCCATTCTGCGATCTCTCTCGCAAACCCACCCAAGCCGCAGCATGATTGACATGCTGCAGAGTTTGGGGGGCAGAGCGGGGGATTTCCTGGAATGAGCATGTTGCCCCCATTTTCCTGGAGGGACGGGGCCAGGATCTGCGTCAGTAGACACAGATTTCCTGGCCCCGCTAGAGACCTGGACCCCAGTCGCCTGTCCAAAGGAGCAACCACCGCGTCTGATGGTCGCGATGGTGATCGTAGGCTGTGACCTCGGCCGCAGCGCTAGGATCGCAGATGCAGGAAGAAGGTGTCTGTTTTTTATTTTTAGTATCAAGAGCCCTGACCTCACACACCCACACTTGTGGCCAAATTATTATGACTACCTGGCAATTATATGCAAAATACCTATTCCGCAGATAATGCTGATGTAGCAAGTCTGACTCTGTATACGTACAGAAAGGCGAAGGTATGCGCAGACTAACTAAGTTAAATAATGGGTAAACGACGCAATCTGATGGACGTTGAACTTGGAATGACTGTAAGCACTTGCAGCAGCAATGTGACCATTAGCAAAACGGCTGCGCTGGTGAATTGTATGAGGGCAGAGGGGACCAGCAGACAAAAAACTGTCTGAGCTCAGTTTGATGCACTGTTACCCGTCTGTGGACTGAACAATTCTGTCCACTCTCCGTTCCGCTCCAGTAGCCATTTACAACCACAGACCTTGCGCTCAGACCCAGGTTTTTGTCTGCTGGTCCCCTCTCTGCACTAACAACGGCCGCCCTCAAACCATTCACCAGCGCATCCGTTTTGTCAACAATCATTCAACGTTCAGTCCATCATATCACATAAGTTACCATTATTTCATGAGTGATACCCTTTATTAGGCTCTGCACCTTCCCGTTCTTATACAGAGTCAGACATCCTACATCTGCATTAGCTGCTTTGCATAAAATCGCCTGGTGGTCCTAATAATTTGGCCACTCTGTGTATTTTTCTCATCCCTTTTGTATTTCTCTAATGTATATGAAGTCTACTTTTATATGACTTTACAATCTATGATAAGCTTTTCTTTTAGTACATTTCCATTGTTTGCTTTCTCTTCACCCATTATCTCTTCCCAGAGCTCTAATCTCTACAGCGCTCAGTGTAATTAAAGTGGAATAATTGTATCCCAATACAATAGCTTGGAGGGGATAATAGCTTAGGGGGGATAATAACTGGTGGGGGGGGAGGGGGGGTTTATGTGAGATCCTTGGGGAGTGGTCAAGTTTGGGAAGATAGAAGAGCAGGCGGAGGCAGCAGATGCAACTCCATACTTTATTTATAGCCTGCACAGAGGATTAAAATAAAACCTAAAAGTGTAAGGTACAGCTACGTCACTGTACTAGGCATCGGTTAAAGGGACACTTGTCTCCAAATATGGGTGTTTTTTTTTTTTTTTAAGTACTAAATTAAAACAGATCTCTAGGGGACAAGCATTCTGGCTCCATAACACCAGCGTAAGTGTAGATTTATTTGAATCCGTGAACGGGTGATCCGATAATTAGTCCGGCAGGGCATGCTGGGACAACAGCTGCAGTGCCAGAGGTTAATGTGCTGATTACGAGACTTGGTGGCCCTGGTACCCCCTTCTGGTGTTAAGCCGCTTCTGATTGCCTCTCTCTCTGCAGATGTGACGGAAGAGATGCTCAGCTTTTTCTTAGCCTTGTTCCAAGGGCTCCGGGTGCAAATGGGAGTGCCATTCACTGAGCAGATTATTCAGACCTTCCTCAACATGTTTACCAGGTAACAACAGCTCTTCTCCCAATATAGCAGCTGACTGACTGTACAGCGGACATCCACTGTGCTAACGTCAGTGGCCAGTAGAGTACGGCACAAAATATGATCAAAGAGAGAATCCCTCTCTAACTACCTGTTTGCACAAAGGTTGTTCCCTACACATAAATGCACATTACACCGTCGTCCTAAACCTAAATCTATGAGTATGAGAAGCACCATGTGACCTTACCATACCGCCAGCTTCCAGGACATTGGTTCTGAGTGGTCACATGAGATCAGTGTCCCAGGAACGTCTGCTCACACAAACAGCTATGTTGCGTAAAGGCCTAATACATAGAGAAGAAGGTGCACAAGACCAGTAGACCTCCTTTTTTTTGGGGGGGGGGGGTTGTCAGTATTTGTCTGTTTACTGCAATTAATTTATTTTTGTCCGAAGTTGCATGAGTAGATTCATTTTAAGCTGTTACTATTTTTACCGTGGTTAGATATTTTCTAACCTGCCACAATTCCTGATTATGCACTTTGGATTATTCACATGAGAGAGTTGGAAACAGAGGGCCTGATTCAGATCCGGATGCTATTTGCGGTCGCTCGTCAAGAAAATAGGGGTGGCTATTCAAATGAACCGTTCGCTGTTTGCGGTCTGTTCACGCCTCTAGGTCTGAACGAGCGAACAAAACTTGCGGTCGTTTTTTGGGAAACTACGCCCCCTGGCCGCTCGCATCCTACGTCATGTCCGCTATTTATTAGATTAATCGAGTACATCGACCAGCGTATGAGCTGCTCGCTATTCTTGGGGTTGGTTTTTGCTACCACAATTTTGCGAGCAGTTCTGGCTATAAAATAACCCAGTGACATGGTCAATGACGCTGCTGTTTTAAATATGCACACCCATAAAACGCCGTTTTGACCTTTAAGCACGCCTGCGGTCGGATCTCCACTCCCCGTTTTCAAGCACCTTCCCCTGTTACCACCCACATACGCCTCATCCTGTCACTCAAATTATCAGGCATTCGCTATTTTGTGAGCACATGAATTTCGGCCGCACTGAGTGGTTCGCGCATGTGTATTACGATCCGTACGCATGCGCAGTTGGGCAAACATCGCTCGGAGCGAATGAGCAGCCACTTGCGTCCGGCTCTGAATCAGGGCCTGACTGTGCTATGGACACAGGTAGTGGTTAGTCCATGTCGCTGGGCCATTGTGAGACTTAGTAGTATTTAGTTTTAAAATGAGCGAGACTCCGGGAGATAATCACTTGTTTAAATACTAATTGTTCTGTTTTGTCCCGTACCGATTGGATAGCTCAGTGAGATCCGTTATCAGTAGCTCATTATGTCACCCTCTTGTAGGGAGCAGCTGGCAGAGAGTATACTGCAAGAGGGCAGTGCCGGCTGCCACGTGGTTGAGAGGTTCCTGAAGATCCTGCAGGTTGTAGTGCAGGAACCTGGTCAGGCTTTTAAACCTTTCCTGCCCAGTATCCTGTCCCTCTGCATGGAGCAGCTGTACCCCATCATTGCAGAGGTAAGAGATGGTTTTACATGCCCTGTACCCCTTCTCTCTTCCCCTTAATGCCCCTTTGTCTACTTTTATTTGGCTGTAACCATGATCCTGTTTTGGATCCATTTGTAGCGCCCGTCCCCGGATGTGAAGTCCGAGCTGTTTGAGCTGCTTTTCCAACTTCTCCATCACAACTGGAGATATTTCTACCGCTCCTCCGTTCTGGCCAGCGTACACCGGGATGGTGCAGATGAGCCTATGGAGAACCAGGCACAGTTCATTGGGGTCATGCAGGTGAGTACAGGACCTAGGCACCTCTCACAAAGGGGCGAAGATGCCAGTACAGTAGGGGTTGAACTTTGAATGGAGGCAGGGTAGGACTGGCTGACTGTTGGCCTTCTTTATACAACATGGGAATTAGTGGCAGGAACCTGACTAGTTCTGTAGTAGCAGAAGCCTATAGAGCACTCATTTTGGTGGAAATCTAATGGTCATAAATAGCTTGTTTTTATTTTTTCTTTGTTTTTAAGGCCTTTGGTCAGTCGTTCCTGCAGCCTGATATCCATCTTTTCAAACAAAATCTCAGCTACCTGGAGACCCTAAACAGCAAACACAAGTTGTACCATAAGGTGAGACCTTTTATAGAACATCTCAAGCTCCACTTGGTATCTAACTATGGTTCCTGTGACAATTCGTGCCGGATTCAAGTAGCCGCGATGAAACGAAAACTTAATGCCGGGGAAGTTTTCACACTGTTCGCCAGTTTTGGTGAGATATTTTCGCGTCTTTTGGCAATGCACGCCCCCATTTTTCGCCCTATCCTATTACAAAGGATGCAAAAACACATACGTGCAAAACTGCGCATGGTGAAACAAGCGAAAAGTACCCCATAAAAAGCCTAACTGCATAGGAAATCAATATTGAAGTGTATTAATAGCCCTAATAAAAGTATTTTGGGTTCTTAAATTGTGTCAAATGGCTGTTGAAAAATGATAAAAAGCTGTTTTATTTTGGAAAAAAATATTTGCTGTTTAAATTGGGGGTACATTAAAATGGGAGGCAATCGGGAAGCCGACTGCCTAAATACAGGCAGCCGGCAAGGGTGAAATGCCGGGCGTCTAGATGTAGACGCCCGCATTTCCCCGTCGCCGGGAGACCGGCGCCTGGCATCACGATCGTAGTGATGCCGGGCACCGCGAGCGTACAGCCGCGGGGGGGAGGGTTAGATTTAGGGCTCCCGGGGGGGACTTAGGGTTAGGCAGCCCCCCGGGAGGGTTAGGCACCCACGGGGGGCACTTAGGGTTAGGTACCCCCCCCAGGGGACTTAAGTTTAGGCAGCGGGCAAGGGGGTGGTTAGGGTTAGGCACTTGGGGGGGGGGAAGTTAGGGTTAGGCACCCCTAAGGAGGGTTAGGTTAGTGGATACTTACCTATCCACGATCAGGATTTCCAGCGCTGTCGGGCTTCTGCTGCGTCGCACTCTGCTCCTGTCAGGCTGCCGCTGACAGGAATCGAACCATGCGGCCGGCGGTATTTCATACCAATTCCATTAAAATGGGCGCTAGTATAATTTTGTGTCTATAATGTGCAGATTTAAAAAAAATTTAAAATACACCTGCTGCAGCCACCAGCAATCAATATATATTCTCAAAGTCAGGTGCATAAATATTGGGACATTGACAGAATTTTCTTATTTTGGCCTGTATTCACCACCACAATGGCTTTGAAATGAAACAAACAAGATGTGCTTTAACTGCAGACTTTCAGATTTAATTTGAGTGTAATTACATCCAAATCAGGTGAACGGTGTAGGAATTACAACTGTTTCTGTATGTGCCTCCCACTTTTTAAGGGGCCAAAAGTAATGGGACTATCAACTCAAAAGCTATTTCATGGACAGGTGTGGGCTATTCCCTCGTTATTTCATTATCAATTAAGCAGGTAAAAGGTCTGGAGCTGATTCTAGGTGTGACATTTGCATTTGGAATCAGTTCCTGTCAACTCCCAATATGAGATCCAAAGAGCTATCACTATCAGTGAAGCAAGCCATCATTAGGATGAAAAATCAAAACAAACCCATCAGAGAGATAGCAAAAACATTAGGTGTGGCCAAAGCAACTGTTTGGAACATTCTTAAAAAGAAAGACTGCAACAGAGAGCTCAGCAACACCAAAAGACCCGGAAGACTACGGGTGGTTCTCTTTGACACAGTGTCCTAGGTGGGTCGGTGCGCCGGTGAACGCCTGGGCTGACCTGACAGACACCGGTACTCTGCATGGAAGAAGCGCTGATGTATATGGGGGGGGCTACAACGGCTGTGGCTCGGAGAACCAGGCGCCGTTACCCCCCTCCAAAATGAGACTTGCCTCCCCAGGTCTCTACAGTGCTCCGTTCTAACCCCTTACCGGCTTATAGTCTTCTTGCATTTCTCCTCCTGTCGCTTCCAGGCCAGTCACGTGTTCGCCGCTCGTCTGGTGCGTGAGGTGTCCGTGGTGGTCTTAAATTGCGGGACGCCGCTTTTTTCACTGTACTGGGCTATTCTGGACAACCCCCTCCCCCCCTTAAGACTTTCTGTTGTGGTCTCCATACCCCCTTAACTTTAAACTAACAAGTCTTCGTTTTTATAAGACCAAAAAAAAAATTTTTCTTTGCATGTTTTACAATCTGTTTTGAATAGTAAAGATTAGTTTTAACTTTTTATATATCTTGTTTCCTTTTATCATTTTCATTTGCACACCAGGACAAAAGAGGTTTTTTTGAGTGCATCTATACCATCATTTTCTACTTCAGGGTCCATAGGGGGTCCACAGGGTTGACCTTGGGGTATAGCTGGATCTGGATCCACGGGCACCACGCAGTTAAAGCTTTGCTGCTCCCAGGATGCACTTGGGTCCGTCCTCCTCTATACCCCGCCCCCGGCCACAGGCACCTCAGTTTTAGTTGGTGCCCGGCCGGAGTCGGGTCACCCTGTCGCAGTGGGGCTGCAGGAGCAGCCCCTAAGCTTTATTTTAAAAGATGATTTTTTTTATTTTTTTCTACTTTTTTTACACTTTTAGAGCGGCAGCATCAGACTGTCCTTTAGGACGTCCACGTTGCCGCTCCTTCTCCCCGCTGGCGCCGCAACGCCAGTACAGCTCTGGGGATCGCGGCGGGACCCCAGAGCCTGTACTAGCCGGGCTCTGGGGACTCCCTTGACTGCTGCCGGACGCGACGGGGATCAGGTAAGCCGCGGGTCGCCGCGTGCGGCGGCCCGCGGATACTTTACATGCAGTCAGAAGCCTCCGGTCTCTGGGGACAGACCGGAGGCGCTAGCGGCGGCGGCGGGCTCCCCCTCAATTGAGGAATACCCCGCGTGTCCGCTAGACCACCAGGGTATCAGGCTGGTAGCGGGACCGGCAACCCGGGGGTTAATTGCTAGCCAGGGGAGGCAGCCTTCCCTGTCTAGCGGCTCCTCCCCTCAGCTCAGTGCACCTTTCAACTAGCAGTCTGGCGTTGCTGAGCTGCTCTTATCTTACGGCCACTCCTCCTCTGAGGTCTCCGGTAGCCATCTTTACTGGCACATCGCAGACTCCCAGGCGGTATCAAGTGGACCGGTCCCCCTGTGTACCTCTCCCCTGCTAAAGGACAGTGTACACAGCGCTATAGCCCTCCCAGACACTGAATCTGGGCGGTTGATTGTAGCGGAAGGTGCAGTGAGTACTAACTTTTCTGCATTGTATGTGACTATTGCTAGTGCTGCCTGTCTGTGACTTATTTTCCTTGCTGTCGGCTTATAACTATCCCTTTCCTTCTCCTACGGCCCGGCAGGTGTGTGGGGGAAGGGCGTTTTTCTGAGACCCTCACTTATATAAAACACGTATTTGTGGGGTCAGTCACATACTGTTGTGTGCTACACAGTACCATATCTGGGCTGTTGTGTCGCATACTGGTGAGTGCGCGGGTGTTAAAACTGTAATTCCTCTGGTGATACCTATTTCTTGTGATTTACGGTATCATGTCTGATGAGGAGACTGAGCGCTCTGTGGCTCCTGTGTTATTTTCCTGCAGACGCTGTGCTGCTGGAGTTGATGGGGAGGACTTATCTCAGGATGGTCTGTGCGGGCGGTGCCAGCTGGTACCGGGCCCCTCCAACCCCCCTGTATCACAGGACCCTCCTTGGGCGATGTTTTCACAGGTGCTGGCGTCTATTGCGGACCGGTTATCGGTCCCATCAGTGGTCCCTTCTAGGGCGTTGCCGCAGCCCACCATCCCCCATTCCCCGGGGGTTCCACAAATGTTGCGCTCTCCACCCGGGGCCCAGACTGTGGGTCCTTACTCGGGACTGCCTGTGTATGTGCAGTCTTCCCCAGGGACGCGTCAGTCTGTAGTGCCTTTGCAGAGTTTTGCTCCGATGGCTCCTCCGCCTTGGGTGGATGTTCTATCCAGCTCCGTACAGAGTCTGGCGGCTTCATCCTCGGCGTTTCAGTCCATGTTGCAAGGTGATGTGCCACCAAGGGCGTCTAAACGTCCGGTTGTGAGTTCACTAGCTGCGCAGTTGTCGGACTCGGAAGTGTCCTCAGATGATGGAGAAATCCATGAGGACTCTGACTCTGATGTCATGGGGCAGGAGGTGGAAGCTAAGTCCTCCATTAATGTTCCAGCCTTAGTTAGGGCGGTGCGGGCTATCCTACATGTTGAGGATGATGCGCCGGCTCCTAGGTCGAAGTTTCCTAATTTTAAAAAGGCCAAGGTGACTTCAACTGTGTTCCCCCTGTCTGATCAATTATCGGATCATATGGCGGCGGCCTGGCAATTACCCAGTAAGAGGTTCCATCCACAGAAGAGGTTGGCGGCGAACTATCCTTTTCCTGAAGCTCATTGCAGGAAATGGGAAACTCCGCCGGCGGTGGATTCCCACGTTACCCGCTTGATCAAAAGCGCGACGCTGCCATTGCCGTCTATCTCCTCTTTGAAGGATCCCACGGACAGGAAGGTGGAGACTTGTTTAAAGTCCATTTATTCTCTTTCCGGGGCGGTGGCTCGCCCGTCCATGGCTATCTCCTGGGTGGCTAAAGCCATTGAGGCATGGGCCAATGCCTTGGAGGATACCTTTCCTGATGAGGCTCCGGATATCCAGAGAGCGTTAGTGGGACAGATGCGGGATGCAGCTTACTATATTGGGGAAGCGTCTTTGGATGCCAGCCTGCTCACTTCTAGGGTGTCGGCTGCAGCGGTGTCTGCTCGGCGCTCCCTGTGGCTGAGGTCCTGGAGGGCTGATGCAGATTCAAAAAAGGGTCTGGGGGCCTTTTCCTTTTAATGGTGATTTACTATTTGGTCCGGATTTGGACAAAATAGTGGATACTTTGGCTAAGTCCAAGTCGGCTTTTCTCCCTTCGGCCTCTGCGCCGGCTAAAGTGAGGAGCTCTGCCTTTCGGTCCTTTCGGGTTCAGGGTAAGGCCAAGGGCCAGTCCTTCCCGAGACATTCGGCGACCAAGGCCGCACCCAAGCCCAAGAAGCAGGCATGGAGTGCTCGGCGCCCTTCTTCCAAGCAGGAGGATAAGCCTGCTGCCTGATGGGACGGGCCTCTCTCTGGGGGACCCCAGAGTGGGAGGCCGACTTCTCCAATTCGCCCAGTGTTGGCACAATACCACCACGGATGCCTGGGTTCGAGAAGTAGTGTCTCAGGGGTACGCCCTGTCTTTTCGGTTCAGGCCGCCCCACCAGTTTTTCTGTACGAGTCCTTCTCTGGACAAGACCAAAGCTGGTCAGATTCAGGTAGCTATAGAATCCTTGCTACAAGCAGGGGTCATTGTTCCCGTTCCGCAGTCTCAGCGCGGGACGGGGTACTATTCTACTCTTTCTGGTACAGAAACCCAATGGATCGCCCTATCCTGAATTTGAAGTCTCTGAACAGATACCTCAGAGTTCCCAGGTTCAGGATGGAAACGTTACGTTCCATCATTCTGGCGATGGAACCCGGGGATTATATGGTCTCCCTCGATATCCAGGACGCCTATCTCCATGTGCCCATAGCACCGGCACATCAGCGGTATCTGAGGTTTGCTATCCTGAACCATCACTACCAATTTCGGGCGTTGCCTTTTGGCCTTTCCACGGCTCCGAGGGTGTTCACCAAGGTGATGGCGGTTATGGCTGCCCACCTTCGGGGTCAGGGTCTACGTCTGTTGCCGTACCTGGACGATCTTCTGCTGCTGGCGAGCTCCCCGGAGGTGCTTCTTCGACATCTCCACCTGACCATTGCTTGTCTTCAAGCACACGGGTGGTTGATAAACTGGAAGAAGTCCTCCCTGATTCCATCACAGCGGATGGTTCATTTGGGAGCCCTGCTGGATTCTCGTCAGCAACGGATTTTCCTGACTCCGGAGAAGGTCTCCTCCCTGCAGCTGCGGATACACAGTTGCCTGAGCAGTTGCCGCCTGTCGGTCCATTCAGCTATGAGAGTTCTGGGATCCATGGTGTCGACATTCGACATGGTGGAATTTGCCCAGTTCCATTCCCGGCCCCTGCAGGGGCTGATTCTATCGGAATGGAACGGGTAACCTCACCGGATCCGCTCTCAAATGCTGGTGTTGTCCCCGGAGTTTCGGCAGTCTTTGGCTTGGTGGCTTCAGACGGCGCATCTGGTCGAGGGGCGCCCCTTTTGGATCCCGGACTGGGTCCTGCTCACGACGGATGCCAGTCTTCGGGGTTGGGGGGCAGTGACCGGCTCATTATCGCTTCAGGGTCGTTGGTCCGCGGAAGAAGCACTTCTCCCCATCAACATCCTGGAACTGCGGGCTGTGCACAGGGCCCTGCAGTCGTCCGGCCCCGCTCTTCACGGAAGGGCGGTTCAGGTGCAGTCCGACAACGCCACCACGGTGGCGTACATCAACCACCAAGGGGGAACTCGCAGTCGGGCAGCAATGTCTGAGGTGTCTTGCATTCTTGCTTGGGCGGAGTGTCACGTTCCAGCGATCTCGGCAGTCTTCATTCCCGGAGTCTTCAATTGGGAGGCGGACTTCCTCAGCCGTCACGACGTGCATCCCGGGGAATGGTCGCTTCACCCAGAGGTGTTTCAGCTACTCGTGGACAGGTGGGGGCTGCCGGAGCTGGACTTGATGGCCTCCCGTCACAATCACAAGTTGCCCGTTTACGGGTCAAGGACAAGAGACGCAGGCGCCTGTCTGGTAGACGCTCTGTCGGTGAAATGGACGTTTCACCTGGCGTATTTGTTTCCTCCGATATCCCTGCTTCCTCGGGTTCTGCGGAAATTCAAGCAGGACGGCGGCATGCTCGTGCTGGTGGCTCCGGCGTGGCCCAGACGTCCTTGGTACTCCGATCTGAGGTGCCTCTCCATCGACGCTCCGTACCTTCTTCCTCAGCGTCGGGACCTGTTGTCTCAAGGGCCCTGCCTTTACCCGGATCTGGGTCGGCTGTCTTTGACGGCGTGGCTCTTGAGACAGCCGTCTTGAGGTCTAGGGGTTTCTCCAGTTCGGTCATTGGTTCCATGCTTAGGGCACGCAAGCCTGCTTCCGCGCGGATTTACCACAGGGTGTGGCGCACTTATTTTCAGTGGTGTGAATCCAGAAACTATGATCCGCAGGTGTTCCGGGTTTCCAGAATCTTGGAGTTTCTTCAATCGGGTTTGGACCTCGGCTTACGCCTGGCCTCTCTGAAGGTTCATGTGTCTGCTTTGTCCGTGTGGTTTCAGCGACGGATTGCTACACTGCCAGACGTTCACACCTTTTTCCAAGGTGTTCTCAGGATCCAGCCTACCTTCGTGCCTCTGGTGGCTCCGTGGGACTTGGCGGTGGTACTGCGGGTCTTGCAGGGTCCTCCTTTTGAGCCGCTTGAGTCGGTGGAGCTCAAGTGGCTGACGTTTAAGACCATTTTTCTCCTGGCAATTGCTTCTGCCAGGAGGGTTTCAGAATTGGGGGCGCTTTCCTGTCGCTCCCCTTTTCTGATTTTTCACCAGGACAGGGCGGTGCTCCGCACTCGTCCTGAGTTTTTGCCCAAAGTGGTCTCAAAGTTCCACATTAATCAGGAACTTGTTGTGCCAGCTTTTCAGTCACCTGATCTTTCCGCTGGTGCGGCTTCCTTAGATGTAGTCCGGGCACTTAGAATCTACGTGGACCGGACTGCTTCGGTTAGGAAGTCGGATTCTTTGTTTGTTCTCTTCGGTTTTCACAAGAGGGGTTGGCCTGCCAACAAGCAAACGTTAGCCCGTTGGCTTCGTTCAGTTATTTGTGAGGCTTATGCACAGGAGGGTTTACCTGTGCCAGCCTCTGTTAAGGCTCATTCCACTCGTTCTGTGGGTCCCTCTTGGGCTGCTAGACGTGGCGCCTCCGCTGTTCAGCTGTGTAAGGCGGCCACTTGGTCTTCAATTCAGACGTTTTTGAGGTTTTATTCGTTTGACACCTTCGCCTCTCAGGATGCATCCTTTGGGCGCCGGGTACTCCTTTCAGCACAGGAGCGTCCCCGTCCTTAGTTGAATTGCTTTGGGACATCCCCAAGGTCAACCCTGTGGACCCCCTATGGACCCTGAAGTAGAAAACAAGAGATATGGTAAGAACTTACCTTTGTTATCTCTGTTTCTACGAAGTCCATAGGGTCCACAGGGCGCCCGCCCTGACGCACTTGGCTTCAAATGGGCTGTGTGGCTGGTCACCGGTTTTCCGTCTCCCATTTCTGTGAGTATGGTTTCTTGTGTGTTCCAGTCTTCCTTCTCTCTGTTTAGTCTCCTCCTCCGGCCTTAGCTGCTTACCAACTGAGGTGCCTGTGGCCGGGGGCGGGGTATAGAGGAGGACGGACCCAAGTGCATCCTGGGAGCAGCAAAGCTTTAACTGCGTGGTGCCCGTGGATCCAGATCCAGCTATACCCCAAGGTCAACCCTATGGACTTCGTAGAAACAGAGATAACAAAGGTAAGTTCTTACCATATCTCTTGTTGTTTTTTTTCCTAATTAGCCATTAGGTGGGGTGTCTAAAGGGTTCTGAACCAAGGGCCTGATTCAGACCCGTTCGTTATCTGCGTACGCTCGCTAGATGCGTATGCACATTTTTCAAAGTGACGCCACGGGAAGCGATCGTTCGCCAAGGCATAAGCACGCCCACCATGTCTTGGCGAGTGGCCACTTTGTGTATGCATACGCCCAATCGCACAGGCAGAGCTGCCCACCAGCAACACGTCATCTCCAGGAAGTGTATTAAAACATTGGTACATCGAGCACCATCGGATGCGAACGCAGTGCTTGCGGTTGCTTTACCCTACCATAAGCATTGAGAGGAAATCAATGTAAAAAAAAAGGCAAGTGACGTGTCCTATGACACTGCCTGTTAATTATGCACGCCTCTAAAACGGTGTTGAAACACCCGGGCACACCTGCGTTCGCATCTACAACCCCCCGTTATTCGTGTCCTGCCCCTGTTACCACCCACAAACTGCCTCTCCTGTCACTCATTACCCTGGGCTGCCTTTGCTGGGCGAGAGAGAGGGTTACGATCGCAGTGTGTAGTTCGCGCACGCGCAGAATGAAGCGTGCGCATGCATGTAAGCAGAACATCGGCCCGCTTGTGAACGCACAGCGCGAGCGAGCGGCTCTGAATCGGGCCCAAAGTCCCCACATTTTTAGCCAACAATAGAGATTTAGCATTTTTTTTCACCTGCTTCACCGGTTTTTGTCTATGGCGTTTTTGCATCTGCGATAACGCTGGGAATAGGATTGCCTGATTTGCATTTACTGTAGGGGCGAAAAAAAAATCGCACATGTGAAACCTTATCTCGGCTCTTCGCGTCTAATTGAATCTCCCCCTTAGTCGGTTAAGGTTAAAAGAAGCCTGCAGTGAGACTTAAACTGGGGCCTCCAGCAAGTACTACTACTGTCATCATACATTGGTCACTGTTCTGACAGGACAGTGTTCCCACCTCCTGATGCGCTGTGGTACCTCGCCCTGTTATACAGTCTCTGCTGTTTTTGAAGGCCTGTCCTCTCACTGATTTGTCTCCTCTATATCTCTTCTAGAAGCTGTTCCGAGACGTGATGCTCCCCCAGTTTGTCAGTGTTTTACTTCAGGTCCTTATTCACAAGTCCCATGACCTCCTTCAGGAGGAAATCGGTATTGCGGTCTACAACATGGCATCCGTGGACTTTAATACTTTCTTCTCTGCCTTCTTGCCGGAGTTCTTAGCTGGCTGCCAGGGCTTGGACAGCGGTCAGAAGAATGTCCTTGCCCGCAATTTTAAGATGGAACGGGTAAGTATGGCTTGTTCTGTAAAATTTTAAATAAAGCAGTTTGTTTTTTGTTTTTTTGAGGCAACCATGTTGTGTGCTTAAACCATTATTTGAGAGCGCATCAAGTCACAAGCTGCCCTGTTGTTCTAATGCCATCAGTTATACCATGCATTAACACCCTGTATAACTTTTTTTTTTACAAACTCCATCTGCTTTTTCTCTTTTCCCCCCCACACAGGACCTGCCTTCGTTTACCCAGAGCGTGCATCGCTTGGTCAATGACCTCCGATACTACAGACTCTGCAATGACAGCCTCCCCCCAGGAACTGTGAAACTGTGACAGACCCAACTCCCAGCTGACGCCTTTCTCTCTGTATCAATAGTCTTAACTCACCCGCTACAGATGTGAAACCCCGCTACTCCACTCATCTTTGTTTTTGTTTTTTTCTTTTAACTTTTGGACGATTTTTAGCACTTTCTCTGTGAGAGATTTCAGTGCCTCTCCTGGGTTCTACACCTAATCCCTTTTGTTTAAAGGGTTGTTTATAAATCCCACTGTAGGCTCAGGGGTTAAGTAAAAAAACTCCTCCTCGTCTTTTTAACTGTATTATCTTAAATTTCACAAACCTTCAATATCATTCCCTGATATCGGAGAATGTAGGTGGCCGTCACCTGATATGGACAGTGATGTCTGGATTTTAAAAGACCATACAGTCCAATTACCTGCCCCAGTCACTTGGGGTGCACACAATTTATGATGTAATGTTTTATATATAAATATATTATTATTATTTTTCTTTTTTTTTTTTTTTTGTTATCATTCCATTGTGAAATTGCAAAATCGCTTATCGCGAATAAAACGAATGCCTTGTTTAAAACTTCTGGTCCGTTCTTCAGAATTGAATTGGGATAGTATATATTATATATATATCTATATCTCTCTATCGAGTAAAATTAGTATTGAACACATCAGCATTTTTCTCAGTAAATCTATTTGTAATGGGGCTATTGTAATGAAATGTCAGAGCAAGCCATGCAATCCACACATGCAAAGAAATCAAACAATAGATGTCCATAAATTTAAGTTATGTGTAATAATGTGAAATGACACAGGGAAAAAGTATTGAACACATGAAGAAAGAGAGGTGCAAAAAGGCATGGAAAGCCAAGACACCAGCTGAAATCTATCAGTAATTAGAAAGCAATCCCACCCCTTGTCAGTGCAAATTAATATAAGCTGGTTCAGTCCCAACTGATGACCTATAAAAAGGTGTCTCATTACCAAGGTGTCACACAAGAAACATCTCATGTTGGGTAAAAGCAAAGAGCTCTCTCAAGACCTTTGCAACCTTATTGCAAAACATACTGATGGCATTGGTTACAGAAGGATTTCTAAACTTCTGAATGTTCCAGTGAGCACTGTTGGGGCCATAAGTGGAAAGAACATAATTTCACCATAAACTGGCCACGACCAGGTGCTCCTTTCAGGATTTCTGACAGAGGCATGAAAAGTGATATCAGAAAAGTTGTCCAAGAGCCAAGGACCACTTGTGGAGAGCTTCAGAATGACCTGGAATTAGCCGGTACAATTGTTTCTAAGATAAACTTGAAAGTATGCTGCAAAGCATTTGGACAAGCCTGTGAAATACTGGGAGAATATAGTCTGGTGAGATGAGACCAAAATTTAACTCTTTGGATGCCATAATACATACCATGTCTAGAGGAGAAATGGCACTGCACACCTACAGTGAGGTTTGGAGGTGGATACATCATGGTGTGGGGCTGTTTTTCAGCATATGTCATATGATTTGAATGGAAAATGTACCGAGACATTCTTGATAAAAATCTGCTGCCATCTACCAGGATGGTGAAGATGAAACGAGGGTGGACATTTCAGCAAGACAATGATCCCAAACACACAACCAAGGACACTCAATTGGTTTCAGAGAAAGAAAATAAAGCTGCTAGAATGGCCCAGCCAATCACCTGACTTGAATCCAATTGAAAATCTATGGAGATAACTAAAGATCAGAGTTCATAGAAGAGGCCCACGGGACCTTCAAGATTTGAAGACACTGGAAGAATGGGCCAAAATCACACCTGAGCAATGCATGCGACTAGTTTCTCCATACAGGAGGCGTCTTGAAGCTGTCATTACCAACAAAGGCTTTTGTACGAAGTATTAAATACATTTCAGTAAGCGTGTTCAATAGTAAGCGTGTTCAATACTTACTACTTATTCTCTGTGTCATTTTCACATTATTACACACAACTTAATTTATGGACATTAACGGTTGATTTCGTGCATGTGTGGATTGCATGGGTTGTTTCTGACATTTGGTGAAAATTTGATTACTATAGCCCCATTACAAATATATTTACTGTGAAAAATGTTGATGTGTTCAATACTTATTTTACCTGCTGTGTATATGCATGTGTGCGGTTTTTTTTTTTGTTTTTTTTTAAAGATACATTAGCTTTATTAAATGTAACATGCAATGACTGTATTTAGACATGCCTTTTAATAATTGAAGTGCTCAGATTCTAGTCATTCATCTCCAGAGTAGTAGAATAACCTATAAACAACTGTTCACTGCAGAGTGTTAAGAGTACTAATCCTATGGGAAGGAACGATCCTGTCCATTCAAGTGATTGTTTCAGTAAGGACAAAGCTGTACGTGACAGGGGCAGTGACATGTGAGGAGGGGAATGGAGGCAGCAGGAAGTCACAGACAGTTATATAGTGGAAGGAGCAGGGTTCCTAGCAGCACAGAGTATATCAGGAGATGAGTGATGTGTCGGCGAGGACAGGGTTGCATGTGAGTAGAGGAACGGTGGCAGCAGAAAGCTGCAGACTTAGACTTATGTAATGGAAATAACTGGATCTCCCAGCAGTGCAGCGAATATACGTAGATGAGTGATGTGTTAAGGAGAACAGAGGCAGTGACCTGATGTGAAGAGAGGAATGGTGCCAGCAGTATACCTGTAAATTCAGGCCCATAACAAACTGATACTGGAATATATTTAGAAAGTTATTCAGCTTCGTACACCTCTATAACAGTGATTAGTATATTGTAGACCCACTAGAACTTTTACCAAGTACCTTGCTTTTTCTACTTCAGGGTCCATAGGGGGTCCACAGGGTTGACCTTGGGGTATAGGTTGGGAACCAAATCCGGGCACCACGCAGTTAAAGCTTTTAGCTCCCAGGATGCACTTGGGTCCACTCTCCCTATAACCCCACCCCCAGCCAGAGGCACCTCAGTTTAAGTTGGTGCCCGGCCGGAGTCGGGTCACCGTTTAGTGCAGTGGGGAGCTGATTAGCAGCCCCAAGCTATATATTTTTTTCTAAGAACAGAGTTTTTTATTTTTACTTTGGACTTTCAGAGCGGCAGCGTCGGACTGTCCATAGGACGTCTAAGCTGCCGCTCCGTCACCCCGCCGGCGCTGAGATGCCAGTACAGATCTGGGGATCTCAGCGGGACCCCAGAGTCTGTACTAGCCGGACTCTGCGGGCGCCCAGGACTGCTGCCGGATCTACGGGGAGCAGGTAAGGTCGCGGATCACTGCTTGCGGTGATCCGCGCATTTCAAATGCAGTCCTGTGCCTCCGGTCTCTGGGGACAGACCGGAGGCGCCGGCAGTGGCGGCGGGCCCCCCATACCCCGTGTGTCCACTAGACCACCGGGTACTTACTGATCGGCGCTGGGAGCCGGCGTCCCGGGAGGTTAATAGCCGGCCAGGGGAGGCAGCCTTCCCTGTTACAGCGGCTCCTCCCCTCAGCTCAGCGCGCCTTTTAGTATCTATAGTCTGGCGTCGCTGAGCTGCTTCCTCCGTGGGCCACGCTTCTTCTGAGGTCTCCAGCGGCCATTTTCTTGTGGTGCAGCAGCAGAGCTCCGGAGATGGCAGTGAGTCCAGTCCCCCTGCGTACCTCACCATCAGGTCAGTGTACACAGCGCTGTAGCCTTCCCAGACACTGAATCTGGGTAAGTTGCATGCAGTGTAATAGTGCAGTATATTATATGACATGTTTATGTATATATGTATATATCTGCATGGTATGTGACTTATGCTAGTGCTGACTGTCTGTATTTAATTCTCTCACCTGTCAGTGTATATCTATCCCTCTTCTTTATCTGCCCTAATACAGCTGTACTTAGGGTGGTTCTGAGACCTCACATTTATATACTCGTTGATATTTGTGAGGTTTGTCACATACTGTTGCGTGCTGCACGTTGCCACATTTTCGTTGGAACTGTGTGTTGCATACGCTGAAAATGGGTCCCTGCGGCTAATTTTGGCATCGGTCAGGACCAGTATAGCACTGCTTGATATTTCCGCCAAGATAGGTCAGATATGTTTGACCAGGAGAGAGAGCGTTATACGGCACCCATTTTTGCTATCCTGCAAGTCATGTGCTGCAGGTGTTAGTGAGGAGGATTTGTTTCATAAAGGGTTCTGTGTGTGGCGTCATCTGGTGCCGGCCCCTTTCACGACCCCCTTGGGCGGTTTGTTTTCTCGGGATCCTCTCAATTGCGGATCGCCGGGTGGGCCCCATTGTTGTACCTTACCTGGGGGTTACTTCACCATACTGCCCTTTTCATCTCAGGGTATCTCGCAGTTTCTTGCACTCTTACCCTGTGACAGACTACCGCTCCCTGCAGGGGTTTTTCGCAGTATATGAATTCCCCCTGGTGCCACCATAGTCTGTCATTCCCCTTGCAGGGATTCCCACAGCCACCCTGGGTGGATGTCGTTTTCTACGAAACGCAAAGTGGCGTGGTTGACGCCCTGTGGTTACTTCCCAGTTGGCTCTGCGTGAACTGGATACTGTTTTGGGCTCTTTCCCGCTTACACGGGGGGAAGCCTATTTCAGGTATTATTATCCCTGCTTTGGGGCTGGTAGCAGGTCCATTCTGGTTAGAGTGAATGTTGACCTGCACTTGTATCATACACCCTCAGTCTTACGTGCCTTCGGGTTCCCTGTTGCTGACTAAGCGGGTGGATCGCATGGCGGGACTGTGGCTGTTGCCAGGTACGAGGTATTGCAACAGTGGTTGGCCTCCTGTCCCAAATTCCCTGAGGGTCCTCACGAGTCCCTCCTGGGGTGGATGGGCGTGTTACTCGTCTGATTTCAGACGTTGACGCCTCCCATTCCTGCGTGGTCGGATTCTTCGGATCCGTAGGGGGTAACTCTGCCGGAAGTCAGTATACTCGCTTTCAGGGCTTGTTACCCTTCCTACCATGGTTATAGCATGGTTGGTTAATACTATTGCATACTGAGCTGATGCATTTGTAATGTTTTTTTCCCCTCCACGTCTGGGGTTCAAATGTATTTGGTCACTCACGTAATATATGCAGTTGTCATAGGTGGAAATGCCTATATTGGATATCAGTCTCCTAGCTTTCAGAGTTCCGGCTGCGACTGTATCCTCCGTAATACCCTATGGCTGCGCTCTGGGAATGCAGAGGTGCAGATACCATCTATAGGGTAGATCTTGTTCGGTCCTGGCCTTGACAGGATTGTAGTAACTTTGACAGTATTACTAACGACAAGTTTACCGCCTTCAGCTATGGCCACTACAAGGCCTCAGACTAAGTCTGTTAAGTCTTTTTGTCCTCTGGCTCAGCCTAAAGGTCTGTTTCTTCATAGGCTGTCGGCCTCTACGAGGGCCGACATATCCAGTACCGAGCAGGCCTGGACTGCCAGCCGATCCTGCTTCTGAACCTACGGATATCTCTTCAGCCTGACGAGACAGGCCTACCACTGGGAGATGGCGATTTTCTCAGTTCGCCCGGTACTAGTGTCAAGTTGCCGTGGGTAGGAGGGTACGCCCTCTTTTTGCTCAGGCGGACTCTTTCCAGGCCCGAACAGGGCCTTACATATCCAGAATGCTATACAGTTGTTGCGGTAAGCGGAGCTCATTAGGCCATCCCCATTTTCTCAGCGAGGGACTGGTTCTGCTTTCTTTCTGGTGCGGTGGCTGAAGGGTCCTCTTTGGCCTATTCTCTGTCTCACTTCCCTGAACCAGTTCCTAAGGCTACCTGGGCTCAGGAGGCAATCCCTAGGCTCCATCATACTATGTTTGGAACCTGGGGACTTTATGGTATCACTAGATACACAGGACGCATGCTTACGGGTACTTACAGAGACCTTGCCTCAGCATGGACTGAGGTTTGCTGTATCACAGCACTTACAATTTTTCGGGCTCTGCCTGTTGGGACTGTCCTCAGCCCCACAGGGGTTTACTAGCGTTTTGGATTTTCTGACAGTTCTCCTGTTCAGTATATCCCAATGCTTCTGTACCTGGACGGCCTCCTGCTCTTAGCAGGATCGCCGGGATACTTTACAGCCAGGTCAGGATGACCGTGGCTGCTTCAGGGTGCAGACGTTTAATCAACGGGGAAAAAGTCCTCCCTGCATCCCTTTCTGGGTATTCTTCACCTATGAGCCCTGCTAGATTCTCAGAATCTGAGAATTCTTCTGGCGTAAGACGGCATCTCCACTCTTCCATTAGGAGTACATGGATGTCTACGCAGTCGACCTATGTCTTTACACTCTGGGATGCATGGTCCACTATTCAGTGTCTGCCTTTGGAAGGGTGGAAAGGGCTCAGTACCATTCCAGGCCTTTCCATAATTGGCTTATCTCCAGATGGAACAAGTTTTTTCTGTCGGATCACTGTTCAAACGATAATGCTCTCTCCGGAGGCAAGTCGGTCCCTTTCCGGGTGGCTATGGTCATCTCGTCCAGGGTATTCTTTGCCAAGGACAGTGTCTGGTTCGCATCCATTTCAGTGCAGTTGGACGTCTGTCGATTCCACCCTGTCAATTAACTTGTTGGGCCTTCACTCTGGAATTACTCTTGTTTCCCGGTGAACCTGAAAAAGTTCAGTCCAACAGGGTCAGGGCAGTGGCTTCCTTTTTTTAGCAGCACTATTCGTTGGGTGGCAATGACGGGTATGTCACACATTCGGACATAGTCCGAGGGTCTCCTCCCGACCATCTCGGCAGCGTTCATTTCAAGTCCTCAGGTCTCTTCCCCAAGAGAGGTTTCATCTCCTGGTGAGCAGGGGGGACCCCCTGAGGTGACCCTCCTGGCCTTCTGACTTTATCACACTATGGTGTTATACTCCAACTCTGGGGATTCTGAAGCAACCTTCAGTGACTCTTTGTCGGTGAAGTGGTCCTTCCAATTTGAGTACCTGTGTTCTCCGGTCTCCCTTCTTCCTCGAGGGAAGTGTTTCAATCGTTACGGAGATGCTTTCCTGCTGGTGGCTCCTCATTGCCCCAGATGTCAGGGGTACTTGGATTTTCGGAGTCTCTTCATCGATACTCCATTCCTGATGCTTCACTGCCCGGACCTGTTATCTCATGGTCCTTGGTTTTGCCTTGGACCTGGGTCATTTGTCTGCGTCCCTATAGTGGTCTTACGGCTTCACTGGCTTTGTCATCGTTGGAATGTTTAGAGCACATGGATCAGCTTTTGCTGGGACCTACCACAAACTGTGGCAGCCATAATTTTTAGGGTATTGTACCTGTCGATACAATCCTCCGGTGTCCAGGATTTCCTGATATTCTGGCATTCCTTCCGGCTGGCTTGGGTTGCCCCCTCGACCTGGCCTTCCTGTCAGTGCGGATCTCTACACTGTCAGTATGATTAAGATATGGCATTGCTCCGCTCTGGTATCCAGTTCATCCTTTGGAGGGTTTTCTGGATTATGGGCCTGATTCAGACCCACTCGCGAGCGGCTGTCCGCTCGCAAGTGGGTCGATGTTATGGACTGAGCATGCGCATGACGGAGGGAGCTCCGTCGTGCGCATGCGCCAGACGCGACGAGCGAAGGAAAGTCCTTCGCTCGTTGTGTCCGATCAAAGGGGGCGTGCTGTCAATGTTGATTGACAGCACGCCCCCTTTGGTGGGCGTGCCGGGGGCGTGCCTCCCTGACGGGGGCGTTCCCATGGGAACGCCTCCCGTCAGAAGCCGGCCCACTGACATCACTAGTGATGTCAGTGGGAGTGATTTTGGCTCTGATAGAGCCAAAATCACTCCGGAGCTTGCGGTTGAAAACCTCAACCGCAGGCTCCGGCTCGCAATTTCGATGGTCGCGATGGTCTCGACCATCGCAAAGCACGCTCGTATAGCCTGTGGGTGGTGACCCACAGCTATATGAGCGTCCAGGAGGACGCTCCATGAAAATGGAGCCCGGCCCTCATTCAGAGCATGCGCTCTGCTCAGAGCGTACGGCTCTGAATGAGGGCCTATGTCTCCATTTGTCCTCCCTAGGGACTCCTTGAGAGTTAGTAGTGGTTCTTCGTTCCCTCCGGGGACAGTCCATGGAACCGCTGGTTGTGATAGCCATTACATGGTCTATTGCTTTGGCGCTCTCTCTTTCTCTCAGAGTGTCGGAATTGGGAGCGTTCTCAGGTGGCTCCCTCTTCTGGAGGGCATCATGTCAGGGTGTGAGTTGCTCTCACCCTGTGTTTCTTCTTAGTGATTTTTAGGTTCCATATTATTCTGGAACTTGTGGTACGGCCATTCAGTCTCCAGTCCTCTCGACTGGTGTGGCCTCATTGATTGTAGTCCGGCCTCTGTGGATTTATGTGATCCGTTCAGGTTCCTTACGGAAATCGGACTCCTTATTGGTGGTCTGAGATTTCTGGTTTTAACAGGAAAGGATGGCCGGCCTATAGCCAGATGTTGGCTGGATGCCCTCGTATGTCTTCTTCAGGGGCCTCCCTTGGGTAGGCCTTTCTGTTGTTGATGCTTGTTGTTTCTCGGGCCATGTAACCCTAGTGGGCGGCTCGCTGTGGCGCCTTGGCTGTGTTGCCTTACTAGGTGGCCACGTGGTCTTCTGTCCACACCTTTTTTTTTTTTTTTTTTTTTTTAAGGTTCTAGGCATTGGTTTCCTTTGCCTCTCAGGATGCTTCCTTTTTGGCGACAGATTCTCCTCTCAGCACAGGAGCGTCCCCACCCTTGGTTGAACTGCTTTGGGACATCCCCAAGGTCAACCCTGTGGACCCCCTATGGACCCTGAAGTAGAAAACAAGAGATATGGTAAGAACTTACCTTTGTTATCTCTGTTTCTACGAAGTCCATAGGGTCCACAGGGCGCCCGCCCTGACGCACCTGGCTTCAAATGGGCTGTGTGGCTGGTCACCGGTTTTCCGTCTCCCATTTCTGTGAGTATGGTTATTGAGTGCTCCAGTTTTCTCTCTCTTTTTCTCTCCTCCTCCGGCCTTTGGTTACTTACAAACTGAGGTGCCTCTGGCTGGGGGTGGGGTTATAGGGAGAGTGGACCCAAGTGCATCCTGGGAGCTAAAAGCTTTAACTGCGTGGTGCCCGGATTTGGTTCCCAACCTATACCCCAAGGTCAACCCTGTGGACCCTATGGACTTCGTAGAAACAGAGATAACAAAGGTAAGTTCTTACCATATCTCTTGTTGTTCTAGTCTACTTTCGCGTTTGTAAAAAAAAAAAAAAAACCTAGGAAGCCGTGCCATACGCTGGATTCCACATACCGTTAATTTATACTTTAATAGCCCTTCCCTCCTCTGAGGGTGACTTTTGTACATAGCGGTATGCCTTCCTTTGTACCCCCATTGCTGAGGAAGACAAATCCTCCAAGCACTAGTAGGCAAAACAAAAGTTATAGAATTTGTTGTTGTCACCCTCAATTGATAAATACTACTGAGTTAAGAAAGTAGGTAAAATAGTTTACTGTTTGGTTCAACAGGTCATTATGAATACACAATTGAAATGAACACAATAAAAGTAAAAATCAACATATGATGATACAATCAATATAATAATAGTGATTCACTGAGGGATTTTGATATCAAATTACAGTGACTGCCCTTATCCCATCAGTGTGCACCGTGCAGGTCCGCAGCCTATATATAATAGACAGCTGGTTGGTGCTGCAGATTCTGGTATTCAGCAGAAAATATTAATAAAGAGAAAGTAAATGCATGCATAACCTTGGTGAGTGTCAGTATGTCTGTATAAGTGACTCACGTTCCGCTGTATCATGAAAGTCACTTGCGATTAGATGAATGAAAAAATAGGAATATGAATACAGTACAGTCTGAAAGCGGCATCCCGCTTATAGATGGTATAGTAGGTTCTGAGGGGATGCCGTTGGTGCACTTGCCGTGGTGCAAGGGATCAGAGTAACACTTGGGCTGCGGGCTATCCCCACCACAGACAGCAGCATCAACTCTGCAGCAGCTGGACACTGGGGGGTACCTGTACATAGGCGGACCCCCAGTGTTAGGTAACTGGAGTTTAAGCTTAGTCCAGAGCACTTCATGTACTCACGGTGATAGCCCTCAGCCCAAGTGTGCTGTGGTGTGCTCAGTGTCGTTAATGAAAAATCATGCACGATATCGTTCAGTGCCGGGTTCCTTCCCTCATCCCCGAACATGTTTGACCTGACATTATCGTCAGGTTGGACGGGAGGTTCGGGCGATGAACAATAACTACAAACGGGAGCGAAATTGGTAGTTATCATTCATAGTTTTGGTGTGGAAACTGAACGATTTTTTGGAACGACTGAATGATATCGTTATTATTCAATCGTCCAAAAAATCGCTGCGTGTGTATGCACATTTAGCCGCGAAGGGGAGGGGTTAGGTTTTGGTGGGAGGTTAGGTTTAGGCTGCGCTAAGGGAGGTTAGGGTTTGGCACTATGGGGGAGGTTAGGGATAGGCACCACTAAAGGAGGGTTAGGGATAGGGTACTTACCTGCCCTGTCAGGATCTTGTCCCTTCGGGCTGCCGGTGTCGGGATATGAACCGGCGACTATTCAGCCGCAGGGACTTCATACCCATTCAGCTCCACTATGGCAGGGCTTGACAAATTTTTCTGAAATCTAGGAGCCAGGATGTAAGTGTAGGAGCCAGACTACTGCCCCCCCAAAAAATATTTACAGGAGTGGGTGAGGAGCACAGCTGTGTGTGTTATGCAATTGTTATACACACTATACTAGTCCACAAAATGGTCACAGTTGAATGGATACAGTAAAATGGAGGTTTTCACTGCTGCACAGCTCCCCTGCTCCACCCCCCACCCTCCAGTAATAACGGGCCACATTTCATATAAAACAATGATGCCAGAAAGTACAACAAAACCCCCCTCCCCTCGTGGTCACACCACTATCCCCCTGAAGCCGCTCTGCATTCCCTGGCCACGCATAGACCCTACTACCGGAGAGCTCTATGTAGCCAGAGACAGTAGACAGCCAGGAGGATCAGCGTAGACTGGGACAGACAGCAGGGATCAGAGCAGGCCAGGATGGAGAGGAGTCGTCAGTGCAGGCCGGGACGGACACAGGCACAGCAGTCACCGCAGGCCACACTCAGCACATGCACTCCTGTGCAAGATATGAACACCGCAGTACTATAGGCACGAATCTCCGCCGGAGCTGATGAGGATCTGCTTCCTCCGTCACTGTAAAATCTAGTAGCCATGGGGACTTGTTGAGCCCTGCACTATGGCATCCTGTTTACACATTTTATAGAACCCTTCACTTGACTGCATTGCCTTCCTCACCTGCTAGGAGTGGTGTGATGAGTATTAATACCCGGACCCCGCCACTGATACCCTGCTCTGTGCTGTTCTCAGACTGGTTTAAATTGGCTTCTTGTGCATGAAGTTGCAGTTTGCAGAGTGTCCGTCATTCTGCAGTTACCCGGCAACATTGAATTACTGCACGAATATCCGATCAGTAGCTCCTGTATTATGCTCTTTCTCAAGGCCAGAAACGTTTACTTATTTTGGTGGTATTTTTACTTCATTGTAATTGTATGTGGTGTAGACTATGTTGCAAATATCAACTTAAACGTGCCTTTTGCAAGCTGCTGCTTAGTAAATTTACCCCTAGGGCTTATTTAAAGAACAGGACATGGGGTTGTAGTCATTCTAAAATAAAATAAGGCCACTCTTTTATCCAATAATCGGTGGATGGGCTTTCGTACTGAAGAGATGTTGCTGTTTGAGATACTTCGCTCGACAGCCTTCGAATTAAGTCTAAGGGCGAGCTGGCCACACACATAGCGATATTTTACCCGATCTGGCTGATTCCAACACATTGGAACAACAGATCATGTAAAATATGGCCAAATCCTCATTAAATCGTGAGCCCCCACTCACGATCATGATGCGATGTGTGTCCCAGCTGGTCGCACATCGCATCGTCAGATCTGCCGTGCAGTAGGGCAGATCTGACAGTCTAGGACACGATGCACTGTGAAAGTCTGACTGCAGGAGAGATCGTATGAAGATTCGACACCAAATCATGTGTAGAGCTGCCGGGGAGAGTTTCAAGGGTAATCGTAGAAATCAGTTGATCGTGTGCAGATCGCATGTGTGTTGCCAGCTTTAGAGACAGATGGAGAAGATGCCCATATCACTGACTGATAAAATAAATGCATTTAAAATAGAAAAAACCCCAAAAAGATGTGCACCCCTTTAAAAATGTGAAACAGTCTCTAATGCGGTCAGTCTATGCTACTATTGGCAGATTTTGCGTATGGCAGTATTTGCATGTGATATACTGGGACCAATTTAATCCGCCGCGAGTTGGCTGAAAATTGCTTAATACAGCTCAAAAGTGCACGACTGCCAGATTTTGCTATTCAATTAGAAAATCTGTTAAGCTAAATACACACGGAACGATATGCACTATGGGCCTGATTCAGAGCCGGATGCTCTGACAGAGCGCTCGCTCTGAATCAGGACCGGCCCTCTGGTTTTTTTGAGCGGTCTCCTGGCCACTCGCATAGCTGTGGGTGACCACCCACAGCTATAGCGAGCGGCCAGGAAGATGGTCGCAATGGTCAAGACCATAGAGCTTGCGACGAGACCCTTGTGGCAGGGTCTCGTTGCCGCAAGCCCTAGAGTGCTTTCGGCTCTATTAGAGCCGAAAGCACTCCTACTGACATCACTTGTGATGTCAGTGGGGCCGGCCCCAGACGGTAGGCGTTCCCATGGGAACGCCTCCGTCTGGGAAGCCATGCCCACCAAAGGGGGCGTGCTGTCACTCAACATCGACAGCACGCCCCTTTGGTACGAGACCCGGAGCGACGGCTTGCCCGTCGCTATACGGGTCTCGCGCATGCGCACTGGGTCAACATCGACCCGCTTGCGAGCGGCTCTGAATCAGGCCCTATGAGCGATATCATGCAATGTTGTTGTCCTTTCACCTGCCGGGCTCAATGTCATTCCCAACATTGAGCAGACACACTGAACGATACCGTCAGGTTGGCCTGTATGTTCGGGCAAAGGCAGACATCGTTAACGATTCGCAGGAGCGCGAATCGTTAACAATGTCATGCATACACACGGAACAATATTAAACGGTATGAACATTAACGATATCCTTATCGTTCAAAATATCGTACCATGTGTACACACCTTAAAATTAACGTGGGTCCCAAGCTCGTTTTGCCTTTAAAATGATTGCCGCTTTAAAAATACGAGAAGATTAGCAGGAGTTCGTGCGCGGCTGCAGCTCGCAACCTATAGCATATGCCCCCTCATATAAAGTTGTATATATAGAGGAAGAAATCTGGAAAACATGCACTGTTCATTTTTTTTGTATTAAAAATAATAAATCCAGTTTACCTTTGTTTTTTTTTATATATTTATACAAGGTCATGTGTTTAGTTATAAAAGAGAACATTTAAGTGCCATAAAAAACAAACAAACAAAAAAAAAGTGTTATCAGTAAATAGTATAATACATATTTTAAACCCTATTATCTTTTATAACCTTATGACTGTTTATATTTTAACTGTCTAAATTGTGACTACATTCCCTTGGTGCAAATTATACACCAGAAAACAGGACTATTTACGCTCCCGCCCAACTCTGCATTACAATTGACAATTCCATTGGCAACCTCTCTGAACGTCCCTTTACGGCCTTTCTGTCGCCAGTGGAGATGTGATGGAAATGCGCACAAGTCTGCAATGCCGCTACTTCCATACGCTCTGCTCAGGAGCATGCGCAGTGTAAAAACATGTAAAGTACGTTCTGCAAGCAGCCGTTTATGTTCAGACCCATAATGCGGATCTTTTCTTGCTTTGGGTGACAAATCAAGCAGAAAACATAACCCATATATAGGACAGTAATTGTCTCTCGCAGGAACTAGTAATAATTTGGGCTATTATAATGGTCACATGTCTTTGCACACAAGCCCCATTCTACATAATGTAGGCATTGTTATTATTCCGTATTAAAGCTAGACGTTTAGCAGAAAATCTAATCATTTAAAATGGAAGTCATGTGATATTCAATAAAGTTTAGTATTAATAAAATATATTTAACTAGCGATTTGCCGCGGCTTCGCCCATGATGAAATTGCTTCCGCCAACTTTTTTTAAAATTTATTTTATCTGAGGTGTTCTCGTTGTGTAGCTTTGCTTAGGGGGTACTGTTGCAGGAGACGGGGCCCCTTTACGCTGCTTTCTGCCAAGATCAGGGGCTCACGTCCAGAGTCTGCAATTAGAGAGAGGATCACACTGAGAATCTACCCGGGTGATAGGTGATAACTTCACACTATGTTTTCGCTTATTGCAATCAGGTACAGGTAAGGTCAATTAGGACTAAAGGTGCCCATACATCTGACCGGTATTTCCGTGATCCTGCGACGCGATTGGAAATGCCGATCTGCAGGGTGGATACGCCGACCGACCAACATCGATGTTCAGCGATTCATCGCAGGATCGCTGCAATATTACATATTAACGGTCCCCGATTTGACGATCGTGATAATTTTTTGAAGCAAAATCTATAGCGACTACCACATGGACACACAGACACACCAGGATTAATGTATTGTCAGAAGCTAGTTAACCTACCAGTATGCTTATGGAGTATAGGAAGAAACCAGAGCATATGGCGGAAACTTGCGCAAACATAGGGAGAGTATACAAACTCCACACAGATAGAGCCTTGGTCAGGAATTCATTACCTCAGGGCTGCAAGGCATTATACTAATCACTGCACCGCCATTCTAACCACTGTGCCATGGTATTTGATATGTGCCACATTTCTAGACATGAGAAGCCATATGTTGCAGATAAATGAAAACACAGGTTGAGTCTCCCATATCCAAATATTCCATAATACGGAATTTTGTTTAGCACGACTGTGATAATGAACCTTTGATTTCTGATGGTTCAATGTACACAAACTTTAAGGCACAAAATTATTAAAAATATTGTATAAAATGACCTGCAGACTGTGTATAAGGTGTATATAAAACATAAATGCATTCTGTGTTTATATTTGGGGCCCATTCCCAAGATCTCTCATTATGGTATGCAATTATTCCAAAATACCCCTGGTCCCATTTTATGGACTGTGCTAGAAGCTGTTTGGTTACTATGGGTAACTTCCACTTTATCACTCTTTAACGTTTGATACATCTCCTCCTAAGTGTACCCCTTTATGCCATGTTCTGCACACACGTAATCACAGCTGGGGGGGTTTCTCCACCATACCATGTGCTGTGATATACATGGAAATCTAAATAAACACTTGTGTTGTATAGAGCTCAGCAGGCTCATTTATGTCCTACACAAAAATAAATACATTCATGTGAAACCAATTAACAGACCATGCATATGTCTCCTATGTGCCTCAGTTTTCCCAGGACAGTCTATGGGAACACTAATTGCCCTAATGCACACTCAGAATGCTTTCATGGTAACAGGATGAATGGAGATATAGGGGTAAGATACCCACCGATCAGCTTCTATTACTGTCATTTTTCAACCACAGCCTCTAAGGTGACAGTTAGGAGCTGATTGGTGGGTACTTTATGTCTCTCCACGGCTTTATACATCTCCCCCAGAATATTATTACTGTTTTACTTTGGCATCCAAAAGGGCAGTATAGCCAGGGGACAGATCTGACCAGACCCAACGCAAGTCACGTGACATGCCCGGGCCCACCATGATGATGATAGCCCTACCAAGAGGGCGTGGTTAGAACTCAACCGTGGGCGTGACGTGCTTTTGTACGCCCCGCCCACCGGCTGATAGTGGATCATCTGCAGGCGGGGAGAAGAGTCTCTGTGTCTCCCGGTCCGGCGGCCACAATGAGCTTCATTCTCCGGGGACTACTGAGCGGAGGGAGAGCCCACTCAGCCCAGCACCCGGCCAGGGCACCTTGCCTTCTCTACAGCTCTGGTGAGTGGCGCGGGCACTGCAGGGGCTTAGGGTGGTCCTACAGAGAGAGAAAGAAACTTCCTATAAACTTAGCAAACATGCCAGCTCTGGGCAACTGTGAGCAGTGTATAGTGTGTGTAATATACCCATGATGGATGGGCAGGGAGGGGGATTTTATCTATGTATCGATATATATATATATATATATAATGTTAGTAGATAAAACCCCTCCCTGTCCATCCATCATGGGTATATTACACACACTGCGAGCCATTCATTTGCAGCCCCCAGGCTCCTTGTTCATTACTGGTAATTAACAGCAGCTGATTGGGCAGAGCCTCTCAATCCAATTATGAATGAAACGTTGTAATTGCCGGCAGAGTTGGAACCTGCTGTGAACACAGGGAAACATATTAATATTCGGTGAGTGAGATGCTTATCTATGTAGAGGCAATATTATATAAGTGACATGTATGAGCCAGAACATGGAGGTAAATTCCATATTGTTTTTGGGTTATTGCAGCTTCTGTAAACTGTAAGAAGTCCCACTGTCCATTTAAAGTAGATGGCGTTCACTACTGAGCAATGTATTGCTAGCATCAGAACTGTGCCATGGTGATGATACTCAAAGGTGCCTACACACTAGGCGATTTTTATTTTATTTTTTTTACACGATCCGCCCAATTCTGACGCATCGGAACGAGAGATCGTGTGAGATGTCCTAATCGTGAGTGTCTACACACAATGCGCGTACCCGCTGGTCGTACATCGCATCTTCAGATCTTGCCTGCTGCAGGCAAGATCTAACAATCGACTCACGATGCTCTAACAATCGACTCACGATGCACTGGAATAGTTAGGAGGCATAAGAGATCGTTTGTCACATTGGACAGCTTACAATCTAGGTGGATGGGAGTAATGTCTTGCAGAGCTCCAATTGTCCTTTCATTGTTAGGACAACATGTTGCTACGGAATTGAAATCCAGAGTTGTGTTGCAGGACTGAATGGCTGAAATAAGTGGGCCATACACTGTGCGATTGGAAAACGTACGACAACTCTGTACGTTTTGAAATTCAGCCCGATGCATGGCATGCTGCTGTGAGTGGTAAACGATGCATCTTACAAGATGCGTCGTTTACCTATTTAACAGCATGACGGATCGCAGATCTTATGGTTTTTCCATAAGATCTACGATGCCGATGTAGGACGGTGGGGACGCGCATCGCCGTCGTACAGCATGCCAAAACACACGATATGCACGATTGATAGTTGCGATCGGTCTAAATCGTGCATATCGTGTGTAAAATCGCCCCATGTGTGGGCCGCTATATTCTCTGTGAAGCGCTGCGGAATGTGTGTGCGCTATATATTTAACTATAAATGATGCTAAAGCAATGAAATGCTGGCTGTAATTGCTTATGTTCAGTGGGCCAGATGCTGAATTGCATTAAGTCTGTGGATATAAAATTAGTTTTATTGTTGGTGATATAATACAGCAGTATGCATGCATCTGGGTGTACTGGTAGTGCTTAGATTTGCAGTGTCCTTTGTATGTGTCTCCAGTCCACTCCTCAGACTCTTCTCTCTTCACTTTCTCCTCCTCCCCCCTATACATACACACCCCTCCCCCTAAGCTCCTTCCGGAGTCTGGAGGTACCCCCTCCTCCCAAGAAAAACTTTTTAAAGTTTACTATCAGTTGTGTTCCAGGTGGTGAATGGGAACTAAATGGCTTATTTATTTTTTGCAATACATAAATGTTGTATAGTGTATTTGGTGGGTTACATTAGCTTTGTTCTGTGCAGAGTTCCTTCTGTGTATGCTCTCCCTGCATCCTGTACTATATCCTACATTGTTCTGCTGGCATACTCTTCTCGGGGCCCTGTGCCAGCTCTTGTACGTCTAAGTAATTCTCAGCTCCCGTCACTGGTGATGACCTTATCCCAGTCTGGGGCATTGTGTGTTCATTCCCACAGAGCGAGAGATGACCTATCTGCTAATCGCACAATCTCCGGGTCTCATCCAAAATTTCAATTTCTATACTTGCTCTTTGCTATTCCCGTCATAGCTACAGGTTCTGTCTATGAGCAGAAGATGCCAGTTACACTGCTACAGTGGGGTTATTAGATTTCTTATCTATCACAGTAATGATGGACACATGTGGCCCTAGGGCTGTATTGGGGCCCTCTGTGCCCTAACTTGCGTCCCCTAGTTCCTTCCTGCTTTGTCATGTTTGTTATAGCCTATTACACTTCTGTATAATAACATATCAGTAGGCATTTTACCCAAGTGTTTCTATAATTGATGTATTGATTTGGCTTATTTCTTAAATTGAGAGTAGCATGTGGCCCATTTGAAGGTTAGAGAGCCACCCAATGTGACTACCGAAATGTGCCAGGCTGCCTATCTCTCTGCTAGAGAGTTCACCGTTGTGGTAAATGTTGTTGTTGCTATAGAATATTTATATGACCAATATATTGCACAGCTCTGTGCAATGTTTTTATTTTGGCCTATCAGCCCCTATCGCCATGTGCAATGATATTGGCAAAGTTTATGGTCTAATTTCCCCATCGTGCCTACTGATCAACCAGTCCGGTTGTCTTTAGACTGTCGCCGAACACTGGAGCACCCAGAGGGCCCTAGGAGAACATATAAACTTTATACAGATCATATAACGTGACTGTATGCCCCTGGCGCTGAGACTGCAGTTCTGAGTGACAAATTGAGGATTAGGTTGATAACGTGGCCTTATGATAATGGTGCTAATGTTCTGATTAGAAGAGCTTGGAATCAGTCAGGATGAGGAAAGTGGAGCATCTAATTCTAATCCAGGATCCTTCTCCAGATACAGGGCCTGATTCAGAGTCGGGAATAGAGAGAGAGATAGCACTTAACTGTGTACCTGGGCAAACCATGTTGCAATGCAAGGTGTGTAAATACATAAATTATTTTTCATGTAGGGTAAATACTGACTGCTTTTACATGTAGCCCACAAATACTGCACAGCTTTATTATTACTCTACAATTTAGATGTCAGCTTGGAGACCTCCCTCCCAAATCTAAATCTCTCTGCCAAATGTAAATCTGCCCCACCTGCAGTGCAGCATGGTTTCACCAAGATGATCAGTTGAGAGAGATATCTCTCTCTATTCCCAACTCTGAATCAGGCCCACAGTTCCTGCATCTTGGGTTTATATGGCTGTCCTATTGCCTTATTCCATTTTATTATAGCATCATAATCTGTTTGATGCCTGATCACATTAACTTCCCATATCCTACAACACTAAAAGCGTTTTCACCTACTTAGCCCATCTCCTGTGATGTCACTGTGGGCAATGCAGTTCCTTGCGCTGTGCTGCCGGCATTCCCTACCCAACACATCCATTTAACTCACAGTTTAGGTCTTTCTTATAATACACAAGATTTCTTAAAGAACGCTGGTGACATCAGGATGCATTGTGTATAGCCATCTCTAGTGCATTATGGCCCGTATTCAATTAGTTTCGGACCCGCGATACTTTTCCGCCTGACGCACTTTTCGTCTACATCGCGTGTTTTGGATGCAAAATTTTCGTGCGCATCCCCGCTATTCGCCGTATTCAATTCCAGAAGACGTGAAAACACATCCCAGCGAAACTCAAACAGGCGAAAAGTGCTGTCAAAAATGGGGAAATCAGTCTGACACCCCCCAAAAGATGTACTAATATTGGGGTTCAATATAGATGTCCCCGAATAGCCCTACTGAAACTATTTGGGGTACTTAAGTGCTGTCAATTGCTTCTAAATAGTGTCTTTGCACAAGTGAAGAATGGCATTATGCAGTATTTTTTCGAGAAAATAAGTATTCCTGTCAAATTTGGGGTATATGAAAATGGGTGCTAGCATGGTTTAAAATCGCTAAAGTGAAGTTTTAAGTGATGCCAAAAACGCACCCTCAGCAAGCACCTGCAATAAAAAACACCTCCCCCATACTTGCAGACCCCCCAAAAGTTTATTTTGCTACTTTTTATGTGTGTACACCCGCTTTGTAATTTTTTGCCCCCATTTTTAAAGTAATTTTTTTGGGATGTTCCTTATTTTTTTTTTTTTTTTTTTAGGGTTTTTTTTTTTACGCAGTTATCCTTTGGGGGGCTGTCCCAAGGATGCAGAGTGGTTTCCCCACCTTTGCACCCCAAAACCGCAATTCTGCACTTTTTCCACCTGCTATTCATAGGTGAAACTTTTTCGCCTATTACATGCATTGACTTTCTGCGTATGAGAAAAGTCTTTGCAATTGAATACGGCGAAAAGTTTCCGCCTGGCGAAATGACATCCGCGATACTTTTTCACGGATTCTGACTTTTCACCGCTAATTGAATACGGTGGCCTATATTGGGTGTGGTGTAAGAGAGAGACAATAATGTGATAGACACCAGATGTTAGTCAGTCAATAGTTAGACAGGGACAAAAGTCACACACTAAGTTCGATATGTACAAAAGGCCGATGGGGTGAAAAGTTTGACATGAAAATGGTCGACAATTTTTTATTTTATTTTTTTTCCCCCGTAATCTTCACCCTAACCCTATCCCTCCCTCCTGGTGCCTAACCCTAAAAAAAAAAAAAATTTGGCGACTATTTTTATATCGACCTTTTGTACCTGTCGACCTTCTTACATGTCGAACTTTAGTGTGTCTGACTGTTGTCCCTGTCGACCTTTTGTCCCTGTCTAACTATTAACTGCCTAACATCTGGTGTCTATCTAGACATTGTCGATCTAATTACTGTCTGTCTATAGTCCGCAACCCGTTATGTTGATACAATTCTTATATCCCACCCAAGACCCTCCGCAGGTTTAATATTTTCTACTCCTTGCTGTAACCATGGTCTCCTCTCGTTATCCTAGTGGCTCCTGAGATTCGGGAGAGGACGCTGATTGCCGTGAAGCCAGATGGGGTCCAGCGGAGGCTAGTCGGAGAAATCATCAAACGTTTTGAGAAGCGTGGCTTTAAACTAGTGGGCATGAAGATGCTTCAGGTATGCGGTATACAGCATTTGCAGAAAGCACGTACAGTCTGCACACAAACCAGTCGCACGTGCACATTCCCATCCTGGATGTACTGGGAGTGCAATGTATCCTGTCCAGGAACTGTTTTGCTTTTATGATTCACCGATTGTTCTCGAATTATAATGCTATAAATTGTTCAATGTGAAGCACAGGCTTAAACTGGTCTTCATCATGTAATATAACCTGGACGTCTATGGCTAGAATACAGCTTACTCTTGACTAAAAGATAAAAAATTGTAAACGTTTCCCTACATTGAGTTAAACTTTCTATTTCCAGCCTGAATCCTCTGGGCTAACAGCATTTCAGCTAATACTGGTAAAATAAACTAGATGAAACCGAGGGTCTGTGTGGAGTGGGTGTATATCAGTCAGGGTTACGATCTAGAAAGAGCTTCGGCATAACAGGAAGACCAGTTATTTATATAGCGCACACCTATTCCGCAGCGCTGTACAGAGAATATATGTCCATTCACATCAGTCCCTGCCCCAGTGGAGCTCACACTCTGTATTCCCTATCACATGCTCACACACATACACACAGGGTTAATTCTTGTTGGCAGCCAATTAACCTACCAGTATTTTTTGGATTGTGGGAGGAAACCGGAGCACCCGGAGGAAACCCACGCAAGCACAGGGAGAATATATAAACTCTACACAGTAGGGCCATACTTGAAGACCCTTCCGGGAGGTAGCAGCCAGATCGGCATGACTGGGGATGTGTGGCCAGCAAGCGGGGGTGGCCAGATGACGAGTGTTTGCGGGGTGGGGGCAGAGCCACACAATCACGTCATTTTGGCCCTGCCCCCGCTACACACTGCCGATATTACAGGCAGTGTGAAGCAGGGGGCTGGGCCAAAATGACGCGGTTCCGCGTGAATCGCGTCACCGCCCCCCCCAGCTGCGGGGGTTTTACATGCTTGCCTGCCTTCGCGGGAGGTCGGGAGCGGCACCCAATTTTCGGGAGGCTCCCGACCAAATTGGGAGGGTAGGCAAGTATGAGTAGGGCCGTAGTGGTATTTGAACCCACGACCTCAGTGCTATGAGGCAGTAGTGGTAACCATTACACCATCTGTGCTGGCCAAGATGGATGCAGTACCTCTGCCTCCTGCTCTCTGCAACTTCTAAGCAAATCTGTGTGTGCTTGTTTTATTCCTATTGCTGTGCACACAAAATATACTCCCGCCAGCTTCAATGATAGATGCAGTTGTTCTACCATTAGCATTAATTAGGCTCCATAAATGGGTGTAATGCAAGACTTACCAGAGCCATCTGTACTGTTGCCTGCATGTTCTCCCACAAACCCAGTCTGTGTGTGTAGAATGAGGCCAGTGACACCAGTACATCTATCAGTGCTAGGTGATTTGTCTCCATACACTGCAGTCATTACTTTATAACTAATTGTGGCCGCAATATACCTGTATCTGATGGTCTTATTCTCTGCTCAGGGCTCAGAGGGGATTCTGGCTGAACATTACCACGATCTGAGGAGAAAACCTTTTTACCCGGCACTCATACGTTACATGGCTTCTGGGCCTGTGGTAGCCATGGTAAGTATGCATTCTGGTCCAGGGCTCATTGTACAGCCATGATTATCAGGAATGTGCATAGTCTTAGATGGGATGTAGTTTAAATCCAGGCAGTCGGGATCCCTACACCAGTCAGAATCCCGACGTTAAGTTGTGAGGTTAGGGGGAGGGTTAGGCACTGGTGGGAAGGAGGGGTAGGTTTAGGCTGCGGGGAGGAGGGGGTAGGGTTAGGATACTTACCGACGGGTGTCTGTATCCTAACCCTGTCAGGATATCGGCGCCGGGATTGACCGCCGGATTCCCGTATCCAACCCTCTCGGGCTAATGACTTGCCTTATCTACAGTTCTTTGCTGCTCATATAGGTGATGGATATGAATTGGGATGTGTGGGTTAGATGGGGCGCAGGTGTCTGCTATATACAACTCCTAAATAATTTTTATATTTTATTAAAAAATAACTGTTTGCAGTGCGGGATTTTAGGGAAAAGGAAAGGGGTGGGATTGTGTGTTAAATAGTTGCAGTAGCCAGTAATGGCCAGTTGATCTTTAAAACGGGATGCTGTTAATTTACCGCCAGTCGTCGTAATCCCAACCCGGGACTAAAGATAGGCGTCGAAATCCCGATGCCTATCTTTAGCCCGACGCCCAAATCCCGTCAGCCGGCATCCCGAACGAGCTAAACGGGGATAGTTAGGTTGTAGCCACGGGGGTTGAAAGTTGGGTTTAGACACCCCCAGGGAACTTGGGGTTAGGTACCCTCCTGGGCAGGGTTAAGTTCAGGCTAGGGAAAAGGGGGGGTTAGGGTTAGGCACCACAAGGGAGGGGGGGGACACTTATGAGTTGCTGTCGGGGTGTCCTCCCTTCGGTCTTCCAGCTTCGGTATGAGAACCGGTGGCTATTAAGCCGTCGGTAGGTCATACCGATTCCCATTAAAACATGTAAATGTTTAGTAGAGTACACACTTGTACAGAAAGGGGAGTATTCCCTCCATAGTAAATAGTATTATCTGATCTAGTATCTAAAATTCTAGAGCAAATCAGAATTTCTCTTGCTTTATATTGTGTGCGGTTTTTTTTTTTTATATTTTATTTTGAATATCCAAAACATACAATAGAAAAGGAAAAACAGATTAACATCTGTACTTTTTTTTTTTTTTCCCATTTTCCAACATAAACAATATTGCTGCAATTACATTTACAAATAGTTCTAGTAACTTAACCTAAAGTGTCCTGTAGGGCACCTAAACTGTAATTATTCCTAAGCAATCAATGGCAAAAGAAGAAAAGAGGTGGGTAAACTGAGAAGGAACAGGAGGGACGGGAGGAAGGGAAGGGTTTGACCTGTTAGACAAGAGACACACAGAGACTGATTCTGAGTTAGGAGCAAGTGAGTAACTGTACACCGTGGTAAAACCCATGTTGCACTGCCGGTGGGGCAGATGTATAATGTGCAGAGAGATGCAGATGTAGGAAGGATGTGTCCTAACAGATCTAAGTTGCAGTGTAAAAATAAAGCTGCCTAGGATTTGTGGACTACATGCAGAAGCAGCCAGTATTTACCCTGCATGCAGAAAATCTAAATGTGATTGCACTCATTGCATTGCAGCATGGTTTATTCCAAATTCAAAGATGCTTGCTGTGTTTTTTTTTTTTTTTTTTTGCCTGGATCCCAACTCCGAATCGTCTCCAAAGTGTCCAAGGCAGGATGAGCCAAGGGGGTAAGGTATCACCGTTGCCCTCACGAGTTTACAACTTGCAAGAGAAAGTGGGTGGGTGGGTGACGAGAGACCAACAGCCTTCAGTAATTCCGCCAATTGGCAAGTTACATTTCAATACGTGGTGAAAAAAGCAGGATTGGTGGGGAGATGTACTAAGCTCTGGTAAGTGATAAACTACCAGCCACTCTGTTCCTAACTGTCATCTTGCAGGCAGTTTTTGAAAAATGACAGTTAGGAGCTGTTAAATTGGAAAGTGATTGGTTGGTAGTTAATCACTTACCAGAGCTTAGTACATCTGCCCCTTAGTAGTGTTTAGTTGTAGAAGTACAGTGGTAACCACTTTGATAACTAGAATACCTGCATTATACTCTCTTGCACATTGTGGAAGAGTGTACTAAAATCGTTATTTTTATTTAAAAATAAAAACAAAAAAGAAGTAACTCCCTTTTTGACATACAGAATTGCCACCCTCCTTGCATAGTAAAGTAATGCTAAGCGATCTGCCCTGACTGCACCAAAGGTAGACAGGTGAGATCCTTTTTTCCAAATAGCTTTTTGTGGCAAGTATCATGGAACCTCCAGTAGATGCCTGCCAGAGTTATCAGGTACAATAGAGTTCCACTCTTCATGATGCGAGAAAAGCTAAGGCCTCACAACTCATTGGGAGCCTCACTGCTGTGCCTATTGAGCAGCCATTTAAGCTTAGAGTACTAGACTCATGGGTCTTTGACGGATGGGCTTGATGAATCTTCTCCTTTCCAGGTCTGGGAGGGTCACAACGTGGTGCGATCTTCCCGCTTTATGGTTGGAGAGACCGACTCCTCTTTGGCCAAGCCTGGTACTGTGCGGGGAGACTTCAGTGTCCACATCAGCAGGTGACTATATATGTATATAGTAGATGCTAGAAAAAGCCTATGAGAGGGCCTTGATGATGCCCAAACTCTTCCTTTGAAGCTCCCTTAATTTTCTCTGCAGGAACGTCATCCATGCCAGTGACTCAGTGGAGGTAGCGGAGCGGGAGATCAGCCTGTGGTTCCACAGCGCAGAATTAATCGACTGGGAAACCTCCGATCACAGTGACTTGTATCAAGTTTAATATTCATCCGGGTGTTTTACCACCCCCCGACAAGTGTTGTTCCTGTTTAATAAACTTATTTTCTTTTGTCTTTATATAAAAATAGCCGTGTGCCAGCGTTCTGTTTATACCATAAGACCAGGAGAGATTCCGGGTGGGGGCAGTTTTCTTCCGTCGCTCTCCCTCCCATGGGAATGTAATGTTGCTCTGAGATCTTGTCAATTTGTCATGTGCCTGCGTGTATTAACTCTACCACCACCACTGGAATAGGCTGCTGTTCATCACACAGGAGCTGAATAGAGGCACTGACTTGTCTGCTGTTTGTTGGATCTATTATAGAAGATAAGACCATTTTTTGGTACAGTATGTGCTATAACATTTCCACTAGGGTCACTAGGGAAAAGAAAAATCACACTTGTGTGCTTTGTGATTGGGCTCGTCATAGGTTTCTACAGGAATAACACTAGATAAAATCTCATGACTTTAAATCTAGAAGCTGAAAATTCACCGTAGAATATTGGCATCAAATAAATATGGCTTTTATTTCTTAAGTGTAGATGTTGTCTACGTACACTGATGTGGCAGCCATTGTGTGGGCTCATTTATGAGAATGCACCATTAATTCACTAGAAACTAGTGATTGCTTAGGGAAGAGGTACTTTGTACCTCATACCTCAGCGATGTCACTAGTTTTTAAGGCAATCACAGGGCTCAATTCAGTTAGTTACAAGGGTGTGGCAATGGCACCTCAACTTGCCCAATCTCATACCAAACCTGTGTACTTTGGTATGTAGTCCGGTGGTGCTGCAAACAAAAATCCGCTAGTCCAGAGGTGCTGCAAGTGCGTCGTACAGAAGCACTTACTCGTGCCTAATTGAATATACCCTTGTAAGCTGCAATCTCAGTGCGTTTAACGCAGTAGGTACTTGTCACCACATTTGGTATGTAGGTGATCGTAATGATTTGCCATAATGTTCCTTGCTTATCGAATAGTTGCTTTATACCTTTAAAACTTGCAGAAACTGCATGCAGGTGGGTGTTTAGGCTGATACTAACGTTTCCATCACATCAAGTGTGATTGCAGTCATCTAATGTATTATCTCCGCTCAGCTGTGATATTGGGCGGCTCTGTGTCTGTTAACCGGTATCAAATCTTGTTCCCCAATGGGATAAATACACCAAAGACGCAGCGATCAGCACGGAGATTCCGTGGCAGTTAATGCGTTTATTGTGAGTGCGTTGTTTTCTTTTTTTGTGGGGTTAAAAAAAATATTTTTACCACGTGATTTATCGTTTTTTGATCACCCATGTGGTGGTGGTGGTGGGTGTTCTAGACTGTAGATAGACAGTGAAGAGGTTGACAATGTCTAGATAGACCCCATATGTTAGACAGTCAAAATGTTGACACACTAAAGGTTGACTTCTAAAAAGGTCAACAGGTACAAATGGTAGACTAGGTCAAAATGTCGACACAAAAAAAAAGGTCAACACATGATTTTTAGGGTTAGGCACCAGGGTGAAGATTAGGGCTAGAAAATAAAAAAATCATGTGACAACCTTTGACCTTGTCGATCACTTTACATGTTGACCTTTAGTGTGTTGACATTTTGTCCCAGGTGAGCTATTGACTGTCTAACAGCTGGTATCTATCTAGACCCTGTTGACTTTTTTACTGTCTATCTCTTAATCCACACCCATTTTAATGAAATGACTGCAATATTTTGTATGTAATACTGGGCAGGCTTATTTTGACACTGCATTTAGAAGCTGAGGTAGGGGGACTTATATTTCCGTCACACACCATGGATAGTTGCGGAAACCAGCATCTTCGTAATGTGACTAGAGCGTTATCGCTTCTCTCGGACCGCGCACCAGATAAACAATCTGAAAAAGAGCACTTAATAATATAGTTGTCCATCTGTGAAGTAATATTAAAGTGCTCTGCACCAGTCAAGCGGCAAAGATCTAAAGGCTGAAAAAGCAATGAATCCAGCATAGCTGCAACTGAGAAATGCCAGATGGGTGAAGCTGGCTCCTTTTACAGGGCTGACTTTTCTGTACAAACATTAGAAACCTCATATCCTTCCTCCTCCCTTTCACAGGCCTTCATCCTGAGTCCCTACTTAAGTGAAGGCCGGGCTATGGACCAATCTACAAGCTGGCAACAATACCAAAATGCTCATGTTATATTTGGTTTATGCTTTTTATTTTTCCCTGAAGTTTATAGCGGCAAACATTTCCTAATTTAAACACTGATGCATCTGTAAAGGTGCCCATCTACTAGCAGATCAGGGATAGACGGTACGATTACGACATCTTAATTGTACCGTCGTTCCCCCAGGGGCTGCAGTACCTACACTGAACGATTGATCGTTCAGTGTAGGCACATCATTCATCCCCGAACTTGGCCAAACTGTCGTTATCGGCAGATTGGACTGCATGTTCGGCCGAAGAGTGATGTCGTAAACGACCAGCGGGAGTGCGCATGCTGTTCGTTTCCGACATTTAGATGCATGATCTGCGGCCGATTACTGAGCGATTGCATGATTACGATGTAAGTGTAATTGGCTAGTGGATGGGCACCTTTGCCTACCCCTAGTCTAATCTGTGGCATGCCAGTTGCTGTGGAACTACACTTCCCAGCATGCCCTGCCACAGTATTGCTGTTAGGGCAGCTGGAGTGCCACCGGTTAGGCAACCTGCATTTGGAATAAGGTAACTATTACTGTATAGTAGACATGTCACTGCAGTTATACATTGATAGAAGTTATTTATAACAAAACATGAGTACCGTATATACTCGAGTATAAGTCGACCCGAATATAAGCCGAGGTACCTAATTTTACCACGAAAAACTGGGAAAACTTATTGACTCGAGTATAAGCCTAGGGTGGGAAATGCAGCAGCTACTGGTAGTAATCACCCCCTGGCAGTGCCTCCAGTAGTAATCACCCCCTGGCAGTGCCTCCAGTAGTAATCACCCCCTGGCAGTGCCTCCAGTAGTAATCACCCCCTGGCAGTGCCTCCAGTAATAATCACCCCCTGGCAGTGCCTCCAGTAGTAATCACCCCCTGGCAGTGCCTCCAGTAGTAATCACCCCCTGGCAGTGCCTCCAGTAGTAATCACCCCCTGGCAGTGCCTCCAGTAGTAATCACCCCCTGGCAGTGCCTCCAGTAGTAATATCCCCCCCTGGCAGTGCCTCCAGTAGTAATATCCCCCCCTGGCAGTGCCTCCAGTAGTAATATCCCCCCCTGGCAGTGCCTCCAGTAGTAATATCCCCCCCTGGCAGTGCCTCCAGTAGTAATATCCCCCCCTGGCAGTGCCCCCAGTAGTAATATCCCCCCCTGGCAGTGCCCCCAGTAGTAATATCCCCCCCTGGTAGTGCCCCCAGTAGTAATATCCCCCCCTGGTAGTGCCCCCAGTAGTAATATCCCCCCCTGGTAGTGCCCCCAGTAGTAATATCCCCCCCTGGTAGTGCCCCCAGTAGTAATCCCCCCCCTGGTAGTGCCCCCAGTAGCAATATCCCCCCCTGGTAGTGCCCCCAGTATTAATCCCCCCCCTGGTAGTGCCCCCAGTAGCAATATCCCCCCCTGGTAGTGCCCCCAGTATTAATCCCCCCCTGGTAGTGCCCCCAGTAGCAATATCCCCCCCTGGTAGTGCCCCCAGTAGCAACATCCCCCCCTGGTAGTGCCCCCAGTATTCCCCCCCTCCCTGGTAGTGCCCCCAGTAGCAACATCCCCCCCCCCTGGTAGTTCCCCCATTATTAATCCCCCCCCTCTGGTAGTGCCCCCAGTAGCGATATCTCCCCCCCCCCCCCCCTGGTAGTACCCCCCCCCCCCCCCCAGTAGAAAGAAATGTAAAAAAAAAAAAACACCCCCGCTCCTGGTCCCGACGCTGCTACAGGCTCCTCCGCCGCTTTGCATAATGGGAGAGACGTCGTCATGACGACGTCTCTCCCATTACCCACTGCGGGAGCCGGAAGATGGCTCCCGCAGTGGGAGCTGCAGTAGCCGCTGAGAGTCTGACAGACTCTCAGCGGCTGCTGATTATACCAAACACATAGCTGCCGGCTCCGGCGGCTGTGTGTTTGGCAGTGTGTAGTGCTGACCGAACTCCATCCGGTCAGCGCTACACACGCGGTGCAGCTGTGACACAGTCTGCACCGCGGCCCGCATGGTACGCTACTCAGCAGCGTACCATGCTGGCATGACTCGAGTATAAGCCGAGGGGGTGCTTTTTCAGCACAAAAAATGTGCTGAAAAACTCGGCTTATACTCGAGTATATACGGTATTAAGAATGTAAGCAGAAAATAAATATCACAGTACAGTACACCCTCTAATGCAGTGGTTCTCAAACTCAGTCCTCAGGACCCCACACAGGTCATGTTTTGCAGGTCACCCAGCAGGTGCACAGGTGTATTCATTACTTACTAACACATTTTAAAGACCCACAGGTAGAGATAATTATTTAACTTGTAATTCTGGGAAGAGACATGGAAAACATGCACTGTTTGGGGTCCTGAGGACCAAGTTTGAGAACCTGTGCTCTAATGTATGTACAAAACTTTATTTGGAAATGCACAATAAAAAAAAAGGTTATTCCAGTTGCCCCACATCTTCTATTACGATTCTAAATGAGGCCCAATATTCATGTGTTTTTAGGGTAAAATTTTACTTTTGTTGAATAACATGGGGACATATATATTAAAATATGTGGTCTGCCCCCCTGAATAGTAAGAGTAGTTATCATGGCATTAAGGATTTTTTCTTTTTCACCAAGATGTACCAATTGAATCAGGACAAGGGCCTGTCCTGGCGATCAGGCAGAAGTAAAGTGATTGCATCTTGCAAGATCCCTCCCAGCAAGGCAGGTAATGGGCTAAAGCCATCTGCAGATGGTGTTAGCCTGCACAGGCAAGATCTGCAAATCTTTGTGGCTCTTGTTAAATACTATCGCCATAGAAAACTGTGGACGACTGCTACGGCGGACGGAAAACAGGAGCGCCTTCCTATTTTCGATATTATGTAGTTTCTGCATATTTTAATGGCAGAATTGATTATTGCATAGGCCCCATATTCCCTTTATTGATAGAAAGTAGTTATCATATCACCCTCCCCCTCTACATTGTTTATTTTATTATAGAACGCTCAGGTATACTTTGTTGCTGAGTAGGTACATCTGAGGGGGGCAACATTTGTTATTGGCTGTATATACACCCCCCCAGACATAGGGCATCAAACATGTCTGAGCTCTTAGGTATTATTCAGACACTGCACTGTTCTGTGGTAAATATTATATACGTCCGTACACAGCCATCAGAACCTGGGGGCGGGGCTTCGCTGGTGTCTGGTGTTTGTAAAAGAAAAACAAGAAACATTGGGTTATGCTGTGCCATCGATGAAGGGCAACCATCTGATTCTCCCCCATCGAAGGTAAAAGCATTCGACATCAGCCATAAACCATCTATTATTATTAATCATTGATGGTCGATGGCCATCCCTACGGAAAAGCTTGAAAACAAGGCTAATTGTAGATCATAGCAGCTGCTAATAACGGCTTTTCCCTTGTCTAATTTCTGTCGCCCATCTTTTTGGTATCCACCCAGAGCCTGATTAAGACCCTATGGGACCCTAGGCCAGATAGTGGTTTAGGCCCCCTTTATCTTCTCCATTTGGAAAAGAAAACAAAACATGCTACAAGTGGTTTAGAGTGCTCTACACTTACCTACTCTCCAGTAAGGTCCGGCAGACTCTTATTTCGGGGGTTCTCTCAGTGAATCAGCTCCCACTTTCCCCAGTGAAGTGGGTGGTCCGGGGGCTTGAAGGCAAGATCCTGGCGCATAACCCTGTCTACTGCTGCTTAAAGCTGCAAATTACAGCGTTCAACGGCGAGGGGCAAGGACGTGATTCCCATGCCACCCGCACCTCTTACCTTCCAGGATCTCCTGATATCGTCTTAGAAAGTATGGGGTAATTAGGTCTCCTCGTTGTCCATTGCGCCCTAGACAGCAGCCCTGGTTGCCTAATGGATCATCTGACTTGTCTGTAATTTCCTCTTGTCTATTCTGCTTTGTCTGCATATAGTCAAACTCCCTCCTATGTTTTGACCAGTGAGGCCTCTTCAGCAGGCAGAGGGGCTGGTTCAGGTTGGTTCGCACGCAGGCAGCCGATGTTTGTATTCTGTGCATGCTTATAAGACGTAGTGCGAGTGCGCAAACCGGCCACAGCGATCGCAGTGAGCACGCAGTCTTTTCACACAGTGATTGACAAGAAGTGACCGTTTGAGGGTGGTGACGGGGTGGTCAGAGAAACGCAGGTGTGCCTGGGCATTTAAATGCCATTACAGGGGCGTGCATAACTAAGCCCCTGCGATAGCATACACTGGCAGAAGTCTAGATGGCGACAGAAAGTTTAGCAGTTTCTGCGGTAGGGTCAGGTCAACCACAACTGTGCGGATGGTTCTAATGTTACTCGATGGTACCGATGTTTTCGCTGACTTGCGGATGCATGTCATGGGAAGTGGGTGGCTTGGTATAGTGCTGAGGCTGCCGTGCGGTTACATTCATTAGCATATTTTCGCAGCGAGCGGGGTGCGTGCGAACGCAGCCTTGCGAACAAACCTGAATCAGGCCCAGAGCACAATGGGCCTGATTCTGTGTTGGGAGTAAAGCAAAGAAAGAGAAAGTAACTGCATCGGGGCAGTACCATGCTGCATTGCAGGTGGTGCAGATGGTAAGTTGTGCAGATGTGAGTTGGACACGTCTCCAGGTCTACATCTAAATTGCAGTGTAAAAATAAAGCTGCCAGTATTTACCACACAAGCTCTCTTGTGCTTTCCTCCCACCTCAGAATAGGGATGGCCATCGGTGTGGTTACCATCGATGGTGATATAGCAAGTGGCCATCGATGGTTACCAACTATGCAATTGATGACCATCAATGGTTTCGCCAACCGATGGTCATCCCTGTTCTTTGGCTGACTGGCCCATGGGCCAGTCAGAGCATGCAGTTATGCTGCACCATCGATGGAGGAAAACCATCTTGTTCTCCCACATCAATGGTAAAAGCATTCAACATCGGCCATACACCATCGATGATTATGAATCGTCGATGGTCATCCCTACCTCCTGAATTAGGCCTGATGTCGGGTTGCGCATCCTCATGGGACTGCTGTGCACTGATATAACCAAAAATTCTGTAGTAATTCTTGCCAATTTAGCCATAGCAGGTAAAGGGGGATCAAAATGTAACTTATGTGGCACATAAGCATCCCAGCTGGCCGCCCAGTATGGCTGCTACTGCTGTAACCTTACTGCTATGTCACAGAAAGGAAACTGATGCTAATATGGGAAGTAGTACGAAGAATGAGTTAATTGTTGACCTTTCCCTTTAATATCAGCGTTGGGTAGAGGAGGTGGGAATGTTAGTCCTACCCAGGGAAAAGGTTATGGCTCCCAATTACCAGCGGGCTACATGGTGTGTTACGTTGCTGTATTAGCCCACACAAGTATGATGCATTAATCTATACATAGGCAGACACTATGTACAGTAAAAGAACAGTACAATGTGTTTCCTGACTGACTTCTGTATTCCTGCTGTGTCAGCCTTGAGCTTTACATTTTACTTTTACCCCACAGACTGAAGCTGTAAATGAGTGTACACTTGTAGGCAGGCAGCGCGGGGATGTTGCAATTTTGAGATATCTGAAGACTATTCTTTATAATTATTATTATTATACACTAAACATGGTGCTGCCATAGTACTGAATCATTGATGGGCGACATGATACACTTCAAGTGTTTCTCCACCCTTCAAAGGGCTGCACATTACCCTAAGCTTTAATGATGAAATAGCACCCCGAAAACCATCTCGGCACTTCCACATCCTCATCTCCAAATGCCCCATATGCCCTTCATTTTCTCCAAAATTCCACTCAGACCTCCACTTGCTCCAAAATAGCCCCACATGCTCTCAGACCTGAACGAGCCCTCAGATCCACCATGTAATGCCACGGGGCCGGATTAAGGTTTGTGAAGGACCTCACCAATAAAATTGCCAATATGATATGCTGGTGATGTTAATAAAAAGTCCAATGGCCATTTGTAGTTAATCATTGATGGTTATTATCTATCGATGGTCGATGGCCATCTCTACGTGGAAGTTGACTACCTCCATTTAGTGCTATTCTCTGCTTTATATGAAGCAGATAGTAAATGAGAACTGGAGCATAGAAAGCTAAGAGCCACAGGTGAAGGCTTGCCGGACCACCCGTTGTCCGCCCCAGTGACACCCAGCCCCAGTGGCAAGGGAAAGCAATGGCCTTGTATATTGAATTATACAACTTTTTTTCAATTATTTTTGGTATGCAGTTCCCATTTGACAGAAGGTTGACACTGAGAATACGGCCACTGTTAGGTCGGAATAAAAAAAGGACACCGACCTATTAATATAGCAATATACAGCATTAACAGTGTCGGCTTTACACCTTCAAACATGATGATTTACCATGATGTTTTAAAGCCAATACTGTCAAAATGGCTTACAGGTATAACACAACTCGGGGAAAGGATATACTCACCAATGAAAAAAATAAAGACTAAAGGGGAAATGTAATAGTGTAGGCATTTGTTGGCAAGTTCTAACTCGCCGCATATCAATGGCGATATTTAGCCCCGGATGTATTATTCTGCAGTTTGAAAGGTGAAAACCCATAGTGCCGGTGATGTGCATTGGGTTTAAAACCCCTCCCTCACTTTCTATGATAGGCATGTTCACTTCAGAATTAGGTCTGGTCCACTAGGGCGTAGGTGACCTAACAAACAAGTGCCTACCCTACATAACTATAACTGGATCAATGCTGAATAGCATTAAGTCCACCTTGGTACACCAGGGACGTGGGTACCAGGGATAATACATATCTGGTGGCCTTAATTATTTTAAAATATTTGGTGTCCTTAATACTATATATACACGATCAGCCATAAAAAAAAAACCTGCCTAATATGTAGGTCCTCTCTTGTGCAGCCAAAACAGCTCTGACCCATCGAGGTTTGGACACCACAAGACCGCTGAAGGTGTCCTGTGGTATCTGACGTAAAGACGTTAGCAGCAGATCCTTTAAGTCCTGTAAATTGCAAGATTGGGCCTCCATGGCTCGGACTTGTTTTTCCAGCACATCCCACAGAGGCTTGATCAGATAGATATCTGGGGAATGTGGAGGCCAAGTCAGTACCTTGAACTCTTTGTCATGTTCCTCAAACCATTTGTAAACAATTTTTGCAGTGTGTCAGGGCACATTATCCTGCCATTAGGGAATACCGTTGCCATGAAGGGATGTACGGGGTCTGCAACAATGCTTAGGTAGGTGGTTCATGTCAAAGAAACATCCACATGAACCCCAGGACCCCATTGCCCCTGCCGGCTTTCCTCTTCCTATAGTGCATCCTGGTTCCATCTTCTCCCCAGGTAAAGGACGTAGTCACTGACACACCTGTGACTGTTAGCCACCCCTCTGTTACCAGCCAGAAACGCCCATTGAAATTGCATGGATCTCCATGCAATTTCATTCTGTGTCTCCCGGGGGTAAACATTGGAACGCATGTGCAGAGGTAAAACAGCTTTATCTGCATTCACCTCTGAATCATCCCCTCTGTGCTCTGATCCCTTTCTATCATAGCCAGCATTAGCTTTTTCAGCAATTTGTACTACAGGAACTCCTGTGGGATAGGACCAGATGGGCTAGCCTTTGCTCCCCACATGCAATGAGCCTTGGGCAGGGTTGGACTGGCCCACAGGGGTACAGGGGAAATCTCCGGTGAGCCCCACTGCCTGAGGGCCCACCCTCTCCTCTAGGTGTCATGTTCTAGATTGTGCACTGAATTGTACATTGTTACTCTATTAGTGGGTCAGTTACCTGGAGGAGCAGGATTACTGATAAACATCTGGTTTTGGTTTGCTTCTATAGAAACTACATCAAGATTTGTCTAATAGTTAGCCAAGCAACTGTGGTGGCTGGCTACACCCCCTCTGGAGGATGACCACACTATTTAAACATGTGCCCCTATCACTACTTTGCCTCTGTGGGCCCTTTATGCCCCAGTCCGACACTGGCCTTGGGCACCCATCACCTTTGTCGCTAGTTCACTGGTTGTCATTTTTTTACCACTTTTGGTAGGTACTAACCACTGCATACTGGGAACAACCCACAAACCTGCTGTTTTGGAGATGCTCTGACCCAGTCGTCAGATTCTTACGCCATTTTTCCTGCTTAGAATGGACCAATTGCTCTGAATATTTTACTTTAATCTGGTTAAACTTGAGGACAAGGGGCTGTAAGTTTTATATTTTTACTCCATGGGACAAAATTCGGTATTTGTGTACCTTACGGACTCATTGCAGAGAGAACCCAATGTATGTTTTAAATGGTACTTGTGTACTTTACATACACAAGTACTGAAAGTTGTCCCCACCGAAAGAAGAAAGTTGTCCTCTCGCGTGCTCGCTGTGCTTGCCATGTTTCGGACTCGGTGGCTCGCTACGCTCGCCACAAGGTTATATTCCCCCTCTATGCCCACTTGGATGGTAGGGAGTGACGCTGGACACTGGGAATGACGTCAGGGTCCTCTCCGTGAAGGGGATTTAGACATTACCATGATTGATAATAATGAGTGTAGGACACTTGGGTTCTCTCTGCAATGAGTCCGAAAAGTACACAAGTACCCAAAATTCCTAGGGGCTATCCAATTATCCCTGCTTCCTCCTAATCAATTAAGGCTGCAACACCATGCTTTAAGCCCCAAAAGGCACACTTAACATGGAAAAATCAGCGTAAAATGCACCCTCTTTGGCTTGATGTGCGAGGTAACTCATAGCTTCCGGGCACTTAACCCAGAAATGTAAAGGTTAACGCGCATTGGCCACGGATATACCACATAGTGAATTTGCATAATAATTTAATAGTTCTGGGCGTTAACCCCAAAACTTTACCCACGTGGTAAACACAGCGGCTTATTAAATCTGCTCCCTAGTTACAGCTCTGTGCCAAACTGAAGCTTAGCTGCCTTTAGCAAAACACACAAATACAAACACTTTTTAGGAACAAACTTTAAAAAAAAAAAAAAAAACCTTTTGTCTAACCCAACATACTTACCAAGGTGTTCTAACAATTTCCAGAGCTGAAGCATCTTAACAGGTATCACACAATATTGCATCAGCTTGGTGTATGTTTACTAAATGTTTAAATACTCCATACATATTAGGACCTAAAGGTCAAAGAATGCTAATCAATGGTCAGAATTCCATATGCAGGAATTCTCTAATACCCCTTTTACACCAGAGCTAAAACCCAGGTTATTGCAGGGTTAACCCAGGCAGCTCCCTGGTGTAAAAGGGGAGAGGGTTGGATTGCCAGGTCGAATGTCGCGACAATCCAACCCAGGTAAATAGCAGGGTTTAATACGGGAATAACCCATGAAACCCTGCAGTGCAAACACCGCGATCCGGGTCACGGTGACCGGGATCGTGCCGCATGCCTGCCAATTGGCCGGCCTCAGTGGCGCTTGGAGATGACGTCATCTCCAAGCGTCCACTTCAACGCCGGAAAAGCCGGGTCTATGCGGACCCGGCTCCGGTGTGAATGGTGCCGGCCTGGGAAAATTCCGGGTCTGATCCGGATTTGAACCCTGTTCCAACCTCCAGGTCAGACCCGGAATTTAGGTGTAATAGCGGTATAATACAGTTGTTCAATAATAGTAAATAAAAAAAGGAAATTTTCCATGGACAAATCTTTAAGTTTGTGGCTCTCAGATGTTACAGAATTGAGTAATCAACACTTTTTTTTGTTAATTTTAAATAATATTTTTCCATAAATATGAACTTATAAAGCCTAGATAATGATACAGCTGCTGATAATTTTATAGAATGTAAGCTCTCACGAGCAGGGCCATCTACCCTCTTGTGCTTCTCCTTACTATAGTGTAATTTACTTCTTACTCACCACTAGGGCACCTAACACTTGGTTGCTTATGCTATGTTGCTTATCTGGGTGATATAGGGCCCCATTTACAAACGAATTGAAATACCAGTGGCAATTTTTGTTTAGTATCAATCAGTGGTGTAACTAGGGTATTTGGAGCACAGGGCAAATTTGAAAAGGGAGCCCCCCCCCCATGAGCGCGCGCTGAAGGCGCGCGCGTCAAAAAATGGGCGTGGTCACTTAAAAATGGGGCGTGTCAACATGACACACCCCTTTATTTTCAAACTGAACATTCCTATCCATATGCACCGTGGCTTAACCCCAGTAGTACCCCCAGTATGCAGTTGTGGTCCCTCTCATGCAGGCCCATAGTAGTGCCCCTTATACAGTATCCCCAGTAGTGGTCCCTCTTATACAGCCCCCAATTAGTTCCCCTTACTCAGTACCCCCAGTAGTGGCCCCCCAAATGCAGTGCCCCACGTAGTGTTCCCCCTTATGCAGTGCCCCCAGTAGCAGTCCCCACAATGCAGTGCGCCCAGTAGCGGTATCCCCTTATGCAGTGCCCTTTTATATAGTGCCCCCAGCAGTAGTACCCCCCATGCAGTTTTCCCAGTAGTGGTCCCCTTATGCAGGCACCCTGTAGTGATCCCCCCTATCTAGTGCCCCCTGTAGTGGTCCCCGCAGTGCCCCTAGCAGTAAGCTCCTTATATAGTGCCCCCAGCAGTAGTGTCCCCCCCTCCCATGCAGTGCCCCCAGTAGTGGTCCCCCTGATGCAGGCTCCCAGTAGTGACCCCCCCCCCCTATCCAGTGGTCCCTGTAGTGGCCCTTCCTATTATTGCCCCCATTAGTGGTCCCCAGAGTGCAGTGCCTCTAGTAATACTAGGCCCCTTTTAGAATGCCCCCAGTGGTAGTCCCCCCCCATGTAGTAGTCCCCAGTAGAGTAGCCCCCCCCCAGTAGAGGTCCTCCCAATGGCACCCCCAGTAGATGTCCCCCCCAGTAGTAGCCAACCCCTCCCCCGTTGTGCAGATAGGTAAGGTTTAAAAATAAATAAATATATATAAAAATATACTTACCTGATTCCACGCTGCTCCTGTCCGCGATGCCGATGCCGCTCCTGCCCTCCAGTCTGCCCGGGCTGGCGCGCTCAGCATTATGGGACTGACGTCATGACGTCAGTCCCATTACCCACTGCAGGAGCCGGACGGAAGTCTGGCTCTTGCAGTGGGTGCTGCAGCAGTCAATGAGAGTCTATCTGACTCTCATTGGCTGCTGTTTAACACATGCATCGCCGCCAGCGCTGGCGGCGATGCGTGTGTTATGCACAGCCTGAGCCCGCCTCCTGGCGCTATTGGGCAAGCGCTCAGGGGGAGGGAACGGGCTCAGGCGTGCAGCACAGGACCGGCGCTGGAAGCCTAGCGCCGGTCCTGTGCAAATGTGTAGCGCTGACCGCACTCATTGAGGTCGGCGCTACACTGGCCATCTAGGGCGGGCAGGCCGGTACCGTGGCTGGCGGCGCCCCCCCGCGCCGCCGGTCCAACGGCGCCCAGGGCACGAACCCCGCTCCGTCTGCGCATGTGCATGACATGGAGACCCGGCAGTGCCTGGAAGGCTTTGTTGAAGCCGGAAAGGCACCGCCGGGTCTCCATTGCTGGCAATGCAGTCCGCATCGCTCCCGCCATCTTTTAGATGGCGAGAGCGATGTTGTACAAACAGCGGTAATCTAAGATTACCGCTGTTTACTAAATACAGCAAGATGGTATAACCCCTTTAGCAAACGCTAAAGGGGTTATATTTCGTTTGTAAATGGGGCCCATGGTCGCTAATGTAGCAATATATATTATCCATGTCCTGTATTGTATTGTTCGTAAGTCACTTGTCTACAATTTGTTTATGTACTTTGTAAGGCGCTGCGGAACACTTGTGGCGTCATATAAATAAATAATAATAATAATAATAATAATAATAATAATTGTGTAGTTCAGGGGTCTTCAACCTTGGCCCTCCAGCTGCTGTGGAACTACACATCCCAGCATGCACTGCCATAGTTTTAGCATGCTGTTATATCAAAAAGGTGGCAGTGCATGCTGGGATGTGTACTTCCACAGCAGCTGGAGGGCCAAGGTTGAAGACCCCTGGTGTAGTTGGTCAGTGCTGAATAATAGGGACAATTACAGGGATTGATTCATCAGGGCTGTAGACTGAGGGAACCAGGTTATTACAATGCTATATACCCCTCTGGCGCCCCATAGACACGGAGAGAGGATTTGCAATGCATCATTTATGAAAGGTGCACACACAGGAACAGCTCCTGACACACATTCAATCTGTTACAATTGACAGAAGTCAGGACAGCTCCAGTCGGCTCTGCGCAGATGTAACTACAACTCCCAGGATTCCGTGCGGCTGAGAGCCGGAGCCGGAGGTTGGAGCAAAGGAGGTGCAGCAGCAGCAGCAGCAGTTGTAGTACTGAGTGCTAGTAGTGAGGTGGCGAATGCAATTGTAAAGTCCGTCTACACAGTACTACTGCATTGCAAGTGTGAGTGACTGGTAAGTGCGCTTCAGCAGTTTTTATCCTTCTCTAGACCAGCTTGTGGGGTGATAGTGTATGTGCAATACCTGTATAGTGCACTGATCCTATTATAGCAATGGTGCCTGTATCATGCATGTATATACACCACATTGTATTATGCACATACTGCACAGGTAGAACCTAAATGTAAACTTTATTTTTATATTCTGCATTCAGTGCATGTGTCTCCCCAGCAAGCTAGCTGAAGGCATGCACTGTGGCGTACTTATGTACTAAGAACAGATACAAAGTACAAAGTGTAGTAGGTCATAGGCACTAATCAGACTCTTGTCCTTGCACTAGATACAATCGTAGCTGATGAGTGACTGTGCTGGGCAAGCTCCCAGCCTTGTTAGTGAATAGCTGTCGGTGTGCAGTTATACTGGCAGAGAATACCCCTAGTGTTATTTAATGCTTTATTCCCAGGTATTTATTATGCTTAAATTGTACAGCATGTGCATATTATACAGCACTATACACAGCTCCTTTATATCAGCCATTGTCCTCTCAGTCAGTGGAGCTTACTATCGATTCGATGGGGGAAATGTAGCAAGCCTTCTAAAGACTGGAGAATTGTGCATAGCAACCAATCAGCTTCTAGTTAGCATTTATAAAGTACATTCTATAAAATGATTGATTGACTCTGGTTGCTATGGGTAACACCTCTACTTGTCCACTTCGCCACTCTTTAGAAGGCAGGGTATGTCATAGTCATGCTGTTGACAATTGAAATTTGGGGAATAGGATTAAGCTTGAAATTGGAATGTAGACATTTTGGGAGCAATCCTATTCCATATGAAAGGTGCAAGTTGCTGTTGCAATGGCGTTAAAACGCCGGCAATGGACCGGCACCTCGCACCTTTTGCAGCCCGCTCTGAGCCGAACTTCGCTGAACTTTGCACGGAGGCCTATGGGGCTGTAAGCATTTTTCAGTGAATCCGGGCGGCCGTAAAGCACGGCCATTGCTGTGATGACTCGCACCGGCGAGGTAATTACGGTTAATTGGATCGAGCCCATAGTCTGTCAACATTATGGTGTCTGTATAGTGACTGTCGACATTGTAATTGTTGACAAAACAGCCCTTGATACTGTACATCTCCTTAATTCCCTAAAGCACAGATGCACACCGGGTAAGCCTGTTAACCTACCAGTATGTGTTTGAACTGTAGGTAGAATTCAGTTGTTTTTAGCGCAGTTGTAACGAATGGTCGCCTGTTGGAGCAATTCAATTGTCTCTCTGATTGGCCGCGAGTGCCGCCGACGCCCACTATTTCTGCTCGCACCTTCCTGAGGCGGTGAGTAGAAGTCGTTGAAAAGTCCATCTTTAGGGCACCCAAACAAATCTTTGTTATTGCGCCCAGTACTTTAGACGGGTTTAGCGGCTTTATGCGGCTAAACCTGGTACATTTGGGTGTGATAAGTAATGAGCACATGCAGCAGTCGCGCCCATCAACATATCAATTGAATACCAGCCAATGGGCGTCCATTACTTATGGGCACCCACATGTAATTGAATTACCCCTTATGAGAAAACAGGAGCACCCATAGTAAACTCAATGGAAGAACATGCAAACTCCTCACAGACCGCACCTTGGTCAGATTGAAAATATGACCCCAGTACTGTGAGGCAGCAATGCTAACTGTAAGGGTCTCGCAGTCCCACACATATTGGCGCCTCCTTTGAGACTGGTGACCTATAATAAATCCTTAGGCTACCTCTGGGTGTAACTTTTATGCAGCTACCCTGATCTCACACCGACAAAATAATTGTAATTACAGTGTCATTAAGGCGCCTTGCATTCTTCCAGTTACCTGTGCTAAGTGCCATATATAAAAACCTGTATGTCACAATATGATTTGTTTCATTTAATGGCAGCATGACGCAGTCTGATACAAAGCAGTGTTGGTTCCGGATGCATTAAATCATTTTTGTTATAGGACCATGGCTAGCAGTATCTCTAAACATTTCTTAAGGTGCCCATACACGGAGCTATATAACAGACAATCCGACGGATTGGTACGATTTGGCTGGTCTATCGTACCGTGTATGGGCATGATATCGGACAGAGCGCGCACCCGTGGGGTAGTACATCGCACCACCAGATCTTACTGCAGGTTCAGTGGATCTGGGGATGCGATGTGCGATCCCATGCAGCCCTATGTGCGTGGGGAGGGGGGCCGGCATATTCGGCAGTTAGCCACCCGATCGCACTGTGTGTGAGGACTGCCCCATATGTCGGACGTCGGATCCCCCATCGTGTCGCACGGTGCCTATCTCACCGTGTATGGCCAGCTTAAGTCAATGCATACAACAAACATAACATAATAGAACATTAGACCACCTAACTAAATATCTGATTATTTAACCTGGCTTAAATATACTGTGTGTTGGACTATTTACTGTACTCAAACTAGATTTGTGATACAGTGAAATTTATTAGAATAATGAACAACTCAAGTTAAATATGTAATTATTTATTTAGTGTTTGTTTTACCAATATCCTCTACACAATAATCTTCTGTACATACTGTACAACAAGGTTACAGGTGGTTTAACATAACCTATAATAGCTAGTGAAATACACTCTTAATAATTGACCATTAGACAGCGTGTTGTAAGAAGCAGACATTCGTCTTACCCAATTCTCACTGCTGCTCTTTCAGCGATCCCGGGAACGAGTGCAATGTCTGAGCTACCAAGTCTGGATAAGGCCCCGGAAGATGTGGAAACTGACGATTGCCTCTCATCCTACACCTACCTCTATAGCCCCACTCTCCTCCAGTAAGGACCAGGTGCTTTTCTGGGGCACAGAATGAGGACTCCTGTTTTGACTAATGCTGGGTACACACTGGAGCGATATCTGCCTGATATGTCGTTTCCGGCCGAATCAGAATGACGTATCGGCTGCGTCGTTCAGTGTGTACTGTCAATCTGTGCGCTCCCGTGGTCGTTAGCGATATCCTCTGGTCGGCCGTGCTGCACCAGGGGATATCGCACGCAGCGCCAGAGCGAGGGATCGTTCAGTCCATCATTACGTACTTCTGATGTGTACCACAGATACGATACATCGGGCGCCATTTAATCCAGATGCACACCGCTCCAA